>CM052329.1:13692267-13834642 GCA_028455615.1 Lasioglossum zephyrum | reverse complement strand
TTCGCAGTCTACAAATGACGAATGGTTTGAAGAGCTGTACAATTTTAAGCAGGCGTGTTTTCTATAAGTTGATAACGAGACGAATCGTTGAACATCATGAACATCCGCAATCTAATCATTTCTCTAGAATATCTTTAGCCATAAACGCATAAACATTCGCAGTCTATAAATGATGAATGGTTTGAAGAGCTGTACAATTTTAAGCAGGCGTGTTTTCTATAAGTTGATAACGAGACGAATCGTTGAATGTTTATCGATTGCAAAGAATAGAATCGAAGAGAAAGGGTGATGGGTCGATTGTCGGTGGAAAAAGGTTGATTGAAAGGAGAGCATTGAAACGGGCAGCAGCTCGATCGACGGATCACCTGTCGTTTGCGGACGAGAAATCGGCGCCGCGGAAAAAGATCGGGAATCCGAGGAGGAGCGGGTCTCGAGACTGGACCCGCCGCTCGACAAAAACTGGACCCGAGCGTGGCTGGTCGCGCGCGCGCGCGAGGAGATTTCGTCTCGGATGGAATTGTTTTTCTACCGCAGCAACTGGACCTGTAACGGACACTGACGTCTACGGACACGTTCCGACCGATCCTGTTCATTCTGAGATACACAGAACTTTCTTTCAGCGTTCGTTTCACCCTGCTGCAGCTATTCGGTTTCGGTCGAAATAGTGAGGCAGAACTTTCATATTTTTAACCGACTTCGAAAAAGAAGGAGGTTACTCAATTCGACCTGTATGTGTCTTTTTTTCGCTTTTTTTTCTATGTATGTTCACCGATTACACCGAGATGGATGGACCAATCGGTACGAAACCTTTTGCATCTTGTAGAGTATGTCCTCGGGGTGGTCCCGTTATAAATTCTTTTTCATTTTTTTAAAATTAGATTCTTACGAACCTCCTGTCGACATATTTGTCACATTTTTCTGACACAAACACAAAGTTCTATCCGAATCGTTTATCCTTAGCAATGCAGTCTAATTTCTGTTACAGTTCGTCAGTCTATTATTAAGAAGAAGATATTTCAGGTCTTCCTTTTCATAGAGCATGATTAATTAAGGGTCTACCGTTCCAGATCGAACAAATGTGATTCGTTGAATTTTTCATTAGCGCTGACATGAACTGTTCGGTACAGTCGTGTTTTTTAGCTCCGCCAACTTCGTCAATTATTCTACGAATATATCTCTCTTGAAACTGTCAGCGAACTCTTCCGAGGTTTGTCAAAATTTCAAGAGCGTCTTCTCTTGGAGACTCAGAAGTTCAACGAACTAAATTATTCGAGCTCTCCTGCGCTCTGAAGACTGCTGAGAAGGGGACTAGTCCGGACGAACGTGTCCGGAGAACTTCGAGAGAAAAAGACAGAGAGAGAGCTATCTTTATGTTGAGAATTTTTGAAAAGTTGTTCGCTATTTCCACTGTGAGCATCCTCGGTAGACTGTGGACCCTTGCGACTGAAAACTTCATCATTTCGATAGACTTTAATATTCTTGAATTTTCATCTTTCTACTGTTTTGAATTTCGCTTGGTAGCCGTCAAACTTCGTTCAAGATACTGTCGTCGAGGGCGAGTATACTGTCTCGAAAGACAGTCTCGGGTGGGGGTTGACATCGAAAGGGAGAATTCGCGGAACAGTTTCGCGCCGCGAGGCAATGGGTTAATGGATCGCGAAAAACAGAACAGAACTCGGACGGCTTTTCGATTCACGGTGCTGGGAACCATGCCAAAATCACTGTTGCTCGGAGTCGGTCCTCCTGGCAGAGATTATGGCTCTCGGCCGCGAGCTACGTAACGGGCCTCGGGGTCCAAAAGTTTATTCATGACTAAATGAACGTTTCCGTCGAAACGATGGTCCTGTAGAAAGTCTTGCGAAACGTGCTGATAACGAAACGATGAAAAAATTTTATTCAAATCTTCGCACACGTTGTTGACCGATCACGAGTTCACTCGTGTTTTCATGCCCAAACGTTGTTGATTGATCACAAGTTAATTCGTGTTCGCACTTGCGTTATCAATTTCAATTGACGAAACCCAGGGCGGAATAGAATATTTGGAATCCTTTTGTTCATTCGTTGATTGGTATACAGTTCTATCGTACAAAAAGATATATAATATCGTTCCTTTCTTAAACAAAAACACAAGGCTGATTCGTCTAAAAATATAGAGTTTTATTATTAATTACATAATAAATAATTATTATATGCTTCCCACGTGTTGTACTAACCTAAAAATATAGAGAATCAACAATTAAATGTTTGTGCTTCCCCATATTATCTCAACACAAGGTTTGTATAGCACTTGTGCTCGTAGATTTTTATGATTAAAGGTATCTTTTTATTTTTCGTTTACTTACGAATTATCAAAATCAATTATCAATTAATTGTGCGTTTAACTATCACACTGTATGTCTATCTGTTTACTTTTCTAAATTATCTAGTTCTGCCCTCTCTCGAGCATATATGACTCACCGAGCTGTACACAAAGCTTACAGATATATTAAAAGTTCTATAAATGATAAGTTTCGTCTTAATTCATTATGCATATATGAAGTTTATTTAAATTGTTTTACTTCCACGCTGAATTACGAAATAATAGCCGGTGTAAAATTGTTGGAATTCTGAAGAGAAAAATGTAGACACTATTGTACTCCTTGCACCTGATATTCCAAAGGAGCAGCCTAGAAGAACGAACGAGTCCCGTGTCCTTCGGCTGTGTTTCCGTTCGTCGGAATCATTTTCTCCGCAGGTATTTGCGGCTAGCAATCAACGATCTTCCACCTTGATCATTCTCGGTTGATCGCGAGGGGCAGCGTGCGCGGGTAATCGTGTCGACTCGATGCCAGCTAACGGGATCTGTAGTGATCAAGTGGGTCAGACGAGAGCCCGATACCCACCGCCCCGTGTGCTATCCTGCTTTGTCTTCGCGATTAACCGTCGCGTCTCGTTTCGTCTCGTCTCGTCGCTTGTCCAGCCCTGAAACGTGCCGCTTTTCGTGTTAGCACGTGTCCGAGGGTGAACGTGTCGGCCCGTGACACTCCTCCGGTTCGAATTAATGGCCGCGATCAGAATTCCGGACGCATTACTCGAGCAGAATTAATATCCCTGCAGAAGGGAACGATGCGATGGTTGGTTTCGAATGGACGAACGATCTGGCCACAGGGAAATTTGATATCGATTTTGCTCCGAAATAAGAACGTACATATAGCAACACGTGAAAATTAATAAATGAACAGACTGCGGATTTTTATGGAAAATAGAAATATTTTCTGACAATTGCGAGTAGCAGGAGTTAAATAAAAATTCATTTCATCCCGTGATCGATATTTTCCGTTGAGAACGTCACAACGATATTCATAGATTTTTCATCCAGCCAATTTCTTCATAAACCCATAAAAATTCGCGGTCTAATAGCGAGCAACGCCAGAGATAATAGCGAAATTTTCGATAGAACGCTCTCTCTATACAGTTTTGCGAATTAGAGGCTACGAGTAGCAAGGAATAATAGTGTTTCGAAGCCCGACTCCGTTCGATGGAACGGTTAATCGATATACTGTATCAGGAATTAGAAATTAGCATTTATATGGTGTCCAAAGCGTGTGGAGAAAGGGTCGAAGCTCGTTCTCTCTCTCTCTCTATTTCGACGCGCGAGTATAATAGTCGAGTTTCCAGGAATCGAGAGTGGCTGGTGTACCCGCAATTTGTCGCTGCACGGTAACACGATAGCCCCCCAGTGAAACTGCGATTCGGTGATCGACGCATTCCGAACCGTCGACATCAGCAAACCGGGAATGAAACGGTGCGCTACGTCGACGCGTTTCCGCGTATAGCACTCGAGAACCGAGCCACTTTTTGCGTTGGCTTTTTCCTTCTATCGATCGAAAATTAAATCTGCTGTCAAGCTTTTTCCAACTGCCAACGGTACACCGATTTCGCAACACCCTCGGCAAACGTCCAATTTAACGGAGTCCGTGCTAACATCGAATAGGGTAGTCTAGGTTAGGGGAGAGTTTCTCGTTTCGACTTGGAGGGTTGTTCACCCCCATGATCCTACCGAAAAGGCGACGTAAATACCGATTCGGTGTGTGCGTGACAACGCCGGAAGTGGCGCCGCAGGGACGTCCCAGGGAGGATCTATTCGAGAATTGGGGTAGGATCTATTGGGGGAGTGTTTATTGGGGGCTCACGTCATGGGGATTCGCATGCCTCGAGCAAAGCTCGGTTTCGAATGGTCTGTCGAAAGCTTTACGCCTTTCGAAGACTTACGGGGGTAGTTGCCCGGGAGCCTTTATCGAGCGAATGTCTGCGGTGCTCGGAGACACTGAAATTTTAAACAATCTCGCTCAGGAGCTTAGCTGTTTGTTTCTGGATTGTATAATTTTAAATATACCAAATCCAACATTAAAGAATGTAGGTAATTTTAGTTCTCGATCGTGATATTAAAATAATTAGAATTAATTTTGCGGCGCACGGTTCGATCATTTTCTACACACAAGCAAATTTGTAAGCATACCCAAACGTGTCGATTCGTGAATCATGGTGCTTGAGGCCACGTTTGTTATTAAAAATGTTTAATAGCAAGGAAAAGAAAGGTGGTGTTTCGTCCTAGACCCGCTAGAGGACTTATCAGTAAGGCTATCTAGCGAGGACGAAACACCACCTTTCTTTTCCTTACTATTAAACATTTTTAATAGCAAACGTGGCCTCAAGCATCATGACTCACATCAGAATCGACACGTTTGTGTATGCTTACAAAGTTGCTAGTGTGTAGAAAATGATCGAACCGTGCGCCGCTAAAAATTAATTCTAATTATCTTAGGACACGTTTGGTATTGAGTAAAACTATGGTATTTTTCGTATAGATTATGAACCTTTAACTGTATTAATTGCATAAAGGAAGTTGGTGTTTCCTCCTCGCTAGATAGCCTTACTGATGAGTCCTCTAGCGGGTCTAGGACGAAATACCACCGTTCTTTTCCTTGCTATTAAACATTTTTTATAACAAACGTGGCCTCAAGCACCATGCTACAAACTTGCTAGTGTGTAGAAAATGATCGAACCGTGCGCCGCAAAATCAATTCAAATTAAAGAATGTGTTCTGCACTAGTGCAGCGTATTGCACTTCTCTCTAAACTAACCGCGAGCACTCGTTCGCTTCGAAAGATTGGAAAAATCGATTCTCGGCCAACGTCACCGTTACCGTCCGTTACTCTCGTCTTGGCAGCCATGTGCCATGTCGCGGGTTATTAATAAACAAATGAATTTGCTCGTGTAGCAGCCGTCGTCTTAATGGTGGCTGAAAAAACCTGAGGTCGCCGAGCTAGACGAAATACGAGCTCGCGTAAGTTGCACGCGAGCAGCCCGCGCGAGACTGATCGAAAATAATGCGTTCGCGTCACGCGAATTCCAGACGAGACGCCCACGCATGTCGGCGAAAATCCTCTGAAAGCTTTCCGGACTGTGTTTCCATCGCCGAGGAAAATTATAGCGATAACTTTCTTATATTCCGAAAACACGAAGACAAAAGTTTCGATCCGCAAGAAATATTCGCGACCCCATTTTACCCGCGGAGAAATGCACCGGCGCCATTTAATTCCGTGTGGTTTATTCAATCCGCCGACATTATTATCCACTACTCGAGCAGCAGAACTATCCGCGTGTCCCTGTCCACTCGTGTGTACGTATGCAGACGATAAATATAGTCGTTCCACTTGGCACTGGCGCAGAAAAGATCAAGGTGTCGCGGAACGACGCCGTTATGTCGATCCACGGCCTGCTCCAGCCCGCTTCTGACCTCTCCATTAACTGTTTCGATAGACAACTCGTTTTTGCAAAGACAAATTCGCCGGCCAATCTACCAAGCGCCTTGGATAATTCCGAGAATAGGATACAGTCGCTACATATTCCTCTAGTTGCTGCAGACCTTCGAAAAAGTAACGAAACATATTTATTCTTAACCTCTTGCCCTACAATATCATGTCAGACTCGTGACGAAGATTCAGAAAAGGTTGAAATAACCGCCACATATTGATTAGTTCATGTTCGATCCACTGTTTCTGTTTTATTTTCTTTCTCTATTAACCTCCTGTCTGTACCACAGTAACTTGTGTACCGGCACTGAAACAACATGTGCTTATACATATATTCCTGTCTCTAATTTTTTCATAAAGCAGGTAATTCATTACCTTTATTTTGAATATCGTATTTAAATCTATTTTTCAGTACTTTCATATTAAAAACTCTTTCAAAAATTTACAGACGCAGTTGTTTCCTCTTTCTTGAAAAGGATCCATATTGGGATCGAAACATTGAAAGTTTAACCAAACTAGCACGATTGCTTTAATGTAATACTGATCGAACCTTTACGCCGATATCATCTAGACTCCTTGTTATAAACTATACTACGATCGATAATCAACAAACACAATTCAGAAAAGAGTCTAACAAATGTTATTAATTTCAATGGAGGTTCATTTGAAAAATAATTAACCCCTCGCCCTATACGATTTATTTTACGGTAATGGAAATGGGTATTGATAATTTAACAACGCGAGTATGTCCATACACGATTTCTTGATTTAAAGCAAGAATAGATGAAACACGCGGAAGACGTCTGTACGGTTCGTAAACCGGAACTGAAGTGATGTGCAAATTGTAATGGGAGAAAAATGTTGGACCACCCCCATTGGGTCAGTTCGAGGAAAGACTAAAACTAGAATTGCCCAAAGTTTGATTACTCAGACCTTCTTAGTAATGATAAATTACACCTTATCGATTTCTAGCTTGAGGGTTGATAAAACAGAGAAACAAAGATCCCTTTCAGTATCTTTATCAACATAACTTGTTTTTGAAAACAGATATTCCAACATATGGTTTCAGTGATTAGAACAATTATTATAATTAGAATAATAATTAATTAGACTTGGAGACCACAGAATTCAAATATTCGAGTTCAACTAAATTTCTCGCAACTATCGTGCTGTCTAAATTAACAAACCAATGTACGAAGAATTTTACCTGGGTCGCAGGGGACCCGATGACTCGTGCTCGCTTCCAGAGCTAACGGATCATGTTCAAAACCGTACATCGTCCGTGGCAGTGTCGAGTGAGGAATCCGTGTCACGCGCGGGTTTTACGATTCCCCGAAGGGAAACGAGCCGAGTTTCCCCGACAAAAGGAGGAAACCCGAAATTCCTGTTGGTTCGCCGATGCAGTAAACCGCGGCGAATCCTTGCCTCGCCCTGCCACGTCTTGCCTCACCGCGAGGAGCGGAAAATATTTATTACGGCTGACCGGAAACTTCGACTCTCCTGCCTTTTCGCAATCCTTCGTGATAAAAAGGGGAAGATGAGAACGATGGAGAGTAGTGCGAGGAGAGAAGAGGAGAGGGAAAATCAACACCCCTGTTGGACGGACGGCAGCAACAGGTCGAGCAGCGATACAAATGATCCTGGAAGTGCGTTCGTCCTGGCCGAAACTGACTCGATCAATTTCTCTGCTCTCTGGTTTTCCTCCTCCACGCGCAGATCCTTCTTCCTCTTCTTATTATTAGGGTTCTTCTGCTTCTTCTTCTGCCAATATATACGGGCGATTCATCTTTCGCAGCGATCTTTCCGTATTTCCACGATGGTCTATTTTTCGTTTGATCATGGTGGTCCTTTTTATGCATTTGAATTGTACAAATGTTGGGTTTCCGAAGTTTTTGTTTTGTAAATTTAGACAATTAGTGGTCACAATTATTGCAATTATAAAAACAGAACAGATCTAATCTGACCCGACCCGGATAATCTTTATCGCTTCGACCTCGGCCTTAATTATTGTTAATTAGATTCGTCCTCGCCGAAAGAGTTGGAGGCCGAGAGCATTGTTGCTCTCGCGGATTAATGAAAATAACCAGAGATGGTTGAGAATACACGCGCGGATATATTGGGAACGGTCGGCTGGCGCATATTAAACGCGTTTGTCGGAAACGAGACCCAGTTTCCGTTCCGGCATTCTGCAAAATTATTCCGCCCTGTCAAAATATTCGCCGGCCAATGAGTTTCGATATTGCGCCGCGCCGGTTCAAAACGCTGCTGCGTCGGGCTCGCATAGTTTCGACATTCTCGCGGGACAAGACGAAGAAAACGAATTCTGACCGTGTTCCGAATATCCGACCTGCCGTTCCGCAGTTAAATATTCAAAAAAGACCCTTCTTACAGTTACGCACTCGTATCAGATTTATTAAAGAAGCGGTGAAAAAATTGTTGGAACGATTTGGAGCCAGTCGAATTTATCGCGTCCCACATTTTAGCGGCGTCGTTTAGGATCCTCCGCGTTAACAGACTCGCCTTGTTCGCAAAAATAGAGAGGCTGAATTCAATTACCTCCGACAGCCACTGTCGTTCTACCCCGAGCTGGGTTATTTCGGAATTGCAAATTTCACGCGAGGAATATTCGAACAAGAGTTTCATCCGCGAAACGTTAACCCGATTCTTTCTGCGTGCGGCGCGTGTTTTTCGTGTTGTTTTATAGACTGCGTTGCGGAGGGAATTAAATAAGTTACGCTGTCCTCGCGTGTTAATTAGTTTTAAACTAGGTCGCAGAGGAAAAAGTTCGTTGAAATCATCTCGAACACAGTTTTCGAACACCCTGTACGGTGCTGCGGGCACGTGTCTTTCGAGACGCTCGACACAAAGTGCAATGAATGAGAAAGAGAAGAAGGAGTAGGGGATCGAGGGGAAGAAGTTAAACGTCGGAGGACGTAATTGAATCTCACGGTGGCGGGCTGTTAGCGGCGGTGAGCGAGCATAATGAGCGACCGGATGTTTCGCGGACATGGGAACGGCTTTGGGGACGAAATAGAACGGAACTTGGCGAGCGCGAACGTCTGACGGGGGAATTACCGCAGGAACCGCCTCGTTTGAAAACAGAGACCGGGCCCGGAGACACGGGAAGGGACAATTTATCGCGTGCAATTACCCCGGCCTACTAAATCAGGCCAGCCACCACCGTGTTTTCTTACGCAAGGAGAATGATCCAGCGTTAGCCGGACACGAGCGATGCTACTCCCTTCAGCGCCAAATCTTTCGCGGAACGCAACTCGATGTTAATTTTTTTGAATTTCTTGCCCGTTTTCATTCAAACTAAAACGATTGGAGGTACAAGGTATTTTCTAGCGATACAAGGGTGTCTCATTTAGCTTTGTATAAATTATACAGACAGATTTCTCGGTATTATTAATAATCTTGGAAATATTCGAGCGGTACGCTCGAAATGGGACACCCTGTATTTTGCAGTGAAGACGCAAGCGATGAAACGACGGTTTCAAGAATTTCCGAGAGAATTCATCGTCGATTCAAAGCGAAGCAACAGTCGCGTAAGTCGGTTTTATTTTGCATAGAGAGAAAGAGAGAGAGAGAGTGTCTCTGGTCGCCGCTGTGACATTCCTATTTTCCGTAAATATCGTCGAAAGGAAATTGTCCGCGACGCCGGGGACCAGATGCATTCGAGCGGAATGCGTTTAATACCGGAACCAGACGCTGCATCGAACGATTGTCACCGTCTCGGCCGCTTTGCCTCGAATGGAATGCGTGACGACGCGTTATGAGCGTCAAACGATTCGATTCGCGGCCAATTCCATTGTTTTTGTGTCTTCGACTAGACCGATTCTTCCTGACGGTGGACACGCGGGGCGTGTGCGTGTTTGCGTGAGCGACGCGACGATGTTTCTTTGCCCACGATTTTCGACCAACTTTATCCGATGCTCTCTTTTATATTAATAATAATTATATTTAATATATCATATTTAATAATTATATTTATATCAATAGTAATTAATATAAAAGATATATTAATGCTCTCAGCCCACTGGTTCGATCAATTTTTATTTAGAAGCAATTCTAAAATTTATCAAATTCAAATGTCGACGTTTCGATCTACGTTCAAGTGATCACCAAGAAAATTAATAATTGCGTCTGTAAATTATTAAACAAAAATTATTATATTATCTAATTATTAAATAAGTTTACTCACTCGCTTTATGAAAATAATTTTAATTTCTTAGAACAGACAAAACACGTGCTGCTATCATGTTACTGTACAAGCTACTGAGACAACTACAGCTGTGACTTATGAAATACCCGGGTACCCGGGTTACCCGTGAGATACCCGGGTAAACAAAAATTACTCGGGTACCCGGGTACTCGGGTAAACAGCATTACCCGGATATTCGTGTAAACAAAAATTACCCGAGTTTCCGGGTATCTCATGAATACACTGCGGATCTTTATGCAAAATAAAAATCATTTGCATCAATAGGAAAAAGCAGACGATGTATTACGATTACTTATTCTCTTGAACGATTTTAATAAATTTAAATTAATATATCAACGTTCTTCTAATTTCATTATTGTTTTAAATTGCACGAAATCATTTATGACTTATGTCTTATGAGATACCCGGGTAAAAGTCCGAGTTCTAGAGACAACGTGAAACTCTTGGAACGGAACGAATCACATCAACGATCGATTTAAAAACCAATCGATATTCGGCGGTTAATTTGAAACCGCGAAAGGTCATAAGCAGCATTTTTCGTTGCTATAATACCAAGTACAGTGTATATTGTGCATTTTTACATTGCACACTACATTGTACAAGATACACACTGTACATTGCGTATCGCTTTGTTACATCGTATAACATGCACGTTGTATGTTATACACATTGTGCGTTGCACGTTGCAACTATCGCGTAAATACAAATTGTTCATTAGACAGATTCTACATTACACAACATTCACGTGCCTCTCAATTAACCGGAACAATCGAGCAATTTAAACAGGCTCGATCGCGTTCGCCGACTAGTTTCGCTGGTGAAACCAAGATCCACTGAAACAGCTCGATAGCATCCCTTGATTTCGCGATCCTTCGTAGCCCGACAATCGATAATGATCAACGCGGGAATGTAGATCCGTCGACTCGTCTCTCACTCTCCACGGTTGATCAGTCATCATTGTTCCCGGCGCGGTATTTTGAAAATTGAATTTCGGTTTGTTGCGCGCGCGAATTCGCCATTGATTGCGGATGCCACCGCGCGACGCTGCATCCGGGGACGTTCAAAATGGAAATGTATTTTTTCGATGCACCGTGACATGTACATTCTAGCGCGTTTTTAGCAGTTTCTGTAATTCTGTTCCGATCAATGCATTCCATGCACTCTGAATGGCATAGCAGTGCATCTAGATGAATTTCTAAAATTTTTCCAATCAAATTTTGAAAAAATAGCTGTTTTTACACAGTTTTCTGCATGCTTGGAGAAGATTATGGAGAACGAGTATGTCGGTGAGTTCCGTGCAGTTCTGTGCGCGACGTGTTGATCGCTTCTTCGGCAGATGCACCGACGGATGCACCGCCGAACGCGCCGCTGGTTAACTAAAAATAATGGCGCGATCGGCGCGAAGTGCGAGCAGGAAATTCTTGCAGTGAAAGTGCCGCCGCGATTGCATCGTTTTTCCGAGAACCGAAGATCGCGGTTGCGGGGATGCGATGCAGCGTCGTGCCATTTCGCTGCAGCTCTCTGTCGCGGAACTGCATCTCGAACGGGTGTTCAATGGAAAACGATGCAGTTGTGTTCGGCTAACTGCTCGGCACGAGCGTGTCTGCTAATGGAACACGATTATAATTAGTATGTAACGTGCGGCTTGTGCTTCTTGATCGAGCCCGATAAACGATTGTTTGCTGGATCAAGCAGTTGCATTGTTACGGAATGCAACGGCGATTGGAAGCTAACGGCTTTATCGGGAACAATTTAGCAAATTCTCGTATCAATTTATAGTATGTATATTTGTTGCATAAATAATCAAAATGGAACTCGTACTGTTCAAATCGTTGTACTATCTACAAAGGGAAGGTTAAACGAAAAATCCTGGAAATTTCCTGGCAGCGCAGCGATTAAATTATTAATTGCATTGTGGGTGCGATTAGATCGAGCATTTCCGCGCATTTGTTTCGCGCAAGATGGAATAATGGCAGACGATTTGTGCGTGGAAACGCGCTCGCTGTTTCGGAAATGCATCTACACGAATCCTGGCGTATTGAATTCAATGGTAATTATAGTTCATTTCCGTGCGCCGAGAGAGAACTTCATTGTCGCTGAATATTGAAAATCAATACGCCTAAATTAGACCGGAAAAATTCAGCTCGTGTACCGTTCTGAACGCTTCGATTGCAATATTAAGGTCCGCTGCGAATACAATCGAAATTATTCGAAATGTGGACTGCACGTGCTACAGGTTTGTTTGAGCTATTTGAATTTTCGGTGGAGGTGCGTATTATGGATCGACCGAACGTTATCTTTTATCGGGAGCTATCGAACCTGTACGGCCGGTATTTAATTTATTTCGGAATTTTTATATTTCAACACATTTCTTGATGTCCGTAGGAATCAACCGATAAATCGTTTTCTCATTATTATACCAGGTCTCCTTACATCGAAGATCAGAAAATCTAAATAAAATACCGCAAGGTACGTACACAACGGCCATCATCTGCCGTTTATGCAGCGCGGCGAGTTCTCTCGGCTGTGAAACATTTCGCTCGCGTTAAAAATTCACACGGGCATGTATGGCGAGGCGATAAATTTTTCAGAAGGTGGTTGGAACGTCGGGTTTTTATCGAGTGAAATATTTGGTTCGCAGCTTCCGGATCCGGGTCGGTGATAGGAAGGGATCCGCTTCCGCCGAGGGCGGTCAGCACGTCGCAGCTGGCGCAGAAGACACCGACGCAGGGGCAGATACAGATGCAAGTGCAGACACAGTTGCAGACGCCTCCACAGCTGCCGCCGTCACCGGTGACCGTGTCCACGTTGCCGCTGTCTAGGGGCAACGCCTCGCACAGACAACCCCTTCCGCTGCACCAGTCCACCCCTCAGTCGGTCAGACAGTCTGACACCGATATAGCTGTCAGTTCGCAGATACTCAGGGCGGCGAGCATCGGGGACATTGGCTCCAGCTCACCATCTATGTGAGTTGCATTTTCTTCGTAGGGGTGGTTCACCCTATAATATTAGTCTTTTTTTACACAACAGATTGACTATCGTCGATTTCTCGAAAATCAGAAGTTTTATGATCAAATGCTTTTTAGATCCGCTATATATATTTCAGAACTTGTACAACATGCTATTTCTATCATTATTCAAAATATTTCTAGATATTTGTTTGTATCTAATAAATTACGAAACATTTCAGTATTGCACGAGTAAGTTGCATCAGTTTAATATGCATAAAACGAAGAAAACCATACAAAATGGAAATATTCTCGCACTTTTTTTTACACAACAAATTGAGTATCGTCGATTTCTCGAGAATCAGAAGTTTTATGATCAAATACTTTTCAGCTCCGCTGTATATATTTCAGAACTTGTACAATATGCTATTTCTATCATTATTTAAAATATTTCTAGATATTTATTTGTATCTAATAAATTACGAAACATTTGAGTATTGCACGAGTAAGTTGCATCAGTTTAATATGCATAAAACGAAGGAAACCATACAGAATGGAAATATTCTCGCACGGTGTTTTCAAGAATATACGGTAACGATTGGTGGGTTTTACAAATTGCAGGTTGAACAGTAACGAGGGGAAGGACCTGAGGTTAACGTCTCCGGGCGGCCATTCCACTCAACGACTGATCAGCCCGGCTGGACCCTTAAGGGTTGTTTCTTTGAGCGACCATCGAGTCTCCAGCCCCAGCGACAGCGACATAAGAGTTCATAGTCCAAGTATGTACACAGTTTCTTTCTTCTATCTCTTCTTCCTCATCCTCCATGTCTTCGTTCTCTTCTTCTTTTTCTTTTCCTCATACAACGTTCTCTCTCTCTTCGCCATTCTAATCTTAGATACCTTTGATGTAAGCGCTAGAAAATGGGGTCAAGAATCTTCTCTTGAACCGAATGAAATTAATGCGAACGAATTGTCACGCACGAATTAACTAAATTAATTTAAAGCTGTACTCGAAGGAGGATACAAAAATGAAATCAGAGTCGAAGAGATTGAAACATCCGCTGAAACTTTTCGGCCATGTGATTTCGACGTATAATGGCGCAGCGTGATGGCCAGCATAATGGAAATACGGGTCAGCGAACCAATCGGCAAACGAGCCGAGCGAATGAGCCACGAATCCGAAGATTTGATAGCCGGTTCTCTCCCGACGCTTTTGAAAAGGACGCGCGGATTCAACTGCGGAAGTTCGCCGTGCTGTTCCGGTTAATTATTCAAATAACCGCCGTCGGGGGCGAGGGGTGGGGGTGTGGTATAAAGCGGCGCGAGGAATAATAGAAATCCCGCGTGTATTCAAGCCCGCGCCGACGAACCTAACTTCGTCCCGGATGGCCTCGCAGTCTTTGCTAAATAGTAGTCGCTCGCGACGGGAATTAGAGCTGCGCATTCCACCCTGCAAACTCTACCAACTTTCTTCCCTCTGGAAGAGGAAGTTGGTTAACTATAGTGTCCGACACAGTCTTTTTATTAATTTCGTTGTTACTCTTTGTTGCAGTCGAGAGGAAAATGGTGAGCCCGATCGGCCGCGAAGTGGACCGAGGTGGAGGCTCGGTTTCCCGTCAGAATCATCGTGAGAATTATCGTGAAAATTATCGTGAAAATCATCGCGCATGGGAGTGCAACGAGCTGCTGCACAAAAGAGTGAGTGAAAGACACACGTTCCGCGCGACGGAAACCTTCGAATTGATTGGCATGGCGAAGCATGGAAAGAGAAAGGAACCGAACGCAGCGACTCCGGCCTCACAGCTGATTAGCCGCTTCTATTACAATTTTTTTCGTTTAGTTTTTCTCGCACCATATCTAGTCCCCCACCATCGCCTAACGCGACACACCCTCCCACGCTACATGTGCGTTTCACTGTCATTTTTTTCACGTATTCTCACGCTTTTGACACGCTCACTGCCTCCAGACTGTACATAAAATCGATCGAATATGTATAGGGGATTGAATCGTTAAAATAATTTGGCGATGTAGTTGAAATGATTGTCGGATAGTTGGGCAGTCAACGTGTTAACGTGACAAGCGACAAGCAAATCAAAGCAAAGCGAAGCAAAGCAAGCACGTTCACCCGTACCGAGTTGCTCGAGAGTTTTGTTCAGCGAGTGTGCAGTAGTCCGCATTATCGTCCCAGCATGTAAATTCCATTAGCCCAATTAATTAGAATGTTGCCCGGAGGCTAACAACCCCCGTCGCACTATCCCCCCGAACCTGCCTAACCAAATTAATCGCGTTTCTGCGGTCCGCGACAGGATTCGGCCAAGAGCTAGACAGTCCGAGAGATTTTCTCTTCGTTAACTCTTCTTGCAGGAGAAAATGTCTCTTCGTTTCTATCGAATGTAGACTCCATGCATTTATGGACACAAACGAGTAGATGCAATTTAAAACAGTGAGTACATTGAGAACATGAAAATACTTTTTTTTTAATTATTTATGTAATGTTGCTTTAACATCAAAGGTCATGGGTAAAGATCCAGCCAGTTTAGCATTTTTCCTTTCATTTTCATATTTTTTTGCATTCCAGTATAAGGTGATTTATATTAACTGTTACTTTACATATATCGCAGATCATGTTTTCTTTTTTACTTAACAAAAATGAATGGGTTACTTCTGAGTGCCCAATTCTGATTCTAGAAATTGACGTTTGAATTTGACGATCTATTGGACTTGGAAACTTTTGCCACTCAAAATCCGCTTCGTTATGGTACTTCCGCGCATAAATAAATTCTTTTAATATTATCATGAAAATACTGTTCTGATATTTTCAAACCGTTGAACATACGAAGACAAGAAACGTATTTATATATCGCACCAGTTCGTCGCAAGTCGGGTAGAAAATGTTTGTTTTGCATGAAGTTCCACAGTGTAACGTACAGAAGAACATACCTAAAATTGTACTGGCTGTCTGACCACTGCCATTACTTGAGCAATACGCCGATTATGCGACTGGATAGAGGCGCATGCCCCTGGAAGCCATTGAAATCAGACTGCAGACTATGTCGGCTCGTAAAGGGCGAACATATTCGATTCAATCGCGTTTCGTTTGAAGCTGAGTGCCCGGTTGTGTTTGATTAATGAGAAGCGGAGGCGGCTCGTCGCAGAAAGTCATTAGCATAAACGGGGGTCAGGGCGAGACAGATTATTTATGTGACCGTGTCGAGGACGCCCTTAGAAATCCTATCAGTTCGAATTATTTAATATTCCTGGCTCGGCGAGTGGCCTCATTCTAATTTCGTTTGGTGTCGTGGCAGTCGTTTTGTAGTTTTCGATAAATTGTTACGATCAAATTATTGGGAACGTATTGAAACATAGATCGTATTTCAAATTCATTCACATAATATTCGATATTTTTCAATTGATATGTCCTTCATCTTTTGTGACATCTCAAATCTACTTTAGATGAATTAATATCCTTGGAATTGAACAAAAATTTTATACAATATTTCACAAAAAAAACTCCCAAATCTTTTTTTCGCATTCGCTATGATGAGGGTACCCGGGTATCACAAGGCTCAAGTAGGCAAATTAGATCCTATACAATTGTGATTTACAGTACAACTATTTCTCAGTACAAATTTTAAAGCTCGATAGTAGCGAAGACGTGCCATAAAAAATCTCCAGGTCATGCGGGGCCAGCTATCAGGTATATGCATGAACCTGAGGTAGATGGACCCGTCACGGACCAAGGGCCCTCGCTGGGGCCTGGTAGCGACGATGACGCTACAACAGTATGCAGCAACCTATATGGTATCCATATAGGTACCTCTTCCGGGTACCTCATCATGCAGAATCGTATAAAAAATAACCCGTGTGGATGAGGGTTAAACGAGCGAACACAGTCGGAACCGTATCATGTGGGGCATCGTTGTACTCGGAGAAACGTGACGAATGACGCAGTAAAAGTTCCCTTTGATGATAATTAAAATCCCGGAAAAAATGTGAAGATTCGACTTGAATATCGATTGGTATATAGCGAAATTGAGTAGCTCGCGGCGGTTGGAACCTCAATTTCCATGAACAGCCGCAGTCTGGTAGCACTCTGTAGTCGAGGGCCGAGGGTACAAGCCGATCCGGACAGAGGACCGAATGGTCTCTCTATCTGAAGTCTGCAGGACACGATCCGGCGAGAAAGTAACGACACAAGTGTCGTCCTCCCGTTGTCGTTGTTCGCAACGTGTGCGGAGAACGGACGGTCCAAAAGCTGGATCCTCCGCTCCGTGGAGGCAGGAGAAGAGGCAAGAGAAGCCTGCCTGCGGAGCATGGATCGTGAAGAGACAAGGACCTGCCGGAGACGGAGAGAAAGTTCGAGAGAGCGAGAAAGAGGTCCCACTCTTCCGAGAGAGAAGTGCGATGGAAGAGGGACGAGAGGGAAAGAGGATTAAGAAAACCGTGGGCCAGGGTCGATCCTGCATACGGTCAGCAATGGTCAGCAAGGGCACCGTGCCAGGGAACTGCAGACGGTCCTTAAGCCTCCCTCACAATGGAGCTTTGTCCTCGAAACCGTCCTGCTACCGGAAATGGGCTTAGCCTCTTTATTCAACCCTTTGACATCGCAATTACGATGTTGAGTGGGACCTGCGATAAACAATTGAAATTTTTTACACCGTAAACAATTAATTAATTTATTTATAACAATTTACGTGCCGTGTCACGCTCCGGAACTTCTCTCTCTCTCTCGTTTTAGACCAGCGCAGAACTAGCTCGTTTATTGGGAAATTGACGTTTAATTCTATTTAACGTCGCAATTGACATTTCATTTATCAATTCTCTATTCTAATTAATCAATTGTCAAGACTTCGATAAATCGTTGCTAACCGACTTCGAACGAATAGATCATTTTAGCACGCGAATCGCATTCCACGATCAAATAAATCACTTTAACCATAACCCGGAGTGTTATCAATCCGCATAACAGTATCGGATGCATCCGAAAACCTGTCGATCTCTATTTAAATTAATGAAACGTTCTATCATTCACCGGAGAGCGATCGCTCCGTCAACCGGAAGTTCCTTTATCCGTACCCACTTTGAATCTGCCAATTAATTCGGATATGCATAGAAGCCGCTCCCCGTGTATTTAAATTATGGAGTCGTCGGTCTCTGGTCGGCAAAAAAACCGTTATATCGCATGATTAAACAGTCTGGGAACTTCTTTTGTTCGACTGTTTGCGTCGAGGAACTTGGAAACGGACGCTGTTTGACTTGGAGCTCCTGCGAGAGGAGCTCCGGAACCGTGGAGCCTTGAGAGGATCGCAGATATTTCTCAAACCACGCTCCTTTTCTTACTGGAACAGCCATTCCTTTCGTAAAACGTGTCCCTAAATATAAAAATTAATCACTCTGCAACCATACGAGACAGTTCTCTTAAAACATTAAAGAAATTAATGATGTAAGGAAAAAGCCAAGCCGTTTTTAATTATAAAAGGACGCACGGATAACCAATCGTTGACAGATGTATTTGTCCAGGGGTTGCTCGTAAAGATCTGATCTTCTTTTCGTATTTCGTCGGCGATCGTATTTCTAATAACTCTTCTGTTAATTTCGATTTTTGTTATTATGAATTCAATTATATAAGGGTTGCTTATTAACACCCACACATACAATGCATACATACATCATCCGTACTTTAACCCTATAGTTAGAATATTGAATTTTCTTGCACCACAGGAAAAAGTTAGTCTCGATTTTACGGTATTTTTATGGTCGCCAATTCGGTATTCAATGCCATCGACATGGACGTGCGTACACCCCGGAGAAAAGGGTATAGTATTGGAGAAGTTTTGAAGAGAAGCCCGTGAACGTACTCGTTATTCAGAATGGGATCGTTTCGCGCGGACAACCGGGGAAGAAGACGATTTTCTGGAGTCCTTAAAAGCCCGCGGCATGTCCCGAGGACCTTAAAGCTCTCGAGACACTCGAAACCCACGATGCTGATAGTCTCGAAGGGTTCGGAAAATCGAGGAGTGCTCTCCAGTTTGGGAAGGATCGAAAATCTCGGTCGTCCTAAAACGTTTTGTGGACCCACGACCGTACATGTGTAACGGCGGATCGGGATTCGACGCCGCCCAGCTTCGTTCGCGCGGCTTATGGCTTCTCGAGGAATGATCGCAGATATCTTGACAAAGATAGGGGAAAATCAGAAGGGCAAGACAGCGAGTCGGAATGTAGATATTTTTCCAGAAAACAGTCCAACAGTCAGTTATTCGGCATCGAAATTCGTAAATTCTTGTTATTCAAGCCTCAATTAGAAAATATGAATGTTTATGGAAGATTATCGCGAGCTACAAATGCACAAAGGCATGCGGCGTATCGATGACGAACGCGGTAGCGATTCAAGGATTCCATTCGCGCGTACCCGATAATCGAATCTCCCACGATCTCTTTGATCCTTGACATTAATTAGATCTGTCAACAATCGTAATCCCTCGACGATGGAACGGGGAATGAAACAATTAAATATTAAATACTTCAGCTCGTTTCGAGCAATAACGGTTCCAGCAATGTTTCACATCTACAATGATTTATGAGCTTCATATGAAACATCAAGATCTTGGCAGTATTTATACACGTACGATACAAAGACCAGACAGAGCGAGACATTCCGAAAAAACAAAGTCGAGAAAATAAAACTGCGTTTATCGGTTGCATACGCGGCCTTAATTTCCAACAAGAATCTCGTCCAAACACGAAGCTCGCGCGTTGCAGCAATCACAACAAACGAATCGCCTGGAAAATGGTTCGGAGGAGAAAATCTACAATGCGCAGAGTGAAACACTAAAAGAAAATGAAGAATCGATTGGGAATCGGATGCGAGGCCGGGTTTTGTCAGTTACAAAGGCAGCCTTACGCTCGGCCGGAGATCTCAGCCAGAGCAAAACGAAGAAAACGACATCCTCGGCAAGCCGAGCAAGGAACCACGGTGCATGCCGGGTACTGTAGGAGTTGGTGAACAGAACAGGCTCGGCATCACGCCAGTCTACCAAAGTCTTCGTTCCACCTTCGCTCGGCAACGCGTCTCTTCTGGTTTGCTCTTCGTTTCGATTGTGTGCGTGTGTTTCTTGTTCGGGTGGTTCTTCCAAACGCAAAGTCGCGATGATATGAGACACTGTGCTCTCCCGGTATCTTCGAAAGACCCTGTCCGTTCTGCTGGCCTTGAACAAGAGAGTCTTGGGAGACTTTCTTGAGAAGAATTCGAAGAAGGATATTTTGACTAGTCTTCGCAAGGATGGAGCCTGGTCGAACCGCTTGAACAAGCTTTCGAGGAGTTCGGTGTTTTGTTTGACGCTCTGCGGCAGCGTCCGCTTTGGATACGCCTTGGATCGATGTGCACGCGGTACGTGATCATGCCATATAGTTAGGACGAACAGACAATCTTGAAAACTTCCGGATTCGTTACCACTGTTTTCGTTTTCCGCTTGAAATTATTTTCTCGTTTAAAAGCACATCCGTTATAATCGGAGCTGCGACGAACAGGAGCGGTTCTCGGAACGACGAGAGTTTCCACAGCAACGAAATTAAATTGTATTTGCTCCCGAACAATAGCGTCTTTCTGCATATCTCCAAAACGAGAATCCCACGGAAAGGAAAGAACAATGGAAACGCTAATCTCGCGACGAGCAACCACCTTTGATCCGTCTTCCATCCGAAAACCTAAAGACTATTTCTAATCACGAGTGCAGCAGCTGCATCAACCCTTTGATCATAGTGCAGCAGGTAATGAGCACTACGCCCGAGGAGTCCGAATTAAAATGTGCAAGAGTTTATATGCCGACAAATCGAGAAATTAACAAGTAATCAACGCGTATAAAGTTAGGCGTATTTGCAATGTACAGACATAAATCTGAATGCAGAAAATTCGAAAAAAAGTTAAGTTTCCTCGTGGAAGTTGTAAAGCGTTGATCATGTCTAACATCGTGTCAGCTATGGTCCTTGTATTTATGCAGATTTCTGGGTAAGCTGCATCGTGTTTGAACAGAATCAACTTTTCCAACGTGGCAAGATAATTTGCTGTACGGAGTCTTGCGTTTGCTTCGTTATTAGAGCGAGTGCTGCGTTCTTATCGTGTACAGTGTATAGCAATTGCCGTGGTTCCGTCTCACAGCCGCAGAAACGTCATTGGTAGCCTCTCGGAGCCGTAGGTTCGCTGAGTTTATTGTTTGTTTGCGCGAGGATTGCGCAGCGTTCGTTTCGCCCGTCGAGTGAGACTTTACGTTTACGGGACACCGTAAGCCGAAAGCACTGCGTTCCTTCTCATGTTTTCCATGCCAGTCGGGTCTCGAAGCGTTTCAAATTGCGCGGGTCCGTTGCGCCGGGAATGGGGGAACGACGTGGTAGAGAGGGTAGGGTAGAGTGGGGGATAAGTGTTGATCCGGGGACATTGTTCCCTAGTTCGAGAATCATAATTGAAAAGAGAGCGTCCGCGTCCCAGTTCGCCTAGTTAACCATAGATTGCATGCATCTCGACAGAGCAACACGGGATCCCATCGAGCGGAGACATCGTCGAAGCTGTCCCAACCAGGAGCCCAAGGTCTTGTTCGGGTGTCCGCTGGCGAACTACTCGGCAGGACCCACGAAGAGCTGGTCCTCCTGCTGATCCAGCTGCGAAGGCAGAACGCGACCATCTACAAAGCGATGGAGCACTGTCACGTGGAGATCGAGGCACAGGTCCGCCGACAATTTTCAGTGATTTCGAGCTCCGGGTCCTGGAGGGATCAATCGTGTTAGATTCGAACCGAGAATTCGCCGCTATAGATAGTAGAGTATCAACGAATCGACGTCGTTCGCAAAACGGTGAACGATACCGAACATCTCCCGTATAGTTTCGAGGAGTCCCGAGCGAAGGAATCGACGTCGAATAAATTAATGCAGCCGGACGTGTTCGGACGTTGACGGATCGCAGCCGCGGAGGTTTCGCGTAATCGCGAGAGGAACCGGTCCGAAGCGAACGCTATTAGAATAGTGACTTTCCTCGGGAGAAGAATTCCTGCCTCGCTTTGTTCTCGTACACGGTGTTCAAGCTTTTAGTGTGCCTTTCATGCGAGTAGTCTCGTGTCTGCGAGGTCAAACGCTGAGCGAATTGAAATTCTGATGACTGTGCTCCTTACAGAATAAAACTCCTGCTGCGGGCAGTCCTGTCAGCGAAACTGAATAGCTTGCAACATCGACTCAGCTTTTGATCACTCGCGAGCCTTTCAACACTCATTAAAGGTCTCCGACGTCATCGATTGATCCAGACAGGGCTGAGGAGCGTTCCGGATTGTCTCCTGGGGCAAACACGTCAGAGAAAAAAATACCATTTGTAAAACTGAACCACCATTCAGAACGCTCTGTACGTAAACAGCCCCGAGTGGGCGTGGCTTAGAAGCCCCCGACTTCGACACAGCCGCAACTCTGTCCGACAGTCTCTCCATGCCTGGATTAACCGATGATCCGTCGATTCACCTATCGACATCACGCTTAAACGTCCCATATTTCGTCGAAAAGGCTTTCTACATTTTCCGGCGAATACATTCACCGATAAATAAATGGAAAGGGGGTATGGGGGACATGGGACACAGGACGGATCGCGCGAAGTGTTACAGCTATTTTCTCCGACGACTTTTTCCCCCCATGGCGAAACCTGCCGTTCACCTCGGCCAGTGAATGCAGCGGCAGTCTACTGTCTGCTGGAAAAGTCGTCGCGTTTCCACGTGCACCTGTTTGTTAGCCACGTTTGTTAACCTGTTAGTCGGTCCGACGAGTATAGTTAGCGCGTCGACTATAAGAGTCTCTGTTGACACGACGACCATTGGAAAGTTTTATTAATACAACGATATATCGAGGTGCCGTCGCCCAAGGTATACGCTAATCGATGACAACTGTCAACTAGCTCTTTCGGTTTGTTTAATTATGAATTTTATTAATTGTATACGTATATAGAATATAAAATTCAGTACTTGATACCATATGATTCAATTCAGTGTGTAGAATATTGTTATTTATAACAAGGAGCCTAGATAATATCGGCGTAAAGGTTCGATCAGTATTAGAATAAAGCAATCGTGCTAGTTTGGTTAAACTTTCAACGTTTCGATCCCAATATGGATCCTTTTCAAGAAAGAGGAAACAACTACGTCTGTAAATTTTTGAAAGAGTTTTCAATATGAAAGTACTGTTATATTTAATAATTGTTATTTATAACTTTTATAGCGAATTTTGTCTGTACCAACAGATTGCTAAACGCTAACGCGTTCTTTATGGCAATAACCGGTTTGGAAACGTAAACGAATTTCCACGATACCGCGTTTTTCAAAACAAGCGGTCCAATTATTTCGCAATTCCAATTCCGTAACCGATCGTAAATCCCCTCGTTTCATCTTCACGCGGCAGTGTACATATACGTTTAAACATTTTCCTGATCGAGACTCGGCTCAGTTAACAGGTTAACAACTTTATCACCCAGTGCCAACCCGTTTTGATTTTTTTCCATCCCACACACGGTATTCTCGTTAACCGAGCGCCGAATAAAATGCACGGCAAGTTTGAACGAATCCGTGGCGACACGCGGAAACCAGAACACGCGAATTTTCGTTGGTGTAACAATTTCGTTCGCGCGATCCTTAATATCCTGTGTTAATATCGTCGAATGAAACCCGACGCGTGCTACGATGATTGATGTTCCCCATTTGCTTGTTCGATCATTCCAACTCTGTCGTCCTGCGAGAATGCTCGCTCTCGTACACTCACGTTTTTGCACTTCCGTCGTTGCACCTCGATGTTTATCGCTCGACTATGGATCTTTGTGCAGGAACATTCGTAAACGTTTTGCCAATAAGAAAAGATAAATCGCAAAAGGATCCGCAGTCTGCGAACGACAGCAAAGTTTCTCGCAGAACTCTTTCAAATTCTTACGAGCAGGAAAGTCGAAGTCGTTTCGAGCTTTCGTGGCGTGTTGGTAATTATGTGTTCGGTCCCACGTATTCTCGTTGCATTTTCATGGAACGCGACGACGTGACCGGCTGCGACAAGACGGATCATGGAAACGATGCACGATACTCTACCAGGCGTCTCTCTCTCTCTTTCTCTCTCTTTCTCTGAACTTGTCGATCTTTTGTGACCCGCAGGCTAGATTGGCCGAGCTCGATACCCCCAGACGATTGGAGAATCTTCAGAAGCTGGAGGAACTGAAGAAGCACCTGATGGATCTCGAGAAACAGGTGAGCAATTATGTTCGTTCGATTAGGTGAAAGCTCGACCTAGAGACTCTCGAGGGAACCTCCTGCTCTAGACTCTAGTGCGTTCTAATTGCTAAACTGTAGATTTTATACGCGGCGAATCGTGTTTGGACTCCTTTTACGAGAAAATATCTTTGGAAAAAATTCGGTGACGGACTACTTGGAAGTCTGTCGCCGGAAGATCAACACGGAAGAGATCCAACTAGCAAAAGATAAATTTGCAGCGACGCGAAAATTCGTCTGGACGACGCGTTCAGCGTGTCCTAGGATTTAATTATACCGCGTCGAACTTTCCCGTTCGCGTCGAGTTTTTCAAGCCGCGGTCGGGTTTAATTAAGAAACTTCGAAATAAACCTCTCTTCTACACCCTTTTATATCCCTTCTTCCTTAGCATGGACGCATGATAATGATCTCGGTATACAACCGCTTTGAAATCATCGTCGCGCCACAACTATGCAAAGTACTTTTCCTGTGACGAGGATATGTACTCGTCATAACTTTGAACCGTTTGAGATATTGAAATGAGATTCGAAATAGAAAATATTATAAATAATCTCTTTCGAATAATACGTGTTAGAATATATTTTTTGTCTAATTTGTTAGTTAGTTATTTTTATAAATTTTTATGTAATTGTTGAATCAGTTGCTTTCCTTAAGAAAAGAAACAATTTTTTACAATCTTAAGAGTTTTTAGGCTGCCTCGCCGCTTCACAACAACAATGCGCGGCGACCGAACTAGCCGCGACATTGTCCGCTTTAAACAACTATATTGTTGTTAGTCGTACGATGTCGGAAATGATTTTTGTACGGTTATTTAAAGGAAGTTTTACCGGAAATATTTCTCTTTGTTAGAGCCTGGGATGTTTTGGGACAAAAAAGATATCCTTCGACAAATATAGAACATTTTTTTAATCTGTCATGTATCGTTCAGCATTATTTTTTAAATATATTATTATTAGTTATTACTAAAAAAATATATGATTTCTTATTGGGAAGAGATGCTCTATATCATACAAAAAAACTGAGAGAAAATATGGGACGAAACGATGAGGACTTCGCAAAGAACTTGAGCAATTCTGCCTGGTGAAATATGCTACTTTCAAAAATATTTATTTAATTTCATTAATTTCTTCATTTTCGAGGTCCATAGATCCTTACGAAGCAATACAAATCCATTAGTTTGTAATTTCGAAAAGTCGACTTTTTGGTCGAATGTCCCTAAATTTTTCGATCCGGCCCACTGTGCGTCGTGCGAAAGAGAATTTTTGTCAAAAATCTCAGACTATTTGAAAGGGAAAAACATGAGGAAAATTCACTTGTTTTAATTATAATTACTGTATTTGTGTAATGTTCTTGGGTTCAAGTACGAGAAGGGCAAGCCGCTGGTGAACCTGGTCGACAACATGGTGAAGTTAGGCTCGCTGTACAATCGCAACACTGCCAACGGGACCAGCAGTGTCACGGGTTCGCGACACGACCTGATGCACGACAATTCCAGGGACCATCGGCTGGAGTTCAACCAGAAGGTGCAGGAGCAACGTTTACTAGCTGAAGAACGTCGAGATTGGGACAGGCTCAGCCCTGATCACGGACAATTGCAGGTCAGTTCGCAATCGCTCATTACAAAATTTCTTTTTGCTAAAACATGTTGAATTATATTTTGATTAAGTAATAACAGACACAATAACGAATACATACATGTAGCGATTCGAAGTTGAATTTAGATTTACATATAAATAACTGCAAGTTGAATTTGAATTTAGATGTAAATTCGTAGTTCACCCTGTATATAGAGTATGATACCAGACATTCAGAGGTGGACATTATTTGGCGAAACAAATATTTACAATACAATTCGATATTTTAGATTTTATTTTGCTTCAAGAAAATAGTATTTTAAATAAGATATACAATTTCGAAAATGAAAATATTTCTATTTCAACAATTTGATTCACGAAATAAAATATTTCTATTTTAACAATCCAACACACGAAATAAAATATTTTACTCTTTGCATTGCTATAATACTCTGAGAAATCGCATAACATACAGTCACATCGTATCGTTAAGAAACGATTTACACACATAAATGTATTGAATTCGAACCATATAATTTCGCAGCAATAATATTTAAACTTGAAATTGAAAATAAGAAGACAAAATACAAATACTTTAAATATTCTTCAAATAAAATGCTGTTTTAAAAAATTACTGCCACAATTAAATTATTTTATTTTCAAAGTTGTACACGTACTTTAAAATAAGTAGGATTAGTTATTACATATTTACTATTTCAAATACTATCTTCCCCAGCTCTGCAGACAGTACGGTCTAGGTAGTTTCGCGAAATAAATAGCCGCTGTCAGACGGAACGCGGACGTCCCGATTCGCTCGAACTACATCTCGGTGGAAAGCGTCGCAATAAATACGAATTACGCGTCACGGAATCCCCTGGTAACGGTGGATAATGCCCACGCAAGGAGATCGCAGGTGGGAGGGGCCGCCGGATAACGCGACATTGTTGCCCGTTGTGTTGAAGGAATGCGTGGAATATTGTGAACGGGAACGCGTTACGTTATAAAACGTACGTCGGGAACGCGGACACTGTTACGCACAAGCGAGCTTTCGTCAGACGAGAACCGCGTTCCCACGTGCGACACGCGCCTTTGATACACGCCCTTCTGCTTTGGGCATAGTCGTTTCTCAATATACGCGCAAAAATTCCACACCGAAACGGCAATCGTTACACGCTTGCAAAGCTAAACAGAACCATGTAGGGGTGGCGACAATTCTAAACAATAAAAAAAGAAACATTGAGAAATACTGCTGGCGAGTCGCGCAAGATACATCCATTATCTATTTCATACGTCCCACGTTTTTCGTTTTAAATCTTACAAGTATTTTCATAGCAATTCAAAAAATTCACAATCACATATTCTCACCACTGTCTATACGAGGTTGGGAATCAGGACGCGACTAGGAAAAATTATTTTATACTTTTTAGTCCGTTTATAAAAACGTGATATTTTTTAAAAAATCATTTTTATTTACATAATTATTTTCTGCTTTTTATGTGAAATTCTTCAATCGATTTGTAACATTTTTACCACGGTATGAAATTATAACAGAGACATGTACTAAATTTTGAAACGTATCGAAACGATGACGTAGCGTTTCGCGAAGGGATGTAACGGTAAATATTTAATTGTTATTTCTCCGAAACGGATAGACTTCTTAAAAAAACTTTTTTTAATATTGCATTGTCATCCGGTTCTAAGATATATCTCCAATTTCAAGTCTCTAACTCATCGGGAAGTTAGTTTAAAATCAATTGCAAATTTTGTCATCGAACAGACAAACAAGAAACCGAGCTAATAAAAACGTGGTAAGAAGAAACATTGAGAAATACTGCTGGCGAGTCGCGCGAGCGAAATTGATTTGTTATTTTGTGAGGCGACGTTTCGA
Organism: Lasioglossum zephyrum; assembly: GCA_028455615.1. Lineage (NCBI taxonomy): Eukaryota > Metazoa > Arthropoda > Insecta > Hymenoptera > Halictidae > Lasioglossum > Lasioglossum zephyrum. The sequence continues at coordinate 13,806,942 of CM052329.1, read as the reverse complement.
ATAACAGTTAGCCAATACCGCGGTTGATTGTGGTTGTTTATTATCGAATACCCTTCGAATTCCATCGGAAGTACGACAAAACAAGGAAGACTGGTCGCGGTTCGCCGCGAACCGATGGAACACAATATTCGGTGAAAAATAGTGCAGGCCGACAACGCGTGTCGCGTCGGTATGCAGTAGGATTTTTTCGGGTGCTTGATTATGACACCGTCGTCGTTCTTGCGATTCCGGTTGCAACGCGACACCGAACGTATTCCCTCGACCGTGCGGTTTACACCTCAAGGTTAACTCTGGTTCACTCTTTGTGTGTCGTAGGCCAAGGTGCAGCAGCTATACAAGCTGGATCGGCTGCTCCAGGAGGAATCCGGAACGTTGCACAGTCTTCAACAGGACAAGGCAAGTGATTCGCGATTCTTAACCACGTAGTTTTCTTTGACCGTAGATTGGAGATCCTTGTGCGTTTATGGTGCGTGGACATTTTCCAAATATATTAGATTAGTTAATTAATTGGTTATCGATCGTAATTTATCTTCAGGATAATACAAAGTTTTATTCGCGGCGCAAAGGTTCGATCATTTACAACAACAAATAGCCATTTTGTGACATACTAAACGCTGGATTCGGATTTGAATCTTCAGGTTCGAGAACCACGTTAGCTATTAAAAATGTTTTTAATCAGTTTTTAAAAGAAGGAAGGGGTTTCGTCCTAGTGGTTCTCGAACCTGAAGATTCAAATCCGAATCAAGCGTTTAGTATGTCACAAAATGGCTATTTGTTGTTGTAAATGATCGAACCTTTGCGCCGGGAATAAAACTTTGTATTATCCTGAATATTAGATTAGGTCATCCCACAAGTAATCTCGTTTTTTTAATTATTTTCTAAACCAGGAAATTTCGTGTAGTTTATTTTTTGATTCTTCGTCTGCTGTGTTTTTCATTAATTCTGGATGAGTTCTTTGGAGAAGGACCTTTAATTTCGTCGAATTGTTAGTTGAGGTTGTTTTGTGAATGTTTGAAACAGGAGATCTTGGAGAAAGCGCTCGGTGGCCTGCGGCACAAGCTGCAGGGCAGCAGGAGCAACCTGGCGGAAGCCGAGAGGTACCGGAAGCAGCAGCTGATGCTGGAACGAGAGCTCAGCAGAGTGAGGGTGTTGCTCGCGCACAATTCCAAGGTAGGGAACTCTTTCGCAATACCTTCAACTAGCTTTCCCTAAAGGAAACTTTCAGCAATGGCTAGATTCATTCGATCCCTTATGCACTCAATTCAAAGTACATGTTTTCAATTTCAATCAAATGCAATTGGTTGTTCGCAGGTAGAGCCGGTGTGCTACCAGGTAAATGATTCAAAGCACGGAAAGATAGCATTTTCAGTTTTCGGTTTCTATTCTGTTCTCCGAATTATCGTAATCCGCGCGTTTCACGGTAGCTTTCCTACCAACTGCACGATTCACCGCAAAAGTCCTGTAATCTCTCGATCTCTGATTTGCAGAAGCTGGAGGAGACAGTCGCAGAGAATGCTAGGCTGGAGCAGGATCTGGTGGTGCTTAGACAGAAGCTTCAGGCTTCCAGAAGGTACGCTGGTAACATGACCAGAGACACGTCCGCTACGACTGGTCCTCTCGAAGCGGAACTGAGAAGAGTTCAGCAGCTGGTTGGAGATTTGCAGAGGCAAAGAAAAGAATTGAGCGTGCAAGTTAGGCAGTTGACCGAGAAATCGCATAGTCTGGTGCAGCAGATCAGACCGCAACCTCCTTCGGGTGAGTCGCGTTGTAATGTTTCGATTGCTGTCCTCTGAAAGCAATTTTACAGCTGGTAATTAACATCTACACTTTATGAAAAATGTTTACCAACGTGCAAACAAATGTTTACAGCACCGCAAGTGCATCAGCCGAAGAAAAGGACGCAGAATTCCTGGCTGGAGACTGATTTAGACTCGGGAATCACTTTGGACCATGGTCTGGACTCTCCATCGAGTCCAGCACTGTCGTCCTCGCCACGTGGCAAACAAAATGGCATCCATTATCCCCAGTTTTCCTCGCCGACGCACTTGAAGGAGTCTTCCCCTACGAATCGCCAACAGAATCACCACCAGAACCATCAGCAGAACCATCAGCAGAACCATCAGCAGAACCATCAGCAGAACCATCATCAGAACCATCAGCAGAATCATCAACAGAATCATCATCAGAACCATCAGCCGTATCCTCAGTCTATGCAGAATCATCAGCCGATACAGAACCATCAGCCATATCCTCAGACACAGCAGAATCATATCTCTACGTTGTCTCCTCAGCTGAGAGAACAGATACAGCAGCATCAATTGAAGCAACAGCTGCTGAAGGATCAAATGCAGGGTAAGGGGAGCGTGATGCAGGTGAATGTGGCGCCGTTGTACGTCAACACGGACACCAGAGGGCACGGTGAGACGTTAACGATGATGTATAATCTTTCGCGAGTTTATTTAGAATTTTTGAGTATACAACTTTAATAGATTTTTCTTTCTTATCAACAACAAATCCCGAAGCTGCACTTTTCAGTCCCTCGAACTTTTAAATTCGACAACTGAATGTACACAAAAATCCAAGCTCACGTTAATTTTGTTTATAAACGCACAGATAACAACAAGCATGATGAGAAGTTGTCCAACGGCACGTCCATCCCCGCACCAGAATACGTTCCCCCACCTCCGCCTCCTCCGCCCCTGAATGAAGAATCGAACGATAATTACCGTCTGAACGAAGAGAACAAGTTTGCCGGTGAGTGTAACAATGCTTCTAAACGAGCCATTCTGTCGTAACGAGATAGATCAATGTGTAGATAGATTGATGTAGTGTAAAATGCTCACGTTCGATCTCTCGAATATCGTTCGAAGGTTTGATACACAACCGTGAGAAACAAGAGATCAAGACCGTGCGAATCGTGAAACGGGAATCGGAGAGACGGCAACGAGATCGGGGCGATAGGACCGGGAACATTGGAATCCCATTAACGAATGGCTTGCAAGCGCCCGGGGGTGCGAAACGGCTCTGCGACGAAGATCTAGGGGGCTCACAGAAGTTCGAGGTAATTTCTGACGATTTTTCCCACACCCCAATTTTCCACATGAAATCGCGTTGTTTCTCGTTCAGAAATTGTTCTGGCTATGGTCTCTATTTTCGATCGACTTACTTTTAGAAGGCCCAATTGGGAAGAGTGGTCGAGGAATCGCCGATGATTCATGCTCAAAGCACGGTCCAGCTAACGGATTTGGACGACGTGCAGTTCCAAAGGAGCATGTCGTTGCCAAGAGGATTTGGTGGACAACGACAGCAGCAGCCGGAGATTCATCAAGGTCCGGTAGTGCCTCCACCGAGAAGCGACAGCATGCACGCCCTGAGGAGTATGCTTGCCCGGCGAAACAAAGTTAGGGTAAGTAGTTCATCAATCTTAGAATATTCATTGAGAAAATGAAAAACGAATAATAAATTTACCGAAACACAAGCGATATAAATAGTCCCCTTCCTTTTACGAAATTTATGAACAACAAAGAAGCCCTAATCGTTATACTAACTAGCAAAAATGTTGACTCTCATAAAACTCCTCGCTCTATTCGCCAATCATTGCTCGATTAACCATCTCCTCCACATTATTTTGATTAGTCCGGCAATTATGTTGCTCCCACCGAACCTACTCTAGCTCCTCTTTTGTTTACCAATCATGACAGTTCGAAAGTCAGGACGGCAGTTCGGATAGCACGCTGTCACCGTACACGGAGAGTCTCGGTTCAAGTTCCCAGGTGGCAATGAGTTCTCCGAATTACTCTACCAGCCCTTCGTACAGTCCGTGCCATCAGAATTACTCGCCGATGATCCGATCGAGCCATCATCATCAGCAGCAGTCTCCTAATCATCATCAACAACAACAGCAGCAGCAGCAATACTATCCTCAATACAGACACTACGATAGTCCGATATCCGAGAAGACTAACAGTCCACTGGATCCTGTGAGTCCTGAGCTACCAATGAAACCGGAAGTGCAAGAGAAACCTTTCGGCTCGACTTTGACAGTGAACACTTCAAACTCGCCGCAACTGTCGCCGGTGTTCAAGAGCGAGGCTGCCAAACAGATCATCAAGGAGATGACTGAGAAAAAGGTCGAAAGGCCTAGAAGAAGACAGATACCCAGAGAGAAGAGACGCCATTATACCGTATCCAGTAGCAAACCCGTCCTCGACCTTGAGGACACGTTCTCGAAGATGGTATTTTGTTTTCATTATCTTTTTCGTTTGGCTCTGTTTCTCCGTCCTCTTTGTAGCATTTTTTTCTTTTCATTCATCCGTCGAGTTTAGTTATTGTATATCCTGTCCTACATTTTTTACTATCCTTCGAAATCGTTTCATAACGTTCTCATTGTCACGTTACTTGATTATTTTGTATAATTGTTGAAGGTAATTGAGAGGAGTGTTCGGTTTGCTAACAACGTTTGTAGGTAGGAGAATGGAGACAGATTTTTTCGAATTGATTTTTGAGATTGATCTCGTGTTTCGCAGGGAATGGGCAGAGCGAGGGATGATCTCGACATGGAACGAGCGCTCAGGCCAAGGATCAATGCTCCGGATGTCGTTAGGTCGACGTTGAGTCACAAGGAACTCAAATATAACGAGAGCACCATTGATCAGCTTCTTGGCACTCCGAATAAAATCGTCATTCCTGAGAGATATATTCCTGAGCAGGTAAGAAACCACCTAAATGATGAATAATCTTTTTAAATCCTACTACTATCTCTATATTCTTATTCTAGACACCAGAGCTAACCGCGGAGGAGCAGGAGCAGCGTCTAAAGAAGGCTGAGGCTATCAGAAAAATGCTGTCGGAGACTACCGTCACTGCGTCGGATGGCAACGGTACTGTTTCAGTAATTTTCACCATCAAACGTGTCCTATTCTCTTTTACGAACAGAACAAAGCATTTTATTCGATGTTACAGACGACAATGTAAACGTAGAACAATCCGATAACCTGAAGAGGAAGGTGGTCGAGGAGAAACGTCAGAGGGACCACATCCTCCAATTGAATCAGATCCTGGCAAAACAAGTGATGGAGAAAAGTAAGATGGTGGCCGGTACGTTTCCAAAACATCCCTTAACTCGTGTTCGTTCGATTCATTTTGCACGAATACTATGCGTCTAGTTTAAATGGCAGCATGACCAATGTGTAGAGTGGCTTTCTTTCACCCTCCAAGTTTCTCTAGTGCAGAGGGATAATTTACGCTTGCGAAATTATACCATTTCTTCTCTCCCTTGTACATTTCCGAAAAGTTTACGCAAACAATTATGTTAATGAACTTGCAAATTCACCGTGCAAATTCATAAGTAGCTTTCCAACAAGTTCCGGAAGTTGTTTGTTATTATACTTTTTTTTATCTAACCGCGTACAGATAGATCGATTTAAATTTGTTTTTTTTCCCTGGGCCAAAGGGAGCCCTCATTGGCATGCATTACCGTGATTGATTTTGATTTTCCTGTTTGATATATTAATTTTAATTAACTTCTCCGGAAGCTTTTGTTTTTATCGCGACGTTAGTATTATACATACGATAGTACCGTCATACGTAGTGAGTGTTGTTTGGATTGTTTGTGCTGTGTATAGGTAACCAGGCACACTGAGTGACATGCTTTCTCCATCCTCCCATATAGGACACGCACATCATATTATCGTTTTTCAGGTTTGTTTATATTTTTTCTTTCATTTTATTCATACCCCCTCTCGCATACGATTCCTCCATCGATGTTATCTTTTTTTTAAATCTAATTGCAGAACGGACTCTCCAATATTTATCCATCTGAAATTATTGATGTTTTCCTACCTTTCTGTTTCCATTACTTTTGGAGTGAAATGATATTAAATTGAATTGCACAAAAGCAAAACGTAATTATCAATTACTAATTAAATCCATCGCGGGAACTAATTATTTGTTTTGATCCATAGTGAAAGCCCTGGCCACGCTGCCTCTAAAAACCGAATCGAGCTTAGACGACGAGGACCTGTCGCCAGTGACGCCATTACCGCTCTATCAGCAAAGAGAAAATTATTATTCGTAAGGTCGATCATCCTTCGAAAACTACCAAAAACAAAAAAGAATAACACCAAGAAACAACTTGGTTATTAAAACATAAAAGGGAAAAATCCTTCACAAGCACAAAGAGAATACAACTAACTGCCAGCCCGGAACAACAGAGAAAAACAACCATCTTTCCTCGAGTCATCGACGATCTATACACGGTTTATCGTTTAAACAAAACCGTTGTCCACGATCGTGGTAATAGTTAAGGTGTTTTTTTTTATTTGCGTCGATATATTGTACATAATCATCGGTTAAACTAGAACTAATTAATACACGAACGAACAGAGCTAGGTGTAATCGATGTCGAGCAGGTCTAGCCGTGTATCGTTCACTATAGGAGAAAATAATTCGATAAGACAGAGAATTCGTGTCGGTTTTGTATTATAGGCTTGTAACTCCTTGCATAATTAGTCGTTAATCTTTCTCTTGATTTTATGGAGCACTGTCCGATGTGATCGAGAACAGTGACAGGCATTTTATTAGCTATGCAAATGAATGATCCAAATTTTTGTAAGCGGCACAAAAATTAGCGTTGAGAAGTTCATTTCCGAGTATTACTTTTTAGAAAATGGCAAAGTTGTATTTTATATTATTCAGACAGTGCGAAATTTATACTCGCCCTCGTAATTAATCAATTTATTCAATATAATTGTTGAACGAAGGAATATCAAACCAGTTACGACTGGTCCGATAGTTTTAATTTTTAGGATTATCGAAAGGTTGCTTTGCTTTTGTTTGAAATTTATCTCGATTTTCACTGTGAAAATTGGATTGTTCGTTTGAATGTCTAATGTCACGGATCGGAGTTTTTGTATAAATAATATAGCAGTATTCGATAGGGCGGAACGTCGCGAATTTTCTGTTCAAGACAATGGTAAAAATGCTGGAGCGCCGATCTTCTTCGGTCGCCTATCAGATAGAGCAGCTTCTCAGTTGTCCTACAACGTGTTCTTTTCTTCTCGAGCGATTTCTGGCCCCGTTCAGTGCAAGCGTGCCTTGGTTCGATCGATTTACCATTTTCTACTCGGAATTTCGACAAATTTTACAATACTTCGCTTTGCACAACTACAGCGGCATCCAGTATCTCAAATGTCTCGCGAGTTTTCAATTGAAACAAGCAATCGATAATCATAGAAGCTAAGAGTACGAAATAAACAATGAATTTTTACGATCGGACTATAGATCTTCGTTTTACATAAATAATTATATGAATGTTCAATCGATTCAGTCTTTCTGCCGTTCTAAATTACATCGAGTTGTAAGAACCCTGAAACATTTCGAAATATGGATGCTGCCAAATTTGTGCAACGCGTATAAACTAAATTAACTAGCGAATATCTAATCTAAAATTTATCTATATAAAGTTTAACGACGTTTTTATTTCGACTAGAATATATAAATATCACGCTAATGGATGGAGCACATAGTGTCCTAGAAATCCTGGCACCGTGTGAATGAAATTGTATACACTGCGACAACGACAGCATGCTAAACATCTTTAAAAAGTTAGTTGAAAGCTGTCGAAGAATCGAGTACGATTGTTCTAAACGCTGTTCTATCTCGATCTTGCCTTTCGTTGACAAGAAATGCTTCCAAGAGGCTCAGTCGGTAGCAATAACGATGAATCAGTGAAGCACTATGAAGCAATTAATCGATAAATTGTTAACACTTTGACGGCCGGTGCCATATACAACTTTATTTTAAATGTATATATATATAATTTCTTGCTTAACTTAATATTAAATTTTTGTTTTATTTCTTAGAGGAATATAATAGGCGAAGAGGGAAATTATGAAACGTCCGTCAAGGCGTTAGCATAATAATTTATCATTGATAAGATTGTCAGCGAAATTCACTCACTGTTAGGATTGAGTTCCTTCGCTCGAAATGGTGTTCTTCGAGTTACAATTCGCGGAGAACGTTCGATACATAATTCTTGTACATTCTCTTTGAGTTCGGAGTGTTCAGCGATCTAAGTAGCGAGAGATAAACGAAAGCTAAGGAATAAGATAACGAAATAAGATTTTAGGATCTAAGGTTGCGTTTACGATAGGTGCTACGAGCTGCGCAACATAGCGAGACATTAACAAAGATTATCAATGAACTATGAACGACGTGAAACGATCGCAAAATCGGTTCCAGTTGAATGTAAATCGGGTTGCGCGAACGTGTACGTTTCTTGCGAAAACAAAATCGTACATGTAAGTACCCACCTGGTTGTTGTTGAACGCTGTCCAACACTTCGAAAATTCTCATCAATTTCAGAGCACGGGAAATCCTGCCGGGAGTGCAAGAGAGCTAATTAAAATTTGTTGGATAGTGAACAATAAGGAATACATATATATGTAAATAAATATACACACGGGGTGGATGATTAAAAAACCAATCATCCGAATATCTTGCTTATTATTAATGCCAGAAAATATTGCGTCAGATGAATATCTGTACCATAATGTTTTTATAGATAAACACATAAAATACTTTGTTCCTTTCAATGCGAGAATAGCTTAACTTTTATTGTGAAGGTTCAATCGATTTCTCTTTGTATTGTTCATAGTGAGCAAGATACCTAGATGAGCTGTTTTTTAATTGTTCCACTTTGTATTATACACGCTTTAGAAACGTCCTGTAATAGAATTCTGCATTGATCCCCGCTGCACGATACAACGTTCAACGTAACATGTTGTAACGTGCAAAACGCAGTGTGTTTCGTACCTTCTGAAGGTCTGTTCTCCTAGGTAAAATTCGTTGTTCGTTATGCACGCGCGAAGAAAAAAGAAAGCAGAACCAGTCCGAGTGTTCCGCACGGTTCGAACTCTGCGAATAAACGACAGTCACGATACTATAGAAAAACTGAAAAGCTATAGCAATTTTCCAAGGCAGCATCGAAGAGTGCCAAATTACAGCACAGCTCGTTCGCGACTGTTCTCGTCAATTAAATTTAAAAAAGAAGAAGAAGTATAAAAAAAAGTACCGAAAGCACAAAACACAGCCTAACCGTATAAGGACCGAAACGAACAAACAAACATGGTCGATATTGTCTAGGCCACGAGAACGGTATCTCGCTAATCACGATAATTAAGGGTAGGCGTCAACAAGCGTTTCCAATTAATCGAGAGTAACTCCTATCAACTCTCGATCATGTTAGGGATTAAATTTTTTACAAGACGATCGACCATCGACTCGCCGACAGCTGTGAGATTCGATTCTCATCTTTGGAGATTATTATACTAATCTTCGCGAGCACAATCGACGGACGATTTCGATTCGGTCACGCGCCCCGTTTTTTCACTGCTTCCGTCGCGAACAATAAGGAGCTCACGTGTAATCGAAAACCGATTTTTCTGAAAAATACAGGGTGCCCCGAGAATGTTGTATTTACGAAATTACTTTTTCCTTGAGATAAAATGTTCTGGAAGAGAGAAAACCGCGGAGAAACGATCTGCAGAAAGAGACTTTGAGAAAAGCAAAATTGGGACAATCAATTTTCTGATACGAACATTATGCTTTAAAGTGAAACTGCATTTAACGAGTTCAGTTTAAAACTGTTCAATGTGTGTTGTGGTACAAGCTCTCGAAGTACTTTTTTCCGAAAAAGCGGTTTCGTAAACTGGTGAGATAAAATTTCTTGTAAAAGAACAGAGAGAAAGAAGAGGAAGAGTCAATGCTCGAGAAACGACGCTGATTATTATCGGCCCTCGGAATGGCCCACGGTGCCTGAGAAACCGGCGAGAGGGTAGGTTTCCGCGTCGAAAAACGCTGAGACACGGGGTACCGTAAGAGAAGCTAACACTGTGGAAACAGGAACTGTTATTGTTACACGAATAAAAATAAAATCCATATTACACGAACGACGATTCTTACGTCGAACCGGTCCTCTTACTCCTTCTCCTCCTTCGTTCCACGATAACTGTTTTATTCATTCGCTGTGTACAGCGTGGAGAACCTTGAACTACAAGTAACGTCTCGATACATGTAATTTATAATGTTTACGAACGCTGCTCCTTCGTATCTTGTTTCAGAGATAGAAGCGATTTGAAGAAGCAAACAAATTCTTGTCATTGGATTAGACCTAATTCCATATCGTGTTACACTTCTCCTGTCACGAATGAGTTCAAAGATATTATCGTAATCCTTTATTATGCAACTAAATAAATATAACGACGTTATCGTTCCTAGAAAAGTGATCGAAGGCAACTAGCATCGATTCCATGATAACCAATCGTTATATTGCTGTTAAATTGTGCAACGACTATACTACGTGTCGGAAGTCGCTAGTCTTTTATGTGATAAAATAAGAATCGTTTTCAAGCGACCGATAAACAAGGTATAAATAAATCAAATTCTCTCGACGTCTCAAAGACGTTCTTTTACGACCATTTTAGGTCCGAAGGTCTTACGTCCCAAAAAGATGTCTCTACGCTATCTGGGTAAGGAGCCATGGAACCCTATAAACCAAACAAAATGGATCGAATGTAACATTCTCTTTTCGCACGTAAAGATACTGTAAAAAAAGGGAAGACTAAGTCCTGGAAGAATGTGGAGAGACATTCCGCAAACGATTAGTAAATAATCAGCAAATCAATCGGGGAGTGACGGATGAGGATGGTGTCTCCTCCTCGGTGTCGACGGGAGGCAGAGGGTCGACGAACCAGCCAATCGTGCGAGATCCCCTGCACCTGAATTCTAATGAGGTCCACCTGGGTATATATGAGGACTTAACCTCGGCCGGAGCCACGATTTTTCTGTGGTACCCGGTTGTCGCGAAGGTGAGTCCTCTTGTCTTTACTTTTTCAAGCATCAGCTGGCTAAGCATGAGACTTGACAAATGTGTTTGGAATTCGCGTTTTTTTTTAAAGGAAATCTCATTTGAGATTTATTAGAACGTAATATACATTACATTGTAATACAGCGTATGTAAAAAAGCAAGAACATTAGGGAAGTTAAACAAAAAGGAAACATTGTTAAAATAAAACTTTTATTTAAATAAAATTATTTGTCAAGTTTCTTACTTAATGATGATAATAATAAATGAGAATGATTTTATCGGCGCAAGGTTCGATCATATTCTACACACAATAGCTAATTTGTAAGATTACCCAAACGTTTAGATTCATGGTGGAATCGTCTGGTTCGAGACCAACGTTTGCCATTAAAAATGTTTAATAGTAGAGGAAAAGAAGATGGTGTTTCGTCCTAGACCCGCTACAGGACTCATTTATTATCTTAATATCTACGATCGAAATAACAAAAATCATTAATGATTATACTTGCGAATTTATTAATATAGCGGACAATTTACAGTGCAGTTGAAAATAGCACCCCTCGTTTACTTGCACTTTGTCTCAGAAAACCTTCCAAAAAATTTCAATTCTTTTCTGTGCTTCGCTAAACAGTCGGCGATCGCAAAAGCGGAATGAAATGTTAGATTCAAGAAATGTTTCTTCGGGATTCCTGTTTCTACGAAATAATTGCTGAAAATTGAAAGATCCTTGATTCAGTGATTGAGTAACTGTAATAGTAAAAACACATAAGAATCCGTCAAAAAAAGAAAACGTGGAACGGCGGTCCCAGCTAAATGCCACGATCTGTTCCGAACCACAAGGATGTTTGATCGGATCAACAAAAGGATATTCCTGGTCGTTTATACCGTTTGTTTACACACGATGGAATTTCGCCGACAAGTCACGTGGGCGATACTCCACTCCCTTCGTCTCGATTTTTTCATTTGCCTCGTTCCTCGTTGTCTTCGTTTCCTCCCTATCGGTCCGAAGGTCGTTCGTGAATGGATTTTCTGCGGATTCATTTTCATAAATATTGAACCAGACGAGCATTGTGGTCGGTGACGAGCCTCGAACAGATCCTCGAGTTTTAGAGGGCAAATCAACTGGTCGTAACAATGGGTGTTCTTATTTTTCTCATTCCAAGGTACGATTCTTCTTCCCGCTGGAGAGATCGACGCTCTCTTCCGTTTGTATATTTTCATTGTCGTATCAGTTCGTGGATTTGATTGATTCAGGGCTGCGATGAGTCGATCGATGATGCACAGCCTTCGATTGGTAATCTGACGTGACCGCCATTCGAAACGATAGCGGAACAGCTCGCGCCGCTTTTATCTATCGCGAACTCGAACCGGTAAAATCGTAAACGTTTGACGCGCCTTTAGCTTCCTGGATCGAAAACAACACAGAAACAGACGTAACAGAACGTCATGAAATCAAAGGACATCACCGAGACCATTGTACTCGTTTAGAATACCAATGTCAAGTCAACCCAAAGCGTGTACTATGTACTCGAAGAACCTAGTCTCGTGCGATGATCGTAGATCATTTTTACTTTACTAAGATAATTCCCGTTGATATACGTGACGTATACAGGGTGGGCCGCCACATTTTGCCATCTAGATTTACGTCATTATTATTACAGCATAGCAAACAATGTTTCAGGTGAAGTTGAATGGTTTTGAGAGGGGCGCATTCTGATGGTACATTTTTTTGTAGGTGGACGTGTAAAAGATATATAAAGGTCATTAATGTTTTTTTTAAATGGAATCATATATTTTTTATTGCATCAGCTGATGCTCCTTCATATTCTTTACAAAAAAGTATTAATCTATTTGTGTAAAAAAATTATTAGTTTAGGAGATATTTTAATTATAATTTGTTAGGAAATCTCGATTCTCTGGTCAATAATATGAATTCAATGTGATAATGTAGTAGGAGAGCACTACGAATTATAATTAAAATATCTCCTAAACTAATGATTTTTTTACACAAATAGATCAATACTTTTTTGTAAAGAATATGAAGGAGCATCAGCTGATGCGATAAAAAATATACGATTCAATTTATAAAAACATTAATGACCTTCATATGTGCTTTACACGTACACCTAGAAAAAAAATGTACCATCAGAATGTTCCCTCTCAAAACCTCAAACTCAAAACTTCATCTGAAATATTGTTTGCTATGCGTGATAATAATGACGTAAATCTAGATGGCAAAATGTGGCGCCCCACCCTGTGTATAAATTATCTTCAAGTTGTGTTCCAAATCATTTCGATAACGCCGAAGCCTGTAATCACCAGCGCAAATACCTTTTCTGAAATCATTCGCCTAAGCATTTTCGGAATGACAATAAACGGACCGAGAGGACCACGGACAAAGAACGCTGCGCGTTCAGAGGACCTTGGATTTCAAGTGAAACGAAGGAGGTCTAGATAATGGTCCCCGGGGTTCGCGAAAATAAAGGAAATAAGGAAGACGAGGCTCCGTGGTCGTCTCCGAGAAAGACAGCAGCGGAGAAGACAGAGAGAGAGAGAACGAGGCTCTTTTTCGTCGCGCGAATTAGAATGCGGGCTGCATCGGATCCTTCGGCTAGTATTCCGCCGGATGCACCACGAATACAAACGCAACGGATCTACAACGGACCCTGAGGAACGTTTACTGTCTCCACGGATAACTGATCGCACCTTCTTAGAAAGACAAAAATGCTAATGAATAGCAAGGGAAAACTAGAATGCGTAAAATCGCAAGAATTAAGAACTAATTAGGAACTAAAAGTTAACCCTCTTGAATCTAGAGAACTATTTCTACTGCGCCGTTCTGCAAAATATAATACCCTATTTCACCGTGAAACAAACTGAATACTGTTCAATATCCATAAGAAAAATGCCGACAAAGATAGTCTACAATATAAACTCATATCCAGAAATAAGTCAAACGTTGATTTTTCAACGAGGTTTTTTTCACGGTATAAGTCGAACATCTTTTTGCTCATTTTTTTGCTACGTCTGACTCGAAAGAAAACATCGAGAAACAACGAAAAACCTTTCTCCGTTGACTACTTTTCTTTCTCAAAGTTTGTCGAAGCGTTAACGATGGGAAAAGAAAGCAATCGCGAACGCGTTCGTTCGAAACAAAACGTTCCCCGGCGTTATTTGTCGTTTGCGGTCGCCACTAGAAATTTCAACGCTCCGCTGCAAAGAAAACTGCAAGTTTATCTCTCAATTTATAAAATGAAATAAATGAACGATAAAATTGATATGGGGCTGAAACAGGTCCTTATCGAGCTGGAAAAAAAGACCTCAATGGTTCGAGCACCCCTCGACCGGATCCCGCATGAAAACGACGACCAATCCAGATAAAAGCCTTTTTGCACGTTTTTCGTTGATTAACCTGCGAAATTCTGGTCGTAAAAAACTGTGCCCCTCGCAGGACCCTTTTTTCGCCACATTAACAGGCTCTATCAACGTTCGAATTCGGCTCTTTTCTCAACGTGCACCACGGGACCAACAGGTTTTTGGGGGGCATAAAAAATGTACCGTTAAAATATTTCACACATCGAGTGAATCCCCAAGAACGCAGCACTCCGAAATCGTTCACCGGAATAATTCTCATCCAAGACTGTTTTCGCCAATTTCTGCAAAACTTGGAAAAAAAGAAACCATTTAAAAAAATCTCAAGATCGGAAAATCATCGTGACAATTTGCAGTATTATTCCCGACGGTGGACACTTATCCGTGGGTTCGGAAAATCAGCCGAAAAAAAGAACAGAGATAAAACAAGAACAAAACCATTCGAGAAATATAGATTTCGCGAGGACGTGACGGTGTTTGCTTTAGCGGAAACCGGTCGGCGTCGTTCGTTCCCCCGTTTGAAGAACAACACCTCGATCGATAGATCAGTATATAGCCACCACCCGGGGGAACTGCTGATCGGCCGCCTACACTTCGGTGGATCTTCTAGATCCGCGTCGATCCTCGAGCTGAGCGGACGTCGAAGATATCCGGAAGAATTGGTTGCGCGTTGTACGGCGTTCCGCTTGAGTCAGACATTTTTTACCACGTTTTTTTAAACGTGGTTAAACAATTGGGATTTCATTGTTCCCAGCTGCAGAGATGGCACCAGGGAAGAGTCTGCTCTCATTGACAGTGGTGTTAGCTACGTTGGCAGTGGCGACAGGTGAGCGCAGTTCGAGCAATCGATAAGATAAGCTCATTGTCATCCGAGATTCCTCATAGCTAATCAATAATCTTGTGCTTTCCAGGGGACCAGCCGTATAGAATAGCATGTTACTTCAGCCAATGGGCGGTCTACCGACCGGACAACGGCAGTTACGCTGTCAAAGATGTCCCAGGGGAATTGTGCACGCACATCATTTACTCGTTCATAGGTGTTAGCAATGTCACCTGGGAGGTATTAGTCCTAGATCCGGAGCTGGACGTAGATCAGCAGAATTACAAGGCTTTCAACGATCTGAGGATCAAGTATCCTCATCTGAAGACCTCTGTGGCTGTTGGTGGCTGGGGAGAGGGTGGCAGGAAGTATAGCGCGCTCGTTGGTGTCAAGGAGAGGAGAGATACTTTCATCAGGAGCGTCGTTGGTGAGGAATCTCCGGTTTAACATATTTGTTATCAGAAAGTGACATTTTTACATAATCTTTTGTGTTTTATCAATGTAGTTCTTACGTGTTATTTTTGTGTTGAAAATTTCGAAAAAATCTAGTAGATTGTTCCCCATTTCTACGCAGAGTTCATGCATAAATACGGTTTCGACGGTTTCGATCTCGATTGGGAGTATCCTGGAGCCGCCGACAGAGGTGGCAGCTTCTCCGACAAGAACCACTTCTTTTACTTTGTCGAGGAGCTGAGACGCGCCTTCGATAAAGAACAGAAGGGATGGGAGCTGACAATGGCGGTGCCATTGGCGAAATTCCGTTTGGACGAGGGCTATCACGTTCCTGAAATATGCCAGTCAGTCACCAACATACGTATTTCATTACTTGAATTCTTACACACTGGCATCGTTAGAAGTCAGAAGCAATTTGTTTTTTTTTCAATTATCTTTTTACTAAGCTACTTTCTGGGTGAAATGTTCTGGGAACATTTGACAATTGAGGAATCGTGTCCACAGAAACATGGACGCTATCCACGTAATGTCTTACGATCTTCGCGGCAACTGGGCTGGATTCGCGGACGTACATAGTCCACTTTATCGTCGACCCCATGACCAATGGGCATACGAGAAATTGAACGTGGTAAGGATACCGATTTTCACGTTGAACATAATGGGTACCATGGAAATCACCGACACAGATTTCCCGAACACACGAACTTGACCGACAACGAACTTGACCGACAACGAACTTGACCGACAACGAACTTGACCGACAGCGAATTTGACCGACAGCGAATTTGATCGAAAACGAATTTGATCGAAAATGAATTTGACCGACAGCGGATTTGACCGCCAACGAATCTAAAATCGTTGTTGGTCAAATTCGTGTCGGTCAAAATCGTTGTCGGTTAATTCGTTGTCGGTCAAATCTGGAGTCGCTGAAATGTTGTCGGGGAAATCTGTGCCGGTGACTTCCATGGGACCCGAATATAATACAGTAGTCTCTAGAAATGGAAGATACGCGAGACGAATGATGTCCATTGTTGCAGCACGACGGTCTTCAACTTTGGGAAGAGAAGGGCTGTCCTGCGAATAAACTGGTCGTCGGAATCCCGTTATACGGCCGCACCTTCACCCTAAGCCAAAGCAACAATAATTACTCGCCAGGAACTTATATCAATAAGGAGGCTGGAGGAGGTGCACCCGGGCAGTACACTCAAGCCAAAGGATTCCTCGCCTATTACGAGGTATTGAATTGTTCTGAATGCTTAAATCTTTTCTTCCTCTCTGTCTACCCGAGAGTCTACAATTTCGATTCTCGCAGCAGAGGACCTCTAGAATATTCGGAGGTCTCGAATCCAAAACTTCGAAACTTCTTCAGAGGTCTGAAAGACTTCGGAGGATTTGAGAGGGAATTTGAGAATCAGCGAATGAATATTTTCAGATATGCACGATGTTGCAAGCCCCGAATAGCAATTGGACCAAGAAATTCGAAGACGTTGGCAAGGTCCCGTACACGTACCAGGGTAACGCATTATAATTTTGACACGATCGAACACTTGTAGGAAACGCAGAAATAATTAATTCGGCAATTATAATTGTAGGAACGCAATGGGTCGGTTACGAGGATGAGGAAAGCATCAAGTACAAGACCGACTTCATCAAGGAGAAGCAATATGCGGGCGCCATGGTCTGGGCTATCGACATGGACGACTTCCAGGGACTCTGCGGTGAACCCAACATCCTGATGAAGACCATCAACAATGGCTTGGAGGGATACGTCGTTAAGGACAAAGACTTTCATACTACACCCACGGTAATGACTCACGAAAGACTATAATTATTATCGTACAGGATGGTTCAAATTAGACCCTTTTAAAAAAATTCTTACATTTCCAAAAATATTCATTCTTTATATCAAAACAAATTTTTAGCCTGAATGGGCGAGACCGCCAAGCACAATTTCGTCGGACAATCCACGACCAACTCAACCACCGGCGAAACCTGCTGCGAGACCTACTCAGCCACCTACTACTCAATCATCCACTCAACCATCAACTCAAGCAACCACTGCATCAACCACGAGCAAACCGGAAGCACCTCCACCCTTGACGGAAGCATCTTCGACCATCGAGGACACAAACAAATGGAAACCAACCGATTCGTCAAACGGCAACAATGTAGACGAAAAACTTGATTGCAAAGACAGCGACAAGTTCCTCGTGTCGGAAAATTGTAATATAGTGAGTATAGCAATTGCAAAATTCATATAGAGTGACACGAAAGCTTCGTGATCGGTAGAAATTACCCTGTTATTAGCAGTCCGATCAAAAATCTTTTACAGCAAATGTTTTGTCGATTTGTAACGATGTTTCTTGTTTGTTTACAGTACTATGAATGCGTTCATGGTCGGCCAGTGAGATTCTCGTGTCCGAACGGTCTGATTTGGCACACGGTGAACCATAATTGCGACTGGCCAGAGAATGCGGATCGACAAGAATGCCGGCCTGCATAATTTCGCCAGACATTGTTTCCGATAAGAAAATAAAAAACGTGGTAATATTGACTGATAAAACACGTGTGATTCGATTATAAAGGAAAACGCAAATGCGATTTGCAGTTTGTATTTATTTCCAGGTGACCGTCGAAAATATAACACGCATTGAACACTTGAATGTAATTTACAATATTGATCGTGATAAGCTAGTTACAGGTCTTGTTCAAATGTTTCTTAATACACACACGCACATACACACACAGAGAGAGGAACGCGCGCGTGCGTTTTGAAGCGGTATCCAATGTATGTATGTATGTATTCTTAAGATCTAAGTTTTCGATATTTGAAACAATATCAAAATGAGAAAATGAAATATTACACTTATTATAAAATGTCCAATTGGCGCTCTAAACAATATTAATACTGTCCTTTTTTAATTACAAATATATATAAAGTGGTTCCCCTCCATCGTTCGACAAATCAGTTGTTTTAGCAGTTTCGTTTAATTTCTTTTAAATAGCACCTTTCAGGTTTTTGATGAAGTCGCGCGCAGTGTAATGAACGAAACTCTCGGGGGAGTATAAAATTTACAAAGATATAAACCGTTCAGCACTTTCGTGATCTCTTGTGCAATTCGACAGATCGTTCACGTTTCTTATCTTCGGCTTCTAGTCTACTAGTATTAGTCGGTAACCATTTAGAGTCCGAACTTTTAAACAGGCAACACAGACTGACACAGAAGTAACTAGTCTTGGAGTCTTGAATGAATAATTAGAAACTTCGCGTTCCGTAACGAGAACGAAACGTAACTCTGTTGTACACCGCAACTAATTTCATGGGTACCTTTTTTACTGTAACTGGACCGCAGACGTTTGAGCGTATATGTATTTTATCGAATTTTACAAGTTATTAACTCTTAATTCCCCTTTCTCGATAACGCAAAGATAGGATTCTTCGGTAGTGAAAAGCGCTAGATAAGAGATCACCGCAGTTGCCCCCTTTCTAATTTTACGTTCACGAGGCGTAATTTTCATCATTTGGAAACATAAAGCTGCGAAAGCCACATGCTGCTAAAAATAGAACTTTTGGGGCGATTGCGTCCTAGATTGATCTTTTATCCAGCGCTGTTGACTACTACAATAAAAACCCCATCTTTGCATTATCACAGACCTAATCGTAGGTGAACGCACCAAAGTCCGCAGTCCGACTATAACCGATAATACTATTCAAAGATGTTCCTGCACGCGTATGAATATTAATCGAAATATTGTCTGGACTATACGTATGTATTGCTGAATACCGAATATCGCGCGCAGACTCCCTTAGAACAATTGATTTCCATGCGTCAATCAACGTTACACAAAGGCACACGGCATTGAAAACGTTTTCTACGTTATTGTTTTTCTTTTCTCTTTTTCTTTCGCTTTGTCCACTAATTCTGTCCGCACCACACACGAGTACAGTTGCATCTTTGGTTTTCGTTCTCCGCTAAATCTTACACACCGATGACGGTGACGAGCGATTCGAATAAGCTCGATCAAATGAATATACACGATATGTACCTGGAATGATAATTTTGCTAGACAGCGGATTTGTATAGGATATAAAAATGTCGTGCATCAATCGCAAGCAGCACAAGTGAATGAACTTGAATCTCTCCGAATCGCTGTTTTCTTATAAACATATCAAATCCACAGTCTAATGTTTCCGTGAATTATCGAATGATGAACTCGCAAGAATCGCCTAATCTGCCACCTCAAGTTTTCTGTAAACTATTCGTAATACCGAGACATTATTTCAAGTAAGTAACATTGTTCGACAACGTGTATCTGTATGAAACATTGCAGAGTCCTTTATATATGTCAGAGAAGCCCGGAAATTTTGTAAATATGTGGCGTTTTTTTCCTTTTTACCACGTTTTTTTCCTCGCGCCCGAGGACTGTTGGGCCAACAGGGAAGGAGGGGCTTTCACCCCTCCTACCTATATTGACCGGGGAGGGATCGGCGGACGGATGATTCGCCGGGAGACGGATGGGCCCGCGGATTTTGTGACAAGCTTTCAACAAAGCCAGTTCGTTTTCTTGTTCAACCAATAAAGTCATTTCGTGAGTTTTCTTTAAAGCTGTACGAGCGTTCAATTTCTTCGAGTCCTCGTCCCAATGGATAAGTCAAGAGGCGAAGGAACTTCGGGGATCTCTACGAGTAAGATTTCTCGATCTCCGACATATACGTTTAAACACATGCATTAATCATTCAACAATAGTCCACGCGTGATTCAACGTGGCAGAGTAAGGCGACCTACCCTATACATGAATACCATGATTTTGAATAACGAATAACAATCGCTTGGGTCGGTGCAAATGTCGAAGACACCTCAAAATATACAACAATCGTTCATATACACGAAACTATACGTCCGCAAGAAAACGTAATAAAAAGGTGTAGAAAATATTAATCGTAACGTGCGATAAATTTCTTGAAGTGTGAATAGTCGTTTATATCCGACGATAGTGTGCGAATAGGATACTCTTGTTCCAATGCTGCTTCTCAAAGTGATACTTTTACGCGTAAACCTGGCGCGCTATGTGATCATTAGACTGCGGGACATTATGCGTTCGTTTACTTTTACAAAAATCGAATTTCATTTCTGTGCCAATCTCTTCGAACTTTTCTATTTCAAAATTACGTATTCGCATAAGTTTTGATAGTCTAGCGATCATCGAACTTGCATCGAAACGTTCGAACGCATGCTTCACTCTCGACGCAAGAAAACATTTTCTTGGGCAGTAGATTGCGCAGTGTATTAGTATCATTATAGTACAGGAATTCCAATCGCGAGCATGATTCTCTCAGCTCAGAAAAAAAAGTAATAGAGTAATCAAACAATGGGTCTACCAATGAGAAATGTTCGAAATCAAAATCCCATGATATGTTTCTCCGTTAAAAGATGACTCGTTAGTATGAACGTTATTTGTCGGATCATCGAATGCTCATACTACGCTGTTGTCCTCGTTATTTAGTTAATAACAAAGCCCCGTCAATTATCCTATCGACGCACGAAGGAACTAGAAAACATGTATGTATACCGAGTACTTAAAAACGCTTCCCGTATTATAAGAAATTGTGAACACAGAATTTATACTCGTTATCGTTACATATCAGGTTCCGGTAGAACAAACTATCGTTCCCTATATGTTCTAACTTTTAGAAAAAAAAGGAAAAAAAAGACAGTACGATCTAGTATTGATTGTCCATTGTAGATCGTTCCGATCGGTATTGTTTTTCCCATTGTTAAGGATTAAGAATTCCATGGTGGATTCCGGTGTTTACTCGCAGGCCAACTTACTGTCGAAACTGCTCAGAGCTATGGCGAACGCTTGCAGCGTACATAACGGGAATCTGTAGTCCATTGTGAACACGTCTTCAGCTACGCGGCCGAATTGCATGACAACGTAATCAACTGTGAACAAAAATTCACATCAGAATCGCATGTCAAATCGACTGTAGAGTAGAGGTACCAGTCACCGGACATTCAAAGAATCACCTAGAAGGTTTTTATTAAAAACAAAAAATAAGGTACTACTGGGTACTTCGTGTTATTTTTATTAATTTCTAAAAGGCTTGTTTTGTGTCTGATAACCTGGTAGCTTTACCATAGGTGTTTGATACGAACCATCACTATCGTGTACTACTTGAAAATTCTTCACTGAAGCTTGCGTGACTCGTCCATGGAAATTCAGCACATACGATTGCGTGTCGTCGTTCCAGACTGGAGTCTTGTTGTGCAATTCAATTAAATTGTCCATGTTCTTTGTTTTCCAACGTTCTACACAAATAACAAGCATTGAAATACTTATTTTACCAAAAAAATAATTCTCGAGAGCTTGAAGGTGATCGGTGCTCGCTATTTACCAAGCAGAGTTTCAGATTCGTCTCTGGGACTGATCTCGACCCTCTTCTGATCCGTCGTCATGCCAGGAATGATAACAGTCATCTTCCGTGGCCCTTTGAACCCTAACACGTTAGTATCGTATATCACCGCAGCCAATTCTTGCCGCGGATTAAAGCGTTCATCCCGTTTGTCATCCTTCATTAGCGAGTACCCGTTATCATAAACCGCAAACTGCGTCCCCAAAAGGTTTGACCTTAATTTTCCAATATATGACTCTCCTGCCCTTGAAAGATCCGTGGGATCGGTGGAAATTAAATAATTACTTGTCGTACTCTTTTTCCTCTTCCGACCCGCCAATAAGAAGATCTGGAAAACATATTTTTACTTAATTAATAATAACGTCGTTGTTATTACTTTTAGAACAATAATTCTTGTTCCACGAGCTTCTTAAAAAGGTTACCATGCGTAATAACAGCACAGGAATTTATGTCTTTTTATGTAGAGCATACGAGTTCACAGAAATGAACAGTTATGCTTCCAAAGATATCTATAGCTAAACCTAACTGTTTATTTCGACGCTGTTTAATAATTGAGCTTTCAAGCGGAAATAATGATACATAATCAATGGATACCTTCTTCCCGTAGTCACGCTCTAAATGTAGAAAATATGTAGGATACAGTCCGCGATCCATACCCTTTCTATCGCGTGTTATTCTACATTTATAATGCATCTTTTTATTTGCTGGCTGTAGTACAAAATGCTCGACATTTCCTTCAACGTTGCCTTCCAGCTCTGGACTCTGTTATAACGTGACAATAATTAGTTACAATATTATCCTTAATGGGAGATGTAGTCAGTTATCCATTTACCGAAGAATTATTCTCTCTGTTAATAAACGTGTTAGCTCCATCCGAAGGCGCCACTCTCAGTGGAGAAGGGCATGGCAAGGATTCCGAAGGTGAATGAATTTCTATCGGCGAGGATTCCTCATCCGCGCAATCAGCAGTCTCCATACCTTGGTAAAATCCTCCTTCGCTACTTACTTCTATGCAAACAGAACCGTTATTCGCATCTATCGCATTTACCACTAACAGAAAAAGGATATTCGATCTAGTGATTAGCTTAGTATATATACCGTTTATTCTGGCTTCCATGTCCTTATTCTCTGTAAACGTGCTCAATTCCGTGCTAGTCTGTGATACATTGAATTGTAGTGGCCCATCGTACCCTGAAATTAATGAAAATTCAAAAGCATATATTTCGTATGTTTCAGTAAACAGTCGAACCTCGGTAAGACGTAAATTTCAAAGAGAACACGAAAATTCTTATTCAGAGTGGAAAGAAACAATGGAAATTGCTAGAGGTTCAAGCTACCGAGGTTTGACTGTATTTTTCGGTTCAATACCTATACAAAATTACCACGAAGCTCCTTGTTAGGGTTCATCCACTTGGTGGAGTGACTGGTGAATTGAGTGCTTAAAATATTAGACGCTTGAACCATTCCACCAGCACCGCTTTGCCTCTTCTGTTTCATTTTCTGAGCTATCAGTTGCCTCTGTAATCAATTAAAAATGATCAAGAATCTTCTGTCGCTTACAATTTAACAAAACATTAAACGTTTAATTCTCAAATGTCTCTGTCGTACACGATACAGCTTGTCGAGTCTATAAAACACAGTGTTTGTTCCTGTTAGTGATGTTTTTATGTAAAGTTCGATAAATATTTAAATGTGACCTAGTTTTTGAATCGAATTTACATATAATAAATCATTGCTATTACATATGATACAGGATTAACTACAAATTGCGATAAAATATGCACAGCAGGAATTATACCTTCTAAAACTAGGTAACGTTGTAGGCTGTATTGTTTGGTGAGATATTTAAAAAGTATGCATCGCGCAGTTGTATAAGCGAAGTCGGACGAATAAATCGACAGGTAGAAATGTATATTTGAATGTGAATCGAATCCCGTACCTGTTGTTCGAGTTTCTGTTGCCTTAAATCTAGAGATGTCATTTTGCAGATACACGCTGACGGCAACTGTCATATGCGATTGATTTTCACCGAACAATTCAACTTGTCAGAGAACCAGTTTGTTTACGCCAAACATATTTCGTCGCCTATGGCTACCTAGGCAACCTGAGGCAACCGCACGACTGAAAACCTCGATACGCTCTTATGGTTCGTTCACATTGATCGAATTAACGGGACGTTCGTTGAATTCGCCGCCAGAGGTCTGCGAAGATTTGAATTTATATACAACTACTCTCTTTCGCTCTCTTTCGCTTTCGGCCTCTCTCTCTCTCTCTCACACACACACCATCCCTCTCACCGCTCTCTGAAAAATACACTCTGTCACATCACACAATTTTCGGTTCCCCTTCAAAAGGCAACTTGCTCCTCATATTCGACTCCCTTTCAGAAAGCAACCCGCTCCTCACTTTTGGGTTCCCTTTGCGAAGGCAACCCGCTCAGCGTTTATAATATGAAATACATATACTGATAGTATAATATTGTAATTCTTTTGGTGAAAATAAAGAATATTAATTACAATAATTAATGTGTTCTTTCTTCCTTACCCACCTGTACATGAGTATCCAGTAGTAGAATTAAATTAACTGCCAACAATTTTCGAAATTCAGTAGTACAATTCAACGACAAGTCAGACGCTCGAAAATTTCGAAAATTTTTCGAAAATCTCGGAAATTAAACTTTGTATTAGGAGAACATGATGTCGAAGGAGGTATGCGGAATTTCAGTAGTGCAAGTCAACGGCAAGTCAGACGGCCGAAAATTTCAAAAATTTTCGAAAATCTCGGAAATTAAACTTTATATTAGAGGAGAACATGATGTCGAAGGAGGTATCCAGAATTTTAGTAGTGCAAGTAAACGATAAGTCAGACGGCCGAAAATTTTCGAAATTCAGTAGTACAGATCAACGACAAGTCAGACGCTCGAAAATTTCGAAAATTTTTCGAAAATCTCGAAAATTAAACTTTGTATTAGGAGAACATGATGTCGAAGGAGGTATGCGGAATTTCAGTAGAGCAAGTCAACGGCAAGTCAGACGGCCGAAAATTTTCGAAATTCAGTAGTACAACTCAACGGCAAGTCAGACGCTCGAAATTTTTTCGAAAATCTCGGAAATTAAACTTTGTATTAGGAGAACATGATATCGAAGGAGGTATCCGAATTTCAGTAGTGCAAGTCAACGGCAAGTCAGACGTTCCAAAGTGTCGAAAATTTTTCGAAAATATCGAAAATTAAACTTTGTATTAGGAGAACATGATATCGAAGGAGCTATTCGGAATTTAAATAGTACAACTACCAACGGCAAGTCAGACTTTGGAAATGTCGAAAATTCAGTGGTTTAACTCAAGGACGAATCGGATGTTCGGAAAAAGATTGGGATTCAACAAATAAAACGGCAAATACATTTACCACACACTCTTTATTTATTAATTTCATATTCATGCAAAAAATGTTTGTTTTGTACATGTTCATATAAATTATATTCTAATCATTTATAACAAGACTGTCGAGTTGCTCCGCGAGACCCGACACACCGTCAGACTTTTACTACTATACTGTGACAAGGTCATGCACGTCTGCATGTAAAATTTAAAAATATTGATTAATATTTGCTGAAATACTATTAATACACACACATTTTCATACGCAAATTAAATAATTAGATCAAACTTTTTAAAAATCATCAAATTTATTCATTTGCAATTATCCATCAATACAAAACTCGTATACAGCAACTATCATCACATTTCTGCACTTTTTAGTAAGCAATTTAAGTAAATAAGTTAAAAGATTAAAAGATTTAAATATACTAAAAGGTTAAAAGATTTGTCGTTACAAATATAAATTCCATGCAATTTGTTTTATATGGAAGATAAAGTATAGAAATTTTCAAATGAATAAAAAATAAATGCGTTATGTCCAAATCCTGTATAAAATGCAAAATAATAGGAATAGAAATTCGTTTATAGACGAATTAAAACTTCTTGGACTTATCATCTCTACCATTAAAAGGTACACATCTATTTACGTCTGGATGCATAAATCTCTGTGAGAAATCTGGTTGATGGTCCAACCATAGGAGAATACCTATTATTTCCTAGCGGAACTTGCCCACGAATTGGCATGAAAGGTGCTATCATTATTGGTCTTGGCGGAAAATGCTGAAATATAATAAATTAGTATTGTGTCTAATAAATTGGAAAATGTTTATCATCACTAATATACGTACGCTATAATAAATAGGACAAGGAATATGTTCGATATAATGTGGTGGTGAAACTCTTTGTTCCCTGGATCTGTCTCGTCCTCCCCTATCTCGACAGTTTCGATAAGATCTCTCATCCCTAAACAGTATTCATTTATAAAATATTTTAATATCCATATTAAAATTGTCAAACCTTATCTTATTTTATAACTAAATAAAACGTCTAATAACAGTTAACTGACACTAATCGTAGCAACTTTTTCTCACAAAAAAAAACATTACCAATACAGGCACAAACCTAGAATGATGAGACAATGTACGTCGAGGACTGTGACTTCGGTTTCTAATTGGACTCGAAGATATCGAGCGTTTCTTAAACACTTTTGACTTGCCTTCTAAAAATTAAAAATGATACACTTGTACAATGGAAATCGCAGTCCAAAAAAATGAAATACAAAATATATCATTTTAAATTCTTCAATGATTATACCAGAAGTGCCATTATTTACAGTTACAACAGTACGATGTTCTTCAACTTCGTCTGTTTGAGTGATTACTCCTTTGATTTCTTCCCTCTCAAATATTGGTTTCGATCCTTCCCCTATAATGACAAATTTTTAATGAAAAACACAATTTCAACAGATACGAAATAAACAGTTAAGCACTACTAGCAGCTATGAAAAGTGTAAAAGATAACTCACATTTGAATATTCACAATATTAACTAATTCCTCTTCAATATTTTGTTTATACAAACCATACTTTTTTTATACACATCTTTTTTACTTTGCAAACTAGCCGTAAAGTAAAACTATTTCTTAAAATTTGTAAATTTTGAGATATTTACCCAATAAAAACAAATTAGAATATAATAACATTTTTTTCCAATCAAATTTTGCAAAATGGAACAAACTGTCTCTGATACATTTTGGAGTAACATCTTCCAAGATGACTTATGTTTTCAAGGATGATTAACAAATCTTTTGATGAAACCACCATGAAATCTTCACTTGATGAAACCACCAATTTACATACAAGTTTTTGTTTATATAAATGGAAAGATTGGTAAGACTACGACTGAGATATTATACAAAAGTGTAAAAAAATCTTTGTGAAAAAAATAGATATTCATTTCTGTCTCATCAGTTAAATAATTTTGCAATGTAAAATGCCTTCATAGTAGATCTTCAAGCTGTTGCCATAGTAGCAAATGAGTTATTTTTAAAAAGTCAAAAGCGCTATATACTAAACGTTATGCACACATTCCCACACCAACACATCAAGAGGATACACGAAACTCGTATGTATAGACTTATAGGATCTATACTATTCTTTGGAAAATTAGTTTTTACCAACAAAACCTGTGTTGTTAATACAGCTGTAGCATAATTCTTTGTGCAAGACCATAATTTAAAAAGTACATACAAAGACAAGCGAAAGATATGCAAAGCAAAGCCTTAAACACTCTAAATAAAAAATATTGTGCTTACATATTGCACATTACTTGATCGCGACTGTGATCCAACGTTGTATTCCAAATTTGCTATATCCTAGATAAAGTAAAACTGTTATTAACTTTGTAAATTAAAAACATCCTTGTATAAATTCTAGAATATCATAGATGACACATTGGTATATTGCAATCCATAATCTTCGTAGTTGTAAAAGTTGCTGGACAATATTCTCCCATCTTCAAGTGATGCTAATCATGCCATAGTCATGTTAAAATATTTATCTATAGCTCAATAAAATATTGCAAGAAATAATCTAAAGAAATTAAAAATTAGATACTAATATAAGAATAACAACAAATTTAATTTTTACGAAAGAATGGAAAATATTCTTCACAAAGTTCAATTTCCCAATTGTGACTTGTACGTGGTCTCTAGAAATATTCATCTTCAGCGACGATGTTATCTTCCATTTGAAATCTTCATTGAATGACTAATAAAGTTGTTAAAAAGTTGTAGTGTGTAAACAATGATTTACCCGCTCTTCTTTTGACTACTACATCTTCAGGATTGATAATATCTCGCTGAAGATCAGAGTCAGTTGATTTTCCGGGAATATTTCGGTGAATATCTACTTTAATCCTGCATAGCTCAGCTGTGCTAATCTTTGTGCCTTCAGTATCTTTAAACAATGGCACTGTTCCATCTGCTGATTCTAATCTGCAATAGAACAAACCAATTTTTAATGTCAACATGTTAATCTTATATAAAAAAGTAAAGCATAGAGTAAATGTTAGACTCGTGTATTATTGTGAAAAAATAATAGTTTTCTATTCTTTTTCATACAATAGATTTTCATTAAGTTTTATTCACCTTCCAGAGAAAATTGCAGTATTTGTTGAGCTAGAAGTACAAGGTCTTTTAGGTCGACTTCTTGAAGATCCAGTTCCTCTGTTACTGCAATTTGGAGGTTTCGGCGGCGGCAAACCCTTTCTACGGGCACGTTGAATTTCATACTCGTAAATTTTCCTTTGTTTTAACTTTTCATGCTGCCGTTGTCGTTCTTGTTCTCGCTTCCATTCTTGTCTCCGTAGCATCTTCTCAGTAGCATCGTATCGGGACGATGAATTTGGTTTCATTTCTGTAGTAATAGTAAATTAATTGATTCTCGACAATTTTTGAAGGTTATGTACGCAAAATTTTTGGATGCAAGAACGGTTCAAATGCAGAAAAAATTATCTGATTGTTACCTAAATAAGTACATGAAAAATGAAAAAAATTGTATGTAATGATGCAGATATTTAAAAACGAAAATAATTTAATCTCGCGACAAAACGAACGGAACTTTCTTTCAAGCTATCCTCTTCGTGCTTCTTCGTTAGAGTCAGTTAGAGTGGTTTGTATTTGTCAGAGCAGAAATGTTGGTGCAGGATGCTGCCAGACGGGGCGCTTTTCGCGCGCATGCGCGACGATTCTAGCCTCAAAAGTCCTTAGTCGAGTACGAAGATCGGGTAACTTGGGCGCCTCGCTAATTTCGCAAAAGGGTATAGCCGGATAGTCTCCCACTACTTCCCCCCCCCCCCCAATAGTACCTCACAAACTTCGGACGTAGAGACGTCCCTGACGAAACTCGCGCATGCGCGCGAAAAGCGCCGTCTGTCTGGCAACTCTGGGATGGTGCAGGACTAAGATTTTTCACGCATGCGCGACAAAAACAGTAACGTACTACATATTACGATTATGAGGTATCAGAGCACCCTGAGGCCTGAGGCAGTTATATTTTCACCCAACAATTCATGTATGAACTGCTATATATATGTATATGATACGAAATATATTTTTCAGGAAAGTTCTGAAATAATCTATTCCGGACAAAAAGACTCCAGGAAGTGTCCTACGTGTTACAAAATGTACACAAATATACATGTTATACATTCCTTTTTCAGAATCAAATAATACCTATTTTTTAAATTCTGCATGCGGAGTGCTAAGGTGTCCTATTTTATCGAGAATTTTACTTCATTGAGGCTAAAATTGCAAAAGTCACAATATATATAGTTCGTATCCATAGATTCGAATGATATTTTTCATATTACGCATTTATGAATTAAATTAAAAAAATAACTACCGTTTATAGAATGAAAAATGGGGGGGGGGCAGGGATAGATATCCATTTAACAAATTGCGCTAACATTAGCAATATAATAAAATAGGGGTACACTACTATTCTCCCCCTATTATGATGGGGCCACTACGTCCATTTCTCGCCAAGTTTTCTATGGCTCGAGGAGTACATAGATTAGATGTGTGTACCTTTCAATGGTAGAGATGATAGGTCCAAGAAACTTTTAAATAAGATTCTATGAACGGACTTCTATTATTCTTATTATTTTGGATTTTTATTCACATCATTTACATGATTGTGAATATAGACATAAGGAGAGGGGAAAGTGTTTCGCCTTAGGACCGCTACAAGGTTGTGTAATGCTATCTAGCGGGATCTGCCATAAACAGTAGCACATGAGAAAGCGGTTGAGAACGGTATATATAGAAATCGCTGACAAATCAGGTAGAAGCGAGAAAAGTGTTTGACTATTTGTCCATCTGCTGGCAAGCGAAAGAGGTAGCCGCCACAGTAAAATATAAAAATAATATTAACATTTGGTACGAGCAAGATGATATCAATTTAATGTCACATGTACATACAGTAGGGTCTCGATTAACTGGCTCAAAATAATTAAAATATACATTCCATAATAAATGTTTTAATTCGTAAAATTTATTTCCCTTCATAGTATAATCATATTTAAACGCATATTTGTTTATAAACGGGATCCGGTTAATCGAGGTCCTACTGTATATGAAATAATAACACCGAATTTATTAAATATCAACTTACATTTATTCATTCACAATCTGACGACGACGACACGCATCTACTTCTATGCCTCTTCTATGGTTCTATGATTCTAAAAAAAATATAATATTGATGAAAATATGACGTGGTTTGTGAGTGAATAAAGATTTGCATAGATGCAACTGAATACACTATAGAAGATCAACTATTTTCTCCTTTTATTATGATTCTTTTCTGACAGACTATACAACAGAAGTAATCGGTCGAAAACGGCGCAAAACAGTGATAAACATAACCACAATGTCTGTGTCTCGAGTCGAAGAACTAATAAGCTACTTCAAGTCACATAACAAGATCAGAGAGCAACAAAGTCATTCTGCGAAGGTGCACAGTGTGGGATGGAGTTGCGATGGAAAACTGTTGGCCTCCGGTTCATTCGATAAGTCCGTCTGCATTTTTTCCCTGGGACCGGATCGTTTGGTAAATAAACATAACCTCTCTAACCGGCTTCTCTTTCCTGTTTCTCACAATTCTAATATAATTTATCTTCGAAAGTCTTGATCGGATTATAAGCCGATAACATATATGGTAGCGTACTTGTCTATATTTACCTCAACCAGTACCTCACACAATCGTATTTAGTAAAGTTCGATAAATCTTTTGCAGAAACAGGAGACAACCTTCAGAGGCCACGGTGGCAGCGTCGACCAGCTCTGCTGGCACGCGTTCTACCCAGAACTGTTATCCACAGCGAGCGGAGACAAAACTGTGCGGATATGGGACACGAGAACACAGAAATGCACCGCGAATATCAGTACAAGAGGGGAAAACATCAACATTTCATGGTCCCCCGACGGCAACACGATAGCAGTAGGGAACAAAGAAGATCTGGTCACCTTCATCGACGCACGAATAATGAAAATCCGTGCGGAGGAGCAATTCAATTTTGAAGTTAACGAAATTTCATGGAACAAAGACTCCGATACGTTTTACCTGACCAATGGGCAGGGTTGTGTACATATTCTTAGCTATCCGGAGTTGGAGCTGTTACATGTAATCAAAGCACATCCGGGAACTTGTATTTGCATAGAATTCGATCCCACTGGAAGGTATTTTGCAACTGGTTCAGCTGATGCGTTAGTTTCACTGTGGGACGCAGATGAATTATGCTGTTTAAGAACGTTCTCCAGATTAGAGTGGCCAGTTAGGACTATATCGTTCTCTTACGATGGCCAGCTGTTAGCAGCTGCGTCCGAGGACCTCGTTATTGACATTGGTGAGGTCGAAACTGGCGAGAAGATTGCGGATATACCTGTGGAGGCAGCGACCTTCACGGTTGCCTGGCATCCAAAACAATATTTGTTAGCGTATGCGTGCGACGACAAAGATACTTATGATAGAAAGCGAGATGCTGGCAGTCTGAAGGTGTATGGATTCGCCAACGATTGAACTATCGTTATTTTTAGACATTTTTATGAAAATATACTATTCTTTAAGAAAGCTTTAGTCTACTTTAGAAATCCAAGCCTCTACGATGCGTTTAAAATAGTATACTCGTGTTTCGTATACTTATTTTTCTTTTTGGGTCTCAAGGTCACACGAGGTGATGACTAGACTGCAGATTTTATACATTTATCATAACAAATTAATAGATCGAATACTAACTTAAGAAAAGAGAAAATATGAATTGTTAAAGATCTGCAGTTTAGTCATGACAGAGTCCTTCGAAATGTGGCCTAATTATGTTTTCAAAAATCTAAACAATTATAGTTTCCACTGAAACGTTCCATTGGTTCGTACATTACTTTTTGTAGCTGTGTTCGCTGATCATAAATAAATTAATGTTGTCTAATGCTCCACTGTTATGGCACAGTTGCCATGGCAACTAGAAGCATTATACATAGTCATAATGCTTCTTGATTTTTGTAACCTGGAAGTGGTCTAGGAATTAGCTTTGTACGACAATTCATTTTTATTTTAGCCTCTATTTGATGCAATTCATTGTCTTTTTACTCAAAAGTAATGGGAACCAATTGCGAGTGTCAGTACACGTTGATGGTGATGAATGAAATAGTGCAAGGACAGCTCTCGGAAATCAAGGACAATTATAATCATGTTCCTAGTATTCATGAAGTGGTCGAGGAGGACACCGATGAAGAATATAGTTACAATCAAGACTCTCCGACCGTAAATGATGTTCAACAAGACGCAGGACTGGCAGGAAATACTGTGGACGATGATTCGATATACAGTAACGAGTCATTTTGCTCGGATGATTCTTCCGATGAAACCAATGTCACGACGAGGACTTTGAACGAATCCCATTACACGCCTAAAGTGGCTGACCATGAGTGCGAGACGAAAGACGATGAAGAAAAATGCGAGAGCCCAGTTGGAGCCAGTGGAAATGTAAATTCAATTTATTCCAGTAGCTCAATTTCAGATGATAGGTCCACTATACTGAAACCGGTCAAATGCAGAAGAAAGAACATGAGTTTCACAGACGAGGAGCTTAGGAAGATCGAATGGGAGAATCAGCTTCTTCTGAGGAAGATTATGGCTCAGCAAAAACCGAAAGAGAAGATACTTCATGAAAACGGGCCACAAACCAAACAAAGCAGCTCTGCAATCAATAGGAAGAAGTTGCAAAGGAAAATTGAAAGCGAGAACATAGTATGTACTAAAAGAAGAGCTTAGAAATTAATTAAGACGTTACAAATTAATGCGCTAATGTTGTTTGCGATTACAGATGCTGCTCCAACGACTACAACAGACCAAATCACGTGTTATGAACGCCGCAACGAGACCTGGATGTAGACGGACAATTTTGTAATTTGTTATAAAGAACTTTTCTATGTCTTTTATACAAATGAAAAATTTTGTACTTCGATGTGATAAGATTTTCTATACCTTGTACTATTAGAGTGTAGTTTAAATCACGATTGTGATATATTGTGTCTTCTTTGTGCCACGGAATATTGTAATTCAACATGATCTTTGAAAACATTGTGTGTAAATTCATAGGAAATATATTTGTAACAAAATTACCATGTTTTACTCTTTTTTTTCAACAATGTGTAAGACGAATGCTGTGTAAAATTAAGAACCCACGATTAAAAAACAGCAATTACCAGTCTTGAAGTGTAGGTACACGTTTTTATTTTGTTTTGTATACATCACAACTTTGTAAAATATTTTGGAAACTTACCGAAGAAATTTCTACAAGTCAAGACTATAAAAATCACAGTTCTCACTCGTTCCAAGTAACTTAATTATTACTTCATTATTTTTTTTGTGTAACACCAAAACCAACGTTCTCTGAGTATTGTGATCACAATTTCTTTCTTTTTTATATACGTTTTGTGTAGAAAGTACGACGAGAAACGAAGACGGTAGACAACCGAGAGGCATTAAATTCCACAAATTAGATATCTTACTTTTTCGTCCTCCGGATTAATCTGTGTTTCAATTGCTGCGAACAGAGAATCTCATTTCGAATTGAGAAACAGAAAAAAGTAAAAAAAAGAGAACGTTACATGTGCGATTCCCCAGATTAACAGAAAAATTTCAACGTATCACATTGTTTCAAGCCTCAATGAATAACACAGATTAACAATGTGCCGCATCACGTGAATGATACTTCAACAAGTTACAAAGATAATTTTGACCGAAAGCGAATTATTCGGTGTTATTATGCGAGGTACTATTCAACAAAATATCACAAATCCGCAAGAAACATTGAAGAACAATGAAAAAACCTAGCAGTTTTTCCTTCTTAAGCGTTGTCAATCACAAAATTGTGTCGCTAATAAATTACGTTATTTACTTCTCGTATTCGTAAAGAAAAATGTTCAACCAAGTCTACGATATCACAAGGTATAATATCGGGAATTGTGGGAACAGGTTTAGTCTTCGTGCTTCTTTTTCCATGTTTCGGTGGATGACGGTGTCCATATTGTACTAAGAGAACGAAACGGGTCGAAACCGGACCTTTCCTGCAAATCACAGTTCAGTTGATTCGTTAAAAATGTTCTTTGACAGCCAAGAGTATGTCGACAAATAAAACGAATTCTTAATTGGTCCCTCTAATGTCACCTTAGGCTGTTTCGTGTCGCACGATCTGTTGAATGAAGTAATCATGGTTTAAAAGTTATTCTGTACCTCAAGTTCTATTACTTATTCTTAGGGAGTTCTTGTCGACATCGTTGGCAAAAGGAATGGTTATAAACATTAAATAGTCAGAAATAATATGTATATATCAATAATTACTATCATGGCGATCGAAAACGATCGATATTAGTTGAGGTGGGGAGTGTTTCGCATCACTGCACACGTGCCGCCTGAACTCAGCGAGAGTCAGTTAGTCAAACGGGCCGGAGATTCCGGCAGGAGCGTTCGGGCTCCGGTATCAGGAGGACCAGGGATTGACCAGGAATCATCCAGAGCTACCCTGGCCTACTTCAACAATCCTAAGACACACCATTCTTTTTTTGCAGCTTAAACTACCTTCAACAATTCTGTCCTTCGACAGAAATCAAGTCAGTCGTTGTTAACGATGTGGGTATTTTAGATCGTGAGACACAAAACCCCATATGTGTTGAATGATCTACTCCTATGCCTCGTCTGCAGTAATACATATGTAATATAGTAATATCTTTTCCTCACCTGTGTGTCCGGTTCGGTCGGTAAAGGGGACAATTGTGAATTCACAGGTGGGGTAGCTGCTCCCCAAGGACCCGCAGCCCAAACACCACCTGTGTTCACCCCCCAAACGCAACTTCTTTCCTCTCCAACTGCTGCCCTTGTATATAACGGTTCCCAATTTGCTTCGACTGACATCCAATTATCTGCAAACCCAATAGAAACATTATTAATACAGAACAATATTTAATTTCAACAGTCAAGTTAGTTTCTTACCCCTTAACGTATCCGCCAGCATCGAAGATGGCTTCTCAGGGGACCTTGACGATTCCGTGTAAAACCCGCTCGTGCTATCCGACAATAAATTATTGTATACGGGACTACTATCTTCCCATAACTGACATCGCGTGTCCTCTTCGGGGCTCTCCAGTTCCATTAAGGGCTCGTCCGTTTCTGGAAGATCATCATACGGCACCAGTTCTCGTTCAAACTGAAATTTAAAGACGTGAGGTTAATCTCGACTTCATAAAGTTGACTTTATTTCCTTTGATGTTCAAATAGACTTTTTGCACAATAAACCTTAATGCTAGATCCCATTCATCTTTTTTTGTATTAAGAATAGGCTTCGTATTTGTATCTATCGAAATGTTTAGTCATTTTTTGTGTGATTTACCGGTGGTTCAGTGAAAGCGTTCATGAAGTAGCTATTCGAATGCTGCAAGGTATTCTGCATCTTCAGGGGGTCCTGACTAAGCGGCTTCTCCTCGATAGACTGAACACGGAGGGGTGGGGAGTTCGACAACATTCTGTAGTCGTTCGCGGTGTGTATCATCTCCTGACTGGACTGTTGTTTAGTATAATCTATATCTTTGGTATCGTTGCTGAAGACTGTCGACAGTGTATGCGTAGTCGTCTGTGGTTTGTGTAGCTTGTTCAAACTCGAGAACGGAGAGATGCTCTCTGGACTCCTGGCCACGACGTCGCTGAATTTCGCTCGATTTTCACCCCAACAGGACGGAGGCGGAGGTAATGGAGCTGACACCGCACCCAACGATCGCGATGAGTCTTCTCTTTGGCTAGTGCTTCCGTTTAACGATGTTGCTGCAAAATTAAATACGCAAATTAATGTTCGATTCTCCTCTCTTGCTGTAATTCTAACGGAAGGTAGGACACCTTTCGCGTGCGTTTTGTCCATTCCACGCCGCTTCTGAGATCCTTTGTCTTTCCTCGGAGGATTCTTGTTCTGTCGAGGCAGCTTGCACGATGACTCAACGGTGCGGGACGAGTGTATATGATGCTTTATAGTTGATCTTGTCGTGCTCGTTTTCCACCTATTCGGATTGTTATGCCTCTCTTTATCATACTCATCGTCGTCGCAGTCTCCCTCGTAATTATCCCTATAGTCCACACATGGCACAGGCGTGATCGATTGCGGCTTAGTCTTCTTGGTCACCGGCTTTCTTTGCAGCTTCTCTGTTTTTCCGCATGGCTGATCAAAGTTCTGTAATAAAGAAAAACCTAAATATAAACCTCTCTATGAAAAATCTTCCAACGAGCAATTCATCGTAACGTTTCTCTTTAAAATGAAATATCTCGAGAACAAAAGAATTTCTATGTACCTTACACGGTGGCGGGTCATCCTGAATAGAGCTCTCAGTCGTTGTAGAAGACGTCTCCTCCTCGGACAGCTGAATATTTCTGTGGCTGCTGTTCGACTCGAACTTCTTAAACGAAACGTGACTATTATTGCTACTGCCGACCGAGCTCGGTTTCCTCTTGCTATCCAGCTTGCTATTCCTGGTGTTGCTCAACAAGCCCGTTGTATCGACCTGCACCTCGTGATCCACCAGTTTCGTCTCCTCCTTGACCATCTGACTCGTCTTGCCCTTCCTGTTCGTCACAGGACTCGACTTCATGTACGTGTTCACGGAATACTTCTTATCCTGCGCCCCCTGAACGTCTGGGAACACGGTCTCCGACGAACAATTGTCGGTCTGCACCTCCTGCGCGTTATTCTGCCTCTTGTTGTTCCTCTTCTTAGCTCCGAGCGCGATATTGTTCATGACATTGTTACCGTTATCCAACGAGAGCTCGTCGCAGCGTTTGAACGATAGCAAGTCCTTCGTCTCGGTGTCCAGCTTGAACCTGCGTTCTTCGTCAGCGGACCAGTCCGGAATCTTCAGACCTTTCTGCGTGTTTTCCTTCTCTTTATACTTCTTCACGTTCATCATTCCCCAATCTGGATAAGAATCCTCCTTCTTCGCTGCCTTTTGCTTCTCCTCGTTCATCAGCTTTTCTTTTAAAGGCGCGTCCTGCGTCGAGTGCACCGGCATGTTCGATAACAATCTCAAGTCGAAAGGAGGCTGCCTCGGAGTCTCTCTGGTAAGATTTAGAGGTCCTCTGAGCACTCTGTCCGCTTCGAGGAACGAGATAGAGAGGATACAGATCAACAAGATCGACGACAGACACATAGCTGCCCACTGAAGCCCGAATTCCCACGAAGGTCTCGTCAAAGCTGCGCTACAGTCCTCTAAAGACTGTGGGGGCAACGTCGCCAGTAAATTTAACGTCACCATACCGTTCTCTATGTCGTTGTCCGACCCTAAGCTTGTCACTATCACCAGCTTTCTCTCGATCCGCGACAATGTGAAGTCTGGAGTAAAGGCTATCTCAATCTTCTTGGTCGCGTTCGGAGCCAGACTAAACGGCATGCAATTTAGGACTCGGAACCCGTAACCCTCGCAGCGGAGACCGTTGATGAGGAAGTCATACACTTCTATTGGCAATTCGCCAGTATTCCTGGCCATGAAGGACCTCTTCACTGTTATGTTCGGCGCTGGATTCCTTTTAGATTGCTCTCCTATAATCGACAAACAAATCATATATTAATTTCTGCCAGTCGAAAATCAATTTTTAATATTTTTAATGTGTGGAATAATATACAGTGAAGCTATTTTTTTGCCGAATAAAACGCGACAATAAGTGGCTCGATGTTGCTTCAGTATGGACATAGTATTGTGAATACTGTGTATCGCTTAAACAATAGCACCAAGGTAGAGAAACGTACATACGTTCACAATCTTTTAGATGTTTGTCGGCAAGTTCGAAAAGTAACGGTGTAGTGGAACCTGGCTTTCGATTTCCAAATCTGAATTGTGCATTCGCCCCTTGCCCCATTACACGAAGTACCTCCAAAATCGTCATGTTGTTTCTAGAAAAAAGAACATCATGTCTTCAACTGACTTAATTAGTTTGTTGCCTTCTGATTCGCCATCGACAGTGATTGATATCTATTATATGTATTACTCGACAGAGAGACAAACCTAATGTATAAAAGACCGGACGACAATGTGGGCGAGACCGGAGTATACGACACTCGTATCGTCCTCGACTCTGAGCGTTTCAAATACACAGAAATCGTCTGTGACGCTACCGAAACGTCCCACTGTTTTTCAAACTGTTCTCTATCCTCTACACTCTCCTCTAACTTAAACTCCTCCGCCACTGCAGACCCGCATTCTACGCACGCGAATTTGAACCTACAAACAAGCACAACGCAATAAGACATCTTG
This sequence comes from Lasioglossum zephyrum, assembly GCA_028455615.1. NCBI lineage: Eukaryota > Metazoa > Arthropoda > Insecta > Hymenoptera > Halictidae > Lasioglossum > Lasioglossum zephyrum. The sequence goes on along the minus strand of CM052329.1, from coordinate 13,768,296 downwards.
CGAATTAAAATACAATTAAAAAGATTGTTATCGTTTATGAATGAAGACCACATACTTGGCTGGCAACGAATGATAGAGCCTTGTCCCTTGCGGGTAATTCCAATCCATTACCAGCTGTATGAATAAAGGACTGGTACCTGGATTGTATAGTTTAATCGATCTGTAAGACGTATTCCCAACTTGCGTTAACGGAAACACCACGACGACTTTATTCTTATTGTTACCGAAACCAGTCAATAGACTGGGCCAATACGGTTTAATGTTCAAGAAAAATTTGTGCCCGCGAACTTCGGTAGTGTCTAAACGCATCGTTATGTTCTCCCACGAACGGCCGCCCGTCGAGTTCAGGAAACGCGTGTACTTCGTGTTCAACAGATTCAAGTCGGAGTCCCTTGTGTGCGATGGGAGGTCCAATGTGTTTAGCCATTGTTTACCAGCTACAATAACAGCGTTAAGTTATCGAATCGTTGCAATTATCATACAAATATTCTGTAAATACATTTAAATTGAATGCTCACCATTAGTCTCCAATGACAAACCCAAATAACAATGATGTTTACAGGTCATGGACTGTTCAATTCTAACTGAACCAACATAACTTTCGCCCTTTGTTATAACCGGCATCGACGCCTCTTCCAAAGGAATATACTTTATTCTATGATCTTTGTAAACAGGTGCGATTCGAGTCACCTGCATAGGTCTCACAAACGTCGAATACACTTTCACTTGTTGTACACAAATCGACCCCTACAAGAAAACACGATTTCACAAGATATTTAATTATTTTATCGTATAAATATATCGTGATGACTCACTGGAAAACAATCGGTAAAAATAAGTTTCTTCAAAGATAGCCTCCCATACGCCACCCGCATGTAAACTGGTAAAATGAATTTCTCATAGGTGGTCCGAACAAAAACGTCGCCCACTATGGTGTCCTCCTCGACCATGGGGGTCTTCACTTTAATCTTAAAGATGGCTAAGTAACCGGGCTTTATGTATTGCTGAAATTATAGGAAATACTTTTCAATTCATATTTTCTCGATGTCTGAAAATTCTGATCAATCCTTTTCCGTATAATTCAAGCTAAAGGAATTAAAACAGTCTAATTGTTGTAATTTCAAAAATCACGAGCAAGAGATTCTCTTACATTGCCGGTGTGACTGCACACAGTTATATTGCGAAGCTCCTTGTCCAGAAAATCAGCTGGTCCCTTGTGGCACCCCATGAGCTCCAGCACTGCTCCCGGCATGTTCACGCCCCACACGTGCAGATCGATATTAATTGGATTCTGATTTTCCAGAGCAAAGATAGCTTCACTTTCGGTCCCACTGCTAACTGTGCCAAAATTCATCGTGCCCTCGTCAGTATCCCTTTCTTCGGGCACGATTTTCCTTACTTTGCCATCGTAACTGAGCAGTGGAACCTCCGTCACGGAAACATTCGAATGAATCAAAATCGACGACTCCATCTTCACGTTGTCCGTCTTCCTATCTTTGGCAAGTTGCAATGAAAAAATATTCACCTTCTGCTCAGGCTTTAGCACCCTCGGGATAAAATTTTTTATCTGAAAAATATACCAGATTATTTGCGTCAGAGTATCTTCATTTATTACCTGAAACCGGTTGTTTCGAAGTATACCTACCGTGAACAGCGACTTCACGTGCGTCGACATCGTGACGTTCGTGATGGCTAACGGTAATTTAAATTTGTTAACCACGCTAAAATTCCGCACCTGATTCGACTGAAGGGAACAATAATGCGTAGTTGATGCGTTTACTTCTAAACCACCCTGTAGAACTTGTGCTATCCATGGTATCGTTAGTTTCTGATTGCCGCCGCCGGGACCCATCGCTTTGATCACTAGTTTCCCTTTGAAATGTTGTAACTCTAAACCTGTCTTCCCTGGAAAACAAACATAAACTCGTAAATATAGTTGCATCCTACACGCCCAGCTTAAATGTATGCACGCGATTTTATCCACACTATGTTTACGAGACGCATTCTAATATATTTAATCACGATTTTGTTTAGATTTTAAATTATTCAACGTATTCGTTTCGGTATATATTATTGAAAGAATAGCGAAAAATTAATATTCGTAAACCTAGTGTTCGAAACGCAGAAAAATGTCTCGGACGAATGTTGTATGGTTTCAAGGACAGGGCACATTGTGATAATTATTTGACCTTCTGATGATCTTGAGAAACTTTATGACCTACGCTCGCAAGATCATCGCAAAGTCAAATAATTATTGTATACAGGATGGCCTGTAATTTACGGTACAAATACGGTCAGAAAAATTGTATGATCCGAAGCGAGGAATAAATTTGACATTTTTAACTTTCCTCTTCCCTGACCCATAATCTGAACAACAATTTACAGGCCACCCTGTATAATATCAGGCCACATACAGTCATAAACTAGCGCTCCAATCGCAATCGGTATGTCCGTGTCTCCTGGAATTATCGCTTGCTCAAAGTGAAGTTTCAACGCTTTGGACACCGGCGTGCTAATTATATTCTGCGACAAAAATAGTACGTTCGTTTGTAACGATCATAGAATAGATAAACAATGCTGAAGAGCGACGGGACGCTCACCATAATTTTAATCGGTTTTTTTGCCGAATTCTTCAAAGCGATGGGGTATTGTATGGGGGGCTGTAACGAGCCACCCATACCTAAATTGATTACACCGGAACTTCCGCCCCAATGGAGACCAGACCCACTTTTCACTTCAACCTCGACTGTCACGACAAGCAGTTCCGAAGTATTGTTTACTTTAAGCCTACAACATAAACATATTATCATTTATTGCACCGACCGTGAAATACGTTTCCTTATTAAATAATTTCATCGCGTAAAGAGTTACGACTGCTAAAAAAATTGAGCAAACCTTGTAGAGAACAATATAAAGCTACCTAATATACGTACCTAATATACGTGGTATGGTTCTTCTCTGCGTAAGCATTAAAATGTAGTCTTATAATAGGCTTTGTTTGATATGGTGGGATTTCCCATAAATCGCGCGAACCCTCTATCTCTCCTGATGGCAATTCTAGCTGAAATTCTCCACCGCTACTATATACTTCTAGAACCTTTTAATAAATCACGATTTATAGATGAACGCACGAAAGAATGTAAATTACAATGTTTATATTTGAATACGTACTTGTAAAGCTTCTGCATGTGGATTGTGCATATATATAAGTGGAGTAAATGTTGCATTTAAAGGTAATTTAACACCCACTACAGGTCTGAGTCGATAAGGACTACTGACACTTATTCCTTTTACCTGAAACAGAGAATCGTATCGTTAGCCAGAGTGGAAATAATTGAATCCGTACCGTTAAAAATATCTTGAATTGGTTACTTGGTATTTTATAGTTCCATCTGTAGTATGTATAAAGAGATGCGTATCAATATCACCTTCTTCTCGACCGAGAAAAACAACATTGAACGTTGTGTTCCCGAGCGATGGTATTACCTACGCAAATCGAATTATAATAATTACCATCTCGAGGATAATTTATTACGTACACGTGTATAGACTTACTTTACTTCGAAAGAACGATGAATGGAAATGTCGTGTATTTCCGGATATCGATAAAAGATGGATCGTTTTGTTGTGATCTTTATTAAACAAGATCACAGTTTCTTGGTGGGGTATACCAAGTTGTCTGAGAAAAAGAAATATATATCCATTGTACGCAGTTCTATATAAAATAATATAATCAACATTAACATTGCATCTGGCTCACCTTTCTTTGAAATCCAAAACATGTGGTTGGAAATAAACATGAGACAATGCATCTTGTGTTTTGTCTTCATTGGCCGGGGCATCCCTTAAAAGACAGTTCGAGTATTTGAATAAACCGTACCAGAGATCGTTCAGTATACTTCTAATAGTGGAAATTGAAAATAGGAAAGGTACAAGAAAAATTAGTTCGAAACGACCACAGTTAGTAAAGCAGTGTTTAGAATTTCAAAGCGTTGTTTAGACATGGTACTACGATGAGATGATTAAATAATTAGAACATTAATGTACATAATAAAGCCTATATTATTAAGTTGAAAAAAGACTTTCTTTTTTCATAGAAGACTGTTCTTATTTTATTGCAAGTAATCAAATCATCAACACAAGACTACGATACTGTGCGCAAATGTTTCGAGAGTAAGGAAGGATGTTTGTAATGAAAACCTTTCCTACTTCCACTCACCATTATTTTAATGAGTGTTATGCTTACCCAGCGCCGTGCACTGTATTGGGAAATTCCTAGAAAATAGATTGATCAATATAAAATCATTATTTAACCATAGTATTTAAATGTTAGACAAACTAGTATCACTGACCTTATGCACAGACATAGGTATGTTGTCCAAAAGGTATTGAACATCATTGTCGTCTTGTACGAATGCTGAAAGGGATAGAACCGTCAATTAAAAACCGTTTTACAAGATTGTCTTCTTACATTCGATAAGTAGAAATATCGTTGTTCTTCCAAGAAATTATGAATGACAAAGAAGTTGCGGTGACTGTAGATTTAAAGCAAAGTATAGTGTGGAGTTATGTTAGGAAATGTTATCAGAGAAGCTGCAGATTTCTGTCAGAACAGCGAAAGACGATTGTACAAACCGTTCCATTTGAAATTAACTGACCGCGGCAATGAAAACGAAGTTTTTCCAAGTAAACAGAGTTGTTTTCGTGCACGAATCACATAGAAAAAAGTTGTGATTGTACACAAACACATCAATATTTTTTTCGGACTGGCAGTTATCCGATTCCCACGGAAAAATGACAAATCCTCGACCATTGGAAATCTTGATACGAAACGTTGAGATAGAAAAGTCTCGAGCAGATTGAAAACATGGAGATTTTGCGTAAACTAACAATGCACTGGTATCGTTTCGGCTGTGTATCGTCTCAGTGTAATCGCGAAAACGTTGAAATAGCGTAAATACGTGCTTACCATTATTGTGTCCGTGTAAGGACGGTCGAATTTGTGACGTCAACTCGAGAAACGTTAACAAAAGGAGGCAATAAAGTACTTTTAACTCGGTCATAATAATCGCGTTTCACTGTGTTGTTTGCTGTTTTGTCTTTAGCAGAAATGAAAATCCGCTTTCGGCCATACTTTCGCCACTATCGAATTCTGGAGTATCGATTCTACTTCCGTCCGATTTGAAACCTCTTCGACAACGGATTTTCTTGCGCGACCGACCGAAACCAGATAGATTATGTCCGCTTCTCGCATTTTTTATTATTATATCGATACACGGCTGTTATTCTGTTGCTTATCCATTAATCCGTCGGGGCCTCTTCTTCGCAATTAGGTTCGCCCGTCGAATCGTTGTTCGGCCCTTGGACAACTTTCGACGTTCGATGAGTCTATTTTTGACGGAAATTTTTCGTTCGATCGAACACTTTTGAAAAGCTCGAACGACCACTCGGATCGATTTTCATTACAAAGTATCCCCTTCGATTTACGTAGAAAAATTCTAGTGCACTTTGCAGCGTGTAATGATATCGATCTTATTGTCAATTACACGGTTTACAACAAATATACTCTTCGTTCCGTGTGCTTCGTTATTCTAGCGTATAAATAATTGTTTATCACATATCTATTATTAATTTATTATACTTGTATCCAACATGACTTGTCCAATCCTGTCGCGTTACTACGGAACATTTTTATACTTCCTTTTCTTTATATACTATCTATGTCAGTTTTTGTAGTTCTCGATTGAATCGACCAATCGGAAAACGGTAACGGGCTCGGCGAACATTCCGCGCGAAATTTGTAATAAAAGATTTATAATTATGTATTATTTGCAAGAGCGAAAATTCTGATTATTCATAGTGATAGTCACCATAGTGATAAAAGACTACAAAATAAGAAAATTGTGTATATTTGTTTTTCTACTTTGTATTTTTATCAGCAAGTTATGTTAGCGCCATCTGCTCATGTTACTACACGCGGTTACCATAACCTGAACTATAAACATTTGTAACATACAGCATGAGAACGAGTTAAATATATATTTAATATATTAATGAATTTATTAATTACGTTAAATAATTAAACGTTTTACTGAGCGATTGTGGTAGTGCGCGTTCACCATGCGGAATACGAATTATAGTAAGTGTCAACGTTATGTACAGCATTTTTTGTATTATAAATAAAATGATCATTTAATTAAATGATTATTGACAACTTTTTAATTCATGGCTATTTCGAACTCTGTAGAGAATAAAGGAGACAAAAAGAAACTTTCTTGGATCTACAGGAAGAAAGTAAAAGCACAGAAATATAAAAGAGCAGCGCAGAACTCGAATAACAATGCAAACGACAATGCAAACGACAATAAAAAGCCAAGGATTATTATTCGTAATCTTTCGTTTAAGGTGAGTGGATTCTATAATTGTGTCAAAATCAAAATGTTAAAATTGAAATTTATTCATATTCTGCTTGTAGGCAACACCGGAGGATATCAAAAGGTTGTACGAACCGTTTGGTCAAATAGAGGACATCAGTTTTCCAAAACGTGCAGATGGTTCACCTGTAGGATGTTGCTTTGTTGAATTTAAACAATTAGGCGATGCATCAAAAGCAATATTTAATACAAATAAAAAGGAATTCCTTGGTATAACACAAACACTTTCCTGTAGAATATTATTTATTAATTGCATTAAGCTAAACAACTACTATTTCAGGCAGAGTAATAAACAGTAGTTGGGCTATATCGAAGTCGAGATACTGTGAGAAGCTAAAAAAGGAAGCTGAAAATGCAAATACCGCAGATCAAGATGAAGAAGACGAGGAAGACGAGGGACATGAAGAAGATGACAAAGATGCGCAAGAAGAAAAACAAGAGAGGAGAGAACTATCGCCTGAAAGAGAACCAATACAAATAAAGACTGAGAAAGAATCGCCCAAGAAAGAGGAATCAGCGAGAATAGAGTATAGAAAGTCTCTAAAAGAAAAGAATAAGAAGAAGAGAGCAAGGGTCGTAATAAGAAATTTATCGTTCGATGTAAGTAGAGACTTTCAACTGTTCATTTCAATGTTTATTTACACGTTCATTTGTCCTAGGCGACCGAGGAACATCTAAGACAGCATTTTGCTCAATATGGAACAATAGAAGACGTAAACATTTTAAAACGAAGCGATGGGAAAAGCGTTGGCTGCGCATTTCTGCAATTTGACCTTGTGCAAAGCGCAGCAAAAGCTATACATTATGCAAATTTGCAACCACTCCTCAACAGACCGATTGTTGTCGACTGGGCAGTACCCAAGAATAAGTTTGGTACAAATGATACGGATGATACCAATGAGGGTGAAGTAAAAGTTAAGGTTGAAGAAGACGATGAAGTCAAAGTGAAGGTTGAGAAAGAGAGCGATACTGAAGATGGACCTGCTGCAGACACTGCAGAGAAATCGAATCCGAATGAAGAGTTAGGTAGGTAAGTAAACGTATTTATTAAATCTTATTAATATAGCCGTTAATATAGGATTGTAAATGTTATTTTTAACAGCAATAGGGAACAGGAAGATTCTTCCTCAGAGTCAGAAGAATCTGACCAGGAAGATCAAGATGTTACTATTGAATGTGAGAGAAAGGGTAAAACCAATGACGAGGAATTGTCTGAAGATGACGAAGATGTAGAAGAAGAAGAAGAAGAAAAGGATACAAAGGAACAGAAACGTCCTCGTTACGAGTCTCACGATGTTTCCGAAGGGAAGACGGTTTTCTTTAAAAATGTGCCATTTTCCGTGAAAAATGAGCAATTGAAAAAATTCGTGGAGCAATTCGGACCCGTTTTCTATGCTCTCGTGTGCATAGATCCGCTTACAGAGTACTCTAAGGGCACGGCGTTCGTTAAATTTAGGGTGAGTTTAGGTTCACTCAGTTTGTAAATATCGCATCAGTGTTGTACTGAAAAATGTATTACTCTATTATTTTATAGAATGTTGAGGATGCCGAGAAATGTTTGGCCGCAGGAAAGGATTTGGAAATAAACGATCAGATAATGGAGGCGCAACTGGCAATAGACAGAAACGAGATCGAAAATAAAGCAAACTCGAAGCAACTGAAACAGAAAGACACCAGGAATCTGTACCTCGTGAAAGAAGGCGGTAAGGCTTGAAAAAATTTCAGCGAATATCAGTTCATTGTATTTTAAAGGCACTTGTAATTATTTGAATTGATTGTTTAGTTATAATGGCCGGGAGTGCGGCAGCCAGTGGAGTCTCGGCAGCAGATATGGCGAAACGATTGCAGATTGAACAGTGGAAGTCGCAGATATTGCGCAATTTGAATATGTTCGTCTCTAGAAGTAGGCTTGTCATTCACAATTTACCACCAACGCTAGATGACACAAAGTTTCGCAAAATCGTCGAACGCCATGGACCCGCAGAAGCAATCATTCGAGAGGTGTTTTTAAATTCCATTTAATCATTTCAAATGCTTGTAATTGATAATAGAAAAGACTAACTGCAAAAACTGTAATTTTGTTCAAGGCACGTGTCATGCGAGACCTCAGGAACGTTGACGCGAAAGGAGTAGGAAAATCAAAAGAATACGGATTTGTTTCATATACAAAACACGACGATGCACTTCTAGCACTGAGAAATATAAACAATAATCCTAACGTGTTCAACCCCAAAAGAGTATGTACCTCCACAATTATATTTTGATAATTTATTTCGTTCGAAATTGAGATTGTAACGCTTCGACTATTTTTAAAGCGACCGATAGTGTCGTTCTCGATAGAAAATCGAGTCATGGTAAACGCTAAGCAGAAGCGAATTCAAAAGAGTCGTGAAAACAATCCTACCTGGCCAGGAAACAAAGCTAAAAGGAAAGGAGAAGCGACCAATGAAGAAACCCCGATGAAGAAATCGAAATTCGGTGAATCGAGTAAAGCCGAGGGTAATGAATCAAGTAGAAAACCATTTGTGGGAATGGTGGCCAAGCAAGGGGAGAATAAATTGAGATCCAAGTTCAAATTGAAGAACCAAGCCGCGGTGCACCATCAGACAGTGAAGAAAGAGAAAAAAATGAAGAAATTTTCTCAGAAGCTGAAAGAGAAGAGAAAAAACAGGAATGAAAGTAAAAATGAAATCAAAGTTAGTATTCCATCTAATCGCGATGTTTTCATTCCGATTCATTCACTAATATTCTAATTCTTGATCTTTCTTGCAGCCGAAACAGAGGACGAAGTTGAAAGCCGAAGACGTGCACTTAGATAAGCTTGTAAATAGTTATAAGAATAGATTACAATCGATAGAGTTAAAGAAATCAAAATGGTACGAATCATAAAGATCGTTCAAAGATTCATCTTCTTTCATATTGTAAAAACGATGTCTCAAAACGGAAGATACGATTGGAAATATACACCAACAGCTTACATTTTAATGTTATCAATCCTGAAATGTATAGAACGTATACAATTTTTGGATTATGTAAAACATGAATGTTTTAAACTGAATTTAAATTAAAAATCAAGTTAGATCAAAACTCGTCTCATTCGAATGTATTTATATTTACCCCTTATCACGTGGTGCGCAAGAGCTAGCCAATCACAGACGTCTACAACTCTCTTGACCAATAGGAGCCTATTCACGATTTAGTGGTAAGAGAAGATTACCGAAAGGGTCAATTCAAAGATAGGAAATTCTGCAAAGCCACAAAGTCATTGTTTTTCAAAATCGTTATTTTCAATGTGACGAAACATTATAAAAGAATGTATGGCAACGAAAGAAACATAATAAAGCGTAATAAATTACCGAGAACAATAAAGTTTGTTTCTTTTTACGTTAATCCGATGAAATTCGAGAATGGTACCCCACCCAACTGTCCTCCCACCTGGTCCCCTTCTTTTCGTTATAGTACTGTATAGTAGTTGGCGGGACCCGTGAAAGAGTAAAAGGGCATCTAATATATCTTGGATCTCGTTGTCAGTCATTCGGAAACGGTTGATCGATGCACGATGCACGATGCACGATGCACGTGCAACGGGTACCAAGTGTACAATTAACACAACCCGGTAATTGATACTAATAAACGTCACTTACGAAAACCGAAAGTGGCCCCCTATTTAAATAGGCGCAGTGACAATCGCGTTTACACAGTCAGTGAAAACTACGGTGCAAGCGAACTCTAAGTGGTTGAAACTTTTTTGCAAACGGAAACTCATTTTTAACTGTACCGCGTGGTAAGTGTTGACTGCCAAATAGTCTTTCATTTTAAAAGATATATTAGATAAATACATACGCGCTTTGAATCTACTTTTAACGGCACTGGAAATTACGTGTTGACGCTATGTGTGTCCATCAACAAGTTGTATTTTATATATTGAAAACTATATACTACTGTTGCGAAAAATTATATGACTATTATAATAGTTAGAGAACAGGCGAACCGGAAACTTGGTCAAGGCAAACTCTTGGGGTATTCAAACAATGCACTGTATCTCCTAATTAAGTTCTAAATCATTAATTGGGGAAAATTGTTATTTAAAAAAATTCTATTAAACAATAAGACTGCATCTAATCTCTAACAAACACAAAATAATGTACATTATTTATTAAATGTCGAAAGCATAGATCACACTTATTGACTTTTATGAAATGCTGTTTATATTTTTCGAATGGAATTGGTTCGAAAGAAATTTTGATTTCCATTCTTTTACGAGAGAAAGTACATGTTTTTAGTACGTTTTAGATTGCGAGTGTTAGGCGAGCCCACGCCACAATATCGATAGACGATTGACAGAAAAAATCGCCTCCCCATATAGATGTTGCAACGATTCTGGAACGGCAATAGAAATTCATTTTTTTCATACCGTGAAACGTGTTCTACGAACGATTCGAGCTGTAAACATGAAACGACCGGACCGTGCTGTAGTTTCACTTGAAAGGGTTGCCGCGGATTCCGCGAGGTAATTCGCCGATATTCAAGGAAACTATGTCTTGGTATTGAATCTAGGCGAGTCTGAGACACCAGTCACGTTCCCCGAGTAATTACGGAGTTTAGCAACCTTAGCGATAGGTGCATTATTGCCATATCCCCTTTTTCTCTTCAAATTTCGAGTTCAAAGTTATTCGAAGTCACGCCAATTCTTTTGCAATCTTTTTCCATATGTTATGGTACTTGCCTGATTCGTTTGAAAATCCCCTAACCGATAGGGAAAACAAAGTTACAAGTGTATTTGCAAAAAATTGAAGGTGACCTTGAAGAATCATTAAAAAGAGGAATTGACAAAAAAGTTTGCTGTAACCAAAGATTCGTTGTTCGCTCCATATATTCAACTTAGCATAATTCAAATTTTCAAAGAACTTCGTATCCGATATGAGAATGAGAATGAGTTTCACGAAAAATCTCATGGTATACATTAGAGAAGTCGGTTTTTCAAATTTTGTCAAGAATACAGACGTCTTGAGATTCTATGGGGCAGGTCTGTCATGTCAAAGATCTGCCTCTGCTTTGCATATCATTGTTTAATTCATGGTTCTGGAGTTTATTTTCGAGTCGGTATCTGTTTGTGTGTTCAAAGAAAAAAATGAGTATATTACATGGCAAACACGTCTGGTCGTTCGTATGCTGCTACAGACAAAGGAGAAGTATAATTCGTTCGATCGAGACCTTGGCTACGGAGATAGGGGAACAAGATTTGTCTCGATGTCGTCCTTACACCGAAATCCCTGGACCGAAGCCGATCCCGCTTTTGGGCAACACGTGGCGATTCATACCATTCATAGGTATTCTTCATTGATTGCTGCTCTTCGTTTTATTTCTCATGATCCATTTTTTAACACCTGAAACGAGCCGAGGGACACTTCTCTGCACTTCTTCCGTCTTGTGCCCTTCGTTTTTATTTTACTTAATGCCATTACACTTTGTCGGAATGCGTTCTATACCGTTCTACTCCATCCTACTTCATATCATTACTTCATTCTACTTAATTCCCCAGTCCACTTCATTCCACAACATATACTGCCTTAAAGTTATATCTCCAACATTTATCAATAAACATTTTGTCGAGCAGTAAGATTCTATCTTAAACTGGATTGGCAACTCTCCGGCCGTTCTCTACTATGCAATTACGTTTCTTCATCAACTGTTAAATCTTGCCATTAGGTCAATTAAAATTTCAAGTGAATCACTTGTAAATAAATTTAATCGAGTTTATCAAGCTCGGAATATGTTCTTCCCATTGCTGGGAAATGTTCCGCAATTAGTTCTCCCGTGGTTGATTCGTAGCGAGAGAATTCTTGTTTTGCATATTCATCGTGAAAAGTGATTTAAAGCTGAACGACTTCCTACCAGACTGAGTTTTCGATCTCTGTTCCAGGTGATTTTCAGATTCAGGCGGTAGATAAAGTTTCCAGACGATTGTACGAGGAGTATGGCGAAATTGTAAAAATGGAGGGACTTCTGGGTAGACCGGATATGGTTTTCGTTTACGACGCTAACGAAATCGAACGTATCTTCAGACAGGAGGAGAGAATGCCTTTCAGGCCGTCGATGCCTTCTCTCAACTATTACAAACACGTGCTGCGAAAGGATTTCTTCCGTGACAACGCTGGCGTAATCGCTGTGTAAGATTTTAATTAGGAGGCTATCAATCAATTCTAAATTGCCGATCGAAACTCTGCTTTTACCAGATTAGTTCAAATCACAGTCGCGCACAGTGACTCACATTAATATTCGGACGCTATAAAAAAATTAGTTTACTACACGATGCGAGAGATATATTTTTATTGTAGGAATTGTAGAGGAAATACTACAACTTGCAATTCTTTTCAGAACATTGTTTCACGCTGTGTAGCAAACTGATTGTTCTAGCTCCTCAAAAAAGTTCAAATCGTATGGTCCAATATTTAAAAAATGATCGTCTTTTTAAGAGTGTCCAAATATTAGTGGGACTCACTGGATTCAACTTCAAGCAAATGCTGACATGAAAAACATAATGTCAGCGTACATTAAATTTCTCTATAAACGTCCACGTTACGTAGTCCTGATGTACGTATAAGTTTCACGTTGTTTGTATATCCCTAAATCGTCCACCAAAAAGTCTCGAAGTCACAGTCACGTTGATTTATACTACGGCCATTGTGTAGAGAATAGTAGAGATGACTGTACCTGCTTCGACGCACCTGCTGCACGGTCTTTTTGTCGTTCGTACTTTCAGTATCCACTCGAACAGGTGAATGGCAGCCTCTGTTTGGGCCATAAACGGGCGGCTCAAATTGGCAAGTACCTCTAACAATTCTATTGGCTGCAAAAACGAAACCAATATGTTTTGGAGTGTTCTGGAGAACTCGAAAAATTAATAAATAGACAGCGCATTTATGATGAAATATTTATATTATTTTCAATCTATTAAACACATCAAGAAAGAAAATCAATCCCAATTTGACTCCACCTCGTTGCAATTCAGGAAGAAAATTGTTATTTTGCCAAAAGATCCACTGTTTATTAATAAATCACTGAAATTATTGACTCGCGACAGCTTGTTAAATCACTGCAATTCCCATTTGCAAGGATTGCTCTTATTAGTGTCACTTTATTTCCTCTATTAACTAGCATATCCAATGTCAAATATTTCTTCTGTACAGGAAATAGTTCGTTACCCTCGTTGGCAATTATTTGCTCGCGAAGTCGGAGAGATATAATTAAATTGCCGAACGAGTTTCGTGTGGTATAAACCGGTGATATATTAATTCGATAATTTCTCATGTATCTGGAGTCTAGTCAATGAGAACATTAATTTGATAGCATCGGTTGCACAACAATACGGACAGGTGCGTTGCAGCACTTCCGGCCCACGGTAGGTCAGCCGTAAAATGTTTCAACAATGTCGCAGTTGCAATTAAAAGAATGACAAGTTCCGGAAGGATGTCAATTGCTTTTTTCAATTTGGATAGCTACTAGCAATTATCCGAAAGTCGAAGACAGTGAAACAGTGTTTGAGGATTCAAGTGTTCAAGGATAAGATATAATCATTGTACTCTTTCTGTAAATATTTGTATCTTCTATTTGAAAGACGATTATCTCCAGCACTGATAGAATGATAGTTCTATTTAGTAGAATAATATGTTTGCGATCGGACACGCGTCCTTGCAGCTTAAAGGTGTTTGCAGATTCCATTAGCTTTCGCGTAATAGCGAAATATTGACTTTGCACGGTGGCCACTCGGAGGCTAACCCTCTTGTTCGGCAAACTCGTCGATTCGCAAATATTTGCGACTGTCATTGAACAGGCCGGGCAACTTCGATGATGAGACACTACAACGATCCCGTTGTACTTTCATTTTTAGACACGCTCCGGCTGTGCTCGCTTTCCTTCTAATCTCACGACGCTGTTTCTCTTCGAATTGACAGAAACCATTTCCTGCATTGGCATGTGCAATTTGCATACACCATTGCGATGTAATAAATCGACGGAGGAAGTTCGCGCAAATGCAATTCAGTTTTCCGGGCCACAAGAAACAAACTAGAAAGAAATAAAATCATCGGCGACGAAAATGATAAACGGGTTAAATAACTTAATCGAACAAAATAAAAGAACAAAATTTCACCCGAAAATGTGGATGATTTGTCTCTCACGACAATTTCCACAGAATCTTTTTCTGTTTTATTAGAATAATGTGTATAACGTCAAGCATAATAAGTTCCTGCGGTCGATTGGCATAATCAGTGCACCGTGTAAAGAGAAATCAGGATCTAGTTATAAAATCGAAACACGAGACCCTTGCACGATCGTATTTCTTCGCCAAGGGTATATGTATATAGTATTTGTGTGCATGTGTATCGTGAAAAGGGGGTCGTTGGCATGATGCACAATATTGCAGCTCTAGTTGTCATGCAGGAAGCGATAGCCTCCTAACGGGTGACGTAATCTTTCCTTTTATGCGAACCGCGTAAGCCGCCTGTGCAACGTATCGTTCACCCCCGTTTTGGCAGAACTCGTTTCATTTCTTCTTCCTCTGGAAGACTGTCGAAACTATTCTAATTGACAGTTGCGCTAACATTTCAGAATTGAAATTGAATTTCAAGTTTCTCATTCACTTATTTCACTTTCATCATTTTTGATCTTGTTCGAACATATTTATCGGTTCAGTATATGCTGTTTCTAATTTCTTCGTATTATTTATACTTTCTCATTTCAAGGTTTTCGCGATGAGAATTTATTATTGCTAAACGATTCTTATTTTGTGCATAGTTATCATTGCGTCAACAAAGATTCTATGTACTCCCTCTCCGATGATGATGATGATGATTTACATGCGTCAGAATTAGAAAGCTTATTGCTGTCGGTTCTTATGTTCATAGTTCAAGGCAAGTTTATACGACTAATTCCCCGTTGGGTTAAAATGTCAAGATATAATTGGTGGCTTCTATTTTACCTTGCCTTTCATCGAACCATTATCACTACTTCATTCAATTAAAACATGTCTATATTTTCCGAACCACTCGGTAGTTGCAGCTTGATGTACATACATATATAGTATACAACTGAATTATTTTAATTGCTTGAGCGTGGTTCCCCGAAAAAGCAGTTAAGGGGTGGCAGATTTTTCTAACGAAAGTGGTTGGTTACAGACATGGCGAGGACTGGTACAACTTTCGAAGCAAGGTGCAACAGGTGATGCTGCAACCGCGGACTGCAAGAATGTATATTTCTTCCATCGAGGAGGCGAGTTTAGCATTCCTTCAAAGGTTCGCCGACAAACGGGCCCCTCCAAAAGCGTCACATCAACACTTGCTTACATTTCCCAATCACTTTTTTCTCTCATCGATTCGTCACTGAAGCAACCTCTCTTTCCCGTCTTTTCAGAATCTCAGCGATACGAGACTCGAATGACGAGGTGCCCGACGATTTTCTCAACGAGATTCACAAATGGTCCCTAGAGTGTGAGTAGAATTCGGTTGTCGCAATACCGTTACAATTTACCGATGGAATCTCTGAAATTTTTGTCTGCTCATAAATGTCACCTATTTACGAAACTACATTAACTTCAGCTTTTTATACCGACTGGTCCTTTTCATAGTCGAATCTCACGGCAATTTGAAGGTCACGGAACAGGAGTGCCACAATAAATCAACTCTTGAATTTTTATATCTTTCCGGCCACGTGTCGCTTTGTTTTCGACGAACAAAAAATATGCCGAATTCGGATCCTTGCCTCAGGCGAGGTCCCAAACCCATAGAACTATAAAAATAGCATGAATCATTAAGTGAAATTCTCTTCTTAGCCATAGCACGTGTAGCATTGGACGTTCGACTGGGTTGTATGGATGACGACGCAAATACTGAAACTCAAAGGTTAATAGACGCTGTCTGCACGTTTTTCGTTAACGTGGGAATACTCGAACTGAAGATACCGTTCTGGAAATTGTTCAACACACCAACGTGGATACAATACGTGAAAGCCTTGGACACCATTGTCGAGTAAATTCAATTTGATTGAGATATAATAAAGAGAAACAAAACATAATAAAGATTATATTACATAATAAAGAGAAACAAAACAAAGGTTGCATCTGCATGGCTAAATATAATAATTAATTTTGTAGCACAACTTCAAAGTACGCCGCAGCCGCACTTGCAAGGGTACAGCAAGCAAAGGACAACGACAAAGAGCCTTCTTTATTGGAGAGGGTATTGGCTCTTGAGAATGATACTAAACTAGCCACTATTCTCTCACTAGACCTGTTTCTGGTTGGGATTGACACTGTTAGTATTATATATGTCAGCACTGCAAAGGTATAACGGAACTATAATTATGTTTAACGATGTATTTACTGTAGACATCGAATTCTGTGGCGTCGACGCTTTATCAACTGGCCCTGCATCCGGATAAGCAAGATTTAGCATATAATGAAGTATGCAGGATGTTACCGAGTAAGGATATGCAGCTCGAAGGGAAACACTTGGATCAGTTGAAGTACCTGAAGGCCTGCATCAGAGAAACCCAAAGGTTCGAGCATTTAGACAAATTATTTATTACCAGACCAACGGCTGTTATGCGTTTATGGCAGCAATGGGTGGGCACGATTTCAAAGAGAATTTAAGGGTGTTGAGACTAGTTGTGTTCCTTCTGTAGTAGTCGAACAAGTTTCTACAAATCAAATGATGAGTTATATAACAACGTTGTTATCATTTTCTTATTGGTTACTAGAATGTATCCGGTCGTTATCGGGAATGGACGCTGCATGACTAAGGACACGATTATCAGCGGATACCAAGTGCCTAAAGGAGTAAGAAACAATTCTTTCTTCGAAAACGTAAATAAATTTTCAAAAAAATATTCGCTTCGACAAATGCAATCTCTAGTTCGCTGGGGACTCTAACAGTGATGATAGCATAATTCAGGTTTCAAGTAGGAGAAACACGACGAACTTAAAAGCAACGCAACGAAGAGTAAAACGACGAACACGCGAGGAGGTTTCTTCTGAATTAACAACCTTGTTTGTGCAATTAGGTCCAAGTGGTTTTCCAGCATTACGTGATAAGCAATCTGGACAAGTACTTTCCGCGAAGCAGCGAATTCCTTCCGGAAAGATGGTTACAAGCTGATGGTGTTCGTCATAGTTTCGCATCACTTCCGTTCGGTTATGGAAGAAGGATGTGTTTGGGACGACGATTCGCTGAATTGGAAATGCTGGTGGTCATTAGCAAGGTGATTATATCTATTATCCTATTGCTGAAAGAATTGAAATCAATTAATAAATCATGGAAAATCGAACATCTTCGAACATCTATTAAATAAAGAAAATGAAGGTGGTGTTGAAATCTCCGAAAATCTTTCACTACATTTTCCGTGCCGATTCTTTGTGTCGAAAGAAGATTTGGCGAAGAGGGGCACAGAATTTCGGAGGTTTATTACAGTGTATCCTCGTTAAGTACAGTTCCCGTTAGCGTGCTTGGTGGTCACGGTAAACGCTCAGGAACAATAAACTGAGAATATTCGTAGTTTATTACCGGGGACAATCGCCTTGTCGAGGTGCCTGGATTTGTTGCCTAGGTGCCGCGATAATCCGAGGTATACCTGGCTAATACGGACCTTTAGTACAGTCTAGGTACGTCTCCATCTTTAACGCGCGTTGCCAGTTAGCAAAATTCTCGGAATTTGCTTTGAAATTTTGAAATGTACAGGACACCGTGCAAGCAGAATATCATACATATATTTCCGAATAAAGTAGATGAAATCACACACGGACTGAGTATAGTTTCACGATATTCAATTGCTCTCGCTGATTTACGCCAGGGTACGCGACGAAGTAATAGCGTCAGTAAAATTGGGGGCAATAACTTTCACCGTCGCGAGGGCCAATAAAGCCAGGCTAGCTACCAAAACCCTGGCTGTTCGAACTCTGTTATTGCGCGCGCTGTGTTTCCCCACAATGAAACTTTGCAAGAAATTACCTGAACCTTGTCCCAATGTTCGTTCGGCAGGCAAATTTTCACAGAATTGTCCATTTCATTCCCAAACTACAGGGTGTATAAAAAGTAATAGTCAAAAGTGGATCTACACCTCTGGATCCGTAGACATTTGTAAAAGAAACTTGCCGCAATATTGTTTATAACAAAGAAAATTGTTGGTAATGTTTCTGTTTACATCAATACCTTCTACTCACAAAGAAGAGAAAAAGTTTGAAAAGAAACACATGTTGCAAACAAATAGTTATTGAGATATAAGCTGTTCATGTTCTTGCAAAATTTGATTGCGTAGAATTATATGTATAGACAAAAGCCTCTCTACTACTACAGTCCACAGTGAATGGTTTTCGATAGAGCAGTGGGGAAACTGACGAATAAATTTCTTTTGTTGTCGTCTTCGGTCGTCAATAAGGAGATTTATATTATATTATATTATTGTATGTGTGGTGTTTTGAGCTTCACACTTATTAAGACGTGTTCGCGCAAATGGCAGTAACCAGTTGAATAACAATTTACGGGTACCAGAAATTTGGAACATTTTAGATTACAATTTAGATATTGGCGGAAAGCCGCAGTAATATTGAACAGAGTCACGTCGCTGCAATAAGAACAATTGAAACTACGGCAATTGTACAAGAGAAACTTCTTCTCTGTCATTAAGATGTCGGTTGTACTCGCTTTCTAGTTCTTTGCCCTAAGAAATTTCACTCCACGTTCCTCCGTCGTTTTCAAGAACCCCATTAATTATTTAGGTCACCGTGGACGAGAACAGATATAATTGAGAGGAAAAGAATGGCGAGAGAGCGTGAAGGGAATGCTGACACATTCGTCAATTATGTTTCATAAGTTTTTTTCTTACGTGTGAAATGTACGATGCTTTGTAACGAATAAAGTAACGTTTATTTGGTAGAACAGAGCTGTATATATTGCTGTATATATATACTGTATACACGGTATTTTAATTTTGTCGTTGTACTTTATATATTTCGTTTTCATGAATGAATATTCAAGAAGGGCGCGCATAACAATTTCTTGTAGTTAAAAGAATAACTACATCGTGTTATTCGTTTAGTTCGTTATTGGATTATTTAATTCTCCAAGTGAGAAAAGAGCTGCTCTTTAATGAAATTGAATATACGTCCTTTTTTTAAATATATCTTCATGTTCGATTGTTGTAAAATTGTTCTTGTTCCAGATTCTCCAGCGTTACAAGATCGAGTATCATTACGAGAAGCTGGATTACTATATCAACCCTATGTACACGCCTAAAGGACCCCTAAACTTGAAATTCATCGACAGGTAGACCGCTTCGCAGAAGCAGCCAACAATAAACCGTTATTTCTAGATTGGGGATTTTAGACTATACATTTTTACATATGCATTCGCGGTCTAGTTATTTATTTTGGTATATGTACAGAAATAAAAAAGAAGAAAAAGGAAAGTAGCAAGGCGACTTTACACATTCGACTATGTCTTCGACGATCTATAATCTATAACGATTCCTATTCATTATCTTCGTATCACCTTGAACTTCAGTTCACCATCAGGAGCGTACATGAACGTGATTTTGTATTTGAGTGGTTCGTGGTGGTACTCCAATTTGTAAGAACGTATTAACTGAAATATAATTGTTTCAGAAATATAAATTGACATAATTTAATCGGATTCATTAAAAAATAACAGTGATTTTTTATACACGATAGCATTCATGTTTGTCTACCTTTGCAAGCAGCACCTGCATCTCCAAATCGGCAAACCTTCTACCTAAACACATGCGAGCACCATAGCCATAGGGCAAAGATGCGAAAGGATGTAATTCCTCTTTCGTAGATTCCTCGATCCACCTCATAGGCCTAAACGTTTTAGCATCTTTCACGTATTCTTCCATATTTCCTGTTACCACTGTTGGGAATACCACTTGTATCTGTGAGTAGATTTATGGTAAATTTCGTAACATCCTCGGGGAAAAACATTTATCAAGAGAACTATCTTTGAACGTGCACTACTTACTCCCTTCGGCACTTTGTAACCGCAGATTACAATGTCATTTTGCAATGTCCTGCCGTTTCCGATGACTGTAGAATACACTCTGAAATGTCACGTTGTTTGTTGTACAGTTGGGAGCACACTTTAAATCAGAATAACTTTTCTATGAATGGACAGCAAAAATGGCAGTTTCTGTTCTGTTACTTTGTTCCATAATTAAAATTTTCAGAACGTATGCATTTTTCCAACGTATTCATTAGATGCCATTTACTCAAATAATTCTTCTAGCCTTACCGATAAAATGAATGTATTCCGAATTAAAGTGTACGTGAACAGTTACGCTCTTAACTGTACTTTCAACAATTTATCTGCTAACAATCTTTTGTACAGCGCGTTCCAATATCGTTATAGTCAAGTTTACCTAAAAACCTCGCGTATAAAGGCTTTCATGTAGACAGCCTGATCAAGGTGTTTCGTGGTAAGAGGAACAGATGGATCGGGAAGAATTTTAACAAGTTCCTCGTAGATCTTCTCCTGTTCCTCCGGTCTCGTTGCCAGCTGATATAGTATAGAACAGACAGCCATAGAGATCTGCATCATCGAAAAACAAATAAATAGTTTCTTATCGTCTCTTACTCTTTCGTTCATTGAAAATTATCTACGTACAGTGTCTATTCCAACTAGAATCAAATCCAACGCAAGAATGTAAGCCATTTTGGGGTCAGTCTCTTTGGCTAGGATCCTCTCCATCAAGGACAAGTCAGAGTCGTTGACAGCCTGCTTGGTCTTCAACCTCTCCATCGCAGCGTCAATGTACTTCATGCATACCCTGAGAACATCCAGAATCTAGTAATGTCGTGTGTACTCCAGTATGTAAGCACAGCTTTACTCACTCCTTGAAGTAATCCATGTTGCGTACGTATCTTGTCCAGAGACGAGAAGGCAAATACCTCCAGAAAGGAGCTTTCAGCTCGAGCACTGCTACGTTCCTCAGAGCAAACTTTGCTGCGTCGATAATCTTCTGAGGCTCCGAGTCCGGAGTCAGCGTACCGCCCAGACAGCCTAATCTGACGTCGAGAGCCACTCGACCGATACCTAACAACATTGTTCGTCATATTTGTATACGATATAGTAAATATTAAATAGTTTCATCTACGTTTTGTAGTTTCGAAAACATTTTCCGATAAACCTAATAATGTGCTTCAATCGCTATTCAATTGTATACGAACATTCTAGTGCCCATTTGTGGATCTCATTGTCAAAGTCGCCAGGTAGTTCTCCATCCTCTGCTTTAATCTCTTCGATCCTGAAACAAATCGTTCGCAATTATGTGTTCATACTTCTAATCATGCCTCTAAACCACGATCGAGTGTATGACGTAAATATGTGACGAGCCAAGGCTGTAGATTATAATGGTATAGACATCCGTACGTAAGGGTCAACCGAAATTACCTTCTGATGAAATCGACGGTGACCACTTCGATGGGTGTGATGTACTTTCGAACAGTATGCGGTTGTAGAACTGGCTTCTGCACGCGCGTACGAAATTCTCGCCAAGGTTCTCCGTGTCTAGAACAAGCAAATATTTTGTTATCTCATCTCCGGTGTAGCTCATGCTTGTTAACCGGACGTTCTCGCGAGTTGTTTGAGGGCCAAGGGGAACCGCGCGCGTGATCCACCGGATACCACTTCGAACTTTAGTTTCTTCTCGATGCAGTCATACGCGGTGTTTGCAGGAATGTAATGCAGAAACCGTGTTGCGTTAAGAATATCTTATCACCTTGGGATTAAAGCGTTATATTAGTTGGCAACAAAGTGGAATCATTCATAAGAATGATCTCACGAATGATTCCAAGAATGGTTCGACGAAATCGTTAGAAGATCCGGTTGAACGCAGTGGATTTTTATGCGAAATAAACATTTTTGAGTGAAATAGAAGTTGATTTTCTTTCGAAATACGTTGAACAGATCGAATAATTTTTTAAAGTTATTCAAAAGAACTTTTTCTTGTTATTTAAAGAAAAGTCGTATTGTTTCGAGATCGAGCACTCGCAATAAAAAGATAATATTTAATTGTACATACACTCCAACAACGCCAGGCAGATTTCCAAAGAAATCCTTGCGGACGACACTTTTGTATTTCACCAAACACGGCATCGATGGTCTAAAAGGCGTCGGACCCTCTTGCCTGTAGATCTTCTCGATCTCGTCGGCATCGTAGACGAACAGTAGATCCGGTCTGCCGATCAACCCACTCAGACGACAAATGATTCCGTATTCATCGTGGAACATTTGCGACACTTTCGCCATGTCCGAAATTTGGTATTGACCGATTACCGGAAACAGTCTCCAGGTGTTCCCGAGGATCGGGATCGGTTTCGGTCCCGGGATCTCATTATATGGCCTCGCCTGGATCGAGGTATCGTGATCCAGACTGCATATCCTTGTCGAGGTCACCGTTCCCGCGCCTAAACGAACAATGGACATGCAGTGGACACGCGTTGAATGCTTGATTAAGTTTCAGCGACTTCGAAGCGCTTTCTTCGGCAGCGATTTCAACGCTTTTTTTTTTACCTGTACAAAGATTTCGTCGAGTTGCATCCCGTGCTTGCAGAAATTGGCATTTCAGGATGAACTGCAGCCGCCGGTTCATTCTGCGGAACGTGAAAAAGATGTCCTTCGAGATTTTTAAGCAAAATTTCATTGGATAGAGAAGATGTATCTATTTTGCAATAATACACGGTTGTTAGAAGTTAATCGCTAAAGCATCCTCAAGTTATTAAAGCGAACGTAACGATTTCGGTAAGGAAAGGAACTAGCCACGGCCGTGTTTTTTACGGCATTTCGAAAACCAGCTTTACATAAATTCACATATACGCTGAAAATGTTCTTCTCTCGATTACACACGTGCCGTGAAATTCTTTGCTTCTTTCTTTTTCTTTCGGTAAAGGTTCCGTTCCGTCTTTTCGCCCGACTATCGATATACAGTTAGCCACCAGCATTTTATTCTTCGTATCTAGATACATAGTTCAAGCAAAAACGACAATTATTAAAAGTGGAAGTTACAATTGGTTCGAACAATTTTGATCATTTCTGAATGTTTTACCAAATTAATTCTCTTCGTTTATACAACACAAGACATCTTCAATTTACCACCGTCTCGCTCGAAGCAGTACATGCAACATTTAAATGCGATTCGTGTAGTTACACTCCGTAGAACCGAGAGCCCCAACGCGTTCAAACTTTCACCGTACAGATCGGTGCAATTAGACCCAAATGGTTATCGGGGCGCGCAATGACACCCCAGAATTCCACCCTTACCTGTAAACCATCGAAGGGACCGCGTTCGTCGTTCCGGATCCCCTTTGTCCGCTGTCCCGTTACGTTCTTTCCGCTTCGCCGTGGTCAACGATCGTAAATCGGACCCAATCGCGTGACCATTCTGATCCCTTGGGCCTGTAGACACGGGTCCGTCAGTTTTTAGCACCTGTCCAAGGATGCGAGATCTAACCAGGTCGCGAAAAATCGGGCTATATTATACTAACGATCTTCTCTCGTTGACAAGCGTAAGTACTTTGCGCGAGACTCGGACGTCAAATGGGACCACTGGATCTAGTCCCGCGTCTAGCCCTCCCCTCTACACATGCAATTGATCCCCCACCAAGTGGCTAACGGTCCGAATTCCGGGGTCCGCTACTAGGAAGAGCATCTTAGCTTTCCATCACTTTCTTCACGCCCTTCCTTTCACTCCAACTCTAATTTCCACTCTACTTTCTTCGTTAAAACAACCGACATCGATTTTCCCGATCGTTAGAACCCCTTCTCCCAGCATCTTAGTTCTCGTTTAACGAAGTCGCCCTTTGGCAAGTCTATTTTACCCATCTGCTATAAAGTTTTTAGAATCTGCCCGATTTCGAAGATTTTCTTCTGTTTTATGCGACCAAGCAATAGTTTGCTCGCATGATCCTCCAGTTACGCGAGCACAATGAGCTCAAGCGCGTATTTATGATAAATCGTAGACACGGTAAAATAATAATATCTCACTCAGTGACACACTATGGTTACTGTCGACCGTTCCGCGTTTAGGAAGACGTTTCACGTTGATTGAAACGACAACTCGGATGGCAACAAACGTGTAATAAGGCAAGGAAAGGTCGTTCGGGCAGGTATAGAAACTTACGAGGATTTATATTGTCGCCAATGTTGCCGGTCGTTTTACCCTGCCATAAGTACGGCTACTCTAAGCGACCGTGATTATCTTTACGGGCACCGTGGGTTCTTCCACGCCATCATTAATCCTCCGGCAGTCCTCCCTTCTTCAAGTTTTCCACGAAACTCTAAACAATTGTACTTACAACTAATCCTTCTGACGCGTTAACGGTAACGTTAGCGCTTTTGTTTGTAATCATTTGTTTGGATCTTTGTTCAGAATCACCACTAAAAATTGCTGTACCATTATTCAAAATATTAGGTTATACGTATTACATATATTAGTGTAAGTATACATTGTTAAACATGTTGTTAGCTAATCAATTACTAAACCTTTAATTATTGTACAAGGTCTTATATCAGTTTCATCAAGAAATGTTTCATTTTTGGAGTTAAAACAGCTCCGAGGGCAGAAAGCTAATTATTATAACGGTCTTTTAGATTTTCAATATAGGCCCACAAAAAAAGTAGTGAAATGCAACTTTTAGTATTTTTCTCTACGATTCCGACGAATTGAAATTTCTGGAAAAATTTCTTTTCACATCACGCAGTAAACTAATTTCTCAAAAAAGTACGAATCGTATAGTCCAGTATTAACAAAGTTATGTCTGTTCTAAAAATTTGGGGGAATAAATCGACAAAGCTCCGACAATATATGATATATTCAACCTATGGTTGAATTTTTTAATTTAATCGTTCGTTTTCCGTTGCTAAAAATTGCTATCACTGTAGGAAGAATCCCGAAACCGAAACATTGGCAGTAGCGGCGAGTAGCCTAAACCTGTGTGCAGTTAGGGGTCTGAATCCTTGCGGCCAGGGAGCGCGTACTGGGGGTAGCTACCCTTGAGGCTATATAACGAGGCCCGAACAGTGTTGATCAGTTCATTAGTGACACGAATCTTGCGGAACGTTCATCAGTCCTTGCCCATGGCTGACAAGTTTGCGGCTCTGTTGATTTTCGAACAACACAACTGATGGCGATTTGACGACTCTATCTGTAACGCGCTTAGTTTAGTATCGTGCAGTTTACAATTTGGCAAATAGAACTCGAATTGATGACAATTATTCCGTTGTTGTGTTAGTTTATCTTCGAAGTTTTACGCAATGTCTGTGTCGGCGATGTGGATTAAAAACAACATGCTGTCCTTCGACCAATACGTTAGTATTTGTTTACATACTATTATCAGACTGCGGATTTTATACATTTATGATAAAAAAGCTAATACATTAGCTTCAACCTACTAAACATATTCTACAAGAAATTAGATATTTATTTCGCTCCAGCTTGTTGCAATTCCGGTAGAAAGTGTTCATTTTGCATAAAGATCTTTTGTCTAACTATTATAAGTGGACTGCTAAATTTGTTTGTTAGTTCTCACGTTAGTAATCATGGTATTTTCATATTTTCCTTTTCAATAAGTGAACTCATTTTCACGGGATTAGTTTTATGCTCTTGCAGCATTCTACATGATTCTTATTAAATAAAATAACTGATTTGAAGCGCAAAATAAATATTTGCCAGTGTAGTCGGCACCTTTGTTTATGCTTGAAACGCTAAATCGAAAGTTTTGTGACTGAAAGTATTGTACGCGAGTAATTACAAGTGAAATATTTGATATACTGTACATTTATTATAACAAAATTTAACGTGATTTCTAAGTGAAGTGATTTCCAGCTAACTTCAACAATAAGCTTCGTAAATTCTGTATGATCGTTACACTGACAAGTTTACCTGTGACTATCGCGCTTGTATAAGAACGTACTCACAAGGTTCAACGTATTCGAGTTACATGTCAAAGAAACAAACAGTGCCACTTCCTTTTTAGACATTATTCTTATTAAAATAACTTGGTAATATTTTATACTTGAACTCAAAAGATTGTTATCTCATAAAATAAAATTATCATTCGTGATTTCAAGAATATGATACTCTTCAGTTGATTACATAAAACGGAGCATTCTAATATTTATTCGTTTTCTACAGGGAAGACAATTTACAGAAGCAGAATTGAAGGTTCAGAGATCTCTACAGACTCTTTCCATTCCGGAGTGGTATCTTAACAAACGCTCGAGCCCGCCTAAAATTTTAACCAACACTCCGGTTTATTGTCGCCCACCAACTTGGAAGAATCCTGATTGGAAAAAATTTTCTCTGAAGAATTTTAGTGCATTGACTCTATCAGGTATCTATCGCCATCTAATGTAATTAATAAAACGAGAATTCAAACGTTTAATTTGGATTTCGATTTAAAAGAAATATGACTTAGACCACTTTCATAATTATCGACACATTTCTCAGATCAATTTTATTTCTTTTCTAACAATCTTCTGCCATCGTTTACAGATACACCATCAAACAAATCGCAGGAAAAGCCAGGACCGAGCAATCTGTCCACAGGCACCTACAAGGTTCAAGGCTACCAAAAATCTCCATCAACAACGACAGAGAAGGTGGACAACAGTATCCCACACATAACACCAAGTCGTGATATCAGCAAGACATTCCCAAAAATGTCTCCATCCCGCAAGTTGAACAACATAAACATTGTGCTCAATCGAAAGCCTTCTCCTTTGAAGCTACCGCGTGAAGATGACAATCCGATTCCTGACGCATCCAATTACGGTACATACGTACTAACAAAACGTGCGAAAACGCCGAAGAAGACCAACAACGACTTGTCCACGTCTGCAGATGACTCTAAAATCACGCGCGCGCCTAACAAGAGAGAGAGAAACAGAGAGCAACCGGAAGACAATATCCACCCTCCAGAACCGATCTACACTCAAATGACACCACAGAAGACAAACGGAGGTAGGCATTATTTGGTGAAACAAATGTTTCAAATACTATTTAATATTTTAGACTTTATTTTACTTAAAGAAAATAATATTTTAAATAAGATATACAATTTCGAAGATAAAATATTTCTATTTTAACAATGGGAACCACAAAATGAAACTCTATTTTAATAATCTGAAACACAAAATAGAATATTGCATTTTTTGCGTCGTGTTTATATCTAATACTTTCAGAAATCGCATTACTTATAGGTAATTTAATATTTCTTATCTTAGCAATAATTTAAAGAAGAAATAGTACTTCATATAAGAAACTGTATCATTTGCAACATTTTCGTTTTATTTTTTATTTAACTGCTGGTATTCGCATACAACAAGGTGTAACGTTCGAAATTTGTATCCGTCATGGTGATCCTTCGAGGACACAGAATCGGTCCAGCAAAAATAAAAAGTCTGTCAACTGGGGCAGAGGACGGAATAGCTGTGTTGTATTTTAAAAATAATGTTTTCATGTATTTGTACTTTGCAATACTTTAAATTCGTGTATCACTATCGTTCAAATATTGAAATACGAATTCTGCAATGTTTGTGTGAGTGATATCATTTGTTTATTTTTCCATAAAGAACTATATAATAAATGCGAACCACTATCTACAGCAATAATATCTAGAATTGAAATTGAAAATAAAGACAAAGTCCAAAGATTTTCAATATTCTTAAAATAAATATTTATTTTCCAAAATTACTGCATCAAATAAAATATTTTATTTTCAAAATTGTACACATACTTTTAAAAAATCGGATTATTTATTATTTACTATTTAAAATACTATTTTCCCCAGTTCGGAAGACAAGCACGCCTAAAAAGAAAGCGGCAGAGAGAGAAGAGCAATCGGAAGGCAACATTCAACCTCCAGAACCGATCTACGCTGAAATAACGCCCAAGACAAAGCCCAAAATCAAAGTCCGCACAGCTTCGGCACCAAAATTCTCTCCGGGTAGCCTCATCTCGTCAACGATAATTGAAGAATCTCCAAAGCATAAAAGATACCCTTCCGAGAACATTCTGAAGAAACTGTCAATCTTCGAAAACAGCTGGAAGGACACGTCGATGCGCGATGACTTTGAGAAGGCCTCGATGAGTATGGAATATAGAACTTCGACTTTGAAATCAGAATGTGATGGACGACTATCGGTCAGCTACGAGGAGAGATCTAAAAGTAGCCAGAGACGGAGAAACTTGTTAGACGAGAACATCCGGTCAATCGAACCAATCCTCTTCGAGCCAGTGGACTCTCCTAATTCATCAATTTCGGTTCGAGAGCTCGTGAAGAAGGTGGAGAGCGTTTGTATCAACGAGATAACTCTTATGAAGCGATCCCACCTGGAATGGAAGAAATCGATGGTTCCTGCGGTGTCGAAGGATCTTAAAGAGTCTCCGAAGACTCCGGTGCGGCTGGAGAAGGGTCTTGAAGAGTCTCCGAAGACTCCGGTGCGGCTGGAGAAGGGTCTTGAAGAGTCTCCGAAGACTCCGGTGCGGCTGGAGAAGGATAAGAAATCTCCTTGCGCCAGGCCCCGTAACTCCAGAAGGATGTCGCTGGTTCCTGAAGATTGGAGGAGCATCGAAGAGGATTTAAAAGCTCCGATGCAGTTGAGGGAGGACAAGGAGATTGAGAAGAAGAACGTGGAGTCTCCCAATACCAGAATCTCAAAGTCCAGAAGGATGTCGATAGTTCCTGAAGATTGGAGGAGCATCGAAGAGGCTTTAAACGCTCCGGTGCAGCTGAGGGAGGACAAGGAGATTGAGAAAAAGAACGTGAAGTCTCCCAATACCAGAATCTCAAAGTCCAGAAGGATGTCGATAGTTCCTGAAGATTGGAGGAGCATTGAAGAGGCTTTAAACGCTCCGGTGGAGCTGAGGAAGGACAAGGAGATGGGGAAGAAGAACGCGGAATCTTCCAGCAGCAGAATCTCGAAGCTCAGAAGAATGTCGATAGTTCCTGGAGAGTTGAAGGAGCTTCGAGAGGCTTCAAGGATGCTGGCGCAACAGAGGGAGGAGATGCAGACATCCTCCTTCAATGCAGAGTCTCCCGCTGCTAAATTCTTCAACTCCAGAAGGGCATCATTGGGGTCTTGCGAGATAAAGAACATTGGAGAGTCCTCGGAGAGGAAACACACTGACCAGAATCCGGATCAAGCAGACTCTCCGAGCACCAGGTTCCTGACTTCCAAGAGGAAGTCGATGGAGCTGGAGAACTTGGTGAGGAGCAAACAGCCTTCTAAACACAAGAGCGTGGTCCGAGAGATCATCACAACTATGACAGCGAGAGCTATCAAGCAAGCCCAGTTGCAAAAACAGAAGAACGTTTCTGGAGCACAGCAGAATTTCGTGAAGACCGTGGTGGACGCTTTGGAGAAAGGGAACTCGTCGCTCTTGGAAGATACTATTCAGGAATCGTTCACTTCGACGGTCAGAAACGTAGACGATTTAGGAAGTGCCAGCGAGTCGGATGCCAAATCCTCCTCAACGCCAGTGTATTCCAACGACACCGAGAGCAGCGACTCCGATGGAAGGTCTCCAATTTTGGTGGAAAGCGATGATAGTCGCAAATTCTTAGACTTAGATATATCCCCGAACACCACCAAGACTTCGGTGCAGAAAAATTGTCAGGAAGACGACTCCGTTTATTGGATTCCGGTGGCCAGGTGCAAACTACCGAGGTCTAGCTCCCTTCTGAGCATGATGTCGAGACTCTCGGCTAATTGCGATTCGTCTCCGTGCGTCAGTCCCATCAAGAGCGACAGTGAGAACGAAAACGCGCAGATTCCATGGGGAGAAACCTTTAAAAAAAATTCTGCGCTGTCCAAGAATCTTTACAGGATCGACAAAAAGACCATCGTCATCGATTCCGGGTACTCGGACAGATCAGATAAATCGCCAGCCTGCTGCTGCACGACCACAGATAGTAACTTGTCCGAAGACACACAGTACGAAAGTTCAACCGCGGGTAGTAGTAAGAACAAGATCACGAGAGCGTCCAGAAGGAAGTGTGGCACTGGAACCACGTTCCGGGTTAGCAAGTTTTAGCAGAAAATAGTTTCCTTACGTAAGAGAGGTTTTGGACCCCAGGACAGCCGTTGACTTACCCTACATGGCAATTTTCTACTTATCATTGAGTTTGTGACAGAAAAAGTTCAGGTAATATATTATTTACTACTAAGAAAAGAGACTTTTAATATTTATAATCTTTGTAATGACTACTTCTCCTGAGAATGAGGGTAGTAGAAGATTATTTTTTCTATAGATCATTGTAAAAGCCAGAATCATGTCGCCACGGGGTAATTGTTTCAATTATTTTTCAATTCTAGTATTGATAGATCGAGAAACGTTCTTGCACGTTTCTATGCTGTATGTTTGGGTTTCGTCGTTGAACGGACCGCTGATTTTCATATTTTAATCCGCCGAGGTCGAGTCAACTCGTCGATTGTCATCGACTCGGACTTCCTAGGTATTATGTATGTTATATATGCGCTAAACAAAGTCGCACTATACATATATTATGATTAAATGAAAAAACTAGCTAGATTATTCAACTTATATTTTTAAATTGATTTTTTTCAACGAAAGAGTATTGTACATTGTCTATTGTAGTATTCCAAATTAATGAATGTTGTTTTGTACATAGCAAAATCATTCAGCAGAAAAGTGAAAGCTATACCAATCCACTTTCTGTTAGTAAATCTTGATAGTTTGAATAAACTGCGATATATTGAAAATTACTAGTGCGACGGCGAACGTGTTAATGTTATCGCAAATTTTTGCACTGAATATGAACAGAGAATTATGTAATATCATCGGAAAAATATATATTTCGGTCGTCGAAATATAGAACTTAACGAGACACGAAGCTTTCTTGGATGCTATTTAACGATAAATAAACACGTCCACGAATCATTGATAAACGTTATTCACTTTCTTCGAGTAAGGCGAAGTATTTCTTATCGTGATAAATCGGTAAAACAAGTTAAGTTGTCTTTTATATTTGATAATGTTAATCTATTATTCGCAGATTATGCGTGTTATTGTAAGTTTGAAATTTTTATCCTTAACTTATTTGCCGAGCAGTAGATAATGTGGCGCAAAAGGAGAGAATGCTTTGCGCACGTGTGTTTTTAATGAAAGTATATGGTTACGACGATAAACGATTTGTGTGTAAAGATCATGTATTTTCGATATCTATTTTGTAATTGGAGAAGACAAGAATAAAGATCAGATTACTCGACATTGTGAGTTACTTTGTTGCTTCCTTTCCCATAACGAATAGACTGCGAATTTTTATGCGATTATGGCAAATTTTTATAATGCAAGCAGACCTGTTAAAAATTAAACGATACATTATGAAAATATAAGAAGTGATTATTTTATTTTAGCTGCAACAGAGACATTTCCTTAGTCGAAAGAAATATCGCAAAAAAAATAAATAGATATATTATAATATTTCCTGTCGTTTTCATCGATCTTCCATTATGGTTTATCGAAGTATCCTTTTGTCCACGGATTACTATGAAACGATATTTTTAATTCGAAGTTGCATCGAGTCTATTCTTGCAATCTGTGACAACAGATTTTGTCTGTGCAATCGATAATCCAGCATCGCTAACAGTTGTTCAACAATCTTCTCGCGTGTCGAATTCCTAATTACCTGTCTACGAAATGAATGAATAATCGCTGCTCGTTCCGCATACTTGCGCAAAAATACTAAATCAACGCTCGCAAAATGATTGCAAGACCGACTTCGTTTCACCTTTTCTACTGCGCTTGATCGATACAACATTTAACCGAATGAAAGTTTGCAAAGCATTGAACATTGTCATTGATTTCAAGAAGATTGAAAAATCGATGCAACAGAGGCAAGTTTGTTAGAATTGAGGTAAGAAATTTTTATTTTTCATAAAGATCCGCAGTCTATGTAGTTACCAAACAGTAAACACGAGCTCGTATTCTCTTCAGGACTCGGAAAAAAGGATTAGGTCGTTTATGTACACTAACAGTCGACCTCTATAGTATTTATCGTTCGACAGGGAATTAGTACAACTGTATTAAGCGGGCAGCAACGTCGAGGCAAATCTGTGTCGTCGACAAATTACCAAAACAAACGGTCCGACGTGAAATCGGAGTAAACGATCTCGCTACATGTGAACAGAAAATAGGAATAATTATTAGAAATGGCTGTAAAAATTGTGGATCGTCGTTTCAAATCAACTTCCAATATCCTCAACAAAGTTGGAAGCGCAAACATGCCGGGTAGAATACGAAACATCCCAGAAGATCGCTACAGAACTTACACTTTCACAGATTTTCAACAGGAAAAACGAAAATTCGAGAAGAAACCTGAGCCAAAGAAATCTCAAAATTTTCTGAAGAAGCTTCTAGCATCTTTAGAGAAGAAAAACGAAGCCTGTAAAGCCGACGATGAATTTTTCACTGAATACTACAAAAGAAATGATCACTCGAACCCTAATTCTGATGTTTTGAACGGAAGATTACAAAATATCAAAGAGACGAGTGAAAATTGTCGATTATCTGGTCCGAGCGCCACATATTTGGTTAATCGTTGCCAACCTGATTTAGTTTCTAAAAAACTGCCGTTCGTTGACGATAGGGAAAATGAGGAATTTCTGTTCGAGGAAATATTGTTGCAAAGACGTAGCGCGGATTTTGCGAATTCGAGACGATTCAGGAAAAGTACGAACGATTTGAACAGGTGCACTTTGGAGAAGATATTTATAGATACAGATAGTAAGGAAGAGATTGGCGTAAAGGACTCGAAAAAGAAGCATGATCGAAAGAGGTCTTTCAAAGATTTATTGGGATTCATTATGAAGTGGAAGAAGTCGAACCGAAAACAGAAGCCACGAAGATATGTATCCTGTGATCATTTGGTGGATAACTCGCGGATTATTAACAAGGAGAATGTTAAACAGTTGTCTAGGGCTTCTTCTTTGAACACCGTTACGCTCAAGGATTGTGAGGGAGGAACCATAATCCAGGTAAAGTGGGGAAATTTTGTGTGTTACGTATGTCATGGTTTTTGATAACTGTAAGAAAATAAAAGTATAATCTATCTACAGCTTTCGTTTAATATGTTATTACGTTTATAGATCAAGACACGGAAACCAACGATACGTCCTACGTACGGTGGGAAAAGCAACCAACAGCTTTTGGACGTTCTCGCGAGGAACAAGGAGAATCAGCGAATTTTCGCGATGACTGGAAGCGTGGAAAACCTCGTCAAACCTTCTGCAATTAAAGACATAGCGAAACGCCTTTCCCAACTTCCGGATAACTCACGGAATGACGGCAAAATAACTGCCCGTTGGAAATACAATAATTATTAACGAAAGGAGAACGGTACTGAAACGAGAACCGTCATTACTAGACCGTGGATTCCATGAATCTGTACTACATAAATATATATATATTCTGACTAAAACACGACGCGCAAATGTAGACGTAAAAATAGCAAAAGGAGTTCGGAAGAATTTATAAGTAGCTTTAGTTTCCTTTGGAACTCGATGGATTTGTTTGTTGTTAATAAAATTTTTGTTTGATCGCATTTCTCGAATATTAACTCCCCATGTTTGTTGAACAATGGTATTGGTACTGGCACTATCAATGGCAATGTTGAGAACCACTGCTCCGAACCCAGGTACATTCCCGCAGCGACGACTGTTTAAATACGTGAGAACATTCGCTGATCGCCCGTGCCGACCGTGCGGCTCGTGCATGCGACATTTTGAAATAAATACATGTCAAAACTTGACAGGATTTATCAGGGTTAACCAGGGTTAACCTTCGGTGGGGCGTATCACAGTGTTGTGTCGTTACGCACGAGACCCCGACGAATTATGCAGGAGTTTCCGTACGTGTTGTCAGAGTATGAGGAAATCAATTCTCTCCTGTACAAGCCCATCAATTCAACCCAACGAATCAAGGTACTTTATTCAATTATCAAGCTATCCTTACATAATAAACAAGAATGGATTACGGCCACGCGACAGTCACAATACACCTGTGACGCTTTCATCGATTAATTCTCTGTTATTCCATTATTATCGCGTGTACACCCATCCACGGTTCACTGTCGCTCGGCTTGTCAAGTTCGAATGAACTTGTCGTTCGATTGTTCCGTTAATCGGAGAAAATATTTCTATCTCTCCTTTGCTTGCGAACACCAATGTTCTAACAATGGCAGGAAATTGTAAAAATATTCAATCGTTTCATAACCTGACAACACGAACTGTATGCTCTCATTATTTCACAGTACACATGTTTCAACACGTCTGCCAACTATATCATCCTGGGCTCGACCAGCGGTAGCATCTACCTGTTTTCGAGGAAGCCATGTTCCTTTCTGCAACTAATACCGCTATCGGTATATTGGTTCTTAAAATCTATTGCTGGCTTAACATTGTACATGAACAACACCGGACTAATAATGTAAACACAGGGACGTTGGTCCGGTGTCGTTAGTGCAGTGCTATTAAATCAGCGATAGCCATAAAGGTATAAAAACTTTACAATATCACGCTAATTTTTCTTTACTTTACTATGAAAGGAGGGAGCTGTCTCTCGAGTTCTGATATCACCTGATGAGAGAACGATTGCATTGGCCACTGTACGTGGAGTGGTTTGTCTAGTATCGTTGAAGCCCACACCAAAATTAATAGCGGTATCGACAGAGCACATAAATGAGCAGATTAACAGCCTCTGTTGGAACGACAGTAGCTCCGAAGTGTATGCAGGTGATTGGAATGGTAAAATTTCAGTTATGGTATTGTCAATTTTCAAGGTGAGCAATACGTTTGATCTATATTGTGCGTGAACATATAAAAAACTGTATACTGATCGAATAAAAATCATTCCAGGTTAACGGCATGTTTCAAACACCAGCATGCGCCCTGATGGATCTCGATTCAGCTATTGTGCAGCTCAGTTTCTCTTCACCTTTGTTATTAGCATCGACTTTGACTCGGTGCTACATTTGCGATACTGTACAAGAACAGTATAAACAGGTGGGAAACAAGGCTCGCAACGGGGAATTCGGTGCCTGTTTTTATAAGACGTATTCTAAAGAAGACACGGGTACACTGGCTGCTCAAAAAGAGGAGAAGCAAACCAACAGAAAACGCACCTTCAGTTTTATTCCCGAGGGCAACAGTAACGTGCAAGAGGAGAACTTCCCACAGATATTCTGTGCTCGACCAGGTTCCAGACTGTGGGAAGTGTCTGCGAACGGGGTGGTGATGAAGACTCATCAGTTCAAAGAGGCTCTGGCCATTCCACCTGTGACGATATGCAAACCGAATCCTAGAAAGACAATGTACCAGAAGCAAATGGAGCAGACGACCTGGATGCCGCAGTCCGTCAACTTCACACATGTATTCGTTACCGCAAAGAAATATTTATTTTCCTACACTTCCAGAGGCCTATACATACTCGATCCGGTGACCGCGACCGTGATAATGTGGAACAACGAATTTTCGAACATAATCATGGCGGAAACTGTCGACAATAAAATATATTTGATGACAACCGACGGGGAATTTCACTGTTTAACTCTGTCCTTCTTGGACTCTTTAATATTGCGCCTGTACAGTAGGAAAAGCTACTACGAATGCTTAGAGTTATGTCTGATGCACAAAGTACAACTGAGGAAGTTGGTGAACAACTTGGAGATCGGCAAGGTGTGCGACGTGGAAAACAGATTGCAGATACTCAGGGACGACGAGCTGTCAACGTTGTTGCACCCTCTGGCAAATCTTCTAGACTCTAATTCAAAGACTAGCCCCAAGAAATTAGAGTCGGGGATTGTCGTAGTCAATTCTGGAAACTCTAACGACGAGGAGACTTTCAGGTCCAATTCTGCGTCTCGTTGCTCCAAGATTGAATCAAAGAACGAGACCAATGAGATTAACAATGAAGACGCTAATTGTAACACATCACATGAAGAAAATAATGTCGAAGAAGTACCGGAGGAGTTAGATCCGAACAGAAGCGCGATGCAGAAAATACAAGCAGACTTGGAAGCTGTAAACGCTTTAATTGGGAATATTAGACAGTCCATGAGCGAAGGGGAGTTAGAAAATATAATATCAGACATTGATTGGAGAATGAACGTGATCAAAGATTTCTATGAGACGTTAACCGACCTGAAGAGCTTCATATACGAAATATTGAGGAGCGCGGAGTTGTATTACTTCAACACTCTGTTGGAGAACGTTTCAATACAGCTGCTTCAGTCGACAGATAATACGCACATTGTGAAACAGATAACGAAAGCCTTTATCAACATGAACGCTCATAGCTGCAGAAGATGTACCTGTGGTAGTCCATACTCGATCAACGAGTTAGCCGAACCAAAGTTCCTGGGGGTCGGCATGGCCCTTCTCAAAAGGTTTGCGAACGAGAACCAAGAACAGTGTGTCAATTTTTGCAACAATGTACCTTACATGTGGAGAGAGTATTTGCCAGCATGTACGGAGCAAACCGGTGTGCTGATGAGTGATTCACTGCGTCAGTGCCTTCAAATCAGAGATACCGTTGCACTGTCCATGCTTCTGCCATTGTTGGATGGAAAACTGTGGAGTATTTTAGCGACGCAGGTAAAACAGACTGAGGGGGGACAATGTCTGTTCTGCGGCAAGTATATTAAGCATGGAAACAACGATGCGTTAGAGTCGATAGAGTGGAGCACTGTGATACATGAAATCATAAAGAAACAGGGACCTGATCTTGCCATGGTACTACTAGTTAAGTTAGAGAAGGTTGTTCCAAACATTTGTATCGATAAAAGGTAATCTTTAATTATATGGCATGAGCGACTCAACCAATTATTTTTTAACGATTCGATCATGAAATGTATAACTGTTATGAATTGTTGCAGCGTGTTCCAGTCACTGGTATTTACGAAAATCTTGTACCAGCATGGAATGAAGCGCACGATTAACTTCAATAAGAACAGTCTCGACTCGTCCGAGTATAACACAATGTGTTCAGCTAAGGTACTTGACTATTCAACGAGACAAATACAAATTTAATAATCTCTCATATCTGTAGAGAATTTTAGGATAATAATAATTGCTTTCCATAGGTTCGAGACGATTTGGTGGAAGTCCTTGAGAAAGATCTAGGCAGACCTATTGGCAAGAATATTTTTGGCAACGGGGCACACCACTGGGGAATGCACTATCAGAACAAGTTCTCGACGTGTCCATGCTGCACCCTGTCCCTGCAAACGCCGGTTTTGTTAGGTAACAATGGAATCGCGATATTCGGTTGCGGTCATGCTTACCACGTGAATTGTATGATCGAGAAGAAGCTGACGACGTGTAATCTGCATTCTTAAATGTATATATGCATGAAAATAAAAGGAGTCTCTCGTAACAGAACGTTTGAATGTGTTAGGCGATCGTTTTCTAATGATTTTATGAAACGTTGCTCATCTAGTCACGAAGATATAAAAGACTTTGATACGTGATTTCGTAAGATAATACAAAAACAATTAGAGTAGCTTTGTAAGCGTATGTACAAATTTATTGTCTCTGTACAGGTCTTCCTCTCTCGCAGGACAAACTTAATAAATAATTACCCGAGTTTATTGTGATACGACTAAATGAATTCTTTGGTAAAATACTGAAGAAACTTACGCTTCGAATAAATAAATATTATATATATATATACAAATACATACATTCTTCGAGATAAATTATAATGTTGATGTTGAATTATTGATACTTCTAACTACCGTTGAGAATCAAGATTAATTTTATAGATTAAACGTTACTCGATATTCGTTATAGTGTTGCTATGTACACCTTCGATTTATTTTAATATCGTTTAGAAAAATAATATTCACGCTATCTCTCTGTCTCTCTTACTTAAATAATCATATGTACAGAATTTGTACCGTTCAACTACAATACTTAATATGTATATATTAATTAAACAATGGAATTCTAGTTTCAATTGAACACTTACCTTACTTCATAGATCTTATTTCTCGGTTTAACAAAATTTATACAGAATGAGGCATTCGATCCTGTACTGGATGGAAAAGTAATCGTTACTCCTTTCAAAGGACTCGATCTCGATACGAATACTCAATTTACGGAGAATAATTCAAAACTGGAAAAATAAAATACGATTAAGCATCAGTTGTGTAAGTCAATTGAGTGTTCATACGAATCATTGTTGGCCATGCATCCGTATTAATTGTGGCAATTAAAATCGTTCGGGAAGATCGAAGTTGCTCGACTGTAGAATCTTATTAGTATTGCTAGAGACTGTAACAATGGGAACTTTAGACTGCGGATTTTATGCATTTTTGATAAAAATCGACGGATGTAATTTGAACAGTAAATAACATTAAGACGATTTAAGGAAATTCATATGTTATTTTCAATTTATTACAATTGTTAAAGGCAGAAAGAAATTTTTATATGGTTCCTGCATCTTGTACGTGACGACGAAAATTTTTATTTTACATAAAGATCCGCAGTCTAAATGTTCTATTATATCTATTTCAGACTTGGCTGGCAATGAAGAGCTTTTTATGGAATATGCTGCTGTCTTTTCGAGAAAGTTTGAACGAATAAACATACAACAGCGAATCTTTTGAACAAATCGCGTACATCTCTGAAGTCACCTTGAACAAATAAAATCTGTTTCTTGACAAACAGGGAGGGTGCTAAGGTCACATAACCTAGCCCCATAGTCACCCAAATTGTCTGCACGGACACTGCTGCTTCGCTTCAATTATTATTATTGGAGATTAATTTCGAAAATATTAAATCCACTACCTATACAATCTTATTAAAAAATTGACAAATTCTAGCCATTCTGGTTGCAGCTATAGCTAGTTTATAAACACTGCGTTCACCGTGAGATATACAGCGTGAGAGAAGGAAGTATTCGTGCAGCTTTTATTATTATTAATACCGCACGAATAAATTCTTCTCTGTACTTATACGCGTAGGTCTATTTGCAAGTCTTTGAAAGGAAATTTTGAAAAATCGATTAGCGTCGCCTCAATCTGCATAAGTTTGTTCTATATCGAATCCGTTCCGTACGGAATCGTACGAAATATTGTCGAACGTTTCTTTTCGAACCACCATAAATGAATGCGAGTTTGTTTGGTAACATTCGTTTATCACGCAGAAACTGCAAGTTTAATTGATTTTTAACCAGCGATCGTGATCGACTAGACAAGTAACAGCCTTCTTTTCTTTTCTGTCGCATGAGACTTACATCTATTACAAAGTTTTACAACTTCGATTAATTCATAGCTCTTAGTTTGATGCAATACAATGGTAACGAACCTAACGATAGAAAATATAGACTATCGTTTCCTTTCACTGTATAAAAACAAGATCTTTCATAGATATGGAATTACCTTTGATAGAATATATTGCATTAAATCTTCGCATAGATTCACTACCGAGTACCGGGTGTTTGATTAGGCGAGTAGATACTAGGACGATTTTACGAGTGAAAACATAAAGAACGATACAATTGCGTGGAGATTGTTTTCAAATTATCGACCGTTCAAGTTCCGCCAATGGAAGCGCGCGTAAGTTGAGCATTCGAGTCTCGCACGCTCCCATTAGTCGATCTTTAATCGTCGATAATTTGAAAACGAAGCATCCGATGCGATTTCTTTATTTTTTAAAACCGTCTTGTTTCGACTCGTAGAATTGTTCGTTGAAGTATCTACTACAATCGAACACGCTACAAAACTGATTCAAGTTAAATTGAATTAATGGTCGATCGATAATTATCAGTTTAATTCGATTAAAAATGTCTACTTCCTTCAACAGAAGCACAGACGGCGAACTTTTCTTTCAAATCCGCACAGATACAAAGCGATGGAATTTTGATATTATAAAGACACATGGCATTCGTAAAATTATTGTTACGACACGATGTTCAAATTTCTGAACGTCTAAACTACGATAGTTTTTTTCAGTCATCACTGTCGGACGAAATTTGAACATTCGTTGGTTTGACACTTTCGAGAGATCGTGGTCGCCAACATGTTAATCGCGAATAGGAAATGATCATTATCGGACTGCGGATCTTTATGCGAAATCGAAATGTTCTGCACTGATTGTGGGAAGCAGGAATAAAATAAAAGATTAATTTCATCCATTAATCACTTTGCTACATTAAAGAGAACATTATGTACAATATTCTGCAATCTTTCTAATTCACTTTACTGTTTTGTATTTCACCCAACCAATTTTTTCGTTAATGCATAAAGATCCGCAGTCTAATCATTATAGTGTCGACTACAATTGCGATTTTTTTACGGTTAACATGTTAGCGGTGGTACTGTTTTTGGACTTACACAATTAAGACAATTATCTATAACTATAGACTAGACTTGGAAGGACCGGGAGAATGAAATATAAAAACAAAATTTGCTGCTTGATTGTTTCGTCTAAAATCGTCGCAGACTTATCTAATGAAAATATTATACAGAAAGAAGATAGGTCTATGGTGAGAGAGTCACTTAAAGCTGTATTCAATTACACTTACCCCTCGACTCCATACATAGCTCTCCAGGTAATTTCTAATTTTTCGTTTAAAGAGGATACAAAAACATGCTATGCAGAAGAGAAGATAACGAAAAACGATCGTAACGGGGATCATCAAATGATCTCTAAATTAAACACAGCATATGATGCATCGTGACGCTTCACGCGCGAGTAGATCATGGCAACTTACAATAGACAGAAAAATATTTCTAGAACTCTTCGTCTAATTTCTCTCAGTTCTGTGCTTAATAAAAGAAAAAAAAGATCATAAAAAAACAATGTATACTCGACTATCTCACTACCTGTTTTTCGACACTCGGCTTGCAATATATACATTAAAAATCGCTCAATACCTTAATATGCTTTGCGAGATCACAGAAGAGAATTTATAACTTACACGTAACTGTTTTCTCGTTTCTTTTTATTTGGATTGTACTACTTATAGTTTTTTAAAATTTTCGTAGTATTAAAAAAGTATATATAATTCCTTCGTGCCATTGAAAGTTCGTAAAAGTGAGATAATATCAGCTGCTTGCTTCCGGTATGCGTTTCGAGCACTAAATTTCTCTCTTTTTTCTTTTTTAACGCTTCTGATAAAGTTGCACGTTTGACAATTGATCTAACACGCTAATTAAATATATCGTTTAGTTAGTGCTGACACAATGCTTCTTTACAGTTCTTTTTTTCTTTTTGTTTCGCTTATCTATATTCCTAGTTGCATTGGTCTCTCGAATAATTGGTGTCTTCTAAATGGAATGTGAAGAGTACTTAAATACTGAAAGACCTGTTCTGCGTTTTCTCTTTTCTCGTGTACTTAATCAACTTAGAAAACAATCAAGTACCAACAACTGTCTCCCGACTCTTTGCAGAGATTCCCCTTTGACGCACGTGTCTTTTTTGTTTGTGGATTATTATGCTAAACTAAATCCTATTTGTAACACTATTCAGTTATACAAAGCGCTTCTTTTTTGTTCTTTTGTATTGATCATTCCAGGAACGGTTTCTGTTTTTATCCCTCTCCCACGGTATTCGTAAAATTACATTAATATCGTTTCTCTCTGATTTCGTAAAATATTCTTTAAATACGCGAACGAAATACAATCCCTAAAAAAATCATGTGTGCTGTTAAATATATATAAATGATTAAAAAATAAAACTACAGGTATAAAGAGATCTCGTGGCTCTTTAGACTCTCAATGAGAAAGATGTGTTGATATAAATAGTCGAATTATTAATTCAAAACGCAATTATCAAAATCGTACGATAAATTCGCTACAAAGTCAATCGTCTAAAAAGTCGAACGTACATTCTCGAGCATAGATTATTATTCGGTGAGCTGCGTTTTGAATGCATAATACCTGTCAGCACACAGGAAGATAATATGGTACATTTGAAACTATGAGACAAGATTTTTGTTTCTTTTTTTTTTGAAGGTACGGTGCAGTTCTTTTCTTTTATATTATGAATATGAGGTTTGATCGTTAATTGCCTCGATCGTCCGGGTGTTCAGAGATGGAAAACTCGTTGGAGAAATTAAAGCTCGTTCAAGCCCACAAGACTACCGTACGAAAGTAACATGAAAAGATTAAAAGAAACGGAAACGAAGTTCTTCGAGCATTGTACAAAAAGGGCTTTTATGACTACGTGTACATTCGATTCGCCTAAAATTACGCTTATCGTCGAATTGTCGTTCCGAATGGTTTAGCCGACAGAAATAAACGTCACTGTACTCTGGTGAATCGATGACTGCACTGTGCTTTTTTTCTTT
Organism: Lasioglossum zephyrum; assembly: GCA_028455615.1. NCBI lineage: Eukaryota > Metazoa > Arthropoda > Insecta > Hymenoptera > Halictidae > Lasioglossum > Lasioglossum zephyrum. Next base: position 13,725,484 of record CM052329.1, on the reverse strand, counting down.
TTTAAATGACTCTTATCGGAGCGAAAGAATACTCCAGCCAAATCCTTTGCGATCCCCCAGCAATTTTAAACGTAAACGAGCTGCTTCCTGTTGTAGAATATTTGCACAATCGTGTTTTTAAAAAGGAGAACACTGTTTTAGATACTTTGATGACGTACTGTTTGAAAATCACATTGCAAGTGATTATCAGACTGTGAATTTTTAATAATATTTCTATGGTACGACATTTTTGTTAGTTGCTTAAAGAAATATTTTGTTTTAGAGTATTTAAAATTGAGTGAGAAACTCTTTGTAAAAATCCAAAGTCTGATTATTGTCGTTCAACTTTGGTATTTAAAATACATAATGGTATGCAAATTTGGATAGACACATTCTCATTGTTTTTATAAAGTAATGTAAAACTTTCAGTGCTCCGTAAAAACTAGCGTTAAGCGTCCTCTTTGAAAATTTGATTAACAGACTTCCGGCAAATAAAGTGTTACGAGACAAGCGCATAAATTAACGAACGTCTCATAAAAATCTCTTTGCAAACGGGTGAGTCGTTGTACAGCCGTGAATGGAGTCATAAAGTTTGCATAAACGTCCTCAGTCTATATTTTACTTAATAAGAAAAGCTTCGAGTGATCGTTAAATGTACAAGATAAAACGATTAATCGAAAAAATATACTGACCGATCTGTCGATACGAAGTCTAAAACGAAGACAGAAAAAAGACACGGAATCGCAAAGGATTAAATGCAGAATAACAATTGGACTATGAGTTTGGCCATGCTAAAAACCGGCGTAGGTCTTATCGCTAACCCGTATATAGTATCTCAACTAGGGCTCTTACGATTATTCGGATTCACGGGTACCTGTACTTGAGTATCAGAGTACTCCAATATTGACGAGTACTCATCTACTCATTCGAGTACTTTCAAATAGCATTCAACCCTACTGAGCGGTTATAGCGCGGTTTTTTTTATGCATTTATGTCGAAAATGAGTAGGCGAAATTTATAATTAAGAATTTTGCTCCTGTTACATTTTTATTTTGCATAAAGATCCGCAGTCTATTGATGACCTAACGTACAAGATATGCTATACTGACGATTCGAGATGTTAAACAGCCGTGACATCAATTGATCTTGAGAGAACTTAACGCAGGAGAAAATGTATCAACGAAAGCAAAAGTAGAGGTGACAGATGATCAGGGCTCAGGGGGATGATGATGCCGAGGGTGAAGAGTCTATAGCACACTTAACCAGTTCATTTTCAGTATTGAAATTCCTCAGGACCTAGTTCTCTAGCAAATATCATAAATTTGTAAAGTAACCTCAACGACAGACCTCGTGCGGTTTTCCAGTTTGAAGAATTTGTGAAAGAGCAGAACCACGTGAACCTGGAAGGAACGCCAGAAAGACTAACGTGTGTAACATGTTCGCTACCACCGTTACACGTTTGTAACACACATAATCTCATAGATTAAATAAATCTAGTCAATTTGTTCTTTATGTACGCTGCTATTTAAACAATAGAACAAGCACAACTTTGCTAAGTTGTTTCAACCCTTAGCACTTGAGTGGTGACTCTCTGGCGCCACTAAATTTTTTAAATTGTTTTTATTAAGTATTGTACGAGTAAATTGCATCAGTGATATATGCATAAAATGAAGAAACCATACAGAATGGAAATATTCTATGTCAGAAGTTTTGTTCTCGATTTTAAAATCGCTCAAACTGTGAAGAAGATGAGCATTGAAATAAAATGGTGGCAGCGAACGTGTTAGAAGAGACTCAGTTCAAAAATGTTTGAAAAATTTGATAAATAAAGTAGCATATATTTGGAGCTTTCTAATTTTATCGAGTACTGCGAGTACTCGGATACCCGTTTAGTAAGAGCTCTAGTTTTCACTATATGTAGAATGGCACATAGAGAAACATATATCGTTCCCGATCATGCAGACCGACGGTACTCGTCGAAGTTATACAACTATAAAAGGCTCTCTCTCTCTTTCTCTCGGGATTCTCCTTCGATTTTCTTTGGGATCAGGATTAACTATCCTGTACCGTGCTCTGTGAGTGTTCCTCGTCCGTTTCCTGGTACTTGTTAAAAGGTACCGGACGCTCAGCCCTTTGCGATCCTCTTCCCTTCTCATAGTCTCTAGAAAATGATCCGACGTATTAAAAAAAATCTCTCTCCAACTGCGGAAAGCTCCACACAAAGAAAAAAAAAATCCAAACGAAAACACGTTCACACATACAAATCATAATAAATCAGTGGGTGTTACAGAGTCGCAGAAAAGAGATTGTGTGTGTCTCTCTCTCTCTCTCTTTCAAGAAATATGTTCAACGCGTGACTCTCGTTGTTCAAGATGCTCTCTTTCTCTCACTCACTCACTCTCGCTCTCTCTCTCACTCGCAGAACGATAATCGTGGACAAAAGTGGACCGTAAAGGGTTCAGCTTGGCAACGATCGTCCGATACAATAGGAGTTCAATTATGTACAGCGTGTAATCTCACAGAGCAAAGTCGTTGATTTTTTCTTTTCTTTTTTTGTAAAAATATATGATAAAAGATCCCATCGAAAGGCGAAACCGTTCGTGTTCAAGTGCCTTTTCATGGCAGTCTCTCTTTTTGTGAACATTATATAACTCTTTCATGCGTGCTGATTTTGCTTACAGTTGTACTGTGCACTCGACGACATTTCGATCAATAAATTATAATAAATAACGTAAGAGGGTGGTTTCAGAAATTGGTGGGAGATCTTGAGGGACGAAGATTGTAAAATATCATGCTGAGTATCAGTAGTCTGGAACCGAGCTTTGTCGACTGAGACATGAAAGAGTTATGCAGTCGCATAACATATATTATATAAAATTGTTTAATACCCTTGTGATCATGGATTGCTATTTTAAATGCTACATACAACCCGTATGTAATTCGATTTGATACAATGGTGTGCTGTAACTAGACTGCTGATTGTATGTCTCGAAAGTCGATTCTTATACTCACTTTAGTTAATATATTTTTACTCAAAATTCAATACTCTCTCGAGTCACATGATGTAATACAAAAACTGAAGATGACCCTTATATCCCGATAGAACAACCCTGTATAATATACAAAAATTTAGCACACAGGCATCGGTGAACTAGTTACAACACTATTAAAATCTTGATCGCAAGAGAATTAAGGAGAAAAATTGTTCTGCAAATGATGTAGGAACTGCTAGTGAGTTAGACACCGTTCAAATGAACATTCTACGCTTTCACAATAGTGTTGGACGATGTTTGAAACAGGTATTAAACAGCAGGTGACAGTTGGAATGGAAACTAATTTGTCAGAAGTAGTTTCAAGATAGATTAGCCGAACCAAAAAATTTGTCGAGATTTTCCTCTCTGAAAAAGTTAAAATCAGATAAAAATGTTAATCAAACATTTACATTTAAGTACATATAAAATTTGCAGTCTAGAGACAACACAAAATAAGTCAAAACAGACCCATCTCAGCAAATAATTCCACAGAGTCGTTCAACTAAATTGACATCCTCAACAAATTAGTTTCCCGATCGCAGGAGACTTTCTAGCGCGTTCTATATCACAAAAACATTGTCACCAACAGAATAACCCTGTGATCTTTCGACTCCCAATCGCCACGGGGAACGTTTACATAAAACAAATATAATCAGGGAGTCGAAAGAATCGTAATACGGTTTCACCTTTTCGATCGACGTTTAGGACAAGTGTATCTGGCACAAAAACAAAAATAACATTCTTTGAATATCAGGAGATTGTGTGTACTGACGAATAAATTAAAGACACGTTTATCACGTATATTTGATCATTTTTTGAAAGCGTATATATATGTGTGTATATATATATGTTATATATATATATTATTATTGAGATACAATCTTGCGTTCGTCGCAGAGCTTCAGAAGTGTTTGACGAGTCCGCAGCGTAAGGGAGAGAAGTCGTCTTCGTTCTTCCCGGAGGCCAACAGACAGCTCCAACGTATTTTCAGCTTCTCTGTAAACCGCAACTGAACACGACTTCCGTGAAACAAAACCATCCCCATGTGCCAGAGGCTTTTGTCACACAGTTCATCTCTCTTTCTCTGCATTTTTGTTTCTGTGTAATTAGAACAGGTTTTATCCCGTGTATATACCCCTCGAGAAATAACTAAACCGAGTCTCATCTGGCAACGTTACATACATATATATATATATATGTATATGTTTGCTTGTGTTGTGTGTCTACACGTTTCAATCGCGTATCATGTACACGTATGTACACACACAAGCACACACACACACATATATATGTATATATTCTTTGTATGTATACATACATGTATGCCTACGTTGCGTTAAAAAGAGAGGATCAAGAAAGTAAAATTCTACAACGTATAAGGATATATACACACATACATGTCTATAATACAAGTATGTGTATATACATGAGAATGCATACGGTAACTTTTAGTAAAATCGCGATTGGCTTAACACTTTCCTGTTAGTTTAGGATCAAGATTTATTGGTTCATTTAATCAGCACGTTGACAATGTGTTAAACTAAAAAATACACTTTTCTGCTAATTGTTTCACATTCTTTTTAATGCGAAGGTAATGTCAGTCGATATTTAAGTTTCATTAAATATTGTGATCGTGACTTTTTTTGCTTTCGCCACTGAAAAAATAATTAAGCGAGATTAAAATCACAGTTTCGTAGATCTCGAGCAGTTCTTTCGTCAAAGAGGTATATTCCGGACACCATAAAATCATTTCATTATTTTTGAAATCGATGATGTATATTTTTTATAATGTCAAATTATAAGTCGAAGTATCGTAGTGAACCAAAGTCGCATACACCTCGAACAAATTGCTCCGTGAAAAGCTCACAAGTCAACGTGCTGCTGATTCAACGATCAAGACCCTCTATATCGATAGCTGAATTGTCAAAAGACTATAATTCGAAGTGAACGCATTTCAGCCTCTCCACGAACAAACCACAGTCGAGCTAAATTTTAATGCAGACACGAAGAGTCGCAGAACATTGAAGAGAGAATCATCTGGTAATCTTGATCAGGAAAGTGTTAAGATATTCAGAGATCCAATGTTGAACAGGAAAAACGCGTGTCCTCTTGGGTCTGTTTTCATCCCAGAAGTCTTCGCAAAGGAACCAAACGATGAGATATCCCCGACTAGTTCACTCTACCGTGTCTTCATGTTCCTCTTCGCTTTCGCTGTGAAGTCCTGCCCCCCCCCCCTCTCTCTCTCTCTTTCTATCATTTGCTTTCTCTCTCTCTCTATCTTTATATTTTGTCTGTTTGTTGTTCTTTAATGTCTCGAACGGTGCGAGGAGTCTCCACGTTCGTCGCGGCGATCTCTTTCCCGTTCTCGTTCCCGTTCACGTTCTGGTTCTCGTTCTCTCTCCGATGGTCTGCGGCTTGATTCTCGTTCTCGATCTCTGTCTCGTTCACGCTCTCTGTAGCGATCGTCATAATACCTACACAAGTCACGTCAGCCAATTATCTTACTTTAACGGTGGTACCAGTTTGTTTTTTGTTTTTTTTTTGGTTTATTTACTTTTTGTTTTGTTTTTTGTCTTTAAGATGTACAACATTGAATTATCTTATCGTTACGCTAAGCTCCCTTGTGCGACAACTCTCTCCCTCTCTCTTTGTATACAAGTTCATTTTATTCTTTTTTTCTTTTTTTTAATAGCTTGTACTCCTCTTTGTTTGTGGAACTGTACGACCGGTTAGAGTATAGGGTTGAAGACGAGTGTAGCACGGTAGGAATTTGGCTACCCCTGGCAAAAAGTGAGAAATCATCAATAATAATAAAAATCACTATCAAGCATATAAATATTTTTAAATTGTTCTCTTGCGTACTCTCCATTCAATATTAGACGATAACGGTTTTTTTGTTGACGAAAATGTTACATTAAACATCGAAATATTATTTTTGAATAAAGATCTTTTTGAGTTATAAATACACATGTAATAAAAAGTACTTATGCTAATTGATCAACTATTTCGTTTCATTTTCCTTTTTTCATTTCTTCGGATAATCGCTTTTCGCCAGGGGCAGAGTAATCGAAATTCAATTCGTTTGAAAGTTGAGCAAATGTATCATACGTGAAAGACAATTTTTATAATATTAATACTCGAAAAGTTCTCTATAATGTACTTTATATGGGGTGGGTCACTTGGAACTTGAACGCAAAATATTTTTCTTATTTTTAATGACGTAAAAAATGTTCACTTTGAGATGAAAAGAATTTTTCAGAATCATACCCTTACATTACCGTTACTTTCTTTTTTAATGAAATCATACAATTTTCAAGATGCAATTTGTTTCACAATTACATGGTTTCATTAAAACGCATGTATGACTCTGAAACATTGAAAAATCAGTGTGGAAAAGGAGTCCTTTTTGTAATAACATTTGTTCTTTCAAGACCTTTTTTTTTAAAAAAAAACCTTTTATGCCATTAAAAACGACAACGATACGTTGGTTCTAGTTTCACGGAACACCCCGTATATTGGCACCTAAACGATCAAACTGTACGATGCAAACAGGGACTGGAATAAACAAACTAATTACTCGATCGATCAAGCTTCACCATACCATTACAATATAATTTTTTACGTTTTATCTTTGTAACAACAATAATAGCTACTTGAACACCGAACCACTTTCCTTTCTCTTTCTACTTTCGTAAGTATCCCTCGTAACCGAACCTTTATCATCGAGGCTTAACACTTAACCCTCAGATACCCGTGGCGGGTCAATATCGACCCATATATACCTATTTTATTTTGGAACTATTCAAAATTTTTAATTTCTCTATATAAAAACATATATATGAATTGAGTGACCCGGCACGGGTGACTGAGCGTTTGTTGCACTGTTTGAACACCTCTTTTGCATCGAACAACGGATAGAACATATCTTTTTTGTCTGTTTCGAGAAATACTACATGCATTCACTTTAATGGAAAAAAAGTATAAATTACCTAGACGCCTTGGAAGACGAGACGGGAGGCGTCTCTGGCGGTTCTTCTTTTACTCTTGGCCTGGCTGACTGACGTGTCGTACTAATGGAAAATGCATACACTTCGTTATGGACTTATACTGTTAGCCGGAGGCTTAGTACGTTGCTTTTAAGTTAAAACAAGAAAATATTCAATTTTGTTGTTTCTGTCTTACGAGCCTACGAGTGTGACCGCACACTTTCTACTATCAGCATGTTATGCTAATTAATAATTGTAAATTACAATTAACGGTTCTGCGCAAGTGCAACTGTACACACATGCGCAAGAAACCTTCTCATGTATATATATATATTTTATGTAATTTCATTAAACCTGAAACTATACCTTCATCCATCTACATTGCGATATAAATCATTACAACATACATAATGTCTAATAAATTATCAATATCTGATATGCATCTGTATAGCTCCAGGATTAATAAATCCCATTGTAATAAAATGTTTATACATATACTACCATGATGTAAGAACTGTATAATTAATAAACGAGTGATATCTGTATGATTTATAAATATTAACATAGAAGTGCAATAGAATTATGTTTTCCCTAAATTATTGTTCCGTAGACATTGCTTCGAAGCAGAAAACATAATTGTATATCCTTACCGAATGATAATTACACATTATATAAATAATGTTGAAGTTATAACGATTTTGTCTCACATATTTCGTCGGACACACATTGTCGGTTTTTAATGTACAAGAATTAATCATTAATTTATGAATTACTCCTACTCGTAAACAAAATAAAAATCTAAGGGAAAAGTAATGGAAACTCATTGCTTTCTTAAGATTATTGAAAATACATAAATTGCGATCTTTCATTAAACATTAAATTCCCCGAAAAAATATTTATATAATATAAGACTTAATTTTATAAATTTTAATAAAAATGACAAATTTTGTTTCCATTATTTTATCCAATGAAGAGCCTGCTAACCGCGGAAGCCGTTCATAAACTAAACAATTAATATTCATTGTACTGTAAATACATTGATCGATCACTGTACCGAAGCATTTTAAAAAATATCAAGTAGAGATATTCGTGCGAGAAATTGCATGTTCACATGATGGTTTTACATATTTACCAAGTTCTGATCTTGAGAAAGAAATTAGAATCATACAGGAGGAAACAAAAGGGGAAAACGGCAGAGATATGTGTGCGTATATCTTGAAGAAGCTACAATTCGTCTGAACTCTCAGTTTGTTCGATTAAATAAACAGTTAACGCATCAGGTAGACTATGTTACACAGCTTCGCCCATTAATCTTTTATTGATGCAAATCAATGTAAAATTCAGAGAACATTTTGCGATATCAAGTGCACTCACATACACATTTCAAATACTATGTAATTGTAACGAAATTCGTTTCTTTCACAGATATACAGTATAAAATAAGTGTGCTGGCACACGTCTCCTTTTTTTGTCACTGTAGCATGCTTAATTTTTTCCTACTTTTGTATCCGATGCATGTATTAATTACTAAACTCCGATAGAAAAAATTATATCCAACTTTCGAAAGACAAATTTCATTTGCTTATACTGAACATTTCTAAGTAACAAACGAATCCAAACTAAAATCAAAATCATACTCTTTTTAGTCTTGTAGGAAAATTTTGTGATCAGCTCCACTATCAAATTTACAATTCGCGAACTTCAGAATCGTACTTAATATTCAAAAGAGAGCTTTTCTGTTTGCTTATACTGAATATTTCTGAGTAATAAACGAATCGACTAAAATTAGAATCTTACTTTTTAGTTTTTCGTAGTGAAATTTTGAACACTAGACAATTTACAATTCGCAAAGTGAATATTCTTATTCCAGGTGTATAGCTCTAGATACATAAGTATAATTATCATTATCTATATATATATAAAATATATATAATCTTCCTAGAACAGTGTTTTATATAAAAGCTGAGATCGCAATACTAGTATAGCTATATGACTTCATTGAGTACTGTAAAAAAACCTCCTTGTCTTTGTTGCCGATAGTTAACTATAATGTTAATCATTTACTTGCATTAACATCCACCAATGACATTTAAAAAAAAATAACTCGAAAGATCCGTTACATCCAAGCAAATTTAAAAAGATTTTACAAATGGAAATCATTAATTTGTTTAAATTTCAATATTGATAAGTTAGCTGATAATAGCGTAAGAGCACCTAATTCGCGATATCTGACTCACAATTTTTTAAACGAAGTCGATTCCGCGTCTCTGCCATCACAAAAAAATGAATATTGACCAATCGCTGCATTTAATTAATTAATACTCGCTTCGTTATGATAGTAAACACAAAGAACACGATTATTGAACACATTAATTTCTAGGTTTTGTACCATTTAGACCTTAATGTACAAGGCGTATAAAGCGAGACAATGATCCTAACACGTTCTCGACGACAATTGTTTAAATTTTCGTCTCCAATTGATAAATAAACATCTTCGCACAGCTGGGCATTGTTCAACATTCTTAATTCATTGATTTTATCGATTAATGCTTATCGTTGATAAAACAAATTGTTCGTAACAAATATCGTCAATATAATAATAACTGAATTTATTTGACAGTAAAAATGATTTTAATAGTTAATCACGAATCCAATTAGTGAGTTAACATCTGTTTCAGTAAGATTAGGAACCTACAATCAGTTAACTACGACATATATATGCGTATATTGCCCAACTCTGCATCAACGAAAGTTGTACAATAAATTCCAGTCAGCAGTCTAAAAACTCGCAGAACAAATTAATGCATTCTTTATCGCCCATTCGCGCTTATGGTTATACTTAATTAATTCGAATCCTCGCTGGACACCGAATTAATTACACGAGATAATTGCTCTGTGAAAAAGCAATTTTCTCCCAGCTAGAGAAGCTTACGTTACCGGGAACAGTGTGTATCGTTGTGCTAACGATATTGTATTAGCGGCACGCGATGCTTTTCAGTGTAATATGTTTATAATAATAATAATAATAATTAATAGTAATAATATACAAATTACGTGTACAAACGTGGACGACTATACCAAGAAAACACGAGTTTTGTTGTGCGACACGCACGTATTATTCATAATTAGACTGCGGATCATCTTTATGTTGTTTATGGCTTATGAAAATATTAAAAAAACGGCTGGAATATAAAATTCCATAGAATTTTGTACAATTTATTTGTTGTATATCTACAAAGGCTGTTTCCCATTAAAAAATAGGATTTTATTTTATTCCAATTTCTTGAAATTTGTCTAGAAAAATTGTAAAATGCATAAACATCCGCAGTCTATTCATAATATATGACAAGACACATCAGTTCAGTTGTTGTCACAGTGAATAAAATTTGAATTATGTGAGGAGAATTGTGTTTAGCTTACCTTTCTTCTCTGCTTCGCTCTCTATACTCGCGATCTCTTTCGCGTTCACGATCCCTCTCCCTGCTTCGTGATCGTTCCCGTGGATATGCTTCGCTGTAATAACGTTCCCTGTCACGATCACGATCCCTTTCCCTCTCGCGGTCACGCTCCCTGTCCCGCTCCCTGTCCCTATCTCTGCTTCTCTCTCTGTATTCCCTGTCACGGCTTCTCGATCTCTCACGTCTCCTTCTGTGACTGCGCTCTCTATCGCGAGATCGAGACCGTTCTGAAACCACCAAAGCCATGTTAGAATATTCTAATGCACACGTAAAACAGCCTAGCACTGCTTCCCCAAACGCAATAGGCTAGACACAGTCGTGCAGCATCAAGAAATCAATGGATTGGATAAAAAGAAGGAAGTAGGATCTAAGTCCTTCCCTCTCTTTTATGTTTTAACTCTTGCTACGAAGTAGGTCAATCATATTTCCTTGTTAGAGTAATCTATACTGGTCACGATTCGTGATTTACCCTGTATATCATCGCTAATTGGAAGGAATAAAAAAAGCTCACCTCTTCGCGCAGACCCGTAGCTCTTGGTTTCAACGCCGCGCAGTGTATCTTGCAGAGAGCTGATCAGAATCTTGCATCTGTCATCGGCAGCGACCTTGGACTGTTTTATCAATGAGATAGCAGTGACCAGAGTCTCGATGGCGCTTGCATATTCTCCCGCAGCGGCGTCTGACACAGCTCGACCAATGGCAGACGAGGACACTGTTCTGTTTCTGGTCATTATTTCCTCAAACTCTTGTTCCGTAAGCGGTGGTGGTCCTTCAGGACGATGATCGGGTCCTGGCGCACCGTAAGGTGGCTGCAAATGTTTGTCGGATTTCATCATGGTAACTAATGTTCAACAGAAGACACCTGTATTAATTAAAAACGTATAAACTAAATTATACTTGTGTCGCAGGTGGCCCGTAACCGTGAGGTGGTACGTGAGGTGGACCATGAGGCTGACCGTGAGGAGGTCCATGAGGAGGACCGTGAGGTGGGCCATGAGGAGGACCATGCGGAGGTCCGTGAGGTGGACCAGGAGGGCCTGGAGGATGCTGTCCTGGATGCTGATGAGGTGGTCCTTGCGGGAAGAACGCAGGATTAACGTGCGGCGCCGGAGGTCCTTGAGGAGGTCCTTGAGGCGGTCCCCCGTGTCCCGGCGGTGGTCCTCCTGGACCTGGCAACATTCCTGATCAATATCTATGTTAGCTTGCAACCGTACAGCAAGCTCGCAAAGAATACTGCGGTTTACATTCGCTGTTAAAACAAGGCAGCCGGCCCGACGGGAAAACTTGTTTCGGAACATATTCAAGTTACACTAGCCGATTTTAACGACGCAATTTGTGAACTTTAGTTCTTCAAAAACTATTCGACACGTTCACACGATACATGGCAATATCCTATTCTAATTCAAAAACAATTTTTCTTCTGGCCTGAAATATTTCCATTTTATATGATTTTTTTAATTTGATCGATATAAAAGTGATACAATACCCCGTACAATACTTTCAGTAGTTTTTATTCGTAGATCACAGATACGAGTTTTATCAAACTCAAAGTAAAAAATTGTCGAATGTGGTCGATGGCCGATAAAAAAGAACATGTGTCGAATATTTTTCTGAGAACTACTCGTAAAAGTTTCATTAAAATGGGCCTCTGTAACTTGAATATATTTCTTTGTTAGATTGCAACGTGTTCCAAAACTCATGCAGGGTTTAAAAGCAAAAACAGCTCTACAGTCTCTCGATTAAAATTAATTATTATTTAAACCAAACTACCCCCTTAGTGTACTCAATAGCGTATGCTGTCTTGCTTTGGGATATGCTTGCACAATACCACGATGCCGAATTAATTCTCAAAAACACAGGGTGTCCCAAATGTACTTTCTCGAAAGAAGTGATACCGTTCGACGTAACTTTTATCTTTACAAAAATGTTCCCTGGACCAATCAGTGTATAGGAGAACAAAGGAGAGTTAGGAAAAGGAAGAGATTACTTCGGATGACCTCAGGAATCACTTCTTTCAAGCACAACATTTTTAGGACAGCTTGTAGAATCTCCGTCGATCCATATACCTCGTGAATTCGGGTATTAAAATGATTCTCTCGGACGATAACATGAAAGTTAAGATTATTTTCCATGTTATCACTGTCTGAAACACCTTGTACCTTAATACTCCTAGGCACGAAAATTTCCCTCAATATCATGCATTATCGTGTGGAAGGTGTGGTAACATAAACACGGTATATTATATATTGTTAATATTCAATGAACATCCGAAATTTTCTCACCACCCATCGAACCTGGAGGAGGTCCTCTCTGTGGTGGGCCTTGACCAGGTTGCGGGCCTTGCATATGTTGATGTTGAGGGAAACCTGGTGGTCCCTGAGGCCCGTGATGCATCCCTATGCACATTGAATAATACGTAAGTGAACGTTCTTTCGTAGGCAGCTTCGTTGGACGGTGATTTATCACACACTTAATTCGAGTCGCTTACTTAATGTTCATATTGTGTCTGTGTCGTGTTTTCTTTATTCATTTCGCATCGTTCGATTCTTTTTGAATGCAGAGAGTACACAATTTTGTCACGCATCTATTCTATCATGCATACTACACATTACGAAAAGAAGAACTTGAAAAGATCATAATATATATGAGATGACAGAATAGAACAGAGTATTCACGTTCAAGATGTTTCAGTATGTTGTCTGTGAACGAGGTGGGAAAAAGATCACAAACCTGGTGGTCGATTCCATTCGGGGCGTGGCTGAGCGCCTCTTGGATCACCTGGAGGTCCACCAGGGTGTCCAGGTGGGCCACGTGGAGGCCCTTGACCAGGCGGACCAGGTGGACCATGAAATTGCTGAAGAGATACAAGGAGAAACAAGAAAAATCAGAATACCTCCTAAATTTCTGTTCGCGAATTCAAGTAGCTAAAGGGGTTCCTAAATACTAGATCTAATACTATGTATCAGAGCCAGTTATTTAATCGGTTAAAACCTTCTCGTTGTCCAGGTGAAGATAACAGAAATGAAATAACATCGACCTTCCGAACTTTTCATGTTATACGTGTCTCATGCACTGTATCAATGGTTCTTAATAAAAGAATCTTTATTCAATCCAAGTTCAACGAATCCTTTCGAAACATCCTGAATGATTCGAAAGAGTTAAACATAGGAGATAAAAGTCTTACAATGTGAGAAAAGCAGAAAGAGAAACAACACACTGCGTTACCTGTGGCATATGGTAACTGGCTTCTGAAAGGTCTCTAGTGCAACTCTGTTTACGCGAAGAGTAAGACATGTAAGTGCAGAAAATATTCTTGTAACATGTACGATAATTAATCAACGGTTTATAGAACATATGTTAGAAATATTTATGTTGATTCCTGCGCAAAGCTAATAGCACAGAACAACTTCCAGTTGCTCGATAATATAATCAGCATAAATAATTGTTAATTAATGATAAATTATAAGGAACCATGAATATTTTTTAAAGTAGAAGCTACCGAACATACCATTCCTGGTGGTCTATGTTGACCAGGACCAGGTCCGGGAGGTCCTTGCTGAGGCGGACCACCAGGTCCGCTCGGACCTCTAGGTGGTCCAGGTGGACCACTAGGTCTAGGACCATTCCATGGTCCTTGCTGATATCCAGGAGGCGGTGGACCTTGATTAGGATGTCCAGGCAGGGGATGATGAGGTCCAGGTCCAGGACCCATTGGTGGACCATGTATGCGTGGTGGACCTTGTTGGCCAGGTCCACCAGGACCCGGAGGACCCATACCTGGAGGTGGCATTCTTTGCGGTCTCACACCTTGCGGCGGACCCATCATCATCCTAGGACCGTGATTTTGTTGCGAATGATGAGGGTGTTGAGGATGCTGTGGATGCTGTTGATGAGGTGGCATCGGTGGCTGATGCTGATGTGGATTATGGGATCGTTGACTTTGACTTTGCTGAGGAGCCGGAGGTGGACGTGTTTTGCACTGAGACTCGAACTGAGAAACACAAGAAATTCGTTTAAGGGGGTAAACTCGTTTCCAAAATTGTAAGGGTGCGGGATGCTCGTTCTCATTTCTCAGTAATGCAAGAAGGCTTTTCAGTAGTGAAAAGCGCTAAATAAAAAATCTATAGAGCAGCCTAGATCGATCTTTTATCTAACACTTTTGTCTACTGAAAAACCCTATCTTTGCATTATTGAGAAATGAGAAGGCACACCCCGGGGCCCTTGCAATCCTGGACAAACAAGTCTACTTTCTTAATCAGCTGAAATAGTAAACCATGAGATACCAAGTTTACAGAGCGAAACAAGTGTGTCGTTTCTTTTCCCTTTACCCATCGCTCAGAGTGGTTTTGTTCTGTATCTTTTTCTTCAGAGGAACTTACTTGGTTCAGTGCTTGTTTGGTGGGTAATGTTACTACTGGGTTCTGTCCGTGCAACTCTTTCTTGGGTAGTCTTTCCATGCATATCCTCATGCTTTGTTCCGAACCCAGAGATATCACGCAGAATCCTTTCGATTGTCCATTCGCCCGATTCTCAAAGAATTTCACTTCCACGAAATCGGACACGCCAATACTTTGTACTGCGTCTGTGATGTCTTGATCACTCGTCCACTGTAACGTACAAAAATTTCCTGATAGGAATAGAAACAAAGGAGAAGAAACGAATTGTTGGTAAATTGCATACCCAATTTAAGTTTCCAACATATAATTGGTGACGTCTTCCAATTTGATTTGGCTGAATGTTATTCCCAAGTTGATGATACGGAGCACTGCCATTTGTTTCTTCGTTCGGCGATGTAGTATCTCCTCCGCCGTCTCCACTGTTACCTGTAGAGACACCACCATTTCCGCCAGCAGGAGCTGCTATCACGTCATCGTATAAATCAACGCCGTCGCCAGCAAACTCATCCTACAAGAAATCATTAAGAATTACAATCATGAGAAGATAAACATAGGATGATTACCACACACGTTTTATAAAGTGAACCAGTAATTTAATCTGTTAACCAGAAATACTGAATTTGAAGCTGAAACCAAGCTAAGTGTTATCAAGCCGTTGTTCCAATGTCATCACACCCATAGCTATCACGTATTTTCAAAGAATTCTGTTAAATTTTCGATAAGTTAGAAATATTATTCCTATACGGTTCCAGGGTAAATGCCGTGCGAAACACAGTGTCCTTACCGAAAGAACCGAAGGGTGACTAGCCATCCTTCTATGACGTAAACCACATCGATACTAAACACGTATCTTTGATTAACAGATTAAAAAGGATGTGAAGCATGTAAAAGAATCTCTACAAATAAATCCGACGATGTAACAACTACAAAAACTCAAAAGTTCTCGAATTCTGAATTAAACGATTAGAAGAATAACGTGAAGACAAAATGATTCATCTAAATATTACACACTCTACGAGTATTCGAAATAGCGTTTGGAGTATCGGACACCGAGCTGCGTGTAAATAAAAATAGTGTATATCAATGTTTCATGGAAACTGAAATTTTCGTGTCGAACAGTTCAGAATTGATTTATTTCGGCCATTGATGCTGCAAGTTAATCAGGAATATTATCAAAGATCGGTAAACGACCGAATTTTTCGATCGAAAAACAGCAAGCCGTTAAAAATTCGATGGGTACACAGTTTCCATGTTACATTCCGTGCAAGCATTTTCACTGGCGTTCCGTGCTTGGTTGGCGTCCATCCGTCTTCGAAACACTATTTCGAACGCCATCGTCGAGTTCGTGAAAAAAAGACACGTCTTTTTCGAACAGTTAGAAAAGAGATTTCAGTGAGAGCTAAAATGTATCGTCGAACGAAGCGGAAGAGAAACACTACTGCACGACATTCGCCTTACCGCTAACACCATTTTGATTTGCTCGCCGTGTATGTATCTGTATTATAACACGTATTCGGTTCGAGTTTTTCCTGATGCGAGCGCGAACGCGCACGACTTCGAAACCCGTGGCACACTATTTATATGGCTCGGAACAACGAAATATCGGGAAACGTTCGTTGACCGTGGCTGATCGAACGCGACAGGCTACTTGGTCCTGAACAGAACAGAGACACAGAACGCGAAACCGAAGAGGAGGATAACAAGGGCGCCGCTCGCAATCGTTACTGTCTCTCCTCCATGACGCCGGACACCCCGCTCAGCTACCAGCGCTTTTTCTCACAGTCCGAAGAATTTTTCACGGGACCGGCCGATCCACGGTCACGCGTGCCAATCGCGTGTCGGTTTATTAACAATTAGAAAATCGAATTACCTGCGCGAAATCTTGCTCGAGATCGTCGGCGTACAAATCAATGTCACCGTCCGCCATTTTACGTACACCGACGCTCACTGCATTTGACGAAGCCGCCAAGCCTAAAGGGCCCACGGTCTTGTCTATAGGAGAAAACGTGTTAGCGAATTACGTTACGTTTCGACCGATGAACGGACGTGACGTCACTGCGCCATCTTGCCTCTTGTTTCGGCGATAAGTTGTCCCGGTTGCCGCACTAGATGCGCAACCCTTTTTCAATCACTTATTTCCAGTACGCACGCGCAAAATCGCTGCGGTAATACTGGAAATAGACACGAGATTTGAAATGTGAAATTTAAGATTTGTTCTTGTACTGTTCTTTATTATATCTTGCAGCGAGAGGACACTTATTTTTAGCACTTCAAGGCTCACGCTTCATGTGCCTCTTTGAAGGTTCACTTTGTTAGTATAAATCACTATCTTGCACCACTTGAAAAATTCATAATTCTCAGTTCAACATTTCTCGAACTTTCTCGATCTATATTGTACAGCTTGAAGTTACGTTCGCGCCCAATCTTCGTGAGCTCCAATAAGAAGAGGGAACTGAAGTCAACTGAAGTCGTCCATTTTTCCTATTGGCTGAATACAAAGAGCGGGAAAAGTCGAAGGCTAGCGTTACACGAAAAGACGTTTTACCGAATAACTGTTTCAATAATCCATGTCCTGTTTTTATAATATAATAGTATAAAAATCATATTGAATTCATTGTATCTTTTATTTCGTAAACTCTACTGTGATATGTATACTCTGTAATGAGAAAAAGCGCGCCAGATCACGTGCCTTGCCAACTGAACAAAATACCGGAAAATCAAACATTTCTGCGGTCGAAAACAAAAACAAAGAGAAATCTGACATGTTATCTTGCAAATTTCTAGAGAGAAAATTCTATGTACCTAGATCATCACTGGAACGAGTAATCGATATTTTTATTCATTTTTATTGGAACATCTGAAAGTTTATTTTTAGTGGCTGAAGATCGTATAAAACTTCACGTGGTCACGAGTGGTTATTTTAAAAATGCTAGGGAATTTTTCGTTTCAAAGTTGACGGCAGTTTTCAGCGAGCAGAAAAGGATAGAAAAGGAACGAATTTCGTATTGTGCGATTTACTGCACGAAACTACCGACACAACGGCCGGTTCGTTGTTCGTTCCGTGGTTCTCTTTCATCTTTTAAAATCAGCTTCGAATTCGAAAGGTGAGTTCATTATTCTGCATATCTATCGAAACAATTCCGTGTAACGCTTCCACTGAAAAAGCAGTCGTTTTTTCGATTTCTTTACGCGTTTTCACGCATTTATAACCCCGAAAAATCGTTGCTTTCTTTCATCTGTCCCATGTGCACGCACTTTTTATGCCCCAAGAGACACCGAACCGATGCAACAGTGTTCGTCAATTTACGCAGCTTCGTCGTGTTTAATTAATAACAAGATGAACGGGCTTGTCGTGAATGCGTTTAAAGCGACACGATCGAATTAAACCGGACAATTAAAGAAAAAAAATCTTCTGTATATCCTTCGCTTTTCTCCCACCGATCGTTGCATGGCCCGTCGAATTCATCCCTTGCAAATATGGTGACTTTTAAATGTCAGTTTAATGTCGCGCACGGATTTTACCGAATTCGACGCACGTCCGCAAAAAATACGCGTTCTTTTTCTCGCAAGACTATTATCCCGTGTCGCACGCGTGCACGCCACCGAGATTCAAGAATATTCCCCGATGCGCACAAGGACAAGAGGTTGAAACGGCAACGTGCAACCGAATTCCGACACACTTGCCGAATTATCGTATTGCCACAACTCGTGCTCTTCCTTTCACACGTAAACATCAATTCGATCATCTTCCTTTCTCTATTTAGTCGCCTTATTCTATAAATTCTTTTGTTTCTCACGTTTTCAAGTGAACCAATTTCTTGTTGTTTCTACTAGTGAAACTTCACGAAACGAAATCAAGTTGAATTAATTGAAAATTGTACTAGGACGTAAATTATTGCTCCATTATCTTTTCTGAGAAAATTGTTTTATTCCCAGAAAAGAGCAATTTCAGCAAATTTTAGATGTCTCTATCTCGACTCCGCTCGATACTGAATAAAATTCCAGTAAACTGTTCAGATTTCATGTCGAATAATGCCACAAGGTTTGGTTGCAATGCTTCGTTAGTAAGAAACTCAAAGTGCAATCGCACTGCTTGGCACTGTTCAATATGGTTTTCGAAATGACCCCCGATATTAAAACAGCCGAAGAACTGTATTCTTCCTTTATGCTGTTCACGAATGGTTCTCCTTTAAAAGCAAAACAAATCTGAATTGTAGTAGTATGACAACCGATACAAAACGCGCTGGCGATAACAGTGATATGGAATCTGTTGAAGACGAAGATGATAACAAGACCACAGAGCTTTCCACAGACTTGTTAGCTGCTCTGCGAGGTCGTATCTGTGTGCCAGGGATAGAGGTATTCCACTACCGTGTGAACTACATATAAAGATACGTTCTTATAATACAGAGACTAAACAAACTGGAAACATTCGAAATGACTTGGAATTTGTTTAATATATGTAATTTTCGTTTGACTTTATTGGTGCTGATTTCTAAGAACAGGTCTTACATGTATTATTGTTTGAAGACTCTGTAACACATTTTTCATTATGCTTATTTTGTCATTCATTGAATTCAATAAACATAAGTTGCTTGCTGTATAAATTGTCGTTAAACAAATTCTTCTGCATTGTATTATTATTTGTTTAGCTAACTAGTATCATTGCATTAGATTAGTATGCTGTTTGTAGAACTACATATGCTGCTTACTCAAAAAGAGAAAATGTTTTCCAAATTGTTACTCAAGTCACAGAAAAAGAAGTTCATTATTTAATTCGTTTTTGCAATTTGTTTTTTTGTATACGTGACTCTGTAACGAAAATCATCTTTTACACAATGTCTTCAATTTTTTTTAGCAAATGCAGGCTCTTCCAGCACCTGTAAAGCGCAGAATCAAAGCACTGAAGAAGTTGCAAGTCCTTACAACAAATATCGAAGCAAAATTCTACGAGGAGGTGCATGCTTTAGAATGTGCTTACCACAAAATGTGTGTTCCTCTTTACGACATGAGGAAAAAGATAATATCGGGTGCTCATGAGCCAACGGATGAACAGTGCGAATGGGAAAGCGACGAAGAAGAAGATGGATTAGCCAATGAACTCAAAGCAAAAGCGAATCTCGAAGGAGCAGAGGAAGATAAAGAGCAAAAGAAAGAGGAAGAGTATGTTTCTTTTACTTTGATTTAGTGTTACATTCTTACTCATTTATTTAATGTACAATATAATTGTTGAGAATAATTTTTATAAAAACTGTTAATCGTTTTAGAAGCGAAAAGGAGGACGTCAAAGGCATCCCAGAATTTTGGCTGACAATATTTAAGAACGTTGAACCGTTAGCTGTTATGGTTCAAGAACACGATGAACCGATATTAAAACATTTGTATGATATTAAAATTAAATTCTTTGAGTCCAATCCAATGGTAAGTCGTGCACTGCACAAAAAATATTCATTTATGAATATCGATCATATAAATTATATAAGTTTGCAACACGAGGGTGTATAGCATTGAAAAATGACGAGATCTTTTATAGGGCTTTATTCTTGAGTTCTATTTTGAGTCGAACGAATATTTCACCAACACTACTCTAACTAAAGAATACATTATGAAATGCACTCCGGACGCAAATGACCCGTTCAGCTTTGAAGGTCCCGAAATCTACAAGTGTAAGGTGAGCGCTTTGAATTTAAGGATTAAAACGACCTCGAAAACCAATATTGATGACGAGTTAAACAAAATCTATAACAAACACCGTGTCTTTTTGTAACAGGGATGCGCAATTAACTGGAAAAAGGGAAAGAATGTAACAGTAAAAACGATTAAGAAGAATCAAAAACATAAATCCCGAGGGTCCACGCGAACTGTAATGCAGACTGTTCAGAATGATTCGTTCTTCAACTTTTTCAGTCCACCAGTTGGTAAGAAGAAATTTCTTCTATTTTTATGGTAAACATCGTTTCGTGACAATACAGTTTTAATAAATGCATTATTATCTATTCCAGTGCCAGATGATGCAGAAGCAGAGTTAGATGATGAGACACAAAGTGTATTGGCAAGCGATTTTGAGATTGGTCATTACATTAGAGAACGCATAGTTCCTAGAGCCGTATTATACTACACAGGTACTTCCAACTTGAAAAAGAAATATTACGAACAAGTTGCTTCGAGGAATAATTTTTCTTGTTGATTGAAAAAGTTCTAAAAATTGATATGTGATTGCAGGAGAAGCCTTGGAGGATGAAGATGAAGATTACGATGAAGAGGAGGAGGATGATGTGGATGATGCTGACGAGGAGAACGAAGATGACGAGGAGTTCGCGGGAGTAATTCCAGGTGGGAAACAACAAGGAAATGACCTTTCCGAGTGTAAAACACAGTAGAGTTCTCTAACAACAATTCGAAATAAGAAAAAAAGGTCGTTCGTGCGTACAGTAAGAAAACAAAAAGAAAAAAACAACATTAACAAAACCTGACCGATAACTGCCTAGCTATCCATCCTGCACCTGTGGCTCCAACGCAAATCCCTGTTTGTATCAGTCATCTAATCATATCATATTTCCTATTCCAGATCAAGCTTAAAAAAAACTCTTCGATATACCAATGACAAAATTATGTGTACCCTCCCTTTATCCAACATTGACGATGAAAAAGAAATACGGCTTTATTGAAACCTATGATAAGTATAAACAAACAAACAGACAAAACAGATTATAAAAAGAACAAAACGAATTACGCTCTCAGCTCTACACAAATAATCATTGTCATTTTTAATTGCTTTCATTTTATACTATATTGTTACGTTTATATACGAAGAAGATAGTTGAATTGTTTTCAAAACGCACGTTGACTAATGGATAAATTTTTCGGTACTGTTAAAGCATTTTTAATATAAAACTTCTGAAAACTGGAGATAGCCCTTTCTTATTTCCTTGATCTACAAAGATATTATAACGAATACTCCATTGTTTTAAATCCCGAATACTGGTAAGAAGAGAAACTTAGTCCCCTCTCTTTAGGTTGGTATAATTTCATTAAATTGTTACTCAACATGTTGACTCTTGCGTCAGACTTAATTGAATGGTGCAATTTCATTATATATACTCGCGTAAACTAAATTTAGTGCGTGGACCACTGATGGATTACAGATCACATTTTCCCGAGAAATAAATTATTCTCAATTTACGATTAATATGAATCACGTTGGAGCTTGAATAATTTCTTTTTATTGTTACTCTCTTGCGTGGAATATTCGTTCCAGATTTAAATTTGATTTTTGAAAGTACCATTTCAAATATTCGCCACATTAGTGCGACCGTGCTCCCCTCTTAAAAGCAGGCAGAATCTAGGATCGAGCTGCCTGCGTGCTGCCCGCAGCTTCTGCCGGGCAGATCCTACCAGCAGAATGTACCAGACATCGGCGGGTGCGGTGTCCAAAATTGAACAGATTCCGAGCAGCATAATGCTCGCCATCTGCTGACATGGTACGTTTGCCTTGCAGGCTGTGCTCGATATCTACTCGGGGCCGGCTCGGCTGACTGGGAGGAAGCAAAAAGAATACTTTTCGAATTTGTTATAATTTCACAAAAGAAAATATATTCGGTAATAATCTGTGAGACTGATATGAAATTAATGTCACAAAGTGCTATGGTCAGAAGATATGAAAAGCGACAATCGTAATCGCAAATTATCGCGTTCTTTTCCTTCGTGCGACATGTTCGTCACATTGGGCGCCATCTTTAAAAAATAATGCGGTAATAAGGTCAGTGCCACTTGACGAGCCTTTGTGTTTTCCATGATTTGATAACAACTACGCGTGACTGATAATGCAAAACAGGGTGTTGTATCCGTGATTAAATTCTCGCGAGGAAATCGTTTGAAAATCTGAGAACGATTGTCTTTAAGTCAACATGACACAGAAGAGCCAAGAGACTTTGAAACAATTCCACAATTGTCGAATTGTACGCGATGGCAAGATCTGGATCGAGGATCTATGGGTTCGCGATGGAAAAATCGTCGATCCGGAAAAAATCTTCTTCGACGAGAAAATTAAACCAAACGTTCGAATCGACTGTGGCGGGGCGATCATTTCACCTGGATACATTGATCTTCAAATTAACGGTAATTGTAATCAATTAATAAATAAATTCGCTTCTACAACATTTAAATTGTTTGTATTCCTAAGTTTATTTAGCTAAAAAGTCATTTTAAGTTAATTTCAGGTTGTTTGTATTTTTAATTTCACGTATAACATTTGAATTATTTGTATTTTACAGTTAATTTAAGTTTTTTTTAACGAAAATGAATGTTTAATCAGGTGGCTTCGGTGTGGATTTCACACATAACGTTGACAAGGTGCAGGAAGGGCTCAACAAAGTGTCCAAGAAATTATTGGAGTTCGGTGTTACTTCGTTCTGTCCAACACTGGTGACATCGCCCAGAGAAACATACTACAAAATACTGCCAAAAATGAAGAGGAGAAACGGTGGTTTGCACGGAGCATCTATTTTGGGTATTCACTTGGAAGGACCGTTTATTAGTCCCAAGAAAAAGGGTGCTCATCCAGAAAATTATATTAGAACTTTAGAAAAAGCAAGTCTCTTTGTATGTTTCCGACAAACATAGAATACAAACTTCAACGCAAGAAAACATCAGATACTTATCGATCATGAATTCATTAGGTATTTACGTCTAAATCAACTGATTCACGTTTTAGGGTTTCGAGTCGTTGCTCGATATGTACGGGTCTTTGGAGAACGTGTGTCTGGTTACTTTGGCACCGGAGCTTACCAATGTTCAGAGCGTCATCGAGGAATTGTGCAAACGGGACATTATGGTTTCTCTAGGTCAGGCAGCTCGTTATTATTAACATGATTATTATTACTGGCGAAATATAAGACATGGAAACATGAGAAATAAATCTTTATTTTACAAATATATTGCAGGACACTCTGTGGGCAACTTGCATGAAGGTGAAGCTGCTGTGAAAAGCGGAGCTTCGTTTATCACTCACCTGTTTAACGCGATGTTACCGGTAATTATGCGAATATTGCATAGTATGCGAGAAATACGGTGCTGCGAATACGTAATTTATGTTTTTTAGTTCCACCATAGAGATCCAGGACTAGTTGGGCTTCTAACATCCAACAAAATTCCACAAGGGAGGAGCATTCATTATGGTATAATCGCGGATGGTATTCATACCCATCCTGCCGCGCTGCGTATAGCTCATAGGACGCATCCAGAAGGTTCTATATTAACTTAAATACTTTTTTCTCTATATTGTTTGCATCACTATATTTTATGGTATATTTTAGGGCTCGTTTTGGTGACTGACGCAATATCAGCCCTGGGTTTGGAGGAAGGCATGCATCAATTAGGACAATTGGATATAGAAATGCGCGCAGGTCGAGCATACATTGCTGGGACAAGTACTCTGTGCGGTAGTACGGCAGAGATGTCGAAATGTGTTCGTCACTTCAAAGAGGCAACAGGTAAATCGAATAATTAGACTGTGGATGTTTATGCAAAATAAAAAGTTAGTGCATCAATTGCAAGACACAGAGGCTAAATATAAATTTATATTGTGATAAAAATAATGACCATCATAGGTTGTGCTTATTTGTTTATGTTATTTTTGTGTATTTTTGTAGACTGTTCGATTGTGGAGGCTTTGGAAGCTGCGACGCTTCATCCAGCGAGGACTCTTGGCATTGAGAAAACGAAAGGAGTCTTGACTTACGGTGCAGACGCAGATTTAGTGTTGTTAGACGACAATTTGGAACTGTTATCCACGTGGATATACGGTGAATGTGTTTACAACAGTAAGTGTTCCGAAAACGGCCAGTAATACTTTAATTTCAAAGGCTATTTGAAACGCCTAGATTCATTTGATATATAAAGAAAGAATGGCTGTGATTATTACTCTAGCCATGAAAGTATTCATTTATATGCCGTAACCGGTTATTTTATATACAAAGTCCTGCCGAAGGATATATTTTATACGTCTCGTACTTCCATGAATATTGTTAATCCGCAGGATTACCGTGTCTCGTGTAATCTGGTGCTAACACAATTAACGATGTACTTTAACATCAATATCAGTCACTTTTTTCTACTTATATATACACATATTTAAAGAATAATGTTTTTTAATTTTAAAGAATTTACTGATAATCAGTCACGATTGTTGATCAATAAACAAACGTTTATTTTATAAGCCGAGGCTTCTTCGAATGACCAGAACATCCTTCTATCAATTTCCTACGTGAAGTATGATTAACAAACTCACAAAATCCTCGGTCAAATGATTAGACTCTGGATGTTTATGCAGAATAAAAAGTTTCTGTATCAAATGCAAGACGCAGACAGCTTCTTCATTAATAATTTTATAATGTGGCGAATATAATATATTAATATTAGTTTTCATTTTTGTTATAAATGCACAAAATCCGGAGTTTACTAATGATTATTGGTGGGACTGAATGAATGGGGGCACGTTACACGAAAATGCAAATTTTATTAGAAAAGTTACATTATTCATCTGTCATATGTTCGATATAGTAAAACTTAGCACGTAGTTTGAGTAAAAAGGAGAACCGTTAGTACGAGTACTAACACGATTATTACAGTTTATAGCGCGCGCACACACACAGAGGAAGAGAAAGAATGATAGTACAGAGCGTAGAATCTGTCTGGTATGAAAGTATGTCGGTTTCTTTTCTGGATAACATACTTGATTAGTTAGCAGCATCAGGTTCTGTAGTTTTACGAAGCGTTAAGGTAATTACCAGACTGCGGATCTTTATGCATTTATGACTTCAAAAAATTATCAAAATTCCACAGAATTTAGTACGATTTTTATCTATTTCGGATGTACAAAAACTACTGCCATTGAAAATAACATTTTGCACGATTCCACTTTTTTAAAATTTATCTGCAAAAATTGAAAACTGCATAAACATCCCCAGTCTAGTAATCACGTGTGCTCGCGCGTAAAATCGCCGCTTTGAGAATGAGATATTATTTTACTGTTACGTCGATGGTATGCGAGCCTTTCTGTCGGAGTAGGATAATGAACATCGGACTCCAGGCGAGGCACTTATGTTAATAAACAACGTCCTTCAGGTTGCATATGTACGGTGAGTGTCTAATGCCGAATGAATGTGCCGGAGGAATATCAAGAACTACCTGCAAACGACAATATACACTGATTTTACAAACCAATTACTTGAAATTCAACAATAAAAAGTGTAATACACAATAACATTATTAGATAAGAAGGGAAAATTTTCGGAAGGCTGTCCACGACTGTCTACGGTTTATGGAAATTGTTAATACTTTTTCCGGACAGTGTGCTCCGGGTCCTGGGATTTGCGAATGATCATCGGGTAGTTGAAAGCGAGCGCTCATGCTGTAAGCAGGACTTTTCACTCTAACAGCATCCGGTTTGACTGCTTCGTAAGTCCCAGGTCCTGGGACTAAAACCCTGTCGTCGGTGAACACCTTTTGTCTACCGGAAATCGAATAAGCTGGCGCTGTCTTTTTGTTGCCTTCCTTTGTGCCACCAAGCGTGGACGGGATATTGTAGACGTTCGGGGCTGGAACAGATCAAAATAGAGCAAATATGATTTTGTAAATAAACTGTCCTTGCGAGAAATCATTACGACATCGATACTCTTGAATTTTTAAAATATTTTTCCTGTTTCAAACTGTGGCTACTAATGTTTGGCATTGATTCATAAAATCCGCAGTCTGGTTATTAGTTAGTATTTGATATCTTCAGATTATTGATGGTACACGTCAAAGTAATGTCAAAGAAGCAGAAAAGACAGTTTCACAGCTATACCTGGAATATTATTTGGCCGGTCTACATTCGTCCTGAGACCGAAAGTAAATCGGAATGCTTTTTCCAACAAAAGCATTGCTTTTTCTGGACTGTACTCGCCTGGACCTTTAAACGAGTTATACCAAGTGAATATTATCACAGGAAAGAATGAATAGATCAATTTCAGCATGTTTCTGTACCTGGCGTCGAATCAGCTTCGTGTACGTTGATCCTGTGTCCGATACTGTACTGTGGAGATCTGTTTAGGTTTACCTTTTCTGGGTGGTAGCTTCCGGGTGCTGCATTTAATACAGAAACGTTTCACTAAACTTCATTTTACATCGACAGTGATAGCCTGCGGATCTTTATGCAAAATAAATCCACAGTCTAATGATAAACATTCGAAAAGTATTTATTACCAGGAAGGTTGTCGGGTTTGTCGACGTACGCTTTCACGCCAAACGAATACTCCGGGGACTTATCTAAATTGACTTTCTCTGGGGAATAAGTGCCGGGAGCTACAAAATTAAAGGTATAATACTAAGATATTGTCGATACGTTTCATTCGAGTAATCATTAATATATTCCGACTCTAAGTGAAAGCCATGTTCACAGTGAGACTGTTACGTATAAGAAGTGCAAGTGATTAAAAGCGAAGAAGTCTAGAGTATTTTCTTTCGTAGTGTGAAAAGCATTATGTGCTCTAACTAGAGCCCTTACTGTTTTAGTAGAGAATTTCTTGCATAATTTGATCAGTTACACAGAGAATACTGTGGTTATTCGATGAGTAAATGACGCAGAGATTTAGGTGATTCCATTTAGCCGAAATGATCTGTATATTTGAATGCTATTCGGCGAATTGTAAGAGCACTAATTGTAATCGATAGCTGCACCAACATTGACTGGATGGTAAGCTCAACTACATGGAATTAGTAAGTTGTTAATCTACACCATTACCTGGCGTATCCCTAGGCTTATCCAATGGCTTTCTGTTACCAAAACTGAAATAAGGTTTATGTTCCAAATTTACTACTTTCTCTGGATAGTAATCAGCAGGGCCTACCGAGGCAATCAAAACATTAGTATTCGAGTATACCAACTGTTAAACCTATACCAACTGAACTTTATCCAAATGTAACAAGCTTCGGCAACAGTCCAAATCAATTCACCTGGATTGTTATTGGGTTTTTCCGGCGATCCTTTCCCGGATAGGCTATATTGAGGCCCTTTATTCAAATTTACTTTCTCAGGGCTATACGTCCCCGGTGCTACGACAATAGGGTGGTGCAATATGCATTTAAATCAGTATACCGTGATCAATTCTTGTATTTCTTCAGATAATTACCTGGATTATCATTGATCCTTTCTGGTGATCCTTTGCCAGTTAAACTGTACTGAGGACCCCTATCCAAATTTACCTTCTCAGGGCTATACGCGCCAGGTGCTGTTATAACAAATGCAATATGCATATAAGTATTATCTCTACTGCGACAATCGTTGTTTAATTTTGTAGTAATCACCTGGATTTTCATTGCGTTTCTCTGGCATCCCTTTCCCTGACAAACTATACTCTGGACCCTTGTGTAAATTTACTTTTTCGGGACTGTATGTTCCTGGAGCTAGTATACAAACAATAAAAATGAATTTCTACATACTGTAGAGAGTAAAAACTTTTTATACTGACCTGGTGTGTCGCTCAGCTTCTCAGACGGACCCTTACCGCTCAAACTATACTCTGGGCCTTTGTGTAAATTTACTTTCTCGGGACTGTATGTTCCTGGGGCTAGCATATAAAAAATAAAAATGAATTTCTACATACTGCAAAGACTACAGATTTATATACCAACCTGGTGTGTCGCTCAGCTTCTCAGACGGGCCCTTACCACTCAAACTATACTCTGGGCCCTTGTGTAAGTTCACCCTTTCCGGGCAGTAATCGCCAGGCGCTACAAATTACTCATATTTATTCCTCTACTCAGAATAAAGGCAAACACGAAGAAAACAGTCTATCGAAGAGTTCTCTACCTGGATTATTGTTCGGTTTGTCCAGTGATGTTCTCAGTCCAAAACTATACTCAGGTGATCTGTTAAGGTTTACCTTCTCAGGGGAGTATGCTCCAGGTGCTGTAAGTCGTATTCGATATAAATCTAACTTGAAATATCACACTATTCTACGAGGGAAACTGCACTTCTAATTTATCGCTTGTCTACAAATTTGCATAGCTTCATGAAAATTCCAGGACATAATGAATGGGAAAAATGCTTTTACAGGGAAAGCGAATGTGAAAGCTATTGAGTCCCATTCATTCCTTTGAGATTAAGAGACGTTTCGATGTGTTCGCAGGAAGCTCTTCATTTCTCCTCAATTGTGTTGCATTCACAGAGGATTACAAACCTGGTGTGTCGTCCGGTTTCTCGGTTGCAGCCTTACCGCTCAAGCTGTACTGCGGACCCCTGTCTAAGTTGACCTTCTCTGGACTGTAAGTACCGGGAGCTGCGAAAAGATGATGCTAATCTATGAGCTGCTCTTCGGGGGTGACTCGTATTTCGTCCCAGTTCAGTTAACTCGTTAACAGATTCATCTTTTATTTTTAAGAGCGAACAAGGTATAGAAATTGACGTACCAGGTGTGTCGTCCGGTTTTTCCGTGCGTCCTTTACCTGCGAGGCTGTATTGAGGACCTTTGCTCAAGTTCACCTTCTCGGGGCTGTAGGTGCCAGGCGCTACAAGAACAGAAGTAAGCGTGCGTCGATATATCCCATAGCGAAATATCCCACCGCGCGACGGTTTGTCCGGCAAAGCGCTTATCTAACAAATGTTTCGGTTACCTGGAGTATGGCTTGGCTTGTCGAGAGAAGGTCTGAGCCCGAAGCTGAACTGCGGAGCGTTGTCCAACCTTACCTTTTCCGGGCAATAAGCTCCGGGTGCTGTGTGACGCGACAGAAAGAAATGTTTAAACAATGTTCACAGTCCCATCGAGCCGTCAATAAGTTCCGTTACAACTTTCGAGAAATTACTAAACTACTGACACAACAACCAAATATTTGAGAACAGAGATTATTTCTGGCTGACGTTCGTAAAGATAGATACCATCAAAAGTAAATAATACATTCTTTCGAAAACATTCTTAGTAAGCGTAATGCATGCATTTCATACTATTCGGTTCATGCACTGTTGATCCAAACGGTACCTACGAGGTATTAATAGTCTACTTGAAAGAGGA
The DNA here is from genome assembly GCA_028455615.1 of Lasioglossum zephyrum. Taxonomy (NCBI): domain Eukaryota; kingdom Metazoa; phylum Arthropoda; class Insecta; order Hymenoptera; family Halictidae; genus Lasioglossum; species Lasioglossum zephyrum. Next base: position 13,695,585 of record CM052329.1, on the reverse strand, counting down.
AGTCTCGAACAGCGAGCAGGCGAAATTAATTAATAGTTTACCATGCTGCGAAGTCAGATGAGTAGCCGAGCAAAAGGGTTGCGAATGCGCGAGAGTAGTATATCGTAGGTAATCCTTTAGAATTCATAACGAAATTAACAATCGAATACCTAAATCTTATTCGAGGTTTTATTTCCTCGTTTGTTCGTGTTGGTTCGTCGATCTTCCTAAGATGCCAATTTCGTTGCTTCTGTCGTGTAACGAATTAACAATTTTAACAATTTACTTCGAGTTTAACCTGCGGTTGGAGAAGAGATAATTAAAATAGTGCCAATTCATTTGTCATGTCAATTCCTCGGCAACTGTGTCGTAATTTTGAAATTCTCATTTTCATCCCCTAATATCAACGTTAACACTAGAATCAATACAGTGAAAGTGATTCGTTTCTCGTAGTTCTAGTGTTAATATCGCAGAAATAGTATCGCCGTATATTTGTTAAAATTACTCAAAGCGATTTTAAGTAGCGAACTCGATGTGCTTTCGATTAGTAGTTTTAAAAGGGAGTTGATAGGCTTGATCGGTGGTGTGTAATTACCAGGAGCATCGCTCGATCTGTCCAATTGCGGCTTTAAGCCGAAACTATACTCGGGGGCTTTGTCGAGATTCACTTTTTCGGTGCAATAGTCGCTCGGCGCTACGATCAACATTCGATTAGATAATTACAATTAGACCTACGAGCATGTGAAACTGTCGAAAAATCATTCTTTTTCTTCAACGTTTTATTCCGTATCTCCGATGGAAGTCGGTGTACATCGTAGAATTTCGAGAAAGCCTTACCAGGTGTGCAGCTGACTTTTTCGGTTTGCGTTTTGATGCCGAAAGAGTATTTCGGCGAGCTGTCCAGAATGATTCTTTCAGCTTTCTCTGGATTATAGTCGCCTGGCGCCGGCGTCACTTCTTGTCTCGACGACTTGCTGCGGCCGTGCAGTGACGATGCAGGTGCTGCATCCTTTCCTTCAAATTAAAAACAATCCAACGTGAGATCACGCTTCATTTCAACTTCAATGTTAGCCATATCGTACAGATCAACAACGTTCCCTTATAAAAATAACAAGATTGATTTTATTTAGACTTCACGCGGCTCCTATTACAACACGTGCTCTACTAAAGACATCTATACGATCATATCGTATGAAATCATTTTGATTGTTTCAATAATCGTAAAATAAGAAATCTATATCGAAATTCTTAATGTATGATCATTGAAATTATCGCCGGGTTTATGCGGTAATTTGTGTTGGATAGATAATAATAGAAAAATGAGGGATTGTGTCGATAAGGTCACCGCATAAATTATGAGTCGCGAGGGTGAAGGAATTTCGTGAATTACATCCATTAAAAGTCCTACACACTGTTGCGAAATAACGCTGCTCCGGAGAGTTTGATCGATACCTCATCTGCACACTGAATAGCGACGCTCGCAATATCATCACTTCGACCGAGTTCCCTTTCAAAGGAACCGACTCGGACACTGTTTCGCAAATAGAGCGATCAGCGGTGACCGATAGTGCTACAGAGTCATTAAATGACGTTAGAGTTGGCGATCGGTAAAACTGGTTCATATAACTACATAGTAATGACGAGACCGCGTACGTTCTAGACTTGCCGTGATTTTGTGTTCATGTGCGCTACCTGAAGAAATTTTCCGAATTATGGATTTCTAGATTGATCAATTGATAAATGGACCGAAAACTGTGTGTAGATATGTATATTTATTGCAGCAATTTTCTGATTAATACATTTGAAAAAATGAAATTGATTTGAAAAAGGGTAAAATTAATTATACAAGAGAATGTGAAATTGATTTGCATACGGTTGAATCTGAAGTGCAAAACATATATAGATTCGTAGATTGTTAACAAAAAGAACGTGAAATCTTCACCTTTCGCGCTGAGACCGGAAACATTGTATTGGCCGGGGCCTGGTCCTGGGCTGTCGTTTTTCGCAGAGTGCCTTTAAACCGTTAAGAAAATTGACGACTTAGCGTACTACGAAATCGATGTTACAATTTTCACTTGATTCGAGCTTTTCTGCTACATACCTGCTTCCGAAAGAGAAGGCCGGAGCTCTGCCTCGTTTCGAGTCGGGAACGGTCTTTCCTGAAAGTTGATTTATCAGTATATTCGATACAATCCAGTCTAACAAATCTCGAAAAATCGCAATTACCAATTAATGGCGGCAGGATAACACAGGCTGGACCTGGGCTGGTGTATTCAGCTGCTATGGGACCTCGTCTTTTCGTTGGTGTCCACGGTCTTTGCGTTATACCGCCCATTCTTCTCGGGATAGATATCTTATCTCTCTTCCTAGGCCAAAGAAACAACAATAAAGCAGAAAGTAGAACAGAGGATTAATAAGAGAAATTTATTGTGCGCTGTACTCTCAATACTCGATCCAGCGAGATTCGCGCGGAAGTAATCGTTATACGAAACACTAAATTTCAAATTTTGAGATTGCAAATACTAGGGAAAACTGTACAATGATTGGCACTCTAAGCAAACATCATAGTAAAAATCTTTTTATGTGTTTCTGAAATGTTTAAACGAGCTTAACTTTCTATTATTACAAGCTGATGGAGATTTTCCAGCAAAATCAAACAGTTTCACGAGTCATGAATCTTTTATGATAAAATGTATTCAGTGAATAACAATCGTCACACGGAGTTATGAAACTTGCGATAAATGATTTACCTATGCAATGAATTCGTAAAGGTGCCAATAACTACTGCAGTGCCAGCAATGGTACAGTTTACCCAACTATAATATCGTGAGAAACACCATCGAACAGCATTATGCATACTTTCAAGAAGTATAAGTAATGAATGAACTTGGAATTCGTAGAATAAGAAGCAATATAAAATGATTTTCTATACCAGTGAATTCTTAATATTTGCCGTTTAAATCAGAAGTGCCAATAACTGCTGCAGTGCCAGCAGACCCGGATTAATGGGGGGGGGGGCTAGGGGGGGCTATAGCCCCGGGCCTCGTCTTTGTGGGGGCCTCGCAAATCAATAATGCCGATTTTTTTAATTGCTAGATACAAATTTTTTAAATATATTAAATCAAAATACTTAAAAAAAACTTTAACCCTTCAGGTACGGGCTCTACTCATCATACAGACTTTAAATTTTGTCTAGCGTATCCTGTCGTAAGTCTTAAAGACCTACATTTTTGTCCTATCCGACGGCGTCTTAATACAATCAATGCGAGAGCTTCAGCAAAGACAGAGAAATGCATCAGATTATGAACTAAAGCAATTTATTCCATTATTAAAATTACA
>CM052329.1:13676833-13692167 GCA_028455615.1 Lasioglossum zephyrum | reverse complement strand
CTCTACGAAGAACTGTGAAAGTTATATGAAATATAACTTTAATATAAATATAATGCAACAAACAAGGGTAATATAATCTGCTGTTACCTCTTCGTATGGATCGCATATTACGCCTTTGTACACCCACTTTTCAAGAATTTGCATGTAAGGAACACTCGCCGTTTGTATCAAAAACATGCACAGTTCCTTAAACTTCGCCTCGCCGCTTATGTTATTCGCCTGCTCATGTAGAAGACTAAGTACCTTCCCGCCTTTCGCGTTTGCCTGAATTTATAAATTTATCTATTTTGTACAAAAGTTCGGAGAATGTAACAGCGATCGATTCACTCACTTTGCAGATCGTCGACGTTATTTGGAAGAGAACGGACATCGCGATTATAGTAGGCTGAATGAAGAACCACAGTTTCTGCAAATTCAGTTTCCCGCGGATGTGTTCCATTTCCAGTTGCACGACGAACAACTGAAAGACATTTAATCGTTCTATAGTATATCAATCGAACATCTGAATGAAAATTTGAGCGATACACCTACCAAGTAATCCTTCAGCAAACTTCTTATGGCTCCTCTTAAAGCATGATTGACCTGACCATCTTCCGGTAAGACTTTCTCTTCCACAAACCTCGCTGTCATGGAATAATGCGAAGCGAGTGGTAATATTTGCTGCGCCATTTGCTTGTAGGAGATACCTATAAAGAATGTCACGTGAAAGTACATTATTTTATGTTCTTTATGAATATTATAAAATTATCTTCATGCTCCTTACAAACGTCGGGAGATATCTTGAATGTTTTCACAGCATACAGACTGGTTAACGGTTCGGAGACAATGTAAGATCCATCTATACCCTTCAGACAGTTCAGAATGTCCCAAAGTAAAATAGATTCCTGAGACATGCTGGGTACAATCTCTGTAAACACTTTCATTTAGCGAATCATCTGCACATCTTAATATTAGAACAGATTCTTACTCTGGCATGGTGAGACATTCGGTTCGTTAAAAAAATCCCAGCTCATCCGTGGCCTCTCGTGAGTCCAATTATGTTTCACCACAGATGTTTCCGTTTTCTTCACGATCGCGTTCACTTGTTGAGTTAACTTTTTCTCGCCTTCCACAGCAGCTTTAATCACATTTTTGCAAATCTATAACATTGTACAAATAATAAATTAAACATTGGAAGGGCTACAATAATTTACAAGAGAAAAACAAGACCTGCGGCAAGTCTTTTGTCGTGATAGCAGCATCTTTGCCAGAGTTTGAGACTACTGCAACTGCTTGTTTGGCCAAGTAACTTTTCAGATCTTTGTCTTCAGATATTAGTTCCAAGACTCGTGCAAATAAGCCTAACAGATCTATCCTGAAAAAGCACAAGCGTAAGTGTTAATAAAATTCATTTGTTTCAGATTTGGAAGCATACAACGATACCAACTTCTTCGCTTTCAGTTCCTCATATTTTTGAAGAAACAGCTCAGGTACGGGTGAACCTTTCGCCAAATTGCGAATGCAGCTCTGCGACGCGACTATGGTCAACGCACTGGCACTTGTAGGTATACCTTCCTTTTGTAGTCTTTCTACATGCTTCTCGGGTGCAGACGTCGACCTATAGACCAAATAAGTATTAAATGTTTATTTTTTATTATTGTTATATTATTGCTTACCCCAACAGACCGATCAGCTCGATCACCAAATGATGCAATTTAAATTCACTCATTGCTTTGTAATGAGCAACAACCGTCACATAGTTGACATAAACAATTCCTCACGACACCGCTCCTGTTCTTTCTTACTGAAAATTGCAATGTAAAGTTGGGTTATGTACAGAGAAATTGACATTACAGAGGAGCGTTAAACGATCCGCTTACCTTAAACAGGAAATAATTTCGCTAATATCTATTTAACATAAATATTAACAGTATACGTAAAAACACTCATCATAAAAAGCGTCCGTCAGCTTGAGATTTTTTCAAATTTCTGATACACAACATACCAGTCCGATTTAAACCAATGGCGCGCCTCGGCGCGCCCTCGTTCAAAATTTCTTAATATAAATAGGATAGACTATAGACATATGTAGACGTTCGTTCCCTAAGATATATTTGTTTTATTACGATAAATTCAACGATATTACAAAAAATAAATATTTGATCAGAGTGAAACGAATGAGACGATTGAAACAATTATCTGTAAATAAACTCTTCTGTTGACACTCTTTGAATATCAATAAAATTATCCTTTCATGTAGGATTTTTGATATTTATAAATAATTTTTCAATTTTAATCGTCCTCACGGAAATTTCTTCTTGGAGGTGTTTAATATGTCGTCGAATAATATAAAACTTCTTTGCATTCTGTGCGGACAACAGCCGCCTTGATTTTGTTCAGCGGTAGAATTTTGTCCTTTTGCATCTTTGAACACATTTGAAACACATATTTGTTAGGATTTCTGAAATTTCCGGAAATTAATTAAGTGGCAAACGATCGAAAAGGGATTATACATGACTCAACCCAATTACTAGACAGCGGATCGTTGAAAATAATGTAACGGAATCTTTACATTTTTATAATATACAATATTTACTGTTTATATTAGGCCTATTGATTTTTTTCATATAAACGAATGTAAAGAATTAATATATATGCAAAAGAATGCTGTAAAAATATCCAACCTAATGTGTAATTCATTAGACATAAATATGGTTTGTGGTTTTAGAATACTCCTCGCAGCATTTGCATGTGTCAGTAAATTATACTTTGGACAACTTATAGTATTTTCCTGTCTCACAGTAGGTCCAATATCATTTGTGCTTGCCGGTAAATTGTATGAGCATCTTATGGTGTCTTGTCGTCTAACAGTATTTCTAATGTTGTTTGTACTTGGCAAATTATATGTTGGAGATTTTTTAATATTTTGTTGATTCATAATATTTTCATTGCCACTTATATTTCGTGGTACTTCATAAGGATGCCTTATGATATTGTTAAAGAAAGAGTTCGATTGTATAGTACTTATATTATTAGCTGGTGTCTGCATGAAATTTGTATGATCAATGATTGCGTCTTTCTTGAATCTCTTAATAATATTTTGAGTTTCTTCATCGATTATAGGTCTTCTCTTTCTTTGTGGAAAAATATCTTTTTCGATACTGTTAAGCTTGTAATTTTCTTTCGAATTTCTACATTTGAGAAGAATATTGTATATAAAGAAGTTAAAACAATAATTATAACACAATAAAAATATTCTTACTGTAAAAGATTTGTGTCGATATCATTCTTTATTTTTTGAAAAAAATTGTCGTCGTCATCATCATCAACAGTATTATTGTAATTCGATGTACTCAGAATGTTCGTTGCCTGAAGTAAACTTTTTCTAGTAATATCGGCAGAAGATATTATACCTACAACATAACATGATTAAACTATTAATCCAGGTAATTATTACAAATTTTTCACCCTCTGTATAATATGTTAAAAGATTTACTTGAACTTAATTTTTTTAAATTTGTTGCTTGAGATTGTCCATTATTTACAAAGTTCTTAGAGGAAACTTGATCTTCCTCGTCATTGTTTACATGTCGCAAAAATGAGTCTGAATAATTCTGAAATGTTTTTTGTCTTCTCATTGTTAATCATTAGATTGCACTTCACGTAAAGTACTCGTTTGTTTTTCGAAGAGCATTCTTTCAAACATTAGCGCATTAGCGTTGTCCGGTGCGCGGTGCGTTTCCAATTTTTTTACAAATGGCGCCATGATTTAAAAAAAGATGGAAGCAATGTCCAGCAATGTCCGACATTTTGCGCGCGAAAAAATAATTTATTTACAATCTGAAAACTTTAAATTAAGTGTTTCAAGCATAAAAGAAGGTGTTGACCACTAGCAAATATTCATTTATGATTAAAATAGTTGTTTCATTGAATAAAAATTTTCCATTCGATACAGTCAGCAATTCAAATTTCGATTTTCGCGAGGAAATGCGGCAGAGTTCTCGCGGTGGTTTAGCATGCGATTCTAACCGAGCGAAAGCGTGTTCTAATGTTTCGCATTTAATTTCATATAAATTCTCGCTTCCCTATCGATCTTATTGATTTATAAATTTCCAATAACCGAACGATGTAACCTGGCAAGAAATTACTCTGAGCATATAATCGGCGCGGGAAATCATCGTGTTGACAAATGCTTTATCTTTCGATATTCCCTCAGGCAGAGCTACGTTTGAAATCAATGTGCGATTTAGAGGAAAGCATGCGTCGTTGGTCGCGTTACACAACAAACGAATATCAACGTTTCTTTTTCTCGGGACCGGTGTCTTGTTAAAATTTCACAAAGGAAAAACTATGAATCTGTCTCGAGATCGCAAGCCGAATCGATGATCATGATTCTATCCGGTAACATGCACACGACCAGCTGATCGAGCCTCGAGAAACAATTTCATTATAGGTTAGCCGTGTTTCATCAGAACGGTTCACGAGTGCCGGATCCGTGATTCTAACCTCGCAACGAATCTACCAAGTAGATCGAACGAAAGACAGTATCGTCTATTTAATGTGAATCGCGAGCGAAATAGTTCGGGGAACAATGCGTTTCATGACAGCGGTCAATTTCAAGATGCTGCCTGTCTTTCGGCACCGCATGACGATTGTTCGATCATTCTGCAGAAACCGACACTCGGACGTTCAAGAGTTGTCGACTCATATAAGACCGCTGCAATTCCGTAGAGCAGACCTCGTCGATTGTCTAGGATCATTCACCAGACACACGCGTGATCGTCGTCATTCTGCGGCGGCTGCTATCATCTCGATAAGATCGTTCGCGACCAAGAAATACAACGATAGAGACCCACCGAGGTAAGCTTCAATCTTTTCTCCAACTCTCTGTAATGGCTCTCTCTCTCTCTCTTTCACACACACGTACATCTCATTTCTTTATTTTGATTAGTACGGAAAACGACGGAGATCATGTCGATGATCCAGCTTCGTTGCCAGCGACTGTTGTCGTGCCAGAGGTCTGGCCTCATGTGCCTGTCATAGCGATCAATAGGAATCCTGTTTTCCCCAGATTTATAAAGCTTATCGAGCTTAACAATCCGACTCTCATGGATCTGGTTCGTAGAAAAGTTAAATTGAACCAACCGTACGTCGGTATCTTCTTAAAGAAGGCAGAGGAGTAAGTTGAACAGGAATTTTGGTTCTGGTAAATGTAATTCTTGTATTCTTAATTCTTAATGTTTTGATAGAAACGAAGCGGAAGTTGTACAAAATATGAACGATATTTATCGCGTTGGCACGTTCGCACAGATACACGAGGTACAAGACCTAGGGAATCGACTGAGATTAGTTGTGATGGCGCATAGAAGAATTAAAATTGTTAGTCAGTTACTGGAAGACATCGTGCCAAAAAACATGCACGGTAAGTGCTGGAAACGTGTCTACATCGGTTATACATATATATTTATTTTTATACATTTCAGTGAAAATTTTAAATACATTGTTAACTTCTGAATTTTTCTCATCTTGCCAGCTTTTAAGGCTAAACAGCTTCACACAATAGATTTAACGTGTCGCACCGTCAAATATTAAATTAGATCATTATGTTATTGTTCATTCCAAAAATAATTTTCTGATTATCTCATATATAAATGTATACTGTACTGCCTGATATACAGAGATGAAACTGACGTTTCCACTACTAAATACAACAATTCACGTCCCTGTAGACGATACGGTAACCACTAGTAAACCAAGTCGTAGATCATTAATACGCAAAAAATCAGAGAACAGAATTTCTGAAGCAGAGAAAGCCAAAAAGACCAACGAACCGAATCCCGTCCCGGAAACCGCTGCGTCTGAAAAGCTGGAAGAGGGTCGAGAATCTGCTGTGGCAGAACCTGAGACTGCTCAGCCACAGACCAATAACACTCAACCATTGTTGATGGTGGAAGTAGTAAACATTACCCACGAGAAATTTAGGCAGACTGAAGAGATTAAGGTAAGCATAAACTCTTTGACTGCAAAAGTGTTAACTAATTAATAACTAAGTAATTTCATATTTATCGACACAGGCTTTAACACAAGAATTAATCAAGACGATTCGGGACATAATCAGTATGAACCCGCTGTATCGCGAGTCTTTACAACAAATGCTGCACCAGGGTCAGAGGGTTGTAGACAATCCAGTCTATTTGAGCGACCTGGGTGCAGCTCTGACTGGAGCAGATGCACAGGAACTGCAACAGGTGTTGGAAGAAATGGATGTGAGTGAACTTGAATCCTGACAATGACCAGTGGACCAGAATCACGAAAAGCTGGAGAAAATTCTGGGAATGGTTCTGGGGACTTTTGGAGTCGTAGAATTTAATTCTAGTGTTACATATGAATTCCACCTATTTTATAGAAACTGAATGTTGTTCGCAGATCTCGAAGAGACTAAGACTATCTCTTGCACTGCTGAAGAAAGAATACGAATTGAGTAAATTGCAACAGAAGATTGGTAGAGAAGTGGAGGAGAAAGTGAAGCAACAGCACAGAAAGTATATTCTCCACGAACAATTGAAAGTGATAAAGAAAGAATTGGGATTAGAGAAGGACGACAAAGACGCGATAGCGGAAAAGTATAGAGAACGAATACGAGCGAAAACGGTACCGAAACCAGTGATGGATGTGCTTGAAGAGGAATTGAATAAACTGAATTTCTTGGAGAGTCATAGCAGTGAGTTCAAGTACGTTTAACTCTTATAAACGCACGATCAAGGGTTTTTATAAAATTTAAGCGATAAAGACACGATCTCTACGGTAGCGTTACTCCATTTCCAGTGTTACAAGAAATTATTTAGACTGGCTCACGTCTGTACCGTGGGGTGTGACGAGTCCTGAAAATTTGCATCTTCAGCAGGCTATGGAGATATTGGATAAGGATCACTATGGGATGGAAGACATAAAGAAACGAATTTTGGGTAACTTACATTCGATGGATTCTTACAAAATTCAAAAATTTCTCTTACCTATTCTCTTTCTCTCAAATATAGAATTTATCGCTGTCAGTCAATTGAAGGGTTCGACGCAAGGGAAGATACTATGTTTCCACGGTCCACCGGGTGTCGGGAAAACGTCGATCGCGAAATCGATTTCCCGTGCGCTGAACAGAGAGTATTTCAGATTTAGCGTAGGAGGTATGACAGACGTTGCAGAAATCAAAGGGCACAGGCGAACATACGTGGGAGCAATGCCTGGGAAAATTATTCAGTGTTTGAAGAAAACTAAGACTGAAAATCCACTGGTTCTTATAGACGAGGTCGATAAGATAGGAAAGTAAGTTACCTTCTTGATAAATAGAATACTATCTATATTATGTAAGTAAATTTACAAAATATGGTCTGGCGTTTTAGGGGACATCAAGGTGATCCAGCGTCCGCTCTTCTAGAAATGCTGGACCCAGAACAAAATGCAAACTTCCTGGACCACTACTTGGACGTTAACGTTGATCTCTCGAAGGTTCTCTTCATTTGTACAGCGAACGTGATCGACACGATTCCGGAACCCCTTCGTGACCGTATGGAAATGATAGAGATGTCCGGTTACGTTGCCGATGAAAAGGTCGCGATCGCTAAACAGTATTTGGTACCGCAAGCGATGAGCGATTCCGGTCTCTCTGATACGCACGTGAAAATCGACGACAGTGCGCTCAATCTACTAATTAAATTTTACTGTCGAGAATCGGGAGTTCGAAATCTGCAGAAGCACATAGAGAAAGTTCATCGGAAGGTGGCCTACAAGGTTGTGCAGAAGGAAGCAGAAAAAGTCGACATAACCGCAGAGAATCTACATGAATTCGTAGGGAAACCTGTGTTCACGCACGACAGAATGTACGTGACAACACCCCCGGGTGTTGTTATGGGACTCGCTTGGACAGCTATGGGTGGCTCCACTTTGTTCATCGAAACGACAATTAGGAAACCCACCCAGAAAAAGGGTGAAGGCAGCTTTGAAGTCACTGGACACTTGGGTGACGTGATGAAGGAGTCTATTCAGATAGCCATGACAGTGGCAAGGAAATTCTTGAGCGAAGAGGATGCTACTAACACGTTCCTCTATGATTCGCATTTACATCTGCACGTACCCGAGGGTGCGACACCAAAGGACGGTCCTAGCGCTGGTGTGACTATCGCGATAGCGTTTATATCGCTCGCTAAGAATAAAGCGATTAGGCAAAATGTTGCGATGACCGGGGAACTCAGTCTGATGGGAATGGTTTTGCCTGTTGGCGGTATCAAAGAGAAAACGATTGCCGTAAGTATTCGAAACGGGGACTGAAAACAGGCTCTGAAAAATAAATCTTTCAAACTGTTTTATGCAATGTGTTCTGTGTTTTCAAAGGCAAAACGAGTCGGCGTGAATTGTGTAATCCTGCCCGAGGAGAACAAGAAGGACTACAACGACCTGCCTAAATATATCACAGACGGTCTCGAGGTTCACTTCGCCTCTACCTTCGCCGACGTGCATCGGATTTGTTTCGGAAATGTCGAAGATCCGAGATTATTCGCTACCACGAGTGTGTAGACCGTGATATTCAAACTCTACTGCCCTCTTCTAGGTAAAACCACCTCCTAGAAGCTAAGTACTTAGGAGAACAAGTTCAGGTTCATTCAAAACCATCAGGCTTCAAATACACCTCAAATATTCTTACTATTCGAATACTATCTTCTTGAAAGCAATACGCTGGTCAAAGATAATGGTAAACGAGTCAACTGAACGAATCTAATCTCGAAGATAAATTTTTATTAAGATTCCATTGAAATAAAACGTTTTCCTGTCTAACGTTATCGGTGAGTTACAGCAAAAAGGCAAAGATAATTTTCCTGTTTTTGTAAACGTTTTTGTTATAACAAAAATGGTACTGTAAATACTACTAAATACAATATAGTAACTTTCGCGTTCTTCGTGTACAATGTAACGACTCGATGATCGGAATATAAATATCGGCCACGATACAGTTGTAAATAAGTTTTATCGTTTTCGTGCAGAAAATCTTGTGTTTTGTATCTTACAGTACTATTTTCTATACGCATATGGAGACAATATGTACATAATGGATGAAAGTCGACGTTAGAGATTTTCTGACTAATAAAAAGAAATATATTTTCTATAAGCGTGTCACTGCTAACACCCTATCTTTTTAGAAATCCTACAGAGAACCATTAGCCTCTATCGTTTTAAATGGATTATAAAAAAACAATACCGCTTGTATAGAAACGAAATCTATATTACAAACCGAATGTACAATTTCTGTCGAATACGAATAAATAGCTGTAATGAATTGTACATCGTAAAAGTTTATTAGAGGAATACTGATAGACGTGTATTATTAGTCGTTGTTGCATCAGCTTGGAACTTCCATCTTGCTCAGTCTGATTATAAAATCACATAGTCTCATCTGTACTTGAATCTCAATAGGATTATTTGTAACGTAGAATCCAGGCACTCCAGCCTTCTCTAGAATGCTTTGCTGGTCAGCTACTTTCTGATCCAATTGTTGAACCAATTTCATATCCAGCTGCTTCAATTCGTGTCTGTGCTTTTTGTGCAATGCTGTTTTTATCAGCAGCCTCTCCTCGTCCGTGGACGTAGACGTTAACGTCTCTTGCGTTTCAATCTTCTGCTGATTCAGCAGTTGGAGGCGTTGCTGGAAAAGATGCTTCTCCGTAACGTGCTGAATCTCCATCAATCCTTTCACGATCTCGAATATCGTGTCGTTTAACAGAGAGTTGGCTAATCCGGACAGCAACTCGTAAGGAAGTCTCATCTGATACTTTGGGGGAAGCTCACCAGCCATGTGCTGGAGCTGTTCCACCAAGAAATACAGCTTTCTCTGTAGATCTTGAGGAGTTGGAGCGGCAATGTCCATTTTTCCATGAAATAGAAACCTAAATAAACAAGAATCTGTTGCAGTATGATTGATACAAATAATAGAAATTATATCGTTAAATAATATTAAACATAGATTTTTATAAATTCATTCAAACATTTTCTTTAAAATACAATAGAACATTCCCTCCAACCTAAATAATATTACATACGTTTTCGAGGAAAAGTGAGGTTCGGGTGCGGTCGATTTTCATCGATGACGCTTTTATTTTTGATAATAGATCGGAAATTTTACTAGATACGTTCCTGAAGAAAACGTAGACGATGAACCAGCTCTTTTAATCATTTTTTCTAGCTATAATTACATTTAAACACCGAAGAGACCATCCGTAGCAGTCAGCCATAAGTACTAAATTTTTCCAACGGGTACAAAATTGTATTATTTAATAGATTACCGAATGAGTGTGTTAAAAAATGACAGGACATCGTATTAAACTTGTTTTATAAAGTCATATTGCAGTAATGTTCCATTTGATTTTTATGTAAATAGGAGATAAAGAAAAAACAACTAAATAGAAAGGCACTCAAAGGCACGTGGTCATGAGACAACCACATGCCTGAATAGCTCAGTCGGTAGAGCATTAGACTTTTAATCTAAGGGTCCAGGGTTCAAGTCCCTGTTCGGGCGTTCTATTTTCTTTTTTACATTTTTTTTTTAACAATCCTGCACAACAAACATATTTATTAAAATTTCGTGCACCATTTTCCGTCTGTATCTCAGTCAAAAATCCGTCATTTTTCTTAGATATTTTTGTTGCAAACGGTAGCCGTAAAAAATGAAAAACCCTCAAAAATTCGATCTTTATTGTTTTTCACAATGATCTCCCGCAATAAAAAAATCTGAAAAAGATTGAAGACGCTGCCTGTTATAGTTGGTTATAGTATGGTTATAGTACAATCGGTGATAGTACTTTATCAAAGGACCGTTTGAAAATAGCGCGCAACGCAGAGCGAGCCGCGAAGCTGTGCGCAGCCTGTTTATTTGCGATCGAAGAGCCGTGCAGAATGATAAAGTCTCCGCGGAGGTTCGCAGTTGTTCTCGTATCATTTCCGTTTCGTGCTCCGACCGTGGATTCAAATTCAAAAAATGATTCGCCCAAGTTGTGCCTCGAACCTACGGTCCCTTTATGCGAACATTTAAGAAACGCTTTCGTCATCATAGTGTAAACAATGCCACTATGTACGAGCGCTGCCAATGCATTACAATATAGCACAGATAAATGGTTAATAGTGACTGTCAACGGGAAAAGTATTTGAGAAAACTACGAAACATGGGCTCGCTCGACTCGAGTGTATCGAATTCGGAGAGAATACTTCTGCTTCTCGAAGAATTCGCTGAACTTTCGTATCCGCAGATGCAGCAGAAGCTGAACAAATATGTGAGTTTTTAACGTTGCGACGTTTGCGCGCACGAATTTTTGGCGGCAGTCCGGGCGGCGTTTGAACGCGTTCCATTTTGCACGCGTTAATTTATTGCTTACGGTTTTCTCATGTTGCAGCTACAAAAAACGACTAATTCGAAAGTGTCGTTCTTGGTGCCCTTTCTCGTTAAATCGGAGGAGATGCTGATCCATGTGATAGGAGAGCAAATTCTAGAGAGACAATTGCGCTTCCCTGTGAGTATCAGTACAAATGAGTACAAATAAGTACAAATTAGTGTCAGGCAGGGCGTTGAACTCGAGTAAGCAGTTGAAATAAAATTTAGAGCTTGGTAGGGAATAGTTTCAAGGATTGTCCTACATTGCTGGCATAGTATAATTGACTGACAATGGCTTAATCCTCAAATAGAATACATAGAAATCTATGTGACGGAAGCCATAGACTATTGATATAATAATACAAATCTCTACAGAAACTGTTGAAACTGTTGAGAAATACTATCAATGACAGAGATACGACTTATCATTGTGCATACATTCCCAATTTTTATTTATACAAATTAAAAAATTTCCTGCTGATAAGATAATAAATAGTAATGTGTTGACGCAATCTGCTAACTGCAATCAGAATTCGTCAGAACACATTGCGATGAACATTTATAATTGTTTTATATTGTAAATAGTCCCTTAAAATTGTTATGCTACATTAATGCAATTTTGAATGTCTTTTCAGGTGCTGAATAACATTTTATTCAAGACTGTAAAGAGCAAGTCGCCAACGACTATAGACAGTGCATTGCTCGATGAGGAAATACTGAGACACATCCAGTGCCAATGTCAATGCCAATGTCCAGTGCCAAAATCGTTATTAATGATTCCTATAAAACATCCCAAGCAAGACTATACAGTTTTGGTAGTTTGTTTAGGTGACAATAACAATGAGAAATCTACCGATAAGTCCATAGAAATTGTCCAAGAATGTTTCCGGTGAAGTATCCTTTCTGTTGCGTCGAAAGTAGATTGACAATTTTCAAAATGAAATTAAAACAGAACTGTAACACAATCTTTTCCTTGTATAGATTCTGCTTGGGATTTTTATTGACCTCGTTCGCGTATTACGAAGAACAACGTCAGAAGAAACAATGCCAGAACCTACTTTCGTTTTCTAGGAAACTACTTACGCATATAGGTAATAGTTAGTCTAACAACTTTTGATCGAATCGTTTTTTTTTTTATCCTACAATGGAACTTTTTCAGGGGACTTTTCCGATCTCCTGCGCGAGATCATGGCAGAAGTTAGAAACGTAACGAACGCAGAGCGATGCTCCTTGTTCCTTCTGGATCCGGATCAGCAAGATCTAGTTGCCAAAGTGTTCGATGGCATTGCCATGAAAGAAGTGAGTTGTAAGCCACGCGAGACGAAGCCTTACGGCTGGTAAATCAAATTTAAGACCCGATTGTTTCTAGTCTGTGAAAGAAATGAGAATACCGATAGGGCAGGGTATAGCGGGTCACGTCGCGACCACTGGCAAATTGCTAAACATTAGAAACGCGTACGAGCATCCTCTTTTCTATCGCCGAATAGACGAGGTCACAGGCTTTAAAACTAGAAATATCTTGTGTTTCCCGATCAGAGACAAAAAAGGAATTGTCGGTGAGCGAAACGTTCATTAATCGCTTGTTACGAAAATATTGGAGGTGTAAGAGAACTCGAAAATGTTGACGACATTTTCCTGGTTCTCGCACGCCCCTAAAACATATCGAATGAAATTCGAAATTGAATAATAAATTAAAATCGCCACAATTTGATTTTATCGTAGGTGTTGCGCAGCTCTGTAACAAAAAGGATGGGTTCTACTTCGATGTGTTCGACGAGGAGGTAGCAATGGCGTTCAGCATCTACTGTGGACTATCCATAATGCACAGTATCGTTTACAAGAAAATGCAGGACGCACAAGCGAGAAATAAACTCAGTAACGAAGTTATGATGTACCATATGAAGGTAGAGTTTCTGGGAACACAGACAACAGTATTCACTTGAACCGAGTGAATTTAATTCATCGAACGAAATGCTTATTCGCAGGTGGAAGATAACGATGTCCAAGCATTGCTGACTTGCAAGGACGAACACAACATAAAAGACTTCAATAAATTCCAATTTGCTCCTAAAAATGTACCTGAGATGCACATGCCGTGTTACACAATCAAGATGTTCAACGATTTAGGTCTCATTAAGCATTGGAAGATGAAAGCATCGACGTTAGCTAGGTAATGAAATTGTTGAGTGTTCTATCACTAGGTTTACAGGGCGCATCAGAATGACGAATATTACTATGTAGAATAGTAATGTTTAGTGTTCCTTAAACCTACTGTTAAGAGATAGATGCAGTATTAATTAAAAAATTGTGCAGGTTTATATTATACGTGAAGAGGGGTTATAGAGATGCACCTTATCACAACTGGGTACACGCGTTCTCCGTAACCCATTTCGCCTATTTGCTAATAAAGAACCTGTATTTGATTTCCGAGAACTACATGACACACTTGCAAGCCTTAGTCTTCCTAGTGGCCTGTTTAGGCCATGATATTGATCACAGAGGAACGAATAACTCGTTTCAAATGATGTGTAGCACAGTACTGGCCAGTCTTTATAGTTCTGAAGGCTCTGTGATGGAGGTAAGCTTGTATCTTCGAAGATGTAACTGCTAGTAACTGCAATAATATTATTTTATGTTGTATGGAAGAGACATCATTTGGCGCAGACCATGTGCATTTTGAACACAGAGGGTTGCAATATATTCGAAAGTTTCAATAGCGAGGAATACAGTGAAGCATTGGATTTATTAAAGAATAATATACTCGCTACTGATCTGGCAGAACATTTTCGCATTGCAGAAATGCAAGATAGCATTGTGAAAAATAAATATGTGAAAAGCGATCCGAAACAACAAAGACTGTTCTTCAACATGCTTATGACGTGCTGCGATCTCAGCGATCAGACTAAACATTGGAAAGTTTCAAAGGAGACTGCGGTGAGCAAAATGTTGAATGTTAATAAATAATTTTGCACGTCTGTCTAACATCAATTCTGCGTTTATTGTAGGAACAAATTTACAATGAGTTCTTCTCGCAAGGAGACCTAGAAAAGAGTATGGGTAGCTCCCCTATAGAAATGATGGATAGAGAACGCGCCTCTATACCAGACCTTCAAGTTCAGTTTATAACAAATGTAGTTCTTCCACTTTTTACGTGAGTATACTTCTACAGATGTACTTTGTAGCTTTTATGCACTAAAATCACTTTAATGGTTTTCGAACGTTGTTTCTAGTAATCTTGCTACATTGTTCCCCATGGTGCAACCGCTAGTTTACGTGCTGAAAGAAAATCGAGACTTGTGGGAAGTGTCCAGACCCATATTCCAAAAGTACAGACGTTTAGGTGTGAAAGGCATTGAGATTTTGATGGATCCTGATTTTGGGCGAGAAGTACTGGAAGTCTACGGAGAAACCATTAGCGATTTGTCAATAGGGACTATATCGTCGCAACAAAGTTGAAGAAAAGTGATGTTCAAGCTGAAAATAAGGATGTACAGACGTAGCATCGAAGTTAGAGATTCGATATTATTTTTGTCATGAAAAGAGCGAAATTTATAAAATATGTAGTATTTTTTAAATTCAAGAGCAATAGAAGAGCTTATTAGGTGGTAAGCATCGGACGATACTTAATTGGTAGAAAGACGCTGGCGTTCTAATTATTATTTTATTTATGTTTAATGTTACGTGTACACATGTATGTATATGTGTATTATTAATTATATAAGTATCGTTCTCTAGGTACAAAATGCCTGGGCATTTATCTTAACATTCAATCGTATAACGATTAATATATTTTTATTGTAAAATTCAACAAAGTGAAACACAGTTCCTAATGTAAAGATTATAGGTAAGCCAACAAAAACCCATAGTTTAAAAATTCCGATACATACATATGTACATGATTAATTATATAGTCGAAGTTATTATAGTAATTTTTTATTTTCCGAC
>CM052329.1:13533106-13676333 GCA_028455615.1 Lasioglossum zephyrum | reverse complement strand
AAAAAAAATAAACTTCCACTTGCATAAATATCTGCTGTCTAATCGTTATCATACGTGACTTGTTTATTTACTTATAGATATTGTTGGTTTATTGTATTATCTTTCATAAAACATAATTTTCATTTCAAATGCCCCACTTGTTAGAAAGTTTGGTTGCCAGTTTATTATGTATGGAACTATTTTCTCATTAATTTAGAACTCTATATTTTGAACAAGTTACTAAGGAGACAGTGTAATGAAACTTTTATATTTTATAGAAGGCTATTAAAAATGGCTGATGTACGATTGCTAATACAAGAAGAAGGTCGGGCAGCTAGAAATTTGATAGCTTTTAATGTACCAGTTGGAACGAGTAATAGTGAGAAGGTTACTAGAAAACCACCTAGCGTGCCAAGAATATCACAAGCGAGTGCAACTAAACGATCAATGAAACCAACAACCAGAGTACGATCAGCTTCCACTGGTCGAGACAAAAAATCTGGTAAGCTAAAGTTCTAAGTAGACTATGGATGTTAAAGAGCTTCGAGTTATCAAGGTTTGACTGTACTGAATTCTCTCGAATTTTAAATTCTGCCATTTTTTAAAAATTTTCAGAAGCCATAAATGCACAAAGATCTGCAGTCTAGTTATAAGATAATAACATATTAGGTTGGTCGAAAAGTGGTTCTGATTAAGTTTAATTATTACTTTATTATTCTCCAAGCGTTATATAATATTATATTACAACTTCTTAATACTAAAATTAATCTGTAACTGAGAGAGAACACTATATTATGATATGTATTGAACAGTTTGACTTAATGATAAATGAAGTTATTATTTTAAAACCATGCATATTTAAGTTGTATTTAATCTTGAATGTACACTAAATCGCTTTGTTTTTATGATAGAATTACAGGCGAGATACTGGGCTTTTTTATTTGGTAATCTTCAAAGAGCTGTTGACGGTATTTATCAAACATGTGAAGAAGATGAAAATATTTCAGAATGCAAAGAAGTGATACTAGTTTTAGAAAACTATACAAGAGATTTCCATAACTTGATCGAATGGTTTAAAGTGAAATGGGCATATGAAAATTCATCACCTCCGCTGAGACGTACTCCGTTAGCCTGGGAAGTTAGAAAAACATCTCCTTGTCGCATCTGGAATTCAACGATGATTCCAAAATCCACTAGTCCTTTGCAAAGAATGAGCCCTACCGAATCTGTATGTCGAAGTCCTGTAGACCAGATTATTTCAGAAAATAAGACTATTTCCATAGATAATAAGGTCAGCCAGATAAAAGGAGAGCCTGTACACAAATTGGTAAAAGATAATAAAAGTAATGTCATCAGAAATAATTCCACTTTAAGTGAGAAATGTAAAAGTCCAATAGATAAGGGAATAACTCAATCATTGATCAAAGAGAAATTCACTTCAATGAAAGTAAATAAAACTCTTGTCAAACATGTAATATGTTCAAAAACAAGCGGTAGCATTGCAATGGATCAAAAGCCAAATGATTATTCGCAACGTGATCTGAAAAGTAAGTTGGATACCAAAAATGTCTCAAAACCAATTAAAAATACATTACACAATAATTCTACTAAAATAGCAGATTCTAATATAATATTAGAGAAAAATGAACAAATAATCCAGAATGATAAAAATATACAATTAAATACTCTTACATCGACGGAGAAAGAACATTCTAAATCTATCAGTGTGGATAATAAATTGTGTGCTCAAAATAGTTCGTTAGTTAAGTCCACAAATCCCAGGAATGATTTAGGACTTGGAAAAAATGAAATTAATGCAAAAGTAAAGAAGCAAAGCACAGGGAAAATTATTCGAGCTGTTGGCATTGAGAATATAACACCTGAAAATAAATTAATAGAATCTAACAATACTATCGTGAAAGAGAACAATGGCATTTGCTCAGCGAATAAAAGTGTACAGAGTATTACGAAAGTTTCAAATAAAATTACTCAAAAACCAAAAACACAGTCCAATGCGAGTGATAATATAAATATTAAAGTTGGTACAAAAACTGTATCGGACATGTCCTGCAACAATTCCAACAAAGGATCAGTTAATATTAACAAACCAGCATATTCTACGGTATCGCAAATGAAGGTTATTAAAACGAAACAACCAGGCCTCCCAGAAACTCCGAAATTTTTTCGAAGTAAAACTACTCTAAGCGATAAATATATATCGACTTCAAACAAAATGAAACCCGGAACATCCGTCATAGTGAGGCAACGATTTCAATCTTTCGATGACAAGGTATTTATTATCACTTATTTATATATTTTTTTCTGTTGAATTTAATACTTCAGCATTTTAAAAAAAATGTTGTACTCCTTACTAGATTTCGGAACAAAGTACACTAAAAAAGGATCAAAGCTGTAAGGATATAAACGGTTCAGTAGAGGTATTAACAAAACAAACGCTTACCGTGAAGACAAAAGAAGAGAATGATGGTTGGCAAACGGTTAGAGGCCGTTGCAGAAGAGGAAGTACTCATAATTTGAATATGTCTACAAGATTTCACAAACCGAGTACCGCTACATCTTTACCAGCTCTATCTATAGAAAGTCCGTCAGAAAAATGTAAAAAGAAATGCTTGACTCCAGATGGAAATGGCAAACAGAAAAAGAAATGTATTGCGGAAAAAGAAGGGAAAAACATAAGTAACGAAGTAAAAAAAGTGAAAGGGGAGTCGGTCGCAAGCCTTACCATTAAAGATAAGGTAGAAGAGGTTTTCAAAAACACTGTTAATTTGAATGAAATAAATTCTACATCGATGATTGCAGCTATATTTAAAAGCGACGCAGAGCTACTCGAAAAACGTATACAACAATTTATGGCTGCCCAAGCAGAAAGAGAGAGAATCATTTTGGAAGAGGAACGAAAAACAGAAGAAGCTGATTCTCAGCGATCGCAGCAGTTGTCGGACGAAGAAGCTTCCTTGCGTAGGCAAATTTTAGAGTTAGGATGTGCGGAAACTGATGTTGACACAGAAACTGACGAGACAGATGGTGAAATGGTCCTTGAAATCGAGGATGAACCAGCAACATCTCCTACTGCGGTGCCCGATGACGTCAGTTTAGAAGATAGGTACATACATACATATATATGTGTACAGGGTGGTTCACCAGATATTACCACCCGATTTTCGTCATTAACATTAAATTAACCTTATACAAAACATTCTTTGCTACTAATAATAATGACGAAAATCAAGGTCGTAGTAACTGGCGAACCACCCTGTTACGATATTCGTTACGTTTAATATGTCTTTTGTTTTGGATAGAATTTAACTTAGATTGTTCTAGGTATGAGAATGTATTAGAGGGAATGTCTTGGGCTGAGTGTGTAGACACGCTGGCACAGTTACGTGCGTTAGTAGCCCGTCATCCTGGTAGAGCTTTAGAATTGCATCAAAAGCTTTCATCTCCATCCCGAAAAAGGTCATTACCCGAGACACTGAGGAGATACCAAGCAAAACAGGCTTGTGCACAGCATAAGCGCCAGAAGTTATTGATGGAGAAATCGCAGAGATTACGAGAACTGTTAAACAAGGTGAAAGACGTTAAAAGTGCCAAAAGTCAGCTGATAGAAGACAAGAGGGTGCGAATGGAGATGAAGTTGAAACGGGCAGAAGAAAATAGAACGCAGCATCTACTAGAAATTGTGAGGAAAGCTCACGACGAAGACTCGAAATTAAAAGAGATTGCATTTATTAACGAGCTTGAAGCACAGAACAAGAGACACGATTTCATGGCGTTATGTCAGGAACAAGAAGAGAGACTACAAGTATACTATATAAAATTATATTCCCAATGAATTGTTATTTAACAGCTTATAATTATCTGATTTTTAGGGAATCCAAGAGGAACGTCAACGTCGACAGGAAGAAAAAGCTGCTAAAGAAGCTGCAGCTGAGGAACGCAGACGAGCTTTAGAGGCTGAGAGGCAGCTGCGTATACAGAAAATGAAGCAAGCTCGCCGTGAACGTGAAGAAAGAGTCGGCAAAATGCAGCTGGAAAGAGAAAAAGAGCGACAGGTAACAATATTTGTATTACTATATTATAAATTGGTGCTAATTATTATTAAATGTGTAGGAGCTCGCAAGAGAAAAAGCTAGGGATCGAGAAGAACGTTTATCGGCCCTTCATGCAGCTCAATTAGCAAATCAAGAAGAGTTACAGAAGAAAATAGCTCAGAAACAACAAGAATCAGCGAGAAGGCACGTTGAGAATATAGAACAGATTCGACAAAAAGCAGTTGAGTCTTCGATTTTAAGGTCAGAGGAAGTTCCGCCAACTTTGAGATCCTATCCGGCCCAGAAACAATGCTCTCTATGCGGAACAGTGGTAAGCATTTTTCACCGAATCACGTTTTACTTAGAATAAGTATTTACTGTACATCCTTTTGTGATTTATCTTTTAGTAATCATTCATTTATGTTAATATTTACGATCTTGTTGTTAACAGATACCGAATGAAGTGTATCTCCTAAGTCATTTGAAAGGAAAGATGCACATCGAAGCCGTACGAAGCACACACGATGGTCGAGAACCATCTCGTGACGAGCTGCAACGGTTTAACATATTGCAAATACGTGATTTGCCGATCTCAGTTATCGATAACAATAATTCCAATGAAATTAAAGCTGCGAAAGAGAAACAGAAAGCTTTGAAACGGCGGTGCAGGAAAATGAAACAACGTATGCTTTTACGTGGCAAAGAGTGGGAAGATAACCATAAGACCGATGTAAATCAATCGACCGAATCAACGAATAAGGCTAAGTTCCGTCGAAATTTAAAGGAATTGGATCGGTTATACAATAATCATTCGAAAACGGCATGGTCCAGCGTCGCCATTGCTGCTTTGGAACGTTGTCTAGGTGACATAACAAGAGCCTTTTCGAAATCGGTAAGTTTCTACTTTAAAGTGTATCGACCTCATAAAATGCTCTCTTTAAAAAGTTAAAACACACTAAAATAGTTCATAAATGTTAAAAGCTAAAATACCGTTTAATATGCAACGACGAGAACGGTTTACCTTCTACTAAGTGTATATTTCTTTTAATATTATGTTTCAGTGTCCGTTGGATCAAAATGCTTTTAGAGGTTTAAATGGATACGATGTTCTAACAAGTCTGTTGAACTTAGGATTGCAAATGCAAAATGTATCTCATAATTTACCAAATAAGTAAGTAAAATTTCTCATAATCTTCTCATTTCTCGATAATGCAAAGATGGGGTTTTCACAATATATTATTTCTCTCTAGATACCAATTTCAAAGAGTTTTATTTCATATTTCAGGAGCATCGTTTCTGTATGTCGTGTGTATAAGCTCAGTGTCAGCGGGAATGATGCCAACATTGAAGTAGTTGTGTCCAGCAACAAAATTCTGGTCATCTTGGATCTCCTGCTTCAACATTTAGAGGTATGTTTAACCACATTGTTAATTTTCACGATTTTTGAAAAGATTTTATTTAATTTTATATGCACTGAAATTGTTTTTATGTTTTTCACAATTTTACTAGTATGTTTTATTGTTTATGTGAATAATGAATATGTTTTTGAATTCTCCCCACATGGTAAGTACTTATATTAGAATTTACTACTATTAAATATAAACATTTGCCAACAGTCATCTTAACATTAATTAAATTAAACTGTATCTAATTCTCTTACTACAGCTTATTAAATTTTGAATGAATAGGAAAACGTCTGACTCTTTTTCGTTGAAATAACTTATTTTTACTATTTTAAAGTTCTAATATTTAGAGCTTCTAACATTATCACTCTCCTATGAATATCGGTTTGCTGCACGAACTGATTATGTAAAATAAATAGAGCATACTTCGATTAACTAATATAATTAAATCTTATTGTGAAAAAGGTAGTCTGTAAATATAACGGTCATAGTGACAATTTAACTATTGGACTGTGAATCTTTGTGCATATTTATATCATTAAGAAGCAATACTCTTCAAATGTAAAGTAAACTTCAAACAAAAATTTTATTCGAATGATGCCGAACACTGGCGCTAGCAAACGGGGACTTTGCGCGTCAGTGACGCGTGAGCGGATTCCCTGTCGATTTGCTCGTTTTTCGAGCTCATTTCGAGGTTGGTAAATAAACGAACGCAAAGACCATCATACCTGTCCTGTACGACTTGTCAAAATAAGGATTAAAAGTCTTAGGGCTGGCTTCAGCTTGCCTCCTTTACTCTGAAGCCGGCTCTCTTCGAGTATTTAACTCTTTCTCCGAGCACGAGCCCGTAAGCTGGTTGCTGGAATCCATCGAAGAATTTCGGTTGTAAATAGTACACTCTGCACATACAGTGTGAGTCACATAACTGGAACAAGCTATATCTCTTGTTTGATTCGAGTATAACAATAAGGGATTACATAAGTTTGAACGATTTAAAAATAAGAGAAATTCAACAACATTTTTTTACGTCTACAATAATGTGTCTTTAAAATATCAATTTGCTGAAAACTTGAGCCAAATATCTTGAATTCGAAGCAGTAAACTAGTTGCTGTAATTTCTCAAAAAATTCCGAATCGTAGATTTAAATATTAGAAAAGTTATCGTTCTTTTGAGGGTGTTCGAATATTAATGGGAGTCTCACTGTATGTACTATACTTTCACAGAACTAGAATTTTCAAATAGCGCACGATAACGTAGTCTCATTAACCGATAAGGATTTTTCTTAATCGCTCATTTCAATAATTGCTGCAACATTTAAAAGCTTATCCATATTCATTAAACTTAGACGAAGCGGAACTCAATTTTCCGTGAACCGTGTAATTTATTAAATGATGACGAATTAGGCGTGAATTACACAACTTTTATCATTTCTGTACAAATTTGTGTGTAGATAGCTTTTTAATTATTTATACATTTTTTAGCAAACTTTGAATGGTTTGACAAATATGTACATGGTCAAATTTGGTTCGAGGAGATTCAGTTTCTGTTAAAAATGGCCTTAATATTTAATAGATTTATTAATTTAAATAAAAATGGCCTCATAGTTTTAATATTTTTACCTCGGTAACGTGTGTTCATTATGTGTATAATAAATAATAAATACATACTTACCACATACTTCTGTACATAGATAAATATTTCGGTATTTTAATCCATATTGATTAAAATATTATTATATTATTTTCAACCGATTAAACATATTAGATAATTGCATAAGTTTGTGTCCGATTTTCATAGATGTCACCATTCTTTTCTAATTCTAGAATAAACATCAATTTTATAACTCTAGAAGAAGAAAATGCTACTTCTGATTCTAGAATTAGAAAAGATTATCTAAGTATAATTGATTAATAAAGCTGTGTTTTTCAAAGTTTAACCATTGAACTTCATTTTCAAATTGTTCACGAACTTATACAATCATCTGATATTAGGAAAGAAAATAAATGTCTATTTCACTGCAGTTTATTACAGTGTAGGTGGAAAATTTTTATTTCGCAAAAAGATCCACTGTCTAGTTATTGTTAAAGTCGGACATTTCATATGCAGCAGTTGAACAGTTTGTCAGTTACCGTTGCACAGTGCGGTACCCCGTGGACAAAAATTAAAAAATTCATTGTCTAATATCCACTGGACTCTATATTGAAACTATGTTTTCACATCTAAATATTATCATGTTTATCAATAGAAAATTCAAATAATTCAGTAGGGGATTAGTTATAATCGTTTTTTCTCAAGAAAATCATATATCAAGCAATTTATTGATTCCAAGCGTCACCTACTTTCATAGTAACAAAAAAACGAATTTCATAAAACATGTCCTATGGGATATGGTAGTTTAAAGTACAGCTAATGCGACTGAAGTGTCAAAAATTGTAAGTCTTTTATATGCAGTATACTAGTCAATAATACAGTTGAAATAACGTTTCTCACCTTTTTCCCCTTTAAATAGAGATATTTCAAGAAGGGTTCAGAACATCCTGCAGTGTTTGCTATTTCGTAATTAGTAGACATGCTTCAATTTCCTACAAGTTTTTCCTGCTACAAACGGCTACTCTCAAAGTTATTTACTTTTTTACTCGGCTATGAATACTTGTTTTTTTTATTGATATTTATTTATCTGTTTTCTACGCGTAATATATGCACCATTTGTTCATATTTCATTTTTACATTACACATAAAACATGCCTCTTATTGTTTCTTTCAAATTTATGTAGTGTAAAAAATGGAAAACTCTAAAATAGTATTCCAAATCTTCGATTAGTGTATTTAAAACAATTCCGAACAAAAAAGTATAAATTATTCCTACGCTATACAAATTTTTTTATTTTTGTCCCAAATTCCTATTAAACTACCGCACTGTGCGTTGCCACGCAAACGTGCTCGGACCATCGCATCGCGTGTCTGCAATAGGTAGGTTCGAAGTCAATCGTTTCGTTCGATGATCCGTAGTAATCGTAATCGGTCCGCGAATTCACCGGTATGATTTCGGGATCGATTTTTCACGCTTCGTAGATACGGCACTGGCGCCGTTCGTTCTCCTGTTCCTCCCCCGGGAATCTCCCTCCACAAATGCATTAGCGGCGAGAGAGCTTTTAGTGACGTCACCCACGCACACGCACACAGGTTCTTGGCGTACATGCCGACACGCGCACACCAGCGGATGGGAATCGGGTTATACGGTGAAAGGAGCGTGTATTCCATGCAGAATGTGCGTGGGTACTTCTGTTGCCGCTTCCATCAAGCTCCGTTTCGAGGACCCGACCTAATCTTTTGTCTCGTCCTCTTATCGGTGCTTTTTCAACGACCTCTCCGCAGCTTCCAGAATTCGGCTGTTCCTCATATTTCATCTGCGACGCGAGCTTTTCACAATCCCTCCAAAACGCTGCTCTACAACTTTCCTATTTTCTATGCAGCGAACCATAACTACAGTAGCGGACAAAAGTTTAAGACAACTATCTTTTCAGCAGATTATTTATTAGAGATGCTCAACGTCTAATAGTTCCCAATCGCTCATAACTGTCAAAGATCAAAGGAGTATCTTCTGACGGAATTCGATATATCAGACGTTGCAAAGGTGAAGATCTTAAGGCGCACAGTGGTCCAAAAACCCGAAAACGTACTAAACAATTATTGGATTTGCTTAAAAATTGATATTAAGGCGTTTTGGGGGTCGCTGATCACGAATCTGAACTTAAAAAATTTAAGAACAAAATGGCGGATCCAATATGGTGGCAAAAAATTATTCATTCTCAAAAATCGTTTATCGGGATTTTAGGTGAAGCTGATTACGAATGTGAATTTAATATATATGTATATAAAAAAACATGAGATCATTATGAATTCATTATCATTATCATTACAAATCAAATTAATTAAAATGTACAATATACTATAACATGATAACGTTTTGAGTATCTATTCAGAATCGTCATCTGATTCCGTCTCTTCTATTCTTTTATTTATTTCCGGTGTTTGTAGCAATGCAATTGCTTAGGATTAAATATGTTTAAACAATCATTAAAGACGGAGAGGCACCACTTTTGCACCGTTTTTTTGATGATATTTTTTAATTTATCTGAAAAACGGGTCTAGCGGAAAATCGAACTACACCACGCGATAGAGCAGACTTTTATCTTGAGAAACCGCCCTTTCAAGTTTCCAACGTCGACGTATTTTTCTGACCAGAGAACAAAATATCCGTGCCCGACATGAGTTGCCGCCAGTGACGCTAACCACTCGTCCGCCGGGCCGTATCGCGTGGAACGCTCGCTAAACATATTTAAAAAATCATAATGTATTACCATTGCACATCACTGGATTTGGGCATGTCACGAGAA
Source organism: Lasioglossum zephyrum (assembly GCA_028455615.1). Classification (NCBI taxonomy): domain Eukaryota; kingdom Metazoa; phylum Arthropoda; class Insecta; order Hymenoptera; family Halictidae; genus Lasioglossum; species Lasioglossum zephyrum. The sequence goes on along the minus strand of CM052329.1, from coordinate 13,666,501 downwards.
TCTTTTGCTCTAAAGAACAATACAATATCTTTTATAATAACATCACAATATTTATTGAAATTCAAAAAATATGTCTCTTTTTTCAATCTCAAAATTTCTCAAAAACTATGCGTCTAGGAAAAAAATTAAGGTCAGATTCGCGGAATCAGCGCGAAAAACTCGATAAGAATCGCACAGTGAGAATCGAAACGATTTTTGGCTGTGTAATTCAAACTTAACGAAAAAGATAATCCTGCAAAAGCACAAGGAAAAATTCAACTGAGTCTTAAAAGAAAACAAATAAAGAAATCGAAGAAAACTAAATCTTAGAAAGCTAAATCTAAATAATTTGTAAGTATTATTCGATTGTAGGCTAATGGAAAAATTGGGTTTAATTGACTTGAATAGTGAGGATCGAACAACAATCGCGTCTTTTCGTTTCATTTCATTCATATTATTGCCGTAAATCGTGCAGTTTGATCGCAGGACCAAAAGCAAATATGTTTCAAGAAAATACGACTTGTGGCACTATTATACAATCCAGCAGGAATCACAATTTGGGCCATTGCACAAAGGAAATCGATGATAGTCCTGTAGGGTCCAGCTTTTCAATCTCGTCCGTTGACGAAACAAATTTACAGTTTCCCGTAAATCGTTCAAGATCGCTGGTTCCCCTCATGATCTTGCCCCTTTTATTCAATGTTCCGTCGGTGCATCCACACGGCTTTCGCGAAGGCATAGACAAATTTGATGATTCGGGACTGGCTTGATCGCTCGCACAGAAAAGGGAAAAATCTCCCCGTTAATCTACTCGACTGGCAATACAAAGGGTCGAAAACAAACGATGTAGATTCGTTTATTGGGTTACTAGCCGGGACAGCTGTTTTATAATGATTATTAGTCTGCGGATCTTTACAGATTTTGCACTCCAAATTCAACCTTTTACAAATAAAGTATTTTGAAGTAAGTCTTTGTAAAAAAAAAATTAAATCGTGACACAAAAACGTAAATTAATTGTGAAGAAATTCAAAGTTTTATTAAGTGCAGAGATGTAGAGTCAAATAGTTACTTAAAATTAATCACCAATTTGTAACGTATGAAAACTGTGTGTAGATATGTATATTCATTGTAGGAATTTTCTGATTGATACATTTTAAAAACGATAGAATCCTGTCTTATGTTTTCCTCGCAGTAACGACACCGTTCACGTGCACCTAAATAAATATATAATTTAGTCTAAATAAATGAATTTTCAATATTCTTAATGGGTGAATTTCATGTGAAAAGGGTGATATAGATTTGCAAAAATTATGTGCATCTGTTACAAGAAATAAGATCTATTTAGAAATTTCTTTCTCTTTTTTTTATCATTTTAATAGATTGAAAGTCAGACGTTGGCATTTTTGAGTTATTTAATCTTTCTATTGTATCAAATTGTACTTAACTATTCATTTTTTACATAAATGCATAAAATCGTCAGTCTAGATTATTTCTTAAAAATTAAAATGTTGCGTATCATCCTCGAATGAAGAAGAAGATAATGCAAATTTGGTTGCCACAGTGGAAAATTTCATTGATTACAGTCTTTGAAAATGAACTGTGCGAGTACGTCTAATCACGAGCGGTACAACGCGTGTAATGGACATGTGACATGAGATGTTGCATGTAATATGTAAGTAAGTTATGAAATGTATAGAGATTAAAGAAATTATTATTTGACCTGACTATCAGTGGTAGAGATGGTATTATTTTGTTATTATGCACTAATTGTTGCATCTTTATTGCCAACAGTAAAATAGAGTATGTATGTAATAATTAGATAATGGATAAGATTATAGTAAACAAATTGCAAGTACACTAGATTAACACGAAATTATGTTGGATGTTTATCAGAGTAAAATTTGGAAAATAAACTTTCTGTAAAAAATTGAATATTTAAATGCAGGTTTTACTACATAGAGAAAATACATACAGGTCCATTATTCATATTTGTAATAAATATAATTTTATTTTTCACTTCCTGTACCAAAATCGCGATTTCTTTTAAACAAATAATGTTTAAATCAAGCCATACGAGTAAATATGGTTTATAATTTTACGTAAACTAGGTAGAGCGTTGTTGTAGGTATAAATGAGTCTGAAAATTGAGTAAAAAAAGTGTCGAGTTAGCAGGTAAATCAAGTGAAACGAGCAACAAATTCCGTGGGCAAGTTAACGGGTTCGAGGAGGCATTTTTGTCCTAAAATTTAAACGAATACGGAGAAACGTGAGCAGTTAAGTGTTCCACGAAAGGACCTATCGAAGTCTGGATGCTTAGGGGCCATATTCCTCAGAATTCTTATCGGAACCTTCCGACTCGTTACCTCTAATTTAGCATTTTAAATGTCGCCTGTATGCATGCACCGTTGATCGCCCAGTCCAGGAGAGACTGGTATCAATGACTCAACATGCCAGGAATTCGTCTTCGCCAGCATCCGAGTGATATTTAGGTTCGAAAATATGCGACCACCCGACTGGTAGCTGCTTGCTTCAGACGACAATACAATTTTGGAAGAATCAGTTTCTCAGAATAGCTCTCAAACATACGATATGCCTTTTTAACCCTTAAGTGGATCTTCATAATGTACCTTAAAAATGCAATACGATTTGACTAAATTTTATCTAATTCATTACGTCATTTAATATTCATTTCCATCGAAATTGTGAAGAAAAATGCAGTGAGATAGACAAATTTCGTCTGAATCTACAAATATGCACCAGTATAATAACAAGATACAGTTAAGCTGCGGATTTTATGACAAAGATAAGTAGATCGAATGCAAAACACCGTATCATTTTAATAAAGCAGTATCATTTTATGATACTGCTATATTGTTTTCGGCTATGCGGGACCAGAAACTTTGGATTTTTTAAATGCAATTCAAAAATCGAGGTTTTAACGTTAGGAATTCACTGGTTCAAAAGTTATGGGTGTTTAAAGTTGAACCGCCATGTTGGTGTCTAAAGAAAAAGATTTCTTGTGCCTTGTAATGAATACAGACTGATTTATTTTGCATAAGAATCCGCAGTCTGTTTGTAATTAAAATGTTCGCAAGAAATTTCGCTGGAAATTACGAAATAGGAAGTTTGTTCATTAGGGAAAAGTGTAAGAATAATGGACCCTGTTTGTTCACAGACATTGACGAAACTGGACGATCAACTTCAGGTACAAGAAGTGTCCGGTAATTCGACTGGAAGCGGAATCGTAGCAAGTAGCCTGATGCAATTGCTGTGCAGTCTGATCCCGGAGGAACCGTTCGAGAAATCGCTATTACAGACGCGGGTCCAAGATGTTGCCGGGTGAGTACACCTTCAGCGTCCGATAGATTTTGATGTTTCCATGTTACGAGGCCATAAAAATTCAGTGTCTGACTTTAGTGTCAATCATACTTTACACACCACGATGCAATTCCTTTTCTCGGTCGTGGGAGTTATTTAAAGTGGCGTTTCATATAAAAGGGTAGATCTTACAAATGCTCTTCTTCGAAATTAGATACCGGGAGAACTGCATAAAACCGTAACGATACCCTAGCCGACACTTCTTTATTTATTGTTAGACGCCAACTAGACTTTCGCTTATTAACCCATTGCACTCGAAGCTTTTCCATTTCCGGAATTCGAACGTTTTATCTGGTCTATAATAATTTCGTCACATACGATCGATTTTATTTTGTCCATATGAAAATTGAGTGTATTCACTACTCGTGCTGCACTTGAATGCACTTTAGTAATTTATTGAATATAAAGTTGTTCAGTAATGTAGGAATTGTTTCAATTATAGCAACTTTTTAAAACTTCTAAACGAATAATGGTTAAGTCCAGCAATACGAGTAACAAATATTGTTTGAAAATTTATGAAAACTTAATACAGCGTTGTCACAAGGATATGTCGGTTAAAATCGAACAATATAAATGTTGAGTTAATGACTACATGAAGTCATACGAGTAGCAAATAATTATTATGTAACTCTTAGCAAACGTGTGGTTACTCGAAGTCACGACTAAAAATTGCTGTACGATTATTCAAAATACTGTTTGGATTATTGAATATGTTGGGATCTAACCAATTAGTAAACATTTAAATCATGATCGCTGATACTTCCGTTTGCTTGTTGCTCGAACAGAACCGGACGCGTTCTTTTTTGTGTTCGAAGCCGACAACAAGAGCAATCTTTAATAGTTTGACGCGCACGGACCACCCCCGTAGGAAAACATGACGGCTCTGTCGTACGAGAGCTGAACTTAATACGCGAGTCACGGGAAAGTGACAAGTTGCAAGCTGTTTTCTTTGCATCCTCCGAGATATCCGACCTTCGCCAGGAAGACGCGTCGCACCTGGGTCAACTTCCTCCTCTCGGACCCCCCAACACGACTGTTAATCCTTTCTTAGGTGCACCGAATTATTTTCTCGTTCTCGTGACCGCCGCGCCGTTTCGACGGTTGCTTTTTTTAATTGCTAAAGAAAGCAGGTCAAATGTTGCTTTCATATAAACTGTACTCGGGAGTAGGAATAAGTAATTTCATTAGAAATGTATTTATCAAGCAAGATTTGATATTATTTTGGTGATATCTGTTAAATCGATTTTTCGAGAGTTTATTTATCAACGATTAGTTACGATCGGATTGCTGATCACATTTTATTGGTCAGTGAATCTGCAAATTTCGTGTTTACTGACTGTAACACGTCCAACTCTGAATAATGAACGACGAAGGCGCGATCAGAATGATTGCCGGTCGGCTGCCGGTAGTCGAATTATTATGATTAATTTCCTGCCGATGCGAGAATGGCCTAGTCACGATTTTTACTCAGCGCCGAGATTGCTTTTCGCTGGTACCTTTAAAGTGCGCAGATGTCTAAGAGCGATCGATCATTTCGTACCTCGTAATATGTATTTGAAAATGGTTAAGTGCATTCACCGTTGCTCCACCCTAAAAAATACATATACCTATAGTTATACATGTATATTTTGGATACATGGCCCCTTGTGTATCACCAAGATTTTCCACAGTTATTTTCGGCCATTAAAAATATGAAAGTTGGGTTATCAATTTTATTCGAAGTTATTCTTCGAATTTTTCCAGACAAACTGTGGTTAGATCCCTAATTCGGATTATTGTAGATCACTAATAACGATTAGTATAAATTGAATTTAACATTATAATTTAGTAACTGTTCTAGTACTTGAACGGTTATGTACAGAGAAATAACACTAATTTAATTTTAGCAATTAATCCTCAAGGATTTCCGGGATAAAAAACTTATTCGAGCACCTCTTTGGTCTATAACGGCTACCCGTATACCAAATTTCAGCTTTCCATGTCTTATGTTTCGAGATTTTCTTATCGTTACAGAAAACAGAGGAACTTAAGTAACACTAATTTAATTTCAACACTTGATCCTGAAGGATTTCTAGGATCATAAGATATTCGGACACCCTTTCGGGCTAAAGGCTACCTGTGTTTCATAATTTTTTTTACCGTTACAGAGGACAGATGAACTGGCAATTATATATGTACACTAGGGTGGACCTTATCTTTCTACCATGAAATTTTGGGCACGCCTCCCTCAATATTGCTTCGTTCCATGAAAAAAATGATATATCCAAAGTTTTAGATGAATCGGACGTCGGCAAGGCGTGTCGCGTCGAGCGCGAAGTTTTGAAGTAGAAGTAACTGTGCGCTAAATGTGAAGAGTATACTGAAAATTCAAGTTAAATATTTTATACCTCTAAAAATATCATAATTCCTTACTTGCATTCAAGTACGAGTGTACTCTGTTCGAATTACGATTATTTCACATTAATTAGCCTGTCTAATTGCTGTCCGCCACTTTCCCGCTGACAAATCCGTTTTCGCTCAAATCTCGTGTTTCGGAATAAAAATCCCATCACAATTTCTCAAGAATTCTGCAGACGGTTAGAGCCCCTGCAGCAATACTAAAAACTTAAAAAGAAAATTTTTTTCCCTATATAATTTCTCATGCTTTTCGCAACTTTAACGTCAATGCGGCACGCTTTCCTCTTATCCGATCAACTTCATCTTTTGCAGGAATTATTTTCTTACCAAATGGCATAATTTTAAGGGGAGGCATGAAAAAATATTCATCAAGTATGACTAAGGTCTACCCTAATGTATAAATGTATAGATATAGTTTCCTGCTTTGAGTTGGAATTTCGATTGTAAATTTGATTATATTTCCGCAGTAAAATTTAAAAAAAAATGTACAAACAATAAATTGATAGCTATACAAAATGTAGAGAAGTGATTTTAAAACTGACTACACAAATGTTAAGTTGAAAAGATCTGGCATTTATTCTTTATCTAATGTTTTAAAAGATAGCGGATTTGGATATCAACGTTTATATTTCGGTCGCGTGATCTATGATTAAAGGGCTGCTCGCGGTGCTATACTTCTGGTATTATATTTTTTGTGCACCGGCAGAAAAGGTAAATAGCCCTTCTGTCGTAAACCCGTGCCACAAAGCCGAAAGCTTCGTCTAACGCGTGCCATTATGTACTTCTCTTTTGTTTCTTCTTTTACTGATACCGCACCGCAATGCACTCAAAGCTACCACGAATTTTAAATGATATGTTATTGTGCGACGGAACACCTTAAATATTTCACTCAAGTTGTACTAGGTACATACACGTGACTTTATTTTCCGCAAGTGTGGTTGCTGCATATTTGAATAAAGCGAATAAATTATCATATTTTATTCATAATGAACGGAATATCTTGCCCGAATTAAACGAGACGTATCAACGAAGGATTGAGCAAATACAAGATTTATTATTCTATTTTACAATTATCCTAATTTCTGTAAGCTATGCATGGAACACTGCGTTGTACCGCTGAGGAAAACAGGTAAAACACAAAACATGAAAGACGTACATATTACATAAAATATTGATAAAATGGAACTGACGTTAGCTTACAACCATTCGGGTAAAAGGGTAATCCCTTAAACTTGAGTCTCCAACGATAAAAGAAATTCGTACTACGTACTTATTTTGATGCTGCGCCTCGAATGAGTTTCTGCCGTTTACTAAAAGATGTCAGAAATAATAGTACTTATACAGTGTGAGCCAGAAGAAACAGTACCACGTAAAATTTTTAATCGTTCATGTTAAATCGTAAGCAAATTACTTTGGAGGGCGATTGCGGCCTAGATAGATCTTTTATCTAGCACATTTGACTACTGGAAAAGCCCATCTTTGTATTATCGAGAAATGAGAACGCGCATCCCGCACTCTTACAATCCTAGAAACGAGTCTCCTTACCCCCTTAGGTTACGATTATCGAAACGTAGAGCACAAACTAACGTAACCAGGAGCTTTCGAAATAATAGAACGAGGTTATCAATTTCGTAAGCAAGGGGAACACGTAGAGAAGATCGCGAAACGGTCGCACGCGCCTCATAAGTAAATTACCAACTGCTCCGTTGATCCTACTTCGATTAACGCAGTATCAACACCTCGGGAAACGAAAGGAAATAAGCTCGGAGAACGTTCGTTCGATCAACTCATCGGGATTAATAATAAGAGTGTTTGACGACTGATTTTTCTAGACGAGCTCTAGCAATTACCTCGTCGATTGCCACTTAAGCCTCGATTATCGTCGTCTTCGAGAGTTCTCGATTGTATTAAGACGAAAACTAACAAGACCGTTACTCTATCGTCCCCTTTCGATTTCGATGAAATTCCGCGGGTTCGAATTAGTTTCTGCCGTTCTTTATGCAAATGAAACTCCTCTTTTTGTATAGAAATAATAGAGAATATTTGATTGAAAGTATTTCCTATCGTTAGCCAAGAAACAATATCGCATTAAGGTTGGTTTAACACCTTTCACACCGGCACGGCACTGCAACTCATGTTTCTCTCCCATGGGTGCGGTGCCGAATTAATTTCTATTATTTAACATTCAAGTGTAAGCCACCGATCGTACATGCCATCCGATGGGATAAATTTCTACTAAAATTCATTAAAAAATTATTCCTATCTACTTTATTAGCGAAAAGTGTGTCTTCTTTTAATTTGCCGAACTTATTTCTTTGTAATTGTAGATTATTTTGCAGGATATTTCATATATCTGCTTTTTTAAAGGTCTTAAAAATTTCCAGTTCTTAAAAAGTTCCACTTTCCCAAGGGTTAAGGTGTTATAAAGAGAACTGCGTTAAAAAAAATTCTGTAAAATGAACCTTTAAATAAATATGAGGTCTGAATCGGCCGGGCGAGGCAACGTTCTCGGCCAGCTCAGGCATTTTTGGTGGGTAAAAATCTCGTCCCCGTCTCCTGGTAAGTTTCGTCCCGTCCTCTTTCCTGCTAAGCAAGGGGAGTGTAGTTTGCCTATGTTCATTTGTTACTTATTTACTATTATTTAGTAGTTTCTTAGATAATTTCAATCATACATTTATTAGACTCTGTGTTCAGAATTTTTATCACAAGTCTGATACGTTATTGTAAGGCAAGGGGTTTAAAAGAAAACTGTTTTCGTATCGTATACATTTGTTTTACGGCGATAGTAGTTCAATTAAATAAAAGCGGGAAGCATCGGGTGTGTTTTAATAGAGGCAGCGAAACTGTGTCAATTTGTAAAATCGTTACCCTCGTTATACAAGTCGAACTCTCTCCCTCGGTGTAAATCACAGTTTACTTTGGTTAATTGGAACGGCCGCGGAAGGAACATGAAACGTTTTCAGTTTTCGTTTCTCTTTGAAATAGTATTAACCGTGCTTTCGATCAGCTTATCGGCATTTGCGTCTGCAAACGTGCTCTCGGGTGCTACAAATTAAATATAAATACAATGTTTGGAGTAAATATTACTGTTTGCTTTGCTGTGCCTTTTCACGTAACGTTGTTGCATACATTCGATTATCTTCGGGGATAATTGTTACTGTTAATATGCTAATGCAAACGCGGCGCGGGTTATTGAACTTAATAGCATCGGTTGTAATGTCCGCAAACTTGTATTTATAGGTTTTACTCGCGCACAGTTATTAGGGTTTCTGCTGTTACAATTTCTAATTAATTCTTAACAAGAAACGATCTTCGACGATACTCGTTCGCAGCTCCTGAATTTGCAATGACGCTGGTATATTAACACGTAACTCTGGTATATTTCGATTCAGTGCCATTCAGATTTTTAAACGATATACCAATTTAAATAACCGAGTGTTGTATAATAATATTTTACCTTAATTTTCAAATCATTTCCACAAGTTTTGCTTACTGCAACGAACCGTGCTTGTTTTATAACACGGATTTTTCTAAATGTAATTTGTTGTAAAATAACACCCAACAAAAACATCCTGTAAACAGTAGCCAAGTTCCTGTGGCCGTAAAAAGTTGTGAGTTCCAACAAAATACGGCCAAGTTCGTTAGCTTAGAAATACTGTTTTTTTTTCTCTTGCAATACTGAAAGAAGCGTTTGTAAAAATAAGTTTAAAAGAACGCTATTTAATTTTTGAAGAGTTACATGGAGGGCTAAATTATTCAAATTTGGCCGTTACTTTTTCAACCAATGGCCATAAAAGGTAGTTGTATAAAACATAACTTTGTCCTAACCTTTACGGCACTCGGCTACAAATTAAGGATATGATGTAATTAAAAAAAGATTGGTGCATTGGTCAGGCTGAAAATTCGATGTTCCCTTTGTTAAAAGTGCTCAGGATCAAAATAACGTTACAAATTGTTATTAACGATGTCCACTTTATCGCAAGAATGAAAAAGCGGCGTTTCAATGCGACACGATTAAACCGGGAGCTGCGCGAAACAAAATTACATCGCCGACGATGGCGTTCCTTCTTCTTTGAGCACCGGGGCAAATCTATTTTATTAATACGGCAGCGCTGCTGTTTGATCTGATAACTTCGTTTCGTCGTTCTAAAGAGCATCTCCGCTTTTCCCGTGCTTGTCACGGGAAAGACCGACCCCCCCTTTGTAGGTCATTTTCCCGTGGCCAGTTTCAAAGCGCTAATTCCTCTTAGTCTTCTTTCACGATTATTGATTTAATAAAAATTTAGTAGCACGATGCCTTCGACATCGCAACTTCTGGCTTGGAATTATCCTTCAATCGTACACTTTCGCAGAGAAAACGAACGGGTAAAAAACTGCTATTATTCGTGCATTTTTAACATGTAACGAACTGGAACATCGTAGAACGGACCCGAGAAGGTTTCTTATTTGTGTTCAATCTTATAAAACTATCAATGTACAAGAATTTAATTAGATATTACTTAGATCTCCAAGAGGCATCTCTTAAATTTTCATTACGGACACAGATGAAAATAAAAAAATTAATTGTGTGAAATGACCGGTACAATCTTCAGATCATTGAGATTTTGTGGATCGATATGGAGAAATGTATCCAACAATGAGAACCGAAAAATTTCGAAGAATTGTACACTTTAACAGAAAAAACGTGAAACTATTTAGGTGGAAATATTGAGTATTTACAAAAAGAAAATTGCAAGTTAACATTTAATATAAGAATATGCAAGTTATTCACGTATGTAAATGATAATTGTCCTTTCGAAAGAGTGTAATCCCAAATGTTTGTAGCATTTCATAAAAAAAGGTAGAAATTTTACGATTTTTACACTTTTATCACCTTTTCAAACGAGAACATATAGTTTAAAAATTGAAATACTACTTGCGCGTGAGTATATGGCCGGTGCACAGTGCCACGGGTCATTGAAAAAAAATCCGAAAAGTCACTGCTTCGTATCGATTGAAAACTATGTTCATACTATGTTAAAGTGTCCAAATAAATCATTTTTTGAAAAAAAAATTCAAAAAATTCAGTAGGAAATTAATTACAAGCGAATCTGTAAGCGAAAATTTGGAAGATGAAATAGTATATCAGTTCACAGAGTGTTGATAACATCATCTGTTCATAACACAATTTGTTTACGTTGCATTATGATCAAAAGACGTTTGTAAGAAATTATTTTTTTAATACTTTCACTATACCAAATACGGCGGCGCGTCGTATTTGGTATAGTGAAAGATAAAGCGCGTGCAGAGAGAGAGAGAAAGATTTTTTGTTGATTTAGAATATTTAGATCCATGCTCGCGCTCGCGTAAAATCGAATGATCTTCTTTGGATCAGATCCAAAGAGCAACGTGGCACACCTGCTATAGAGAAAAGCTTAGAAGTTTAGGCGGGGCGAATCTAAAAGTGAGACGGAAGAGAGAGAGAAAGAGAGAGAGAGGGAAATCGTTAGTGGTCGAAGGAGAAAGGAGAAAAGGGGGAAGAAGAAAAAATATCGCGGGGGGTGAATGAGCGAGGCGGGTTGGGTACGTAATCTGCTAATGGACTCTCTCTCCTTTGCTTCTCTCCTTTACTCTCCCTCTCTCTCCTCGTCCAAATTCACCCTCATTCGGCGTACGGTTGCCTCTAACTCTCCTTCGACCCTCCTGGAGTCGACTCGACTCGAATTCATTCTCTGATTCTGTACTTTTTTCCCTCTGTTTTCCTTGCGTACGGCTACATCCCAGAACTGGACAGAATCTTATTTGAAGAAACGTACCGCGTCTCGCAATTATAAAATGTGAAATTCAAATTTTACGCTGATGCCGTTCTTCCCAGAGTTTTCGAGAGCTTAATCTTTATGTTCAGCCAGCAAGAAAAATTTTTGCTGTGATTTGGTTTAACCAGGCTTCGAAACAGTTCTCGAACTTTTTCGAGGCTATATTGCAATCTATTATATGCAGATTTTATTATCGGAATCTATTACATGAGGAACTTGTAATACTTATATATACATATGCAGTGTGATGCCTCAGCGACAAGATGTTTCTCCCGCACACCGCCTTGGCACTTCCGGCGCTTCAAGGAGGACACAAATTTTACGTTCGCGACCGCTTTTTTCTATTTGTTTTCCTTAAGAGCGCCCTTTTTGTTTATACTTCCTTTTTTATTGATTTTACGTTACTATGTATTAACATTCTTTTGTTTATATTAATATTTTTACGTTTTTCTGATTTCTGTTCATTCTGTTCCTGATCTTCATTAAAACAATATCATTTTAGTTATACAATAAATATAGTTTATTTATTTAAAAAAAAAGTAAAGCCTTACAGTTTTAAAATCTGTCCAAATTCTACTATATATTTTAACGGAGTTCGACTATTGACAATTTCTCGAGAATAGAAAATTTAGATGTTATATTTAAATAGTTTTTGGACCCACCGTATGTAAAACTATCGAGATTCATTTTTCTTGAAAAGTTAAAGAGTGGCGGTTGTTTCCATATCGACTGCAATTTAAAACTTTTATTTCCTGCTGTTACAGGAACTGTTTTCGAAACAAAATCCACACTTACTTTCGATTCGGCTCAAAGTCCCCGTATATTTTCAATTCCGGCCAAATATGCTCTGGAGTTAAAAGCTTTGCCGCTCGTTTGCCAACATTTGAAAAGAGATGCGCGTAAGCTCCCGTCGAAAAACTCGTCGAATTTCATATATGTATAGAGTCATTTCATGCGAAATCGATCAGTTTTTTTACTGCCAGTGCCGCCAGTATTGATGAAATTGAAATATGTTCAGGTCCCTGCGAAAATGGCGTTCGCGATTTAATTATTTACTTTTTTTTTGCTTCTACCCTCAAACGATCACAAAAAAAGCTACGTAAAACACCGAAAGGGTTTTGAATATTATACATGTATATGTGTATACATATACTATTATATTTTACGTTATTAATATTACGTTATTAATAAAAGTGTATTAACGAAATGTAGTGTAAGAAAGAATATCAATCGATCATTTCGTTGAATGACGTAATTACTGAGGGCTAGGATCAGATGATTTTGTAATGGACAGAAGTTTGAACGGTTCGGTCAGAAATTAGACAGCAGATGTACCCAAACTATCAGCTGGCCCTGTGCAGCCCGGTGTTTCTGATTCACTGTCGTCAATTGCCAACTGTCTTGGGATCGTTTCTCAAATTTCAACGTTCTGATTCCATGCAGAGTAGAGTCGTTGAACTGCATTGATTTTCCTTCCTTTTTTTATTGATGCAATTTGAATCTCGAGGAGGAGATCATTTTGCAGTACTACTATATAGACGTTTCAATACATTATGATACTTTGCAATATAATGACATAATGCAATGCAAATTATAAAGAATTGTACCCCATTACAGAAACAGTTTAATGATGTACTCTTTTCTTAAATCTGTAACTCACAGTAATTCATAAACGATCAGTAAGTCAGTTTACATACAGTGAATCACGAAGGTATTTGAACGCACTTCAAAACAGTATAATTTTTTTATAATTTTACCAAATGATCTGATGTTTTGTAAGCAATTAGAAGCATTGGTTTACTAAATGATTTCCAAAAAAGATTTTCCAAATATTACAATTTACAAGGTTGCATGGAAAAATGAAGAAAGATCTTTTTAAAACTTTTTTATTTGGGCTTTCATTGAAAATTTGAAATATCTGTTTTGTAGATCTATGTTATACCAATTATAAAAAAGTTATACTGTTTTAAAGTGCATTCAAATACTTTTATGGTTTACTGTGCATATAGGTAACAATTATAGATAATAACAAAACCGTACAGCTTCGAGAATTGCAAGAACAAGCTCAGTATTCTTTCGCACAGTCTAATTAATTTTCAGTTATAATTGTCGCATACGTTAGTTTGGAAATGATAAAGTTGTACAGAGAATGGTTAAATAATCGACAACTATGAACCTCGGACGAGTCGGAAGGGATGCTGTGATAATAGTCAACGACAGTGGTGGCAACAGTAATGGGAAGCGCGGGATTAGAGCAGTATTTGATCAGGCTGGATAGGGTCGTGAATAGAAATAGGCAACGCGGCTGTTCCCGTTCCCATTCTGCTAAGTGCCAAATTTTACTGCTGTCTATTATGCTCTCATAATATTCCTTGTTGACAAGGCAGCCTCGTGCGACGCGCGCATAAAAAATAAACAAAAAAACGTGGCGTGCACCGAGTTCATTTACAAAACATTTTTCAATATTCCTGTTTGCGCGCGAATTCCATTTCTGTTATTTAAAATTAATGCGAGTTGACATTTTTGCATGCGTAGAATAATGTTCCGTTAAAAGGGTGCCGCATTATCGTTAGCAGAGGTGGATTCTCCGTTTTTCACCTTTTCCGGAATATTCTGCATGAGTTTTCACATATATTTCTATGTTTAACGAACCCAATTAAACATGTTCATATATTGTTGCTATTGTGACGTTTCGGAGAAGTATTACTGCGTATTTAAACCGTCAGTTTGGTAAATTACATCTGCGAAAAGAAAATACTTTAACTCAGTTGGTTCATGTAGAAATGAATTGTTTGTCCACCTATTTCTGTGTTTTATAATGTGAGACCGTTTATACGTATCACAAAATGGACGCCCTTGGGTGTACTCTTTGTGCGAAAATATTGTACTCAATAATAAATTGAACGTAACTTCTCATGTTGTTTATTAACATTTCGACTGTCGCGTCAGTCATATTTATACGCATGATACAATGTTTTTTCATCAATCATGAAAATTAATTTTGATTGCAATCTATTAGATATAAAACTGCAATTTTTACCATCTTTAAACGTTTGTAACTCATTGCTACGTCGACGATTTTTATGAAATTTTCAGAATATCTACGAACCGTGTTTTATAAATTTTCCATATACAGGATAAGGCGCCAGAAACAGGCCATCTGAATAACTCGGCTGCTATTGGTGTTAGGAAGAAATGCATCAGATGGAACTTGCTTGGTTTCGAGTTTCATTTGATGATATTTCGTGTAGACGCATTAGTTTTTAAGTGTCCGAATATTAGTGGAAGTCACTGTGTGTATTTCTCATTGTCAGTGAAATTAGTGGAGGCAGTCTAAACTTTTGGAGCGCCCTGTACCATTCGCGTCCTTCTGACTGTAAACTATGGCAGGCGTCGATTGTGTGTATAGAGTACCAGGATTCACCTCATCCCTCGGGCTACCGAAATCCCGGCGTGAATGCATTACGCGTCAACGAACTCGGAGTAGCAATATCCTGAGTCGCTGGATGTTAGAGTATGGGGATTATAATACATTACCAATTCGACGAACGTCTCCGGCCATTTGACCTTGTATCATCCTTTATTTCGCGTGTCGGTCTCGTTCGTTGAATTTCGAACACTTTATTGCCCCACGGTCCGTGACTAAATGCATTTTTATTAACTCTTGCTATGTCATCTATACAGGGCGAGGCACTAACTATTGCCACCTATTTTAATATTTCCGAAAGTGATATCCATAATTTGATAAACTCCTACTTTACGGAATCTAAGAAACTGCTTGTTTTTTTCGCATATTGGAATCACGTTTAAATGAAAAAGTTGATGCACTAGTTAAAGAAGCGTCTCTGTTGACTATTCTTTCTAACATCCTTCTCCCACAGTTTTAGAAAACAAGCTAGAACCCCGACAAACAATAATATTCTTGAATGGCATATGTCCTCCTCCAGACATTTTCGATAATATTAAGTTCCGGAGATCTTGCTGGTCAGTCTAAAGTATACGGTGTTTTTCAACTTGCGAAAAATGCTTTTACTATTTGTAAATGCTGAATAATTTTACAGTGTGAAAAATATATCCGTTATCAATGAATAGATAATACATAGTGCTTAAATTCTTGTCAGATTGTACACTTTCTGTTAATTTTATACTTGAATTATTTAACAAAAGAAATAAAAAATTGATTGTTTCAACGAGAACACGCCAATTTGTGCAAGTGGCTCTAATATACTTAATGTGGTCACTCGACTGCGGATCCTTACGCATTCATGAAGAGATTGATTGGGCGAAATATAAAACAGCAAATGATTTGAAAAATTCAAGAACGCTGTAATGTTGCATTTTAATGTTATCCTTGCTTTTCACAGTCAATGCAAAACATTTTTATTTTTAATCAAGATCCGAATTCCAGTGATCACTCGCTGTAGTATGTTTTCTTTTTTAACGGAATTCCAACCTCAAGGTAGCGATTATTTTGCAGTACATTATTCTTCAATACATGACAAAAATGAGTAGGTGTAATTCAAAACAGGAAGAAGATTAAAACGAGTTTAACAATGTCGATATATTATTTTTAACAAATAAAAATCATTCACGTGGAAAATAATTTTGGTAATTATTGCGGAAGGGTGGCCGTATTCCGACTTTGATGAAATTTAAATATGTTATGTTTTCCTATATTGGAAAAGGAAAAAGTTGTTCAAAATGTCGAAATCTATAACATATTTAAATTTCATCAAAATCGGAGTACAGCGACCCTTTCGCAATAATTACCATAATTTTTTACTTAGCTCCTATAGCTTGAAATTTAATGTATACAAATTTTAAGTTGCATAAAGATTCGCAGTCTAAACACAATCGAAATGATAAACAATAGTAGGCCACTACACAAGCAGATTTAAAGATGTACTGTTAACGTTTAAGGAACGCGAGTGAAATAAAAATTGTTCAATCTGACGATTAGAGAGGAGAATGTTCTGTCGTTCGATCGATTAGACAAGCACATGAGCAACGCCATGCGAGACCACGGTGGCACACTTGTTACAATATTTACAGAGTCGTCGTCTAGATCTACCCCTGAAACCGACCCCCTATCTGCCGTTGACAAGTGTCTCCAGCTACCGAATTTCAGCATCCCCTATTCGCTCTTTACCTTTCACTCCCCACTACCGATCCAATCTATGTATGTGTTACAAAATACATAAAACTTTTGCAAACTAATTTCAACTTTTTTGCAAATCAATCTCACCCATTAAGGATATGTAAAATTAATTATTTATTTGTTTCGATTGAATTATATATGTACTTTTTCATTTTTTAAATAATCAGGAAACGGCTACGCGACTCGAGGCCTCCTTGCAGCAATCTCAGACATCTCTAGTAATTGTAACGCGTTTGGAAAATAGCCGGAGGATGTTGTTTTCCACGTAAAATAGCCGAACGATAAAGTGTTACGGCACACACGTCTACGTTTGCGTACAGTTCCGAGCGTAACTCGTAGCTAAGTGGCCATTCTTCGTTGTGTCTGTTCCTTTCCCCAACTCGTTGATACTTCGCTGTCGTTTTCACACTTTTGCCATTCCGCTGTGCAAACATCGTCCATTGTGGACGCGGTGGATGATACTTCTGCCAGACGCATTCACCACAGATAGAAAAGGATCTTGTCCGAAAGTATCTTTGACATTGAACCACAGAACCTAACAAATGAATTAAACGTCTTACGCAGTATCGTCGACAAAGTGTTTTAATTAAAATGTCGTTGTTTATCTTGCTGCGTTCTTAGGGTCCTTTTCGGTCCAATCATATTTTCCCTTCTTTTACACTATTACAATTGTGTCACAACTTTTAAATCAATTCCAATTTTCAATTAACCCGTTGACATACAAAGAAGGTTCTGTACACATCGCGTGTTTCTTATATTATTATTAAACATCGGATCTTTATACAAAACAAATATTTTTTATCTAAATTACAACAAACTGGAGTGAAACGACAATTTATTTTCTTTCTTGTATAATATTATTAATAGGTTGAAAATAATATAATAGTATTTTAAAATTCTTCAAATGGTTTCACCGGTAAAATTAGGAAACGAGAAGATATGGGTACTCGTGTGTCGCTTCGTTTCAAAAGATGGCAACATTTATTCGTAACATTATTTTAACTTTATTAAATTACAAATTACGTCGGGCGACTTGTATTACGTTTTTAATTGTGGCTACGGGAGATTCATAAATTAAAACGGTAGAGTAAACCGGTTGTGTAACGGGTTAATTAAATGCAAATATAAATACACGAAAAAATATGTCGAAAATGCGTTGGAAGGAAAGCAGACATTTCCAGTTGGAAAATACCGGCGGAATTCCCCACTGATGTTCTACGAGATCTTTCCAAATAACAGAATGCAGTGTGTTGTTTATTTTTCATTATTCAATTCGAATTTGTTGTAATTCTTATTTAACAAAAAAGTTCGCAAACACGGCGGTGCTACGCCGATTTACAGTGCATAACAAATGGTATCCATAACGGTTTCGTGTAATAAAATTAAAGTGTAAATAACACTTATTCTCGTTTAAACATTAATATCTTCGATTCTCATGAATCGTTGATACAAAATGCTTCCGAAACACTCTTGAAAAGTAATCGATACATATTTTTAGATACTTAGTAATACATTACGTTGGTTCGTCAAAGGTTTCCAAGTCTAATCTCTAAATAAAAAGTATATTAATCCACGGTCTAAATACTGTTTTGATCGCATCATTTTCTTGAAACTATATTTTTCTAGTTTACGGAAGTTATAACTACAGAGCGGATATTATACATTTATAGAAAAAATCTGTAGGTAAAACTTGAAACTGTAAAAACAGGAGGATTTAAAAATGCTCTTATATCATTTTCAACCTATTACAACATTGTTCATTTTTTAATTAGTGAAATTACATAAGGGTGCTTCCATTAGAAATTATCAATAAATATCTTTATTCGAGCAGGTATTATGATAAAATTTATGGGAAATCTAAATAAATTCAGTCTTGTAATTTTTAGAAAACAATATACATACATTGTACACTCTGTACAGTTAATGTTAAAATAGCTCCGAGTGCAAAGCGTTGAACAATAAAGCTTTACGGAGAACAAGATGCTGTTTGCCGGCGTAATTTCTTCTTATACAAGGAATCGGTCCATTTGCGGTGCCCTCATTGCCACCGCCCGCTGTGCACATACAAAATGGCTACCGAGACCCATAAGTATGCCACATTTATCCCCTTCGTCTCGCAGGAAAACTCATCCGGCTAATACGTATCCGACCGATCGTCACAGTTATCGGTGAAATTGCTACTCACAACATTTCTCGATGAATATGTAAATGAGTTTGTTCGATTTATCCTGGTCGTTGCGCTAGCATTGCACCACGAAGTCGCGCAAGCTACTGCACCAGGGCGGCACGCACCAGCCCGCCTAAAGATATGCACCCCTGTCTTCTCGCTATGAAATAATCATATGGTTAGCTAATGGCTGCGCTGGGGTAGTGATTGCTCGGGCTGCTGCGGCCCGGGGTGGATAATAAATAAATTCAATGTATTTGCTCGAACCCCCCGCAAACATTCAATGATAGATCGGAATCTTACGGCGGAGGGAGAACGATGATGCATGGGCTGACCCTCCCCCCCCCCCGTCTATCTTGGTCAGACGTGCGTGAAGATCAGAAGCTCGGATCTTTCCCTCCTTCTTCCGAATTGCCGCGTGTCTGTCACCCGCTGCGCTCATGCACACAATTACATCCTCCATATGGCGAATTCCATCGATGAATCGCGATCTGCATATCTTGCGCGGCTGGATCACCGCAGACTCGTTTTTCCAGGATTGCAAGGGTGCGGTATGCGCGACCTCATTTCTTAATAATGCAAAGATAGGTTTTTTCAGTAGTCAAAAGTGCCAGACGAAATTCAAGTTTTTGTGTTTCCTTGTAGTAATAACGATTTATTTCTCAGAAATCATCACAAGTGTGGAGAAACTACACGAATTTAAAAGAATTATATGATTTCTTTAAAATTGAAAAATAAAACAATTAATTTTATAGTTTTTGTTTAAATACGCGAATAAACGATACACAGAATGGAAAGAATTAATCTTAACTTATATTTAAAAATTAGATGAAGTTCTACAAAAATGTAATAGTTCTTCTAGATTGTAGTGAGTACAAATATTATTTTCTCCTTTTTAGTGCATTCTAACATAAGCGTGGTTTTTTAAAAGTTTTTTTTTATATATTTTTTTATTACACTTTCTTTTAGAAGCTAAAGAACAACACGATATGAATATTGTAGATGCCTGAGACACCCAAAATTTGGCCAGGTTTTAGCATCCTCTTTTTGGTATGCACGATTGCGCAGTTATTATTCGGTCGTTGGAGAGCCATTGAAAAATTAACCAACGAAACGTCTGGATTAAGGGATCAACTGATTCTATTGACTGTACGGATCTTGGGCAGATCGAATCGTAGGCGGATCAACTCTCCCGACCAGAATTATTACATCCAGGAAGGACACGGCCCCCTTCGGCTATCATTCATGTTATTATAGGCTGTGAAGTGTATCTACGACTCGAGCAATTCTAATCCAACCGCGCATCCCGTTGCATTTTATTAGCGTATTTACCGAATCCCCCGGAATAGTAACGAAAGTATCGGCATTATCGTCTGTTCGTGTTCGCCCATTGTACTCGTTGCCTCCATCATCGAAGTGACAGAGCTTAAGCGTCTTTGTCGTTACACGTACGTACGTATCGATGAATTATGCAACGAACCGGGGAATCAGTATTCCTCGCAGCTCCGTGTTTTCGTTAAGCTCGGATACAGCATATTACAATAAAAAAAAATGAAATTTCATGTGTTAACCCTTAGCACTCGTATGATTATACGAGTGATATGAATGATGATGAAAACTATTTGATGATGAGTACCATTATTAAAAATATCGTTTACATTATTCAACATGTCGGTATTTAATCAATTACTACACATTTAGGTATTGTATGAAGTATTATACCAATTTCATATCCATAAAATTGAAAAAAAAATAGGGAATGGAAGTATTCTAGTATTTATTTCGGATGAAATGTTTCGTTTCTCATTTAAAATAGCTCCGAGTGTAAAGGGTTAATGTCTTCCACGAAATTCTAAATAACATTCATTTTATATAGACGATTTTCAAAACGAGGAATATCAAATTATCCATATTTACACGTGAAATTATTTTCTTCACAAAAGATTAACATTTCGTACAAACACTACGTTTTTCCAAATGTTATGCAAATAGTAAAAAATATAGTTGGTTTTTCTTCAGTTCAAATTGCGGGATTGTAATCTAGAGGTTAAAGAAGAAGAATAATACAGTATTATTTTTCAAGGCTTGTATTTTTCGTATTTATTATGTGTATGCATTCCATCAAAATGCAAACACATCAAAATCAAAATAAAGAAGCCAAATCAGGTGTCTATCAACCAGATCGACTAGTTTAGATCGACCAGGTCTGTCAACTAGAATCGTGCGTTAACAGGGGACCAACGTGCAATGTCTTAACCCTTTGGTTACCCTGGACGAGATATCTCGCGCCCCGGTACTTCCCGATAAACGCTTTTGACGAGATATCTCGTTTCACTTAGACACTATAGACAAATCTTTTATAAGTAACTATATCCTGATTTGTAAAAGGGAGAAATGAATGAAATCTTTATTAATTTGTTGAAATTAATTTTATTTACTACTTATTTACTATTTATTTACTAACAGAAAATGTTTCGTCTACATATAATGTCAAACCCCTGGTGCTAGGTGGCGAGATATCTCGTCAAAAGCGTTTACCGGGAAGTATCGGGGCGCGAGATATCTCGACCAGGGTAACCAAAGGGTTAAAAGGTATTTCATTATTACAGTATGAACAATATTCTCGGAATCAACAACACCGATTAAAAATATGCAGAATCTCCATATTGAGTTTTGTTCACCATAAAACTAGCTAGCACGAAATGTGACGTCGAGAGTCAGACTCGCCGCAAGACAGTAAAGGGTGAATGAATGAAAGGATGAACATTTTTCGTTCGAATTCTACATTTCTGTCGGTATTAAAATGATTAAATGGGTCATAGCGAAGCCTATTTCAATTTTCATCCCCGTTTGCCTTACCGAAGATCGCGACAGGAAGTCGTGCCAGCCTCTTAGCCGCCTTATTGAGCGTCGCTTTAAACAGACGCACTTTCAATTGCTCGTAATTAATAGGTTGTCCCATGAACACCGGGCTCGCAACGTATCAATCGCCGGGGGTTACGACACCGGGAATGTCCTATTATCATGTCCGGTAAGGGGTTACGCTCTCGAAAAGTTCCCGCTTGTCTCCCTTTTCATCCTGACGGTGGAGGCACACGAACAGAGAGACCTGGAGATGGAAAACGGCAGAGAGCCGGAGGGAGAAAGAGAGAGAGAGACAGGTCGCAGTAGTGTGTGCGTGTCGAGTTCAGTGGCGTTGGATTAGCTTCCAGCTAGTTATGATTAGAGGAGACAGTTGGCCCTCCACCGAACTACTCCATATTCCAATACTCATCGGCGGTAGCTGAGCGTGGCCCGGCCATGTCAGTGTTTCGGCGGGAAGGGGCGGCGATAATACGCACTGACAGCCGCGCACCCTCGACAGGCCGGTCGCTTGGGGTAAAAACGAAGGGTGGAAGGGCGGAAGGGTGCCGTACGAGAGAAGAAAAACATATACAACAACCCGATAGAATGAGCATCGCATGCGCCGACGCTTGCCTCCCCTCCCCCCTCTCTCTCTCTCCATCACTCTCTTTCTTTTTCTCTGTTCTGGCTCTGCGCGCGCGGAGAATTACCCACTGATGTTATAATCCTCTCGTGTTACGCCGTCGCACATGCTGTCCTGTAAGCAATACATTGTTGTTTTTTCGCTTGCTCGTTGCACCCCCCTACTGCCCGTTTTATGACGCCAGGATCTATCGGTACCCATATGCACACTTCGCTGCCGCGGACCAGACACCCAAACTATGTATCTGCCGTGCACCGACTGGAACGCGAGTCAAGTCTTTGTTCCCTATCAGGGGACACTGCAAATTGACGAGCGATTGACGCCGACGTTGCTGAGTCGCGATATTGCCAGTGAATTTGGAATTAAAATTACACTCGTTTCTAGAATTGAAAGGGTGCTAGATGAAAGGATCAATCTAGGCCGCATTCGCGCTAAAAACTCCTAGTTTTACGTGAATTTTTCTTGTATGTTAAGCGACGTCCTAAAATTAGAAAACAATGATCACAATATAAAATACAAATGATTGTATGTTAAATAATTTGAATAAACGCGAAAATCAGGAAAAAATTTTAAAGTGTCCAGAACTATTTCCGCTAGTGTATATCTTTTACATTTATTAACTTTACTAACATTTGTTTTACAGATACGTAGTAGCAGGTGGCTTAGTGGATAGAGTTTCGCGTCACAGTCGTGCCCTGGTCGAAACCGATTTCTTCGTGGATCAAGATCACGAATCGCCGCTGCTAATGTCCTCCTACGATCTTCTCTTCCGCATGTGTTGCCAGCTGAAGAAGTCAACAGATCAGGAAATCAACAGCGTGCCCGAAAATAATAACAATAATGGCAGCAACAACGTGGAACAGACGAGCGTCGAGTCGCATTTACTTTCGACTCTATCCTCGACTGAATTTGCAGGTGCAATCGGTGCACTTTACGCCGCTGTTGCACTGGTCCCGCAGAACCAGAAAGGATCCTCGCCGACCCCGAATCAAACTACGATGACCCAGTCGACGAGGATTTTAGTAGTTCGTTGCCTGAGGCTGCTCAAATCAATCGCAGAACTGAATCTTCAACGACTGCAGGTCAGATTTTGCATAATTTCAGTTTTGCGAAAATGCGTGATCAATTTTTTCATACTTTCTGTTGTTAGATTATTCCATTTTCGTTCCAAAATATTCCATAAATTACAGTAACTTCCCTATAAAATCGGGAAGTTAATAACGAAATAGGGCAAAATTTTCGTTCCCGTCTATCCGGTTCATCCTATAATTATTCTATGGCCTTCAAATCTGGTAATTGAGGTGACCATTTCATGATTTTTAATGAATAACTAGCTGATCCGACAGACGTTGTCCTGTCCAAATTTCAATAAATTTGTTTGTGATGAACCTGCTACTTGTACCGTTTCAAAAATTACGATTTTTGCAGTTCGTCCGAACTATCGACTTTCCTTTGTAATTGTCTCGATTTCTTTTCCTGAAAAACTTTTCCATGACCATAACGAACAAAACAAAAAATTCTTTCCCTATACACCTTATTCGGACTATTACGAACGTTTTTTGTTTTAAATTAGTCAAATCGGTCCAGCCGTTCTCAGGTGATGCACTTACCAGCGAACAACATTTAATTTTTATTTTTATAGGTTACTTTGGAGTTGATCCAAATAGTTTTTACATATTTTTGACGTGTGTTTTCGATCGTTATCATTATATTTATATTATGTAGTTAATACAGTTAGAGGTTCATAATTTACGTATACAAATACCAGAGTTTTACTAAAAACCAGAGGTGTCCTAAGACTTATTAGCGGGAGTGTATACATATATGATTGATTATAGCATCGAAGGTCTGTAAAACCGTTCAAAAATATCCAACCACACAGTGTGGGTCAGATAGTATAAGTAGGAGGGAAAAATTATAAAATTATTTTCCTAATGAGTACGATACCACTTTCTATCCATTTTTTCATTCTAAATCGAATGAGACCAAAATGAATTCGATACGACTAATAGTTCTAGAGATATGATGATATATTTTATGTTCACAAAATTCATAACTTACTTTGAGTAATTGTCGTTGTCTCATAGTGTTTTTCTGATTATAATTCAATATTCTCATCATTTTGATTCAGAATACTGTTTTCTTGATCTTGTTCCTCATCGCGTTGTGCCTCAACCTGGAGACGTATGAGATATGTAGCTTCCTATGATCAGGATTCATCTTCTTTATTAATAGACATTTGCCGTAAATCAGCTATAAAAGGGTCTAATGCAAGTAGTAATCTATTTAATAAGTCCTCATTCGTTGCCAATCGGCACGTTTTCCTCGTATTGACGGTCGTAACCTACAAAAAAAATTATTTCTTACGAAACGACAACTAAGGGCAAGAAACTATTGAATTTATATGAAGTACAAGAGTTTTACTCTTGCTTAAAAATAGTTACAATCAGTAACATTAAGTAACTTGAACTTTCCACTCTACAAAAGACTAATACTATGAATATCAAGA
Organism: Lasioglossum zephyrum; assembly: GCA_028455615.1. Classification (NCBI taxonomy): domain Eukaryota; kingdom Metazoa; phylum Arthropoda; class Insecta; order Hymenoptera; family Halictidae; genus Lasioglossum; species Lasioglossum zephyrum. The sequence continues at coordinate 13,641,631 of CM052329.1, read as the reverse complement.
TGTCCTCAAATACTTGTGTCTTTTTACCTTTAACTTCGGACTTTTTTCCTCCTGCTTATATACGATCTGGCCCACTGTGAGCCCGATTGAAAAAAAATTATACTCAAAGCAACCACGAATGGTTTCCATGATCAGACCGTGCGCCGTAGAAAGTGCAATGGAGACATCATGTGCCCTAGGGGGCTCGCCTGTCAGGACAGAAAGCCCTCCCGTGAAGTCTGCAATGATCAAACCACGAATTGAATCGAAACCTCGCGCCCCCATCTATAAAAACTATGAGGGCTATCCTGTGTCCCGTAGGAGAGCCTGGCTAGTCCCATGGGACTACACCCCAATTATCCTAGCGAACGCAGCAGCCGCCGCGCCGCCGTTTGCTTCAAAACCAACGTTTATTATCTATTCTCTTTGACTTACCGGAACGGCACGCTAACTGGTACGAATCTACTCGTCAGATTCTACAGAAATCTGTCTTCTATTAGCTCCCTGCAGAAATAATTGTGGTTTCGAAGCATCAACCATGAAGCATACAATCCCGGGTAAAATGACAGCTCGCTCACCGTTTCTATTGGTGTTTAGAGTCATGTGTAAGGAAATGTATGAGCCATTTAACCCATTTGCATCATGAGCGTATATATATGCGGAAAGAGATATGAAATAATGTGTCAAACAAAGATTGTTTTGTTAGACGAAGTAAATGTAATGCTGAAGAAAAAATGTTTTTCGAAATTTCAAAGTTACGGAAACTTTTTTATTTTATTTGCATATAACTATAGAGAATGGAAAGACAAATTCAACGGTACATAGAAACGTATATTTACAATGTACTATAATGGAGAAAATCAATTTTCAAAAATAAACAATTTTCAAGCGCTCTGCGGCACGGGCTCCCATTGTCCGATCGAGCTGAAATTTTGCACATATCATTTTTTCACCAAGTGTCATATTTTAAGAGGGTAAGACCAAACAAATTTTCGGCTCCAATAGCTGAGGACTGCCCTAATGTACAATGTTCCTATTCTCGACGTTCTCAAAGAATGATAACATTTCCCTGTAGTTCTTTTCCGCTACAACCGATTTCGATGAAATTTTTACAGTTTGCAAAGAATTTATTTGTGTGAATATTAATATTAAGAATAATATGAACCCTTCGCACTCCTTTGTCGAGTGTGATTCGACATTAGAAGAAAAAATATAAATAAAACGGGTTTTTATACCTATCTGGTTCTTCCTTCATTTATTCAATTGTCTTATTTGTTAGTTAAAAATAAATATAAATTCCACAGATATAAATTACAACAAAGTTTGAATAATATTTAATACAATCAGTGAACAAAATTTGTTGAAATAAGTAGCAGACAAGGAACTGTCCTTTGAAGTATATTTCAAATGAAACACTTAAAATAGCAGGTGCAAAGGGTTAATATAATATGATATGTGACATACGAGAATAATCTGTTACTTAAAATCGGAATAATAAATCTTTATAAAGTTTTGATTTTCTCTTGTAATTGGATTTTAATGTTTGATTTTCGAAGTCTACTTTTAACTGAAACATTAGATATTATTAGTTCCGTAAATAACGAAGCACTGTGAAATTTTCAAGAGACTAAATGTGATTTGTAAAATCAAATCGTTGAAGAAACCTCGATGATGCTTTTACCCGAGGCAATGAATTTTTAAACGAACAGCACTTCTCAAAATCCAAATCTTCTAATTTCAGAATCTCTTGGGAGCTGAGGGTACCAGCTTGCAATGGCGACTGATAGCTAGTCATGTGATAACCAGATTATCACGAGATCCAATATCGCACACACCGGAAATTGGATGTGCGCAGAACACTAGTGGTACTTACATCCTGTCAGAACTGTTCCAGGTTCTGGGGTATTTTGCAGTTAACAATCCGGAAAATCAGGTAAGTGCAACCTTTAGATGTCTTCGTTAGAGAATAAACCACCGTATGGTGCAAACTCTCTTTCGATCGGTGTGGTTACTATTATATCCACCCACGTAGTCAAGATTATTTTAATTTACTGTTTCGATCAAAGTCGTCGTAATTTCACGGCGAATTTAATATTATGCCGTATGTAACGCGATAATGCAGTAAAAAGGATGGACTTCGGCCAAATTGTTACTCATTGCACTGCTTCAGAATATTTACGCAAAGATGCTTCATCTTTAATTTTAGTTGTTGCGTCGTAATAGGGTAATGTCTAGACAGCCGATCTCATGCATTTATGACAAACATGAGAAGGTGTAATTGAAAATAGTGAAAATATTAGGAGAATTTAAAAATACTCTTATATTATTTAATTTCACTTGTTGTGTCGTAACGGTGTAATGTCTAGACAGCGGATTTTATGCATTTATGACAAAAATGAGAAGGTGTAATTTAAAGCAGTAAAAAAATGAGAAGAATTTAAAAATACTGTTGCATTATTTTCCACCTATTAAACATAATGACGAAGAAAATAAATTTCAACCTCACTTCGGTATGTTGCAGTTCAAGTGTAAAATTTTTATTTTGCATAAAGATCCGCTGTATACTGACAACTAAAACAAGTTTCCAAGAGTCATATTAACTCGACTAAATTTCCCTTTACCTATTTCTACAAACTGTCCATTTTGTTTTTGTCCCTGTCCGTATATCTTTCTACTCTCTTCGTGGTCAACCACGGGAATGACTGAAATCTCTCATTAAACACATTACGCTGAGCACCCTCTTATACATTCGAAACACATAAAACCGATAATCGACGATTACCGAGACAAAGTTGTGCCTATCAATTGAAAGAAAGAAACGAAGACGCATCGCTCGTAGCGGTTGGTGACAACGATGTATGTATTTCGCATACTATTCAACGGAGCACGTCTTTTCGACGGTACCGGGCGCCTTAAACATGGCGCACACCAAACAAAGAAATCTGATATTGGTGTTGGGAGCAGTAACGTATTTCACCGAACGCTAAACAACGAATGAATCGTTTCAACCGAAGCGACTACAGACATTTCAGATAGCCTTCGAAATCCATCAGCATAATCCGTAAGTCGGCCGAGTGGTTCCCGAAATCAGTTCCTGATCCGCGCTCGTCGTTCCTCGTCTGGCCACTAAAAACACCGGTTGGTTACACGCATAAATCGTGTAACAAGCCCGGCTGGCCCGGCCCACCCCCGCACGCTCCTCCACAATTCACCGGTGTTGAATCAGCGGCGGCAGTTACAGGTTAAAAGCGTTTTTCCTACAGTTTCCCCGGGCCTGTATCAGATGCACTTTGGGGTGTAGCTACAGCAGCAGCGGGCCTCCTTAAAAAAGGCGACGAAAGACGAATGCGCGACGTCGCCGATGCACTCAGCGCTACATATCCTGATGCAAGCGCCGGGATTGATGCACCCTTCTCGCCGCGACCATCGTGTGCGTGCATGGCCTGACGTATGGAATGGAACCGAGTAAATATATCTTAACTGCATTCGGCCGTATATTGATGGGAGGTCCGCTGAGTGTGTTGTGTCTAACAGTTTCTTCTTCCTTCTTCGCCCGCGTGCTGCCGGCGAGGCGCGGTGCATCTCCCGCGTGAATGTACCGGGTGAATCGATCGACTCGTGTCGCCGATTGATGGATGAGCCGTCTGGAAAAACTCGAGCGTTCGCGCCGTTTCAACAGATTCGAACACGAGCTTCTTTCCTACACCGCTGTACAGCCGGCCGGATCAAAGATTTTCAAGAAATTTTGCGGCTACCTAACAGCGACTATTATTCTGAACAAGACATTTTTGATAATCACTTATGAAGCAATTGTGTGTGTGTCAGCTAGTTTTAAATTAGTTTTAACTCTTAGCACTCGAGGGGTGGCTCAAAGTTACCACTAAAAGTTGCTTGAAATAAGTTATTTTTAATAATAGATGCCCTGGTATTATCCATAGAAGAGGCTAAGTTGTTACTACGCGACTTGGAATCGACCACTCAAATATTACACGAGATTTCCAAGAAATTTGACAGGGACTAAAAAGTGACAGTTATCCTAAACATTTTTGTCATGAAACAAGATATTTTTTAATAATAGATGCCCTAGTATTATCCATAGAAGAGGCTAAGTTGTTACTACGCGACTTGAAATCAAATCAGACCACTCAAATATTACACAAGATTTCCAAGAGATTTGACGGGGTCCAAAAAGTGACAGTTAACCTAAACACTTTTTCATGAAACAAGATATTTTTAGTAATGGATGCCCTGGTACTGTCCATAGAATAGGCTATGTTCTTACTGCTTGGAATCGACCACTCGAATATCACAAATTTTTATAAAATTATAGTGTAAAATTAATAAGACTTACAAATACAATTTTTTGTAAGTCTTTCGATTCAATTTTATCACTGATACACATTCTTCTTGATTTTGCAGTGATTCAAAGACTAACCTTCAACATTCTAACCAATCTCAGTGGTTGTCTAAATAGCCAAAAAATGTTGCATTTAGTCTTGTATTTCTTAAAGTTTTAAATTTTTATTATAAAATGTAATTGTTATTGATCTCTGAATTTTCATTCTGTCCATTAACCCTTGGACGGCGGACCGATCTTATAACCCTACTTATCATTGTGATACTTAGGACAATTCACTGCTTTGTTTCTTAATTTTGAAATTTTAGAATTGGATCTGAGGCGCCACTAAAAATTGTTGTACCATTATTTAAGGGAAGAAAGAACGTTCAATTTAGTTTCTATTTCTTGCAATCGATGCAGACAATTTTTATTTTGCATAAAAATCCGCAGTCTATGAATTACATTATAATTTTCATTGAATAAGAGATCAGAATTACACAAATTAGAATATAATGTACTTCGTAATTCGCGATGTAATTCAATTGTAATTCAACACAACTCTGGTTAAATCAATTAGCAAAAAAAACTTATAATGTGAGACGCACATATGACTTAGAAAAAATTCATGAAATTTTTTAGCATTTCAATGAGACTGCCCAGTTAAGCAAAATCGGCTACTTCTCCGTGACTGCTGAACCACTTTACCAAAGTTTCTACAGGGTCGTTCCGAAATCATGGTTCAATCTTCAGCGTTTCATTAAATGTGCAGCCTCCTTGAAAGTTTTACTCGGGACAGTGCCACGGCTAATCGTTTCCTCACCAAATTCCTCGCGAATATTCTCGCAGCCAGTGCAATTTATTCCTGCCTATTTCAGTAGCTTAAGTCGCTTTATTGCCGAGTTTACTGACACACGACAAACAGGCGTATGTAACTTTCAAGACTGTTTCGGACAGTTTTATTCGCGCTTCATTACACAAACGATACTGAACCCCGATGACAGTCCCAAGTCACCGCGGTTGTTTGTGAAGTAATAACTTTATTTTTAAACAAGAGCTAAATTTGTTCGCTGTCGTTGTTCCAATACAAAGACTTACAGAAATTTCAAATACCTATGATTTTTTACATTTATCCTTTATGGCTAGTTCCTTTAGGAAATTAATTTTGTATGAATATTTATAAGATCTTTTCTAAATTGTTTATAAAATTAATATTCGTATAGACATGTATAAAATCTTTTCTAAATTCATTATAAAGATTCATATTTGTATGGACATTTATAAAATCTTTCCTAAATTCTTTATAAAGATTCATATTTGTATAGACATTTATAAAATCTTTTCTCAACTCTGCATAAAAATTAATATCTATGTAGACATGTACGAAATCTTTTCTCAACTCTTTATGAAAATTAGTGTTTCTATAGACATATAGAATAGAATAGACAGAAATATACAAACTTTATCAAACCGTTATGTTTTTAAAACAAAAGTTGTTGTTCTTTAATTGTATTCGCCGAACCCCTGTCATCGATATCAGACTTTGCATATAGATGAGGTTTTTCGCGAAAGCAAACATTGGTCACGTGCGCCGTTTCATTCGACATTTAATCTGTTGTAGAAGAGCATCGATATTTTATTTCTACAAGCAGTGTTGAAAAAACATGAAACATTTAATTATACCAAGCGCAAGATATAAAACTAATCTTAACTTATACAGCTACTCCCACTAATATTCGAACATTCTTACAAAGACGATAACTTTCTTAATCGTAGTGCAATATTAAAAAAGTTATCGTCTTTTTTAGAGTGTCTGAATATTAAAAACGTTTTAAAAAATGCCTTTTTTATTTTTTCACGTAACGTTGTACTTTACTGTTAAAATAATAGAGTGTATCAACTTTTTATACAGACCGTACCATTACTCTTTTTTAACGGAAATGAATAATTTAATGCATCAATACTTTTTGGACCAACTGTATGAAGGGAATTGTCGAAATTCTCTTCCTTTCTAGTCGTCGAAAGAAAGAATTCAGACGACATAAGATATTTTTTACCTGGATCATGTTATCTCAGAGGAAAGGGCTAAGAATAAAGCAAAAGCCCATAAACAGAACAATTAGGCGCGCAGCAGACAGAGGCTGGTTGTATCAAGGGTCGTTCCGTAATGTCCAAATCGGGGCTGGCTATATTTTCTTAATGTCCCCCAGCATAGATCGAATGCCACAGTAATTTCCGAGGGCTCGATATCTCGAAAAATGGGACACGATAGTCGCGGAGGAAGAAAAGAGACGTGGCAACCGTTCCCGAAGGCGCCGCCAGACCGTCAGATATTTTCACGTGCCAGTCTGCTCTCGGTGACTATCTCGGTGAAGCGAGGAGAAACGCGGCTACCTTGCTATCTCCACGTGAATACACTATCGGTCAAAAATACCAAATTGATGCCCGTGAGATGCCGTTACTCATGATTTCTATTTCTAAATGTTACTCCGCGTATTTTAGGGGTAACGCGGATAATGCTGTCCAACAAATTTCAACTTTTTTCATGTTTCCAAATAACTGTTGGGTGGATTATATAAAGTTTTTCGCGCTAATTCCGAATCTGGCTTTAATTTTTCTCCTATACGCAAAGTTTTTGAGAAATCTGAAATTAAAAAAGATGTATTTTTCGACTTTGAACGAATAATGTGATGTTATTATATAAGATATTGTATTGTTCTTTACAGCAAAAGATTCTCTAGACTTTCCCGAATCCAGTAATGTGCAATATTAATACGTTGTGATTATTTAAACAATTAATTTAAACAATTGGACAGTGTAATCCCCGACAGTTAAATGAAACACAGTTAGGCTAAATTGTACAATGATTGGCACCCTAAGCCAAAATCGTAGTAAAAATCTTTTTATCTTTTTTTGAAATGTTTAAACGAGCTTAACTTGCAATTATTATAAGCTAACAGAGATTTGTTCAGCAAAATCAAACAATTTTACGAGTCTACAATATTACGAATTTGTACATTACTCCTGCTGCACAACAGGCAATGCAGAACATTTTCATTTTTTATAAAGATCCGCAGTCTAATTATGTATAAACCTTAATCAAAAATACTTTATTCGTTAAGGTTGAAATTGTTTTGCAAAATAAAGGAGTGTTCTTGATCGCTGATCACTGATTCACTAATCACTGCTTTACCGGATAGTGTGCTATAAGATGGGAACAATTGAATGAAAATTGTACAATTTTTTTATAAAAAAAAATGTTGTGTCTTTAGAAAAGCAACAAGAAATAATAGGGTTGAGATAGGAATAATAATGAAAATGAGTATGGTCAATGTTCCTATTTCTGTTCTAGTTCCTACTTCAGTTCCTATTTTTTATTTAATGTAGAAAGTGTAACAACGATACAGTTATACAAAAAATTATTTTACTTAAATTAGACCAGCACTTTGTTTGTAAAGGTTGAAATTAATGTAGAAAGTGGTGAAATTGATTTGTGTTGCAAAACCTGTATTGCAAGCGAAAAGCAACATAGTTTGTCTAAATCTCTTTATGCGTTACTTTAGACTGGATATAATTTGAATCAGTGAATAGTGTAAGGTTCGGAAAGAGGAACGGATGATGGGGGTATTTCCTGCAAGAAGTTGTTCTACAGGTGCATGAACCTACTTGCGGACACTTGTTGGTTCGCAGGTGTTCTAGGACGTTTTCTTGTCTTTAACTAGCCAGCTTCCGTCACCTGGGCAATAGTCTTGCCGTTTCTCACGGTATTTAAAGAAATTAACGATACGTAGACGCTCGTAGCTAACTGTTTTTTCTTAGTCCGTCCATGTGGGTGATTTGCAATTAAAAGTGAGCCTTGTAACAAACTAATTTCGTCCTCGAGGACGTCTTTTCTTCAATTAGTGTCACACATATCAGCTATTATCATAAATATCAGTTCTTTAGACTTATTACGCGTCAATGTTTCTTATTTATTGACTTTTGATATTCCACTACGAAAATAATTGAGGGGTAGATTCAAGTTTCCTGAATTGCAAGCGTGCAGGATGGGTTTTCTCATTTCTCAATAGTGCATGCGATGGGCTTTTTCAATAGTCAATTTCAATAGTTAATAAATATGCGCAATCCTTTAATATGCACATATTTTAAATATTATTATTCGTACGTAATAGTTCTTATATAGTAAACTGTAAACTAAAGATATGTATAAATATAGATACTTATTTTACGTTACATAAACGTGTAAACCTGTATTTATTTATTTACTTTAGTAAATCTCGGTCATTTTCTACAAATCAAATCGATTTCCGAAAAAGTATATGAAGTCTTCAATGTGCAGAAAATATCTACAAAGAGTTCAAAACGTGTTCAAAAAGAGACAAAAATTTAACGTTTTACATTTTATGTATAGTTATCTACATTGTACAAGTGTTTTCGACTTTCCCTTCAGACTTATTTTATAAAGTATTTTATAGATACATGGTATTGATGAAATTCTTGTTTTGAATATGATTCTAAATAAATCAAATGAACTTTTTAATTGATGTTGCAGTTGATCCTGCAATCGGCTGGAGCTGGCCCGAGTGTTCTCCAGCAGCTGTGTACCTTACCGTTTCCGTTTTATGGGGCACCAGCATTAACATCGTGCATTTTCCCTACCCTTTTGGCGGCTACGCATCAAAACTCAGAGGCCACAGCAATCCTCTCTTGCGAAATGTCTTACCAGGTAAAACAAATGCATCGTTTCATAAATAAGTTACACACACTCCGGGACAAAAGAATATCCTCACGTATCCTGAAATAGTGACAAGCAAATAGAAATGAATTTGAGTTGCAATGTGAGAATCAATTAAAATTATGTAAATTTTGATGTGTGTTACGTTTTTGTTCTGGAGTGTACATTTTAGTTCTCTACTGTTTCACATAATACTTTTTTTGCCACATAAATTTCTTATTGTGGAAGTCATCGAGAATATTTTCCAAATTATAGGATTTAGAGATTTACAAATATGCAGGATTAGGTTAGGGTAAAAATTGCAAAGTACTTTACTTATTAGACTGGGTTACTAATATGTCTGTAAAAAAACAGTCTGTCAACTTTCTGATCATTCATGTTCATTCACTATGAAGTGCTCACTCGGTGAATATCCTAGTAGTATTTATGGTTACCGTTTTGTTGGGCCTACATTGGCGATATCCGTTGGGCAACCGTTGGAAATGGTCGCTCTTTTTGGCAGTTAGGCCAACAGTCAGGGCCAACGATCACACCCAACCTAGAGCCAACGTTACTATAAGACGAACCTACAGAGCCCATATTCTGATTTTGTCTTTAATATTTTAATGGTATATCATAAATAATATACATATTAAAAATGTATTTTCACAGTAGAATTTTGGGAAAAAAAGGAAAAAACTAAACTAATATCCACGTCGAAGTTGTACCCGGATCCGCTTGCCTAGTAGGTACATGTCCTATCGCTGAAGCTACAGATGATTTTTGTTCGTAAATGCTATGTGTCATATTATTGTTTGGTCAGGATCTAAATTAATTATACGTCCACTTGAACACACTGAATGAATATATATTTAGTTATATTAATATAATAATTGATAATATTGCGCGAACACATTTTTGCATTGAACACGTACGACAACCGAACCACAGGACTGCACACCGACAGGTGTCGCTGTCTCGATCATATCGTCTATCAATGTATTTCCTAATACTATGACTAGGGCTACTAGATACGTCAACAAATTAAAATTAAAGAATCTAAAACAGGAAGACCCATTTTGAAGAAATCTAAAAGGGTCTCCTTACACTATATGAACACCTCCCTTGCCTTTCCCTTGGAAAATGGAAAAATTCCAAGGCTGCTCACAATAAAACTTTAGTGGATCAACCATCGCGCAAACATTAAAAATTTTAAGTATATTTAGAAATACGAAAAAAAATCAATTTGGAATATAACTTATTTTTGGTTGCAGCAACACTTCTGACATCTGTTAGACGATATATTTAAATGTTGGCAGATTTACGTTGGGCCAATGTAGTATAATCGTTGTAAATTTCACGTTACTTAACCGACTATAATATCTGTAGGCCCAACGTTGGGTATTCGTCGGCAAATTGACATAATTTTTCGTAGTTGGCCATACGTTGAGCATTTGTCGGCAAAATCAGTAACCATTCCTCAACAAACTACAAACCGTTGGCCACCGTTGGCCAATCGTAAATGCTACTAGGATAGGTCAACCTATCGAGACGTTATTCATCCTCTCGTTCAGTGATAACGAGCATAACGAGTAGAATTTCACAAGTTGAAACAAGAAAAATCCTGTGATTTACAGCTGCTGGAGGAGTACAGGATTTCGGACGGCGGTAAGATGAATCCTTTAGTCCGCTTGTTGAAGGACTCGCCTAGTTCATAAGCGTGTCGCAACTCGATTCGACCGTTTAGGTTTCTTCGAATCTCATCGTTGCACACCCGGAATCTCCTCGGGAGTCGTTAAACCAGAGGACCATTACTTATCACTGATCATTCTGTTCGTCGAGACGATGAACGTATACAGGAGAAAGTTGTTGTTAGGTACGTCCATCGTCTATTGAAAAGCTGCGGCATCTCCTATTCGAGGCTGGCACTCGACGGCGAGTTATTTATGCGAAATGTGTTTCGAATTCTGATAGACGGACACAAGAATCCAAATTGGTGTCGAGAACACTTGCTACAAAATGTATCTCTTTTGAGAATTACGACAATCGAAGGGTTTTTTGCAGTGAGCGATAGGCGAAGAGATGGTCTGCTCGAAGATATTGTTGGAAGTTGTCGATCCAATGATCCTACATTACAGCTAGCAGATGTAGATGTTCAGATATCGATAACGAATAAAATTCCGTGTACATATAATAACGATGAAGCATTGATAAATGTAATGAATAGACTGCGGATCTTTATGCAAAATAAAAAAAGGTTTGCAGTTGCCATTTGCAAGATACAGGAGCCAAATGAAAATTTCTTTCATCTTTTAATGATCTCATTTAGGTGAAACTAATACACTGGTGGCCTTTTTAATATGTCCACTGTTTTAAATTGCGCCTTTTTGTCATAAATGCATCAAATCCGCAGTCTAGTAATGAATTATAATTTGTTATTCTGGTAGTACCTCGAAATAATCCAATTTTCGTTCGATTCACGCGTAAAACTATTGTAGAACCGCGGTAGTTGCGCTTTCGTTGAGAGTAGAGACTCTCTTGTAAAAGAGGTGTCGACATACGGTTTTGTTACTGTCCAAGTAAGCGACGGCTCGGGACAGGCTTTCGCCGTATTTCGGATCAGGGCACCTATGCGGCTCGTACGCAAGTTAAATATAGGCAATTATCTAGAAGGTGTTAGTATTCGAACGCCTTAAGAGTCAACTGTAGATCTTGTTAATATATTTTGTATAAATGCAAATTGCAAGTGGGAGTGACGAAGTCTTTGTAATTTGGTAGTGTAAACGTCGAGTGCTTTCTGAAACTACCGCTAATATTCGCACACTCTTAATATTCGATTATACGATTTGATCCTTTTCCAGAAATTCGAACAATTAGTTTGCTATACAGTGTAAAAAGAATTTTTGAAAACCATTGCAAGCTGTTGGAATTGCAGAGCAAATACTAAAAGTTGTTTTTACGACTTTTTTGTGTGGGCTTATATGGAAAATTTAGAAAACGCCGTTTCGTAGATGTGTATCGATTAAACATATTTTGAAAATTTCATCAAACTCGGTCGACGTTGCAATAAGCTACAAGGGTTTAAAGATGGTAGAACTTGCAATTTTTCACGATTTACGGGTTCTAACTGCAATAAATCTAAGAACTTTTACATTTTTCTTAAGATTTCGATGAAACGTTCGCAATGTATATAATTGACACAGATTTACAAAAAATATTTCTGAATTTTTCAATTTAGGCCCACAGAAAAAAGTTGTCGCAAAAGTGTCGTAATTTTTGAAAAAATTTCTTCTCACAATGTGTAGTAAACTAATTGCTCTAACTTCTCAAGAAAGTTTAAATCGCATAGTCGAATATTCAAAAAGTCATTGATTTTTGAGAACGTCCGGATATTAATAGGAGTATCTCAGAAACTGTATTTAAGAACGGCACGCGCGGATATTTGATCCAATTAAATAAACACGTTTCTGCTCGAGTTATTATGACTGACAGATCCATTTGTTTCTGTACAAAAAAACTCTTCGATTTCCTTTAAATCTCGTGATGGACGCACGTAAAATAACAATTTTCACGTAGTTTAAGGTTGTAGGTTATTTAGTAAGCGGAAATCAAATTGATTGCTACTCCGTAAAGATTAAGTTCAGCCAACACAGCTGTGTTGCATTACCGACTTCGTGTGGAAAAATCGATCACCACTACGCCGCAGATGCAGACTGACGAAGTATGATTCAAATCAATTAAATATTCCATATGTCCGAAACAATTTAAATTGAGAGATTTGATTGCAAGTATACAAAATGTTAGACAAGTCCCAAATTTTGTCAAAAATCATCTAATCTGGGATTTTCAATGATCTCGGCTGCGGATGTCTTTAAAGGAACATTACACTTTTCCGGAAATTTAAATAATTTTCATGAGATTGATAATCTAATGAAAAAACATTTATTTGACTTCGTAATATTTCTTGACATATATCTTAACTCTTCAAATACAAGAGAATATTTTATATAATTTTGTAAATGATTTTTTATTGAACTCTTACTGAACTCCTTGTTATCTCATGGTTAATTACAAGACTCAACGAAATATACACTCCTGTGGAATTTCGATGAAAAGAGTGGCTACATCTTGGGAACCTTCTCAAAAAATATTCTCGTCGAACAGATATGAAACATACCTCGTCAGTTCTGAATTTCGTTCGTTCAGCGAAGTGCGAATTTGAAATTATTCTTGTATTCGTGCGTTTCTCATCGTACCCCATTTCTCTCGTGTTCACGCGTGCCAATCGTTTGTGCAAAGAACGTGTCTTTAGAACGGGCCTTCAAACGTTTGTAGCTATATCGCTCGTGTAATGAGCGAATAGTAAGTCTTTAGAACAATGCTGGCCACGAGCCAGGGCGTCTCTAAAAGTTTTCATCCCCTTTCGCGTACCACATCGCGTATGTTCGAAAGCCAGAATGGAAGAAACTCCTTGAACTCGAGAGCTTTTGTTGGACAGCATTGTTTTAAGCCGGATCCATGCGTAAACATTGCTCGTTAAAGTCTTGCCTCCTGTTTTCACGATATTCATCCGAGGTCGAACGAAAAATGGTTCAAGACCAAACGCACATTTTGACATTCTTTAAATGTTTCGAATTATTAATTAATTGCAGACATTAATTCAACTATAATTACACAACTGAAACTACAATTTGTATACTTTCTTTAGAGTATCTTATTCTTGGTATTTCTTATACAAGCTTGATCAACTATTTTTTAACAATTCTGCCTATTATCTTTATTGTGAAACATACAAAACTACTTACCCCAGATAAAAAGTGATTTGTTCGATAAAGAGGAAACTAAAAATAACACGATACTAACATAAACACGAATGTATTTGTTTGTTTACGAAGGATAAGAAAACTGAGCATCGATTAAGGTAAGTTTTATATCATCTTCGAACACTGAAGAGATTAAATTGTTACAATATTTTATCATTGCAAGATCATTATATTATTCTTTTAATATTTTTTGGAATTTCCTCCAGTCTCGTGTACTACAATATTTCGTTCGTAAATTTGTAATACTGTCTTCTTTTATAAATATCTAACACAGGTGCATTACTTTACAATCGATCAGTTTCTGCCAGTGCTGGGATCCACGCTATCATTCGCAAAAATATTCTGACACATAGCAAAGTTAGAGTAGAAAATTAGTGTTAGCCGAGTACATTAACCTGAAGAAATGAAAGCACATAAAGTTCTTACTACCAAACAATACAAAAATATTTATAACATTTATACAAATATATATAGAAAATCATATATACAAATGAATTAGTTGGTATAATAATAACTGTTACTTCAAGAATTCGGCGGTGTAAGTGCGACTTTATTTTACTGGTTGAAACAACTTGGGCGCCGTATTCGAGATAAGATTTTAAATTGACGTCTCAATGCTTTATGCGTGGAACCGACATTAGATTAGTATATTTCCTGCGCGTGAGTGGAACCACGTCAACCGTGCCGAAACGATATGTACAATAAATCAATATATTTTCTTTCCGCGAAATGTGAAATCTGTCGACTTAAAAAAAAAATAGACGACGCCAACAGGAATGCAGGGAACATGAAAAATGAAATTTGGTTAAAATACTTAACCGATAATTATGTGTACGTTCCCGTTATTTCTTTATTCTTTCCTGTTCGTTACACGCGAGCTTCTGTAATGTTCACGATGAGCAACTCGTCGCAGACATTTCCAGTCTGCACGTTTGTTTATACGAATCCTTAGCTGAATCCCGCATAATGATGCGAACATGTGGACGAAATTGTTGGTAACAAAATCACTGTTGCGAAAGTACTGATCTTATACGTAGAGTAGGATTTTTGTTGATCAAAGGACATTTTTTATTTAAGAATGACTCTATATATCCTTTTGTTTTCCCCATGTAAATGGCTTATAAATATTTAACCAAAACGAAATAGTGAATGTTTATTTTATAGAAAATTAAAAGTTTATTTTAATTTGATTGTGTTAACGATACACGAAGTTACCACTCTGTCTACAATATATTAGAGGAAGGTGATTGATTAATTTTTCTATAGGGTGGTTCACTTAAATGGGTATATTTATGTACATATTGAGCATTCGATACTTGTTCAATTTTTCTATAGAACGAAACGACAAAAGGAAATATTTTTGAGAGTATTTTAACAGGTTTGTTTTCAGATGTTCATTCATATATACCTACAGGGAAAATGTGCGGTATTCTCATTTATGTGACTCCCTTTACGTACCCTCATTTTCTTTCTAACTTCAGTGCGTTGTATTGCGTAATTTTTGTTCCGAATAGCAACATTAACTAAGATATTAATATTATCGTACTATTGTATCTAATATATTTAACAAATAAATATGAAACATGTAATATGTATATATAAAAGTTGTAAACCTGGTATTTTACAAATGTATTATAAATTCACATATATTAATGCATTAATTGATGTTACTATTTGAAATAAAGGAGGAGAGCGAAATTGAAAGCAAAATATACGTTACACATTTAACGAAAGCAGCAAAATTAAATTTGCAGATCACCGATATTGTAATTTGTACAATTTCACATGAATTCTGGTGCCTTGTGTATCGAGAATAAATATTTATGGAACTGTAGAGTGGAAATGTTACACAAACGAATATTTATACGCAAGAGTTGCGAGTTCAATTTTGTATCACTATATACATTGCTATTTATTGGAAATAGAACGAATGCAAGTACTTAGAAGGTACAGGTTTTCGTGGCTGCAGCGAGCGCACTCGTGCAATGTCCTGCCAATGCAATTAATATTCAAGTATTATATATACTATATTTAGCGAATGTTCAACGACGTATCGAGAAAAGTCGAACTGAAAACGACGTAGACTAATTTTAATGTTTGTTGTAAAATTTCTGTCGTTCGTCCACTGCTCGCTCAACGACCAAGATGTTTCACTGGGAAATACACTTTTCTCTTTCCCTACAGCTCTGCAACTCCAAGTCAAAGTCAAACTTTTGCAAATTAAATTCAATCGTTTGCAAATTAAATTCAATCTTTTGAAAATCAATTTCATCCATTAACCCTTTGCACTCCGAATTATTTTTCAATTTTGTTGTCAACAACTCACTACTTCAAGTGTGTTATTTGAAATTTACTTCAAAGAATTCTATTGTATTCATTTCACTGAATTCTATTTTCTGATGAATGTTAATTATTGAATTGACATGTTCAATGCAGTATGACTCTGGAATTGTGCATTGTTGTTACGACAAAAATTTTACAACTACTTCGACGTAGGAACAATGAATAATAATCTCTCAGTAAATTGTAAAGCTTGAGAAGTTAGTATTAGGACCACGTTTTCGGTCGTCATTTTGCTCGAGATTGAATGGATATTTATATTTGCGGTGAAAGGTAGTGAAACAGCACAAAATTTTCGTCGAAAATGAATTATAATATCTTTTAATCCTGGTGAAATAAAAGCCGTGGAATAATTATTATTTATAGGATAGAATTGTTTAAAATAACAGTATGTATTTTTCATTCGACGATTAAATTGATACATTTAATTTTTCATCTGTATACAAAAGCTGTAAACCATCTTTAAACGTAGATAGTTTATTTATAAAAGATTGAAAATGCAAATATATACAATATATTCACCACCTTTCGCTGGAAATAAATTATTTATCTTCCTCGGCTGATGTCACTAGCGTAGTCGACACGCGTCACAATAATAGAAATAAAAGAATTATTTTATCATTGCTAAATATTAATGATTAAGGGAATAAACGATTATAAATCGAAGGAATCGCGATTGATTTATATTTTAGATTACATTTTTAAATTTTTACATTAGCAATCGATTGTTAAGCTCGGAACACTTGTAAGTGTTCCAATCTCTGTAAAAAACATGCTTCGATGCTTCGACACAAGTTCTTAATCAGGTTTTCGCAGATATAAAATACAGCACAACGGCGTATTCGCGTCTCACGTGTTCAGCACTTTTGCGATTACTGTTCCACGATCGTATTTCTACCTTGTTCAACCCCAGAAATCTATGTTATCTCGCCAGTCGATCGAGGAAATCAAAATCGAGCGTACGCTTGGTACGTTCTGTAGGAGAAGTAGTAATCAGTCCAAAACTGATGCATTAAGAAATCTCGATGATGGTCACCGATAACCACAAGGTGGGCGCGGCTTATAAAGATTTATAAATAAAGAAAATTTTCATTGAGACCA
Organism: Lasioglossum zephyrum; assembly: GCA_028455615.1. Taxonomy (NCBI): domain Eukaryota; kingdom Metazoa; phylum Arthropoda; class Insecta; order Hymenoptera; family Halictidae; genus Lasioglossum; species Lasioglossum zephyrum. The sequence goes on along the minus strand of CM052329.1, from coordinate 13,624,338 downwards.
CTTTGCCATTTCATTATATTCCCGTCTTTCCCCCAGTTCTCAAAACAAGATTCTTTGTTCAATTAACGAAAAGGACATAATCTTTTCGTAGATTAAATGTTCGTATACACAATGTGATTTCTTATCAAATAATGAGCCATTAAAAAGAGATAAGACAATGCATTTTATATCGCGTTCTTAACAAAAATGCAAAACCGCGAACAAGCGTAAATTTATTAATTCATGAAATGAATCTTGAAAACTTGCAAGATTATTCAGTTTAATGTTTAGTTCCACCCTGTACTTTTATAAAATTATAATAGAAAGAAAACATCGAGATTCGACACCAGGTTCATTAAAATTAGAACTTTCAGATCGGGCTTTCAATTGAAAATTGGATTCCATCCAGTATTAATTATTACTAGACTTGTAGACAAATTTGAGGAACAGCCTTTGTGGATTTAAAATAAATAAAAACTGTAGAGTATTCTATTGAATTTTATATTCCAGCATTTTTCGAAAATTTTCAGAAGCCATAAATGTCTAGTTATAACTCTTCTATTATGTAATTCAATGGTATATACTGTTCTTTTTGTCCAATATTAACTGCACATCAGTACGAAACAAAAAACCATTCGGATTATTTTATTGGAAAGGTCTGATACAAATGTCCGTGTGTTTTATATCATTTAGAGAAAGTATAATTGGTCAGATGCTTATGGACGATAGTATACCGCAATCTTTTTCTTCGCGACAGAAAGTCCATGCTTCAACAAGAAGCAGAATGTGATTATAGATAATAATTATTATAGAAACGATATAGATCAGTTCTTTTAGAAATACGGACACTTTCCCGAAGATTACAAAATCTAACCAGGTAAGTGACATTCTTTTTCTGTACACTGCACAGTGCTCGATTCCTCGATTCTATACACTACTTCTATACACTACTTTTAATTTTTGTAATCTTTTAGAAAAAGTCCTTAGAAAATTATTTAGAAAAGGTACGGAGTATGCCACGAAATGTTTGGAACCTGGTGTACAACAAGTTCTAAAGATACTAAATCCAAAGTTGATGCAATAATAGGGCTGATTCTAAACTTTTTCAACATCGAAGCTGTTAATTATATAATTCCTCCTATTTATACGATCTGGCCCACTGTGCGAGGGACATAGTTCTCTTTGTCCGCCATTATGCGACTGTTATCGTTTGATAGAATCATGAATTAGCAAAGCTCGCGGGTCTGAGCGTGTGATCGATTTAAACTAGCTGTCTAAATAGGTCATAATAAGCGGGAAACCATACATTAGGCAGCGCGTGTCGCGATATTAGAATACACACGTAAGTATTCGATTTTCCGCGTGACATATCATGCGGTTCCGATCGGGCTGTCAAAGCGTAATGCTATGCTGTCACTCGGCGAGAACGCCAGCTGTCTAGGAAAGTCCACGGAAGTCGTCTTGTTTTGCCATTAAGCGGGATGAAACCAAGCTCGACGGCCAGATAAAACGAAACGGCGCGACTCGCCGAGAGAAATGAACGCAACCCGCGATCGAAAACGTTCGTAGGCGGGTTTCTAGCGGCGCCGGAAAAAGTATATTTTAAAATGCAACTCTCATTCACGGGCCCCGGCAATGGCCCCCGCCGCGGTCCTTTCGGTGATTTATGGTAAGTTGGCCGTCCATTACTGTTTCTACTTACCTAACGTAAAAACTTTTACGCTTCGTTTACATCGCCGGATAATAATTATTGTTCAGATAAATTCTCCAATACTAATAAAGCAGAAATTTCTTTTTTATTCTTTATTTAAGGTTCAACGTCGCATCTACGACTAGGTCATTAGCGACGAACATCTATGGTGCTTTTAGTATTTTTCTGAAAATGTTTGAATTTTTTAGGATATGTAGAGGAAGGTTTAATGAAAATGATCTAATTTGTCCGACGACGTCCAATTAGGTCCATTAAAAGATATACGTTGCAAATTTTAAGAAAGTATATATACATTTTATTAATTTTATTAAATATTAATTTTTAATACATTGCGAGCAAACATCCTCAATTAACAGCGTTAATTGTTATCCCAAAGGACTGTTTCTCATTTGCACAAAAGGGGCAGAAGAAATATTAAATAGGGTAATCAGGACACCTCGATGAAAAGAAGCAATTTTTGTCTAAAAAATACTGCATCCAAAATGTCTATCTTTGTGAATTTAGATTAACTATAGTGTTTGTGGATAAACATTAATTTTTTCAGCTTCGATATTGATAGACATTTAGGAAGCAGTAGAAATTTATCAGAAATCGATATAAGAAGGTCTGTTTTTAGTTGGTAGATCGGAAACAGTGGAAAAGAGGCGGCGGGCATCTCGTTGTCAATCAAAGGCGCCGGCGTCTTCCATTTTCCCGTCCGGTTTTGGTTTCCGACGGGAAAAAAAGGCGCGGCGTGCTCGAACACCGAAGAGACACACGGTGTTCACGCGTGTGCGGGCCGCGCTCGGATGACGTATGGAATGCATAGGGTAATCTTTTTTCCGAAGTGTTTTAGCACGTCGGGGACACCACTTTTTCCCCGGTCGTAATCTATAGGCGCACTTAATACAGCTGCTCGTCCGAGTAACCTCTCCCGCGCCCTTTTTCCTCTTGGCGTGGCGCGTCCTCGCGCTTCCTTCGACGCCTCTCTCGCGAGAAGAGAGAGAGAGAGAAATAGACAGAGAGAAAAGAGAGTCCGTCGGCTTCCACTTAGCGGAACCGTACAATATATCAAGCGCGGTTGCTTTTACCCTGTGAATTGTAGAGTCGCGTTTCGCGTGCGCCCATAGACGGCCACGTGCACACTAACACAAACACCGTTGGACCCTGCGCGATCGTGCTCGTGTTCCTGCTTTTGTTGCTGGCGAAGAAGCTGCTTCCTTCCACACGAGGGAGAAATAATAGAAGGGTGATGGGACTGCCGATTTGATTACGCGTTTCCTCAACTGACCGATATCAGGGCACCTTAGGCTTTACAGTGGCTAAATTGTGTACGGAGCGACATTGTGTTACGTAATCTATTGTATATGTATACAGTGGAACCTCGGTATACGTCTGCTTTGGGGTACGTTTAACTCGGAATACGTCCTGTTTGGACGTGACAAATTTTGCACGGTATACGACATCAATTTTTTTTGTTTTCTTAACCCTTCATTGTATGATTTTCTTCATTCGCATGAAAGAATTGAAAGAAGCTCGGTGTTTGCGTTTTATTTAACGGAAAAATATTTTTAAAAATTAACCCTTCGCTGCATATTGTACCATATCTGATACAGTTAACAAATGTGGTATATAGTAAACTAAGAATGTATTTTCTTACCATGTATATTTATTTTTATTTTTCAGAAAATGTTTTAATTTTTCTTTAAATATTTTTCCGTTAAATGAAACACAAAAGCTGACCTTCTTTCAATGTTTTTCTTCCCAATTACTAAACTCATGCAGTGAAGGGTTAAAACAACATTTTTAGAAAAATAAACATAGTAAGCACCAAGTAGAAATTAAATTGAACGTTATTTTGTCCCTTGATGATTTTAATAGAGGAAAAATCGTACATTGACATGTTGAATATTTGAAATTTTCGAACAACTTGGATTTCATCTAACTGAATTTTGCTACAAATGCATAAAGATGGTTCTAGCACAAAGGGCAACTAGTTTAGCGTTGCCTCCAATCGGACCGATCCAATTATTCTGTGAAAGTAGAATCGTTCGCGGAGCATTCCATAGAAAGAAAAATCGAGGACAAATGAGGAGCGGCTGTCAGCTCGTTCCTGAAGAGAGAGAGAATCCCCCCCTCCGAACGGGGGCAATTTGGTTACCTGACGGCCGGACTATTCCAGGTCGGGTGTCGATCGATGTTCATCCACGTAAAAGGGTGGGTGGTGGAACGAGGGAGCGGATGGTTAAAGGATAGTGGCGGCGGTCGGGGTTGTAATAAGCGTAATGGATATAGCGGGCCTGCACGCATGCCCCCGTCTCTCGCGACGAGCGGAGCGCGGCGTGTTCACGCAGCAAAGGGTTGCTTCGTATAATCGTGAGAACGCCTACCACCCCCGACCTTCCCCCGTGTCCCTCCTCCCGTCTCTCCCTCTCCAGTTTATTTCTTTCGCTGTCCAGCGACGGCGTTACTTTCATTATGCCTCCCGTTTTATTTCGATCTAGTGATACATGGCAAACAAAAAAAAACGAAACGAGAGAGAGAGAGAGAGAGAGAGAGAGAGAGAGAGAGAGAGACGCGCGCACGCGTGGCTCGTGTATATTCTGTTTTCGGACGGATTTATCGTCTCACGTGGTTACCGGCACGCTGAGGAAGATCATGATTTAGGACTAGCTTGCAGTCGGAAAAATATTTTCATTAAAGGGCTGCACATTCTTGAAAGCTTGAGAAATAACAGGTACTCTATAATTTTTTTTATATTGGCATCTGACATGCGGGCGTGGACATTATACAGGGTGAGGCACTATTGCCACCTACAATAACTCGGTTATTATACGGCAGTTAATGGTTTGCTGATTGTAATAGTTTTCAAGAAAGAAAAGTTCAATTTTTGGAGATGATTTATTAATATAATTAATATAATTAATCTACCAGGCTCTTACGTATTATTATTACATATCAAAGAAATCTGTGATTTTACTTTATGTCAATGAATTCACAGGTTGTTGGTTCTATTAAATTTCATGCAACTTTCTAAGCACATTTTATTAACCCTTTGGGTATAGATTTATTCGGGTACGGATTTATTTGAAGATTCTTTGTGTGTAGAATGAATTTAAGTTTTTGATGTATGGATTAATTAAATTGTAAAGATTATCTTAATGTAAAGATAATGGATTTTGTATAAGATTTAATTTATTATAGTAATATTATTTACATAGTTTTAAACGAGATTTCTATTACAAAATAAAACTAAATTTATCAAAGAAACATAACGTGTGTGAGTCGTCGAATGTACCGAAAGGATTAGTTTTTACACAAATTTTAATGTTTTCCACTTTGCGAAAGGAGACTGAAGTATAAATACCAGAACACTATTTAGCCTATTCGCTGATTACAGAAAAATTATAGAAAAGGCTAACCAAGAAGGAGAAGAAGAAGTTAAATGAAACGAACGGCTTTGGTTTCACTTTGGAGAAATTTCCTAGTCGTTGTAATCTAATCTAAGCGACCAGGGAACAGTTTCAAGCCTCTCTGAATTTTAAAACATTCGCCAGAGTTCTTTCGTATGGGCACACGCATCCTGGTTTTCTCGATGAGCTAACAAGAAGTGGAGGAGCCTAGGATTGGCCGCCCTTAACTTTACACACTTCAGGTTTGCGGCGGTTTCCGGTGAAAAGTTCAAGTTGGCTAACTCGATGTACCGGTCCGCTGGGTCACCGGAAGCTTTTATTGTTTTACAAGTTTAGCGCGGCGGGGCTGAGTGAACCGGCCAGTGATTCGATTGCCAGCGAAGACGGTGACTTCTTCCTCGAAGACGTCTCGGTTAGTTGTCCCCGGTTATCAGGAATGACCACTTTGTCATTCGATCAAGCGCTCGTAAAGACTCGGCCAAATGGTCCTAAGACTGATGCCCTTGAAATCCAGTTTTGTAGCGAATAAAATTTTATATTCGCGGCCGCCGCGGAAATCAAGTTGACGTGGAATGTTTGCTCGAAGAGTCCCGTAAAGAAATCACTGCCTCGGTAACGGATATTTCTAACACATTCCTTCAAGTATACGGACGCGACGTTCCAATAAAGGACCCCGCACTAAACCACGTGAAATGGGTCCTTGGCGAAAATGGCTGAATTCGAAATATATTGTACCTTTTGGGTCACTGAACAAAATGTGGGTCAAGCAAAATGTCAAATTAATTTTTCAAAAATACCACGTTTTTAAAAACGGAATAAAAAGTAGAGAATAGTTTTTCCTAGTCGCATACTGATTCCTAACCTCGTACAGACAGTGGTGAAAATTTGTGATTGTGAATTTTGAATTGCTATAGAAGTAGGTACTTGTAAGATTTAAAACGAAAAACGTGGGGCGTACGAAATAGATAATTGATGCATCTTGCGCGCCACGTTATCGGCACCTCTTTTTTTTTAGATCAGAGGAAGAAATGCATTTACGCACTATCCCCGCTTCTCTCTAGTTCCTTAAAAGGCGGTTGAGGGGAGGAGTGTGGGATTCCGCTCCGCCTGCGATGACGTGCGGCGGATACGGGACTAAACTCCCTGCCCATACCCACTAAAAACAACCTCTAAGCAGGGGCCAATCTTAGTCCCTTTCTGGCTTATTAGAGTGCCGAAGATGAAACGCATGTCACCCGTTTCTCACATACAACAATGCGTTCCCTCTTCGGACCTCTGCCACTCGTTTTCTTTGCTCGGAAAAGTATCGGCACCCCTGAAAATACTCCATGTGCCATCTAATTCCGTGGTGCCCAAGGTGGTTCGGAACCCACCTTAACCCTCATACGTTTCTCAGGGTGAAAATTCACCCGCTTACCTGTTTCACATATTGTAAAACGATCGATTTCTTTTCGTTCGAGTTGCAAAATGTATTTCTTTGAAACGTCACACTATAAATGACGCATAATTCGTAGATTTGAAATGTAAAGTAAGAAGGGGTGAAATAATATTCTAGGATCTTTTATGCAACTAAGTCCGAGGAGCGTATGAGGGTTAATCAACCGTAGGTCCCGTCGCGAGATAACCTCGGCAAACAGTCGGAAGCGACGTAAAATAAATTATTCCTTGACTGCATGATTTTTTTTAATCGGGATGAAAAAATTGATAGAAGGTCAAGTTTTTGTGTTTTATTTAAGGAAAAAATATCTAAAAAAAATTAAAACAACATATTCAGAAAAAATAAACATAATTTAGAATAAATCTTTGAATGTTATTGGCGCGCTGGTACGATCATTCATGACGTTAATTAAGCTATTGTGCAAAATTACATAGGAAACTTTCTATTGAGCACGATCATGCTTTTGATTTTGAAAATATTAAGATTGTTGACAAAGAAGCAAATTTACAACGTAGGATTCTGTTGGAATCGATTCATGTGATTAAACATCAGAGCGTGAATTTAAGGTATGAAACACCTTTGGTACATGAACATTACGCCACATTACTGAACCAGTAATGTCTTATGATGAATCGTTTTTTCCAATACATAATTCCTATAGATAACTATCAAAAGTAAATAGAATGTCAATATATTATCTTTTTTACCAACAATTTTTGCTGGTATATTAACAACATTAGTATGTTGGATCTTTAGTCGTGTTTCAAATTTTAGCGCCATTTACTGTAAAGAATTTAATTTAATAACCATTTTGTATTAAGCAAGTGAGTATTCACACAAAGTTTATTTTTATTCTTTTTTCTGTTTCTACTTTTTGTGTTTTTTGGGTTTTTGAGATAGTGTTTCCTTTTTTCTGCATTTGGTCTGACAACCATGTACTAATTAAGAAACAAATTCTTACAGACGCAATTACAATGAAAGTTTCTATGTAATTTTGCAAAATAGCTTAATTAACGTCATGAATGATCGTACCAGCGCGCCAATAACATTAAAAGATTTATCAATAATTGTCGATCGAAAACCGTTATAATTTAGAATAGTAAGAAAACACATTCTTAGTTTACTATATACTCCGGATTTTTTAACTGTATCAGATACACTATGCAGTGAAGGGTTAAAAAAAATTTCTTTAAAGAACCACCACACTATGAATAAATAAATTTCAATGGAACACCCGCGGGCACCTATCACTAACCACATGCCGGCTAAAACGGTAGCAGCTATCGGGTTATATTTCAGCACCCCAGTCAGTCCCGGCGCGCGACATCAGCGTTTCGCAGCACGTCCCGCAACCAAGCATCGTGATCGATTCCCTGGCGCTTTCCGTTTGTCCCGCGGAGGAAATAAAGCAGGGGGCGTGTTTAGTGTTTCCGTTTCTATGGACGCTTGACCTATTGTCTCAGAGGTTTAATTTTTGGCCCCTGCTCGGCACGGGTCTCCGTCTCCTCCCTGAAACATGCGTCTCCCTCTGGTTTCGGTTCCTCCCACGTCATCGGGAGCCGACTGACGGCGTATTCAGTCCCTGTACGCGACAATACGTCGTCCTCGTCGCGGGACGAGGCGATACACAATGCGACAGCAATCAGGAGTCGCGCCCCTGTCAGCGGGATCCTTCTGTCTCGTTTCCGCAGCTATGTTTCGCTGCCGTTTTGTCTCTCTCGTTCTCTCTCTCTGTCTCCCTTACTCTCCGCTCGATGCCCACCTTTTTTCCTTTATTTTTTTCATTCAGAGACCATGGAACACGTTGCTCAATGGGACAGACAGGGGGCAGATAAGAACGATTCTCTCTTTCTCCCGGCTCGCGCAGCAGGAGCCAGTGATTTCACGAGTCAATGCCGGGATAAGAGATTGCTCGAGGAGACCGGACGATAGATGGATGATGAGAAATATTTGGAAATCAAGGAAACATCTCATGCTCGATTCGGACGGTGCAACGAGGCACGGACACCGACGCGACGACCGTCCCACTCTGCTATTCGAATGTTCGTTCTCTTACATTGCTCGGTTTTGTTCGCTTACTACCACCCGTCTTCGTATTTTAGGGAATTGAACCACGCCGGATCCTGAAATTTTGGCTACGATTTTAAGGGGGTAACGTACCCCCTAATTCTAGGATATGTATCAGTGTTTCCAACCTCTGGGCTACAATCTAAAGGTGGTTTCTCGATATTATATACATATATACATATAGACAAAATAATTAAATGGATAAATATATGGACTGATAAATAAATGTTTTGAAAATAGATAACGAATATGTGTATCTTCATAATACAAGAGATCCCAGTACATGAGACGATAAATAAATGTTTTGAAGTAGATAAATGAATATATCTATCTTCACAATACAAGAGATCCCAGAACATGAGACGAATATTCAGATAATATACACTGATGAGATTGGAGAAAAGGTAGTAGGACATTGGATTTGCACAATATCTGATAGTAACGGCAACTAATCATTTGAACCATGATGTAATAGATTATTTGAATGCCCTTTATAAATACAATAAGAAATATATATTTCACAGAGTACAATATCAAAACAATGCGTTTGATAGTGGAGCATTTGCAATTTATTTTGCAACATTATTATGTTATAACAAGGAACCAAAAACTACTTATCAAACATTTTGATAAGTAGAAAACTATTGAATTTCCCTAAAAACGTATAATCTTCTTAAAGTGCACGCTTAATAATGATAATAATATACTACAACTAACGAATCGGGATGTTCTTTGTTCTTATCTTTTTTTTACACCCTGACACGAAACGTTAATTTTGTGTTGGACACGAAACACTTCCGATCCAGAGTGAAAGGCGTGAATCTCACCAAAACAAAGACTGGCGTCGGAAGGAAAACCTTTAACGAAAATACAGGGCATTCTCCTGCGGAGGAGGACAAAAATACGGGATGGAACGGTTCGGGAGCTAAACGAAGATTTTACGGAACTGTTGTAGCGGGGAATTGGGGTTGGGGGCGTGTTTGCCCACCCCGATGGACGGATGGACGCTTTGCTTACGCAGAGAACGACGCACTGGGTAAACAACGATTGGGTTTCCACTTCGACCTTGTCTTTCTCCGGCGGACCCACACGGCATAGGTCCTGTATCCGGTTCGCCGAAGAAAGGGTGTCCTTTGCAGTTACCAAAACCGATCCAATTTCGAGGGGAGGTCGGAAAGGTAGAATCGACAGAGCCAACCTCTCCCCTCGAGTTTCCACGTTCGCTTGTTTTTCCATGGGAAATTGTTCGGTTGCTATTTTGACATCTCTGCACACGTACAGCTCGAAGGAACGGTGTGACAAGGATTATAATACAGCCCGCGACAATACTATAAGACATCACTTAAAACGAAATAATTATGGATTATATGAAAGAAGTAGATAATAACACTCTGCGTGAAAGACGATGACATTCTTTCAACTAATACATAATTATTTCGTTTTAGATGATGTCTTATAGTATTGTCGCGAACTGTACATCTTACATTAGAATCGCCGAACATTTACCTCTAACAATAATCGAAACTTTGTTAGGTTCATATGGGTACCATCTCATATTGGTCTTATCGGCAATGAAAAAGTAGAACGAGAAAAAGACTTTTTCGCGAGAACAATTTCCACGCCATTACACAACCACCACCGTGTTCCTACGGTGCACTTTAAATCAAGACCTTCAGCTTCGCGACGTCTGATAAATCAAATTCCGTCAGAAGATACTCTATTGAACTTTGACACTTAAGAGTAACTGGGAACTATTAGACGTTTAGCATCTCTAATAAAATGCGATAATCTACTGGAAAGATGGTCGTTTTAAACTTCTATTTTCCATTCATGGAAATCCACTAACAACTTAATAAAAAAGCAAGAAACAGTAGCGGGACAAATGTTGAAAGAAAAACCTATTAAAACAATGCCTTTTTATTTTTGTAACCTCGTAAAATATAATTTCTTGAACCTTGACCCTTCACTGCATGACTTCTTTCATCGGGATGAAAAAATTAAAAGAAGGTCAGTTTTGTGTTTTATTTAAGGGGAAAATATCTAAAAAAAATTAAAACAACATTTTCAGAAAAATGAACATAATTTCGAATAATAAGACAACACATTCTTAGTTTACTGTGTACCAGATTTGTTGACTGTATCAGATATGATACATTATGCAGCTCAGAGTTAATTATGAAAAATCAGGTCGTTTGGTAAAATTATAAAAAAGTTATTCTATATTAAAAGGTGTACGAACACTTTGTACACCCACTGTATAATAGATGAAGGTGCTAGTCGAAATGAGTGAAACTCAAAATAGACAGCTACATAGTTATCGATTAAGCGATTGCCGGAGTACAGGAAGTGAACCTCCTCTTCCCTTAAATCGAGGCATCGGATATGTAGCCGAAGAAGTCTCTATAATGGAGATGGAACGTCGAAGGACGAGATCGCGAAGAGCGAGGGGTGATTTCGAGCTGCGACGAGGGTGAAGAGAGGAGGAGAGCGAACACTCCGTTAGAAATTAACGCAAGGGTGACACAGGCTGCCTTTCCCATTGTCCTTCCGCCTACCCCCTTCGAATGGGACGTCTGGTGAAAAAATTCAGATGTGAAATTTTCATTTCCGTCCCGAACCACCGACTCGGAAGAAATACTTCCTGCGCGTGGGGGTGGGTTCTCGAAACGCGAAGCCCTTCGCGCTTGAGACGTTCCTTTGTTGCTCGGCTGCCACCATTCGCACACCTGATTGCCCCACAATGATAATTCACTTTTTAATGGCGTACTATCAGGTCAACCCGTAAGTAACGGACTCTTCTTTCAGTCACTATTCTGTGTGAATTATTCACACTCACGTTTCTTCCCGATTATTAACACTTTACCTATTGGAAGACTGCCAATACGATTTTCAATAATTGTGCTGTACCAAACGAAAGCATAGAAATCTAGGTGCACGGTAGTGCACCAGCCAAGTTCTCGTACTGCCTCCTTTTACACGAAACAACTTAGCCATTTTTTTGGAGGCTTGTAACTTGGAACTGGAGACAGATGGAGAGATGTAATTTCGTACACTTGTTAAATGCTATTATGTCTCGATATTGTCAAAACATTAATCTTCCAACATTAATAGGTTCCGAGATATAGGACCTCAAAAATCGCTAACTTTTCACTGACTAACTGACTGACAAATCATCAAAACCTTTTGGGTTCTTCAATCAGATAAAGGTGAGCAATCAATTTAGCTCTGAAAATTCAACATCCCTTTTACGTAAATGTCAAGAAATGAATTTTAGTCTGAAAATGGAAACAACTAGGATTACACGTACCATTCGGTTACTGTCAAATAGAAGGAAATGTGATTACGCCTAATGAAAATGTGCATCACTTTGCTGAATGAGAAGGAGAACGTATTAGGCGACGAAATTATTTTAAATCGTAATAAAGCGAATCACTGAGCCGAACGAATAGCCCCTATCGAGCAGAAATTCGTGGCGGTGCCTCATTGTAGATCATTCAGTGGAATGAGAGCGAGGAGAGTGAAAAAATTCAGATGTGACCTGTTCGGCGTCGTCGTGGTCCACTGACTCGGAAGAAATACTTCCTGGACGGGGCGAGAGGTGAAAGAAGGGTCACGAGCACCCTTATGTTTTTTCCCTTCCCCGGTAATTTTATGGCGAAAATATTGCATGCATGGATCATTCATTGCTGATGAATATTTCTTCGTATTTCCTCATTTAATATGTGCCAGTAATACAACGATTGATCAATATATTGATCAATATATTCAATATATTCGAAACAGGTTTTTACTTCTTCAATTTACTTCCACACACTATTCTATCATAAAAATTATATGAACCTATTATTATTTCGGCTACTGTAGTCGTTTTTATTTAAATTAATACACCCACATAGGAAAGATATATTTATTAACTGTATAGGAGGGGGGCTAAGGGAGAAAGAGAGAGAGAGAGAATCGACGGGGCTGCCAAAACCATAACACCTCTCACCTTGCCTTTCTGACTCTTCGGGTACAGGTGATTGCCGAAAAATCAGTTGCTGTCTAAACGTTACCGTACGCATTCCCGCTTCACGTGAGCGGTTAAACAGGCCATTGCGCTTCTCTGGTCGTCTATCTTTTCTTTGCTAAAACAGTTGCCGAAAACTGCCGCTTCTAAAAGGGTCTCTGCGCTTCTCAGACCTTCCAGTTTTCAGCCTATACTGGACTCTAGCTTCTTTATTTTCTTATAGTTTTAAGCTAGTTCTAAGTGGTGACGGGTTCCTGCGATTTGGGTTTTTGAATAAAGTGGGCCGTGGATTATTGCCGTTTGAAATTTAACTTAAAGTGCTGGTGCCGTTATTTTAACTAAATCCTTCCACGACCTACTATTACTTTAGAATAAAATATTTTCCAAAAAAAGCAAGACTTTCGTTTAAAAATTGATTCTTTTAACCAGTACACGCTTCTCAGAAATGTCAGATGTCTAAGGCGTCTGGAAGATCCTAGAATAATATCTCATCCAGAGATATTAAAAAAATGTACGTCTCGCAACACAAAGAAAGGGTATGTGAAACAAGAAAATGGTTGAAGTTTCACCCTGAGGTACGTAGAAGGGTTAATATAAACTTGTCAACGCGTGGAAGTGGTTCTAATAATTGGATCACCTTCCGTACCTCTGGAAATCAGATAAATAATTTGGACAAAGTAGTTTCGAATGACGGTAGAACAGCTCAGTCGCACAGTTACCGCTCGGCTCGCAAATCATCCTGACACCCTTTCAGCGAAGCGAGAATCACGGCAACCGCTATCATTTCTAATCACAAATAATGGGGTAGGTATGGGTTAAAGCCACTCGAGATCGGTTGATTGGTGTTCTCGTTCTACGGATCCCGCGTCGAATTCATTCTCTCGTTGCGCTGTCTCTGGTAGAATGTCTGTCATCCCGCTTGCGCAGATACCCCTAAATAGCAATCCCCATGGAGACAATCAATCAGCTGATCAGTGGACCTTGACTGTGTCCACATTGCGCTTTCTGCACTCTTTGCCACCCTCTCTCTCTCTCTCCCGCTCACTTCCTCGTCCTGCTGCTCCCAATAATGGGCGTGAAGGGTCCTATCTCTCATTCAATTTCTCTCTGTCTTTTTCACCACGTTAGAACGTAACGCGCCAGGTCGACGAATAGATGTCATGGACACCGTGAGGGGCGCGACTGGTTGATATAAAATGACACGTTGCTGCCATGAATGCATGGGCGCATCTGCGATTTTCGACGGTCCATCGGGTCATTGATTCGTTCCTCCTCTGCTGCTTCCAACACCAGGAACAAATGCAGGTAAACAAATTCGCGCATTTGTTCCGTTGCGTGGTTCCTGCGATTAGGCCGCGTGGTGTCTTGAAAATTATGCGGTTCTCCTAATAAAGACATTTATAGTTCATTTCAATGTGGTCGAATTAATAGCGAGATCATTAGTGACCACATGGTTTACAATCGAATGCACAAAATCCCACGAAATTTCATATGATTTTTACCTATTGTAATTCTATAAGGCTGGTACCATTGAAAATACAATTTTATTTACTCCCACGTTCTTAAAATTAAAAAAAAAAATGGTAGAATATAAAATCCCACAGAATTTTATACGATTTTTATCTATTGCAAATCTATAAATGCTGGTACCATTGAAGATACAATTTTATTTGTTCCCGTTTTGTTGAAATTTAAAAAAAAATGGTAGAATATAAAATCCCACAGTTTTATACGATTTTTATCTATTGCAAATCTATAAAGGCTGGTACCATTGAAAATACAATTTTATTTGTTGCTTTCTTCAGATTTCCCTGCAAAAATTAAAAATTGCATAAACATCCGCCGTATAGTACTGAGGTTTCATAAAACTAGTCTACTTCATACAGTGACTTAAACTTCTCAAACAAAGCAGAAGGTTACCAATTAGCCATGTGATCAGCTTCCATGAATCACTGTTACCCCATCCTTCAAATTACAAACATAAAATCCACTCCCTTGAGAGACGGGTTTAGGTCGGTTTGTCTATAAACTCATCTTTGCATGGAGAGAGAGAGAGAGAGAGTCACTCTCTTTCTCTCTCTATCATTCCCGAACTGGTTTTAAGATCCTCGCCAACAGTGTCACGTGACTGGCAATCAATCCGACGGCAACGAAGCGAATCAATCAGCGAAAAGGAGAGCTCGGTACAAGCGGAAGCCAAACAAATCCGGTCAGCGGTTCTCGCGAATCGAGTCTCTTCTCTACACTCGTCTGCTCCTATCATAAATATTGACCGCGGTTCTACGCGTATCCTCCGAGGCATACACTCGTGAACGACCAGAGCCAGGATCCACCCTTGGATTTCGGTCATAAATATTGATCAGGAATAGCGTGCACTCCTTACGGCACGGGAGCACGGCCGCGTATCCGGAGCTGGCTCGGTCAATAATGTCCCACGGGGATGCGAGCGGTGTGTTTGCCGTCGATGATTGCGGTTAATTACAACACTGCCCGTCTGTTTGTATGTCAACCCTGTGTAACGCGTGCAATCTAACGATCCCCCGTGGGAGGGGGCGGCCGACGCGCCACGAGTTTGCAAGGAGTCGCTTCTTCACGCAGAGTTAACCGTGGATAATAAGTCACCCGGTGATAATACATTGTTCGCGGTTCTTTTGTGAATTTACGATCAGCTGGTCCACGACCGTTCACCTACCGTCCGGAAGCTGTCGAACACTTTTTCTGCGAGCTAATCGGAAACAATTGTTATGTATTTATTAAATTAATCTATAATGTATAAATGTATAAAATGTTTAAAATAATTAAATTAAACAATAATTAAAATAAAATATATAAATTACCGAACTCTAAAATTAGCCGATACATGAAGCCTTATAAAAATAACAAGATTCAATTTACTTAAATTTTGTGCGGTTCTTATTATAATATCTCCGCTATGAAATGTATTTATTTAATCATTATTTAATAAAACCACGAAAGCATCTTTATAATTCCAATTGTTTGTGTGAAATAAAAAATTTGGAGCCGATCGTGTCCTTTAGTGTTAGTGTTAATCATCTCCTGTAGTGTTAAGAAGACCTTACACTTTCTCGGTCGAAAATTTGAATAATTTTTATGGGACTGATAATAATACCTATAAGGTAATGAAAAAACATTTCTTGATCCCGTAATTTTGCTGACATATACCTTATGTCTTCAAATACAAGAAAAATTTATATGAAGATTGTCGGCATTGTTTGTATTACTTTAACAACATTCATGGAACACATTCCGAAAGAAACTTTTGAAACAACCTTACAATAGAATCTCTAAATTTGTCTGGTATTTTTACTGTTTTAAATCACATCTACTAATTTTTGCTATAAATGCATAAAATCCGCTGTCAATATAAATTAAGAACTAAAACCGCAATTGCTTAAGCAATTATTTTTGTACCTTCCCAATACAATTAGACTATGGATGTTGTGCACTTAACGTAAAATTGAACACGTGCATTTTTACACAGTATAACGATTTATTTTGATCTTGTTACAAAATTGTAAAAGAAAGGATGAAATGTCTATCTGGTTCAGTTGCTCGTAATGTATTTTTGGTACGACGGCACTTAATGTTGCGCTACCGACGACATTTTTAGAGAAGACTGTCATAGTGGCAAGCAGATGCGGAACACGCTCGTGCATTTTTCATCTTTCTAATGCAATACGGTTTAAGAATATACCTTTGAATATTTAAATGTTCTAAGAATTGTAGAAAGATTGTTGTACACTTTTATCTTGAGTTACTATAAACTGCTGAAGACAATGGTAAGTGAAAAAGCTAACGGTATTTCTATCGCTATCAATAATTTATAGAAGGTAAATTGAAACATTATTCTTCCATTTTGCATTAAATATGTACATGCATACTTAACATTCATTGAAGATTTAGGTACATCACAGTTTTTGCAGACATAGACAAAAGTAGAAAGTGGAGAAAACAATTATAGTGAAAATTGTAAGACAAAAAATTATTATAGTCGTTATTATACATATAATATGTATATACATATACATATAATATTTTGAATATTGAATATTTACAATATATTGAATGTGTAGAATAAATGTTCGAAGCCATAACCAATACATATGATATATACATTATTATATACATGGTGTCTCGAATTTAAATGGCAAAACTTCGGGAGCGTGTAGTGGACCGAGTAACTAAGACAAAAAGTCTTTTAGAGATTAGTTCGTTTTTGCTTCGTTTCGGAGAAAATCGCAAAAAAAGAAACAAAACAAGTTTTCATTTTTGTACTTATTTATTTACGTTTTATTCACGTTATCATCTATTTAATGTAGTTAATGAAACCCATGGATTTCTTCGTATGGGGAACCTTGAAGCAGAATGTTTATTCGGTGCCAATCAATTCAAGAGAGCAGAACAATGTTTAGCTTCAATTTATCAAGTCAGTGCTAGATGTAATGCTGCAAGAGGGAAACATTTTGAACAATATCTACATTAAAAAGATGATAACGCAAATAAAATGTAAATAAATGAGTACAAAAATGAAAACTTGTTTTGTTTCTATTTTTGCGATTTTCTCCAAAACTAAAAGACTACTTATCTTGGTTTTTCGGTCCCCTACACGCTCCTGAAGTTTTGCCATTTAAATTCGGGACACCCTGTATATTAGATTCGAACTATAGACAGCAAACTCTATTCCATACGAAAAAATAAAATCTCCGATGCTGCATCGCTTGCTAGCTCAGATCTCCGGCAACCTTCAACTTTCCCTTTTCCCAGTTTAGGCCTCTCTCGTGCACCCATACGTCTTCTTTAATGCGTTCACTTTCGATACCCTTTTGTTGCTAAACTAGTAAATGTTTTATATACTGGCGGACCCTTTCCCTGGCTCCTTGTACCCTCCCATATGTACTCGCAAGACGACACAGATATGCTTTTAGCGGGAGCCGGGGGTGGAATGGTGCGTTTCCGAGCGCACGCGTCTTCCGGCTCTGACTATGTGCGTGCACGAGCACCGACGCCACCGACGCCACCGACGCCACGGACGCGACGCACACCGAGAAATCGCGACTCGCATTAAGGCGACAACGCGACCAGCTCCTGCTCCACGCCGAGGGAGACCAGAGACCGCCAAGAAGGGAAAGTCTCGGTGTTGCTGTTGCTGGCCATATAGGGGTTGCTACTCTACTTGCACCGCGTCGGGTAGTATGTACCACGATACCTGAAAAACTACTCGATCCCCTGCTGATTTCGAGGGAATGATCGCTGACTGCTATTTAATGTCCCGGTGAATCAAACTCGGGATGACGGAAAGGGGTTCGGATATTTCACACCACTTGCCGAACGAAGGACAAGATGATTCCCTTATCAGTAGACTGCGGATTTGATGCATTTATAAGAAAAATGAGTAGATGTAATGTCAAATAGTATACGCTTCAGAAGAAGTTAAGAATACTGGTATATTATCTTCAACCCACTAAACATATTAAGTGTGCGATCTCCTTTGCGCGCCTGGACGCAGCGTTCTGCGATCCATAATCGAATAGTCGTAGATCTCTGCTGTACTTCTGGATGCACATGTTTGCAATTGTTTCTCAATTCTACGTGGACAATATTCAAATTTTTGTGTTCCCTTGTAGTAATAACGCTTTATTTCTCAGATATCATCACAGATTTTTAACCGACTTCGAAAAAGGAAGAGGTTACTCAATTTCGATCTGTATATGTGCCTTTTTTCCGCTTTTTTTTCTATATGATATGTGTTTGAGTTAAGATATATATATATCGTGTACACAATATAGTTTGTCATCAGTTATGCTCCTAACTATATACATATGTATATATGTGTATGTATACCGTATATGAAAATATAAAATTAGCTTTCCACTTGCACGAAATAATTGAATGAACGTCGGTAATCCAAGTTCGAATTTCAAGGTGATCAGCTGTTGGTGTTCGAACAGGTCCCACAAAGAGTTCGTTGGTCGGGTCGCATGTTAAGATGAAAAGCCGATCGCGTTGCAATCGAGTGCAAAGTGCAACATGTCCCAGATGGAAATCGCAGCTAAGGGTGTATTGTGGGGCACCTGTATCCGAGCAACGCAGTCGCTAGGGGCATACAGTACTCCTAAAGGATCGTGATTAAACCTCTCTGACCCCTGGTCCCCTACGTTTCGTCGTCCCATCGGCAAGTATCATAGGGTCTGGGTCTCCGATCCGACATTTGGTGTCATTGTCGTGAGGCGGCACAAGGGTGCAACGCGGTGCAACTGCTCTAATGCTGATTTAATCAGAATCCTAGGTTCCTCCCTCAGGTCTGGCATCGATTTATAGCGGGGCTATACTTGTAATCTTACTTGTTTCTGTCTTCGACCACCCCTTCAGTTTCTCGCTCCCTTCATTCAATCACTTTTTTTACTCTTCCCAGCATAGTTAACCATTTTTTTAGCAAATTCAAAATGGAAACACGAATGGTTGATTCGTACCTCGAACTGTTTATTGTACAAGTGGTGCAAACCAATTAATTATGACTTGATCTCAGTGGCGGATCTAATAAAAATTTATTTAATGTGTAACGGTATGTAATTTTTCATTACTTCTATTTTTTGTTGATAAGCTTAGGAGAATTTTCTTGCAACTTTTATTTCTACCTTGAGTTTGTTTCTTTCGATATTTCAATTATAAAAAAATAACATATTCAAAGATCTGACTTTGCATAAGTTGTGTGTGTAAGGCCGTCTCCGTAAATATGCTCGTGTGCGTTTTCGAGGGATGCATGCGTCTGCAGGGGATGCGTTTGGGCCATATGGCTGGCATACACGCCGATTATTGCATTAGCTGTGTAGGTCACAGAATAATAATCAGTAGGGACGCTGATGCATTTACCAATCATCGACGATACATCGCCGAACGTAGAAATTTTTTGTGAAAAATTATTTATAATTCCGGAGATGTGTCTGACCTCTAAATCAGGTAAATTTTAAAAATATTTTGTAAAATGTATTTTACATTATACAGAGACAAATGCAATATTATTATCCAGTTTCTCAATTATGTTCTGAATTTTTGTATGGAACAAAAATAATATTCGTTAAATATAAATTCATTAATACTTTTCGAACCACAAAAGCGATAAAGGACGCTATCACCACTGAAATTAATTACCTCACTGAAAATTAAATAGCGCATTTAATTTGGTGACCGCTCATTTGATAAAATGACGCATTAATCAGTCATATGTATAGAACGTTCAATGTAAATATTTAATGTGTTCCGATTTTGCTTTATTCAGTCAATTGAACGACGCTAATAAATTAATATATGACATAATTAATAAATGCAGCGATATTTCTAATAATGCGAAACGAAAATTGGAAAATGCATAAACCGTCCGCAGTCTACTGATCAGTAAGTTTATTTAGTGTTTCGTATGAAACAACCTACTAGTTCTAACCAGACGGCCAATTTCATACATTCATAATACTAAAAATGAGTAGATTAAATACAAAAGAAGAAATATAGTTAAAGATTTTGAAGGTGTACTATTGTCAAAATTATTAAACAAAAAGATGAACGTCTCCTGTTGTTCTTTTCTACAATTCCGATTAATTGTAATTTTTATTTATATAATTTTTTTATATAATTTATACATATATATTTTATATAATTTATGTAATTTTATTTATATAATTTTATTTATATAAATAAAAATTTAAATTACAATATAAATCAAAATTACAATAATATATATATATAAAAGAATTTCTTTTCACATCCTGTAGTGAACTAATTGTTCTAGCTTTCCAAAAAAGTTCAAATTGTATGGTATAGTATTAAAAAGCAGTCATTGTCTTTTTCACAGCGTTCGAATATTAATTCGGTTCACTGTAGATTTATTTAAATATAAAACAAGTATTACGTGTCTGCCTAAGCTTTCGCTCAGTGCGGTAAATCCGTAGTCTAGTTATAACGGTTATGGTCCGTGGATCCTTTCATGAATTCTGTGGCCCCTTCTCGAAAAGTCGATTGGTAAGAGGCGTCGAGCAGTCGACGTGACGATTTTACGTCCGGGACCGTTGCGCTTTTGCGAGACAGCGAGAAATCGAATTTATTATCCAGCACGAAGGGTGCGCGGCAGCGGGGACTGTGTTTGTAGGGTCTTAATCGAATTCGGCTAGACAATAATCGAACTGGACTCGTTACTTTTACCGGGGACAGTCTGCTGCTGAGCATGCCGAATGTATTAAAATGCGTCAATGGTCATGGGATTCTCAGCAGGTAATTAATAGAATCAGGGCTTGAATGAAACTGTAAACTTTTCTACGTAAAAGTTATTTTCCCTCTCCATTTATTTTCTCTTTTAAGTTCACTTTGTACATGAACACTTTAATTCTGTTATAAAAGTTTAATTTTAACAGTTATTTTGTACTTGGTTTATAACAAAGCTGTGAAGGAACATTTATTCCTTCACAGATATTTTCAACTCAAGTATAAATGTTTAAACTATTAGTCACTTACTTTTTACTTATATTATTTTATGAATTGAAAAAGGGGTTAATAAAAGTAAGCAAGTCGCGAATTTCAGGTAAATATTTCAATTCTATCTTACGTACTGTTGTGCATATGTATATATAAACGCATATACATATATAAAATGGTTTCCTTTAGAATAAACCTCCCTGGCTAGTATTCCCCAAAGGTTTTCAACGATATTTTTCTTTTTCAAAACAATTATAAATCCACTGAATCTTTTTAYTMTATATTATATATATWWAWTWTATATAWTAWTATATAWAWTWWATATATATAATATAKARTAAAAAGATTCAGTGGATTTATAATTGTTTTGAAAAAGAAAAATATCGTTGAAAACCTTTGGGGAATACTAGCCAGGGAGGTTTATTCTAAAGGAAACCAGTTTAGTACTGTAGAACAATTGAAAAACTTGTAAAAATCTATTCCAAAAAGAATGTAACATGTCATGAAAAATAAAGGTGGCAACACAAAATATTAATAACCGATAAAAATAAGCTGTATGTGTCAATTTTTTACAAAAACATTTTCTGTCTTATAGTTTTGTCGCAGTTAATAAAAAAGGTAAGTTGGTGTCACTTTCAAATTCTTAAAAATACTAACGAAAACACTGCGTCCCCAGAAGTAAATAATAACACTCTGCGTGAAAGACGATGAAATTCTTTCATATAATCCATAATTATTTCGTTTTAAGTGATGTCTTATAGTATTGTCGCGGACTGTACAAGGGTCGAAGAAGTGTCATGCATTCCAAATTTTCAACTTTTCATCAGCGTAAAGATCACACGTTTCTGGAAACATGAATGAAGAGACGTCAGGAAGAAGTGTCCGAAGGGCGCGAGAGTTCCTCGATCGCCCAGCTCGTCGTGACGACCGTTTAAGGTCTTACTTTCACTATAAATCCTCGAATTAGTAGCCATCGTGCTGCGATGCAAGATAACGTGAATGTAGATGGCCGACTAGATTAGGGAAAGGTAGAGGCCGAAGAACAGGGTCGGCGCGGCACGGAGCTAAGAAGCGAACGGTGCGTCTAGAAATGCGCCAATGAATGCGAGAAAAAGAGTGGCTGGGTCAGTGACGCGGCAGATGCAACTGCTCGATACGGGATTACCCTCGTCTTCTTCTCGGAACTGCCACTAAAGGCCTGTCCATCCAACGGACATCACTGATGTCATACGGTACATCTCGGCGAAAGCGAGCAGATTTTGAAAACAAAAGGTTCCGAAGGGGTGCTAAGAGGAACGTCCTCCGACGCGGAGATTTCACCTGTCCCCGTGTCATTCGTGGATGACAGAGCTGTTATTTTTAACACTTCTGTTCGAACGTACGAAAATAATGTGGGAAACTGATCTGCATTCGTCACGCATCGGTTGCACAACTGTTGTTTGTGTCAACGCACATTGCACACGAATTACAGCGAGCCACGAAATTATTTGCACGAACTTTAACACAGTATAACTTTCTTTATAATTGTACCGAACGACCTGAAGTTTTGCAAGCAAATAGAAGCATTGGTTTACTAAACGATCTGCAACAAAAGATTTTCCAACAATCACAATTTACAAGGTTGCAAGCGAAAATGAGAAAAGCATTTTTTAAAACTTTTTCATTTGGAAATTTAAAATATCTGTTTTGTAGATTTATGTTGTTTGTGTCAACGCACATTTCACACGAATTACAGCGAGCCACGAAATTATTTGCACGAACTTTAACACAGTATAACTTTCTTTATAATTGTACCAAAGGACCTGAAGTTTTGCAAGCAATTGGAAGCATTGGTTTACTAAATGATCTGCAAAAAAGATTTTCCAACAATCACAATTTACAAGGTTGCAAGCAAAAATGAGAAAACATTTTTTAAAATTTTTTCATTTGGAAATTTAAAATATATATTTTGTAGATTTAAGTTAGTTATACGCATGCTGAAAATTTCACCAAAATCGATTAACATACCCAAGAGTTACGAGTTCTTTTCTGCGTGAACCGATTTCGATGAAATTTTCAGCATGTGTGTAACTAATATACATTTACGAAGCGTATATTTTAAATTTTCAATGCGATCTCTAATCCCCTTCAAAAGTTCTATTTTTTCAATTACGGTGCGTAATTTACACTATTCGGAAGCATACAATTGCGCACGTAGCTATTTTCATAAAGCCGCGACAGCTTTGTGCTGTCGAATAATGCAAATTAAGCCTGGTAAACGTAAAAATAGAACTTTTCTGGGCGATCACGGCCTAGGTTGATCTTTCATCAAGCGTTTTTTACTATTGAAAAACCTCATCGAATACATTATCGAAAAATGAGAAAACGACATGTACATTCTAATCTTTTACCGTTTTATATTTCAGCAAGCCAAAAGGACCCCGCACTAAACCACGTGAAATGGGTCATCGGCGAAAATGGCTGAATTTGAGGGTGCCATGGAAATCCCTGAGACTTTCCCCGACGCGGTTTTCACCGACAACATTTCGCCGACTCTAGATTTGACCGGTAACGATTTTAGATTAGTTGTCGGCCAAAGTAGTCGTCGGTCAAATCTGGTTTCAGTGAAATGTCAGCGAAAATCGGGTCGGGGAAATTTGTGTCGGTGATTTCCATGGCACCCCATTTGTTCAGTGACCCAAAAGGTACAACATATTTCAAATTCAGCCATTTTCGCCGAGGACCCATTTCACGTGGTTTAGTACGGGGTCCTTCTACTTTTTATACGGACACATATAAAGGAAGAAAACAAAGTACAAAGATAAACTAGTATATAAGCCACAGTTATAGAATAATTAAGACAGATAGGATAAGATAATGCAATAAATAAAGGTTGTGAGCGTCAACACAGACCGGGCAATCTATAGACTAGTAAAAACACAAAAGTTATGTATATTATATCACTACTCTGATCAATGTGAAACCTATATGTACATTGATTTGTTGAATAAACTGTTTAAAAAAAAAGTACGGGGTCCTTTCTATATAAATAAATAAACATCTGCAGTCCAATGATAAACTGTAATTTCTGATTCGCTAGAACACTATGAAATTGAATAGTTTTTAAAAACTAGAATTTGCCCCACTTTCGTAATGAAGCGGCTCGTAATCATGGCGTGTTGATTCTTGTTGGGAGTCAGTGTGATTACTGTAGAAGCGTATAATACATAAGCGAGAGTGCGCAGTTACAATCGTTAGACTTTTATTGTAATACGTATTGACTACACGAGGTACACATGATAAATTTCAATAATATAAAATTTTTCATGATAATTTAATAATACCCTGAATAATAATAAATCTAGAGGTGTATTATTTTTTATTACCACGTTTTTATTATCTCGCTTTCTTGTTTGTCTGTTTGTCTGTTCGGTGACAAATTTTACAATTGTTTTTATTTTATTATTACTTTACCGCGTACAGCAGCGACGCGCGTACCTTGGTAAAGGCACGCACACATGCACACACATAAGAGCCGAGCGCCATCATACATACACACCACATCATAAACAACTTATTATAGACATCAGAGATGTCGCGATTAGTACGCGTGGTTACTCGAATTTCAACATGTTCAGCAATTCCCATCGAAATGTTTTCGCGACGGCAATTTTCCAATCACGCGTCAATTGTTTGCTGTCGGAGAATAGAGTATCGCCAGTGCGAAGTTTACCGGTGAGAGCATAAATCAATTTTATCCGCTGGCGCGCATCACGTTTTCATTAGAAGGCTGCGATCATGCGCTCCCGTGACACAAGTTTCGTGGAAGACGCGTCTTGCATAATAGAGGGATGCACTTAGCGTTTCGCCACGGGAACCACGCCGTGGCGAATCTCTTGACAAACATGCGGTAGTCTTCCACGGGATGCACGGCGCATCATCTGCTCCATTAGAGATCCTGCGAGAGGGAGAGAGAGATAGAGGGAGAGTAATAGCGAGAATGGTGGAGAAATGGAGAGAGAGCAACAAGGAGAAAGATTCCCGGCGTCGAATCGGCCGCCGCCGCACCGCGCCGCGCCGTGCAAACCAGGCCGCGGCCGGAAGCTGTTGAGTCACTCGTGGCATTGATCCTGTGCATCTTCACCTGCTTTTAACCCGTTCGCCATTGAATGTTTCATCGCTATCGCGAACTGTTCGACAGTTTATCTGGTTACCGCTGATTTAGAAACTTTCCTCGATACTGCTTGAACCGTTTAATGAGCGAATGTCGAGCGAATTTGAACAAGACCTGGGCAAAATTTCGAGAAAACATCTTAGCTCGTCCCATAAACGGTTAGCTTCCTTTTTCCAGGAGTGTAACGGTGCGGGATTCGCCTTCGTATTTCTCCATAATACAAAAAAAAAATTAAAAACCACGATTATATTATAGAATGCACTAAAAAGGAGAAAATAATATTTTTATATATTTGTGACTATAAATAAAAACGTGAAGTCTTTTCGCACGTCTTTTGCTCGATCGTGTAAATTCTCCATGTCTAAACCGCAATATTTACTGATGCCAGTTGTCAAAGATTATTACTATATGTTCCCCACAAAAAATGGCGCGAAAATTAAAACGTCAGTTCATTTTGAGAGACACCCCTTATAAACTTATGATGATAACCGACCGAAGGGATTATGCCGTGCTAATTTCTTTAGAGTTACAGTGATTAGAATGTGTTTATGCACAAAAATGCCATGGAAGGGCAAAGATAATGTATTATATTTTGTATGGCTACGTTTATTCGAATGCTTAAATATTGATTACTCGTGCTCCTAACTGTATATGCACAGGTTGCGTTGCTTCAAAAAAGAAAAAAAATACGCAGACATGCCGGAATGTTGAGTCTGGCGAAAAACACATCAGTCCTGCATGAAGACTGACCAATTCATTAACGGAGATTTTCATTAGCCTCAATCCTGAGAGATTCTATGTATAGCAACTGTCTGATATAACACGATCAATATTAACTTACAAAATTTCGTCACAATAGAAAATTTATACCGCCGGAGCCGACGTTTTCTGTGCAACAAGTCGAACAGAATTAGCCTCTGCTAAAGTCTACTGAAGATGTGGGACGCGACTCTCCACATGAAATTGCATTTTTAATACCGTCTCTTCTAAATTATGCGACGTGACAGATATTAAAAATGGAAAAACCGAAAGTAAAATCTACCGTAGATACATATATTTCTGTCTTCGATCATTTACCGGAACGTTGTAAAAAAGTAGATGGAACAAAACGTTCCTTAATTTTTAAACTGTCAATTATGTGAATACTAAATTCTGAACATTTAGAAAGGAGAAATGCAAATGAAATTCACATGTAAAACTTGTTTTACTGCGACATTTTATAGTTTCATTCTTCTTATGGTTTTATACTTAGAAACTATAATGATCTTATTTAATTCTTTATGAAGAATGTTGTTTCAAATCCTGAGATTATAAAAATATCGTCGCGCCTCTATTCGGATAATGGAGAACTCTACTGAATCGCCAATTAAATAAAAAATGTGTAATCCAAATTGTATCGTGCTTGATTTCACATTTTAATCAGGAAGATGTTATAAATGTGTTAGCAGAAATTACTTTAAAAAATAATTGCTAACATCGTATACATCTTTTTCACACTGTTATGATTCTTGATTTGAACATCGAATCAGGACACCCTGTAGATTCTAGACAGATAGATCCGAGCAAAATATATTTGTCAGAAAAAGCGACATGTCCCATTCGAATTTTCCTGCCACGTATCTGCCATAGATAATGGATGACCGCAACGGAGCACTCATTCTGGACGGTCTCGATTTCAAGTGTGGGGTGATACGGTGGGAAAGCGAGCCCAAATGATTGCTATATGGGTCGCGGGGGAGTATTTACAAAGGGTGCAGTAATAACGCGACATTATGCTGTATAATGTGGATCATATTCCACGCGTCGTTAATCTCCAACGACGTATGTACATCGTGAGACTGTAAATTTTCACTCAACACTTTCGTGAAAATTCGAAATTTTACTTTTTACCACGTTTTTATTAGCGCGGTATCTTGTCTGTCTGTTCAGTGGCTGGATTTTAAACTAACTTTCCGATGAGCTAAAGACTTGAAATTGCAAGCATAACTTAGAACTGGATGACAATGCAATATTAACATTTTTTTTAAAGTATCTATCCGTTTCGGAGAAATAATAATTAAATATTTACCGTTACATCCCCCCGCGAAACGCTACGTTATCGTTTCGATACGATTCGCTACGGCATTGTTCCCGATATGTCGCAGTTGCGATACTCATGTACATGTCTCTGTTATAATTTCATAACCTGGTAAAAATGTTTAAAATCGATTGAAAAATTTCACATACACACGATTAAAAAGCAGAAAATAATTGTGTAAATGAAAATAAATTTTTAAAAACGGAATAAAAAGTATAAAATATGATTCCTAATTAAAATTTTATATGTTTATTAGTTTCTTTTTAAAAAATGCCCAAATCTTGTCGCAAACGGCGACAGTTGAGTAAAATTAGAATATTCTTAACGAAATTCTTTTTAACAGGGAACAACTTACAATTCACCGCTAGCTGGTTAAGTGCTTGTTGAACAAAGCGTCCCCAATATTTTAGTTTGTCTTGAATGATAAGTGTTGCTACGCTTTTCCATTAATCTGCCTCTATCCCCACTGAGATTTCCTTCCGGTAGAATCGTTTCCGTTCAACCGGAAACCTCCGAAGAATCGCAGAAGGGCGGAGAAGAAAATGTGAAACGATTGTTACTTATCCTTAGATTACATTTCACTTTTCGATTATACGTTAACGATCGCTTTGATTTCTGATTAATATACATTACGGATCTTTATGTGAAATAGAAATTGTTTAAGCATTACTTGCATTAAAAATGATCATTGATCCGAAAGTGATATCTTTGCTGGTGTGACCTCAGGCGTTTCAAGGGTTGAAACAATGAAACTGTCCATTTTTTGACATTTTGCCTGACATTCATTTGTTCGGTGATCCAAAAGGTACAACATATATCAAATTCAGCCATTTTCGCTGAGAATCCATTTCACGTGGTTTAGTGCGGGGTCCGTTCTCCCGATCATCCTGAATCTGAAGGCGCGCGGAAGAGAAATGAAAAATAGAAATGATGCGGTATCGAAACATTTGAAAGAACCATCGAAACACCTTCAGGATCTTCCGTCCAGGGCGGACGAGTGTCATCAGTCGGGAGCAACCATTAATCTGGCGAAACTCTCGGCAGCAACGCGCTTTTTCTCCTCTGGCAGGAGCTATTCTTCGCAAACGGGATCCTCGAGCGCCGGCGACCGCGTTGCGTGATGTTGCCCTCTCCATAATGTCCGAAGGATATCACTTAGCCGACGTGGCCCACCCTTAGAGCCGTGACACGCGCAAAAAAAAGGAAGGGAACCGCAGGGGTTACTTTCGACCTCCTGCCCCTCTTTTTCGCTGCACGGGGGTCGGCTCGCAATAAAAATATTGATGGTTCGGTTCCGGCCACGGATGGGACAATCGACTAATTATTCAGTAACCACGCGACCATGCCCGGATATTCGAATGTCCACGTGTTTTGATCGTTCTTGTCCGTGATTCTTTATGGTGCGGAAAAAAGACAGTGAAAGAAACTGTTACCAAGTGTACGCAAGACAGAGTTGGACAACAATTGATTGTTTTCTGATTACTGGGCTAATCGTTTCAGTAGTCAACCATCTTAACATTAAATTTATCATCACCGGTCATAATGACCGGTTCCAGATTTGTTATTTGACGATTATTGATATAGTAAAAATGATTTTATAAGAATTTATTATATAAATATCTTTAGTAGAGCACGTGTCATAATAGGAGCCGCGCAAAGTCCAAATAAAATCAATCTTGTCATATTTATAAGGGAACATGTACCGGTTTATTTTTAAGGCTCGGTAGATTTGGTGTTGAATCGAACTAGAAACGTAATCAGTATATGTGTTAACCCTTAGCACTGGAGCTGTACCGTCATTCACAATATTTAATACATTATATTATAAATATGTTGGTGTGTAACCAATAGACTGCGGATTTTATGCATTTATGACAAAAATAGAAACGTACAATTTAAAGCAGCGGACATATTAAAACGATTTAAGAACATCGCTGTATTAGTTTCATCTTAATAAGGTAATTAAAAGAAAAACGGGGTTTAGTAATTAATTACTACACGTTCAAGTATTGTACGAGGAATTCCAACAATTTCATATACATAAAATGAAAAAAATCATATTAGAATGGAATTATTCTAGGTAGGAGGAAATGTTTAATTTTCAAGTTAAAATACATATTGTAGCTCCGAGTGCAAAGGGTTAAATAATTGCGTTTGAGAATTAAAGGACTTCGAAAGCTTAGTCATGTACTACGCCACGGTGTTTTTGCTGTGAGAGGAGTTAGCTATTACTAGCTTGGACATAGCATTACAATTTATCAAAGGAACTGGCCAGTCATCAGTGAAGCAACATCAATCGTTTCAATTAATAACGAAATAATAATTATGTGCTAATATGTTACTACTTCTCGTGTACAGTGCTGCTCGCTTGTACAAGTGACTATACTGACACAGCATTCTACTGTAACCACTATATCTGTAGAATTTCTAATTAATGAAAGTGCACAAGCCCCGTGGGAATATTACAAAAGTTAATCTAGTGTGGTCAGAGTACCAGATATCTCGATTTTATAAAATAATTAATTACTTTTTCTGAGTGTCTCTCCGGTTTAGTGTATAGCGCCGTCTAGTGGTATAATTTTTCGCCTGGAGAACTATTTTGTTTACTAAGAATTCATATTCTTCCCTTATAATGGTAACTGCATTTATCCGAAAGTGATATCTTTGCTGGTTTGATCTCAGGCTTTACAAAGGTTGGAACAACGAAACTATCCATTTTTTGACATTTTGCCTGACACACATTTTGTTCAGTGACCCAAAAGGTACAACACGTGGTTTAGTGCGGGGTCCTTTCAGAAGTTTCGTATTTCGTTTACAATCTGAATAAGGACATGGTGCATGGTAGCATTGCTGTGAAACTGTTTTCAATGCGTGTATCGTACACAAACCATCAACAAGGTGTCACCAATCACTTGACGAGCAGTTCGCTGTGTCCTCCCTCGAAAAAATTTGCAAGAACCGGAACACGGTAGATCGCACGAAGCCGCGGGCACGCGTATCGTACTGCATTAGGGGTCGTTGTAAGTTGGCGAACGTGCGGATTCGCGGCACGTGACGTCACGGTAGCGTCAATTAGGCGTCACGTGGCTGGACGACGCCACGCGTCATTTGTCAGTGTCCCCGCGAGTGAGCAGTCCCTGGAAGCATGTAACGCGAAATTTCAACCTCCTCCGCTCCGGTGGGAGTAGCCGTATCACTGGGAAACGGGGAGAACGCTTCCGGGTCAATTTTAACCTTCCACCACCCAGAGTTGGGCAAATTTTATTTAAATACAAATTTTTGCCCAACTCTGCCACTATTTGGATCGTTCTTGTTAACCCTCGTGCGTTCCTCGGGATGAAAAATCATAAAATAAATTATTCATCGTTTTATGTCTATATCGTGAAATGTATTTCTTTAAAATGTGACGTAATAAATGCATCATAATGTGTTGATTTAACGTGTAAAATAAGAATGAGTGAATTGTTATGCTAGTCTCTTTTATGCAGCTACTTTTGAGGAGCGTATGAGGGTTAAGTGAGGGTTGCTGCTAAGACGGCGTTGATATCCATTTGAGGAAATACATGATTTTAATTTATTTTCATGTTGCAAGTGAAATTTGTTTCCATGAACAACACTGCACGAAATAACTAACATAGATCTACGAAACATATATTTTAAACATTCATTAAGGTCCCAAATAAAAAAAGTTTTAGAAAATGCTTTTTTTATTTTTGCACGCAACTTTATAAATTGTAATTTTTGACAAATCTCTTTTGCAGTTCATTTAGCAAACCAATGCTTCTAATTGCTTACAAAACATCAGGTCGTTTGATACAATTATAAAGAAAGTTATACTGTTTTAGAGTGCGTTCAGATTGTTTCGTGTGTGGTTCAGTGTACATCGTTAATAAAACTCGTGTGCTCCGAACGAGTAGAATTCGTCTATTCGGAAGTGAACGCGACGGAAACAGAAGGAAACAGTCCATTGAGAACACAAACTAAGAGGATTTCTCAAATGACCGATTAATTTTTAGATCCAGCGTGTCCCTCCGCCGCGCTGGGACAGCCTACAAATTCTGCAGCAGCGAGTGCAACTTGCAGCACACAATGTCGGCTGATTGGAAGTCACGTGCCGGTGGCAATGAATTCGAATATTGAGGTCACGTGTCGGGCCGCGTTTCCGTGAACGATGTAGCCAAAAGTCAGGGTCCTCCTGTCGCCCCTGGTAGCCAACCCTAACACGCACCCCCTTTTGCAGCCCACCGTCATTCCCCGTGGCCTCGAAGAGGAGTAGGAGTCTGCTTCCGTGATCGAGCCAAGATAGCAGTACGCTTGATTTCATCTTCCTGTCTGTTTCTTTGTCTCTTCATATGGCTATTTTGCAGGAGGACAATGTTTGGACTTTTGGGGCTGTTAGGCTCTCAACCAACGATCGATAAACTTATGGAACTTTTTGACAGACATATTTGATACCTCCCCTACTCAAAAGTATGTGGACGCTTATCATTATATGTATAATAATGTCGATCTTTATGCAAAATAAAACTATTCTGCATCGATTGTGGGAAGCTGTGTTAAATAAAAATTCATTTTATCCCTTGAGAGCCTTTCACTGAATTACCCTGTACTTACTAGAGAGGTTATAACAGAAATATGTTAATAAATTCAATACTGTTTCCGCCTTTGTATTAGTTACTTCTTATGTAAACCTGATAGAAATTCTGAAAATAATTTATAATTTTCTCAAACAATCCCTAGTAGCACAAAATATTATATACACATTCATATAATATTAAAAAGAGATTCAATCTCTTCTTAATATTTAAATATATATACAATATTTATTTTATATTAAGTAACAAATATTTCTTTTTAAATATGCAGGAAATATCTATTTTATATTACGAGGAAAATATTTTTTTCTAAATACAAAATGAATCTTTATTTAATATTAGAAATAGAATATTTTTTCCTAATGTACAGATAATATTTATTTCGTATTATGAAAAAAATATTTTTTTCTTATTATAAAATAAATCTTTATGTAATATCAGAAATTATATAAAATTGTATAATATAATATAAAAATTTCTTAATTGTAATAAGGTCCTTTGGAAGATAAAATTGAATATTCCCTCAAGCAGTGCACAGAAAGTAATAGATATTCATAGTTTCTAATTTTTTTTATAACTTTTTCTTACATTTGAAAATTTTGTTGAATGTTATTTAAATATTGAATTTATATTTTTAAAATATTGGATTCACATTTACTTTATATTTTTTAAATATCTAGCTTATATTCTCTAAATATTTAGCTTATATTTTTTAAACATTCAATTTATATTTCTTGTACATGCATACAATATTCAGATCCAATATTTTTCTCATACGAAAAAATGTGGCTTAAAAAATATTTTCCCCATATTTGAAAAAATATTTATCTAATATTTTTGTGCTACTAGGGATGTTCCGTAAGAATTTAGAAACAATGTAACACGAATTGAATGCAAGCCAAATGTAATAATAATGTATTTGCTATATAAATGACTTGGTTTAAAGTAATAATAAATATATAATTATATTAAACAGTTTCTGAAATATAATGTTCTACGGGGAAACAGAAAGCAATAGATAGTGGTAATGAATTAATTGGCTTACGGTGACGCGTGGCCGGATGCGCAGCCGATCGTCCCCGACTTCCGATCGCGGTGATTCTTCCTCCCTTTTCGTGGTTCCGATCGAAAACCACAAGAACGCTGAAAAGGAGGATAAAGCTTGAACAACGCTTATTGTCCCGGAAAATATTTATCGTGTCCGATGCCGAAGGGTAAGAACGACACGAAGCCTGCTTCCTTCAAATCCTTTCACTTCCGGTGCTCCACCCCCTATAAATGCTCACCCCTGGTGAGCTCACTGTGCATACAGGTTTTGCACTCCAAATTCATCCTTTTGCAAATCAATTTCAACCTTTTACAAATTCAGTATTTTTAAGTTAATTTC
Source organism: Lasioglossum zephyrum (assembly GCA_028455615.1). Classification (NCBI taxonomy): domain Eukaryota; kingdom Metazoa; phylum Arthropoda; class Insecta; order Hymenoptera; family Halictidae; genus Lasioglossum; species Lasioglossum zephyrum. The sequence continues at coordinate 13,591,046 of CM052329.1, read as the reverse complement.
AAAGTTTCATTTTAATAAAATGTGGATTCAAATTAAATTCTTATTTTCAGTAGTAGTAGCCTTCGCAGGTCTGGGATAAATAAAAATTTCACGATTTAATTAGAGAAGCTATTAATCCAATATTACATGATCAACCATTTTTAAAAGAATTCTACGAGATATTGATTTTCTACTGCTCTTGACAAAACCAGCAAAATCTATTTTAACCTCCAGTTCCGAAGAACTGGTTACAGAGAACTTCATGCGACTCCAACGTAATAATTAATTAATGTAAAATAAATATTTGCTAGTGTAGTCCACACCTTTGTCTACGCTTTAAACACTAGATTTCAAGTATCGCCATAGTACGTACTATATGCGAGTAATTAAAAGTTGATCTTGTTTCATGTTGTCACAGTTTTTTAGCTTTGGAAATGGATCTTCAAAATGTAATCTTTTGGATCCTTGTTTCCTGAATAATGATTTTTACTAAATATGCACATAGATTAAAATGTTTAGTTTACATATCTAGTATAGAGACTCGCATTAGAAATCGCAAATTTTACGTAACACGCAATTACTGATTAGTTCTTTCGTTCTTTTCAATTTCTAAGCGAATGATTGTACTTCAATATTTTCAACATGTTTTACAGTGATATTGAACGAACACATTCGTCATCAATGGTACATATTTGCACGATAATGTTTGCACTTTTACTAGAATAATAGTACAGCAGCCTTGTCAAAGAATGCTCGGTGTATCTTAAACTTTCTAATCTCTTGTAGACTATTCAGAATCATGCGTAACGAGAATCATTACACGTCTGTTTATTTCTTGTAGAAAGCTCGTTTACATATGAAGCAGCGTTTGAAATCAAGCGAAGGTAATCTGACGTTCACAAGAAAAGTGTGGTAATTTTTTGCAATAAACGTATTAAACCAAAAAGGTAGAAATTTCAGTTAACAATGAGATACACTTGCGAAATCAATAATGTGTTTGTCATATGTTTGAAATCAAGCGAAGGTAATCTGACGTTCACAAGAAAAGTGTGGTAATTTTTTACAACAAACATATTACAATTTCATTCGAGCCCTGTGGCTCCTTTAAAGAACCTCAATTTTTCACACATTAGTCATCTTTAAAAAACATTTCTGAGAACAGATGATCTACCTTCTTATTTTATCAACTTATTATTTTTTTTAAATTTATTTATTTAATGGCAGCATCAAATACAAAAATGAAACAAATCACTCATTATACCAGACTAAATGACCTCAAAAACCATATAAATGAAATATTCAGGAAACATGTAACTGATAATATTAAAAGAATTTATGCACAAAAGTACCATAACGAAGGAGCGGATTTTGAGTGGCGAAAGTTTCCAAGTCCAATAGATCGTAAAATTCAAACGTCAATTTCTAGAATCAGAATTGGGCACTCAGAAGTAAGCCATTCATTTTTGTTAAGTAAAAAAGAAAACATGATCTGCGATATATGTAAAGTACCAGTTAATATAAATCACCTTATACTGGAATGCAAAAAATATGAAAATGAAAGGAAAAATGCTAAACTGCCTAAATCTTTACCCATTCTGGTAGGTTCTGAGGTACACATTGTCGGTCTTGCCGAATATATCAACTTATTGCATCATAAGGAAGTATAAAAAGAATGTCCTTATCAATGATGTGAACATGAACGCTTTTATTTATTTCTAGCTAGCGAGTCTTCGTAGTGGCTAAATAAAAGAGATGGTAAAACAAAACTGGTAAAAGCAGCTTCGCTAGTCTCGAGCAGACTTCGCGAACCCATCAATCACGAAGCGGGCGACAGCTTGTAATCGGAAGGACAACGAAAAAAAGAAAAGTGTTATAGATTTGACAGAGCGGGGCAACTGTCAGTTCCGTCGTCTATCGATTTCCAAACCTGTAATCCCGCCTGTTCACCGTAAAATCGTGTAGTGGCAGTATTCCTTTCACGGGTCCCGTGTCCAGTGGATTTATTAGGCATAAGCGATGCGGCCCGTTTATCAGCGGCGCGATCTTCTTATCAGATGTCCACGCGCGAGGGTGGAAGAGCAGAGCCGAGCGTGGCGCACGCTCGGTGCATGCCATATGGCCGAGAGGGGCAGCTGTTGATTGAATCGCAGGCTCATCATCGCTGCTAGCCCTTAGCCAGCTCATGCTTCGCGTTTCTACTTGATTTGCAGATGGCACAATTTTCTCTGTGCCCGCGCGTGGGAGGATGACGCAACGATTTCTCGTTTCCGGCTGAAATTCCGCCGTGACGAATCAACTCTTTCCCCGCGGGGTCAAGGGGTCGCCATAGACAATCGCAGACGAAAAGATGGGACCTAACCCACTCTACGTTTCTGTGTGATTCCATATGATATGCAGAGATCTGTTGAAAAAATGAACCGTAAAATTCACCTTGATCTTGATTTTCAAGACTACATTTTTTCCTATGGCATCGTTAGTTATGAACTAGTTATGAACGATCAAAATTTGCTACGCAAAGAAAGAGAGCCTATGTGAAATGCTATGAACTATGTCTCTTTCTTTACTATTTCACATTTTCTCAATTTTCTACTTTACAACTTTGCAACCATAAAATTTTACAGTTTAAGATTTGCTGCTTTGGAATTCTACAATTTTATCGTTTCATAATTTTCTTCTCTGCAACTTTGAAATTGCACAATTTCGTAATTTCATAGTTTTACCATTTTCAACTTTGCAATTTTAGAATTTTACAGTTTAACGATTTACGGCTTTGGAATTCTACAATTTCATCGTTTCATAATTTTCTTCTCTGCAACTTTGAAATTGCACAATTTCGTAATTTCACAGTTTTACCAGTTTCAACTATGCAACTTTAGAATTTTACAGTTTAACGATTTGCTGCTTTGGAATTCTACAATTTCACCGCTTCACAATTTTCTACAATGCAATTTTAAAATTTCACAATTTTAGCATTTCCTACATTCCTCATAATCCGAAACTTGAATTCTCACTTTTGACCGTTACGCTTTTTCATGTCGCGAATTCCGTGACGCGAATTAGGCTTACACCCTGCCGAAAGAAGTTTCACTTCAAAAACGATGTAAAAGTTATATTTAACTTCTAGAAAAAGAAAGAAGTTCAGTGGTGTCAACTTTGGAGAACGAGGAGGCCGGAAGTGTGGAGCAGGTCTGCATTTTGCCCATTGCGTTCCAAACATTTCATGAAGATTTTCATATCTAAAATAGTGGCATGCCTACAGAAATAAACCAGCCGGTGATTTTTCAACGGGTATTATGCTAGTTTTCATACAAATCTTTTAACGATTTTTACGCCTGAATAAAATTCTGAATATTGTCTGTACAGAAGGAAAGAGACAATTCGTAAATAATACTTGGTAAATCATGGTGGAGGTTTTCATCTGCGATGAAAGCCAGATCACGTTTGATGCTCATCGAAATTATTACGAATGTGTGTTTTTTGTAGTTACATTTTCGTTAATGTCATTAGGTAACACGTGTATCCAATATGAACGTGGAAAACGGGAATATAATTGAAATATATGCACACAGTATTCGATTACAGAAAGTGGTCGGGTGACGCGATGTTTATACAATCGAATAATAACTTTTTGATGAAAAAGTGACCGTTACTTTGCAATATTCATATATTTACAGTGTGGATAAAATCTTAATCATTTTGCTTCCGTTCTGTTTTCATCACATGTTTGTTCAAACAGTAGCTATATGTAGATGGAACATTATTTTATATTTAACATCATGTAGAACCGTTTCGCAGTAAACGTCATTGAATTTTTAATATTGTTTTGTTACTCTTCTTATTCTGAAATAAAATTAATCGATTACCAAGTTTCAGATTTTGGCACAACGAATTTAAAACACGAACATAATTTTATGATATCCTAAACTTCTACGTCTACTGCTCATTATACCATAAAAATCAAAAATAGTTCTAAATATCTTGCAACGTGTTCCGAATTTCTATTCGAATTATAAATACGTATATCGAATTTTATTCTGCACGTTTGAAGTATTTTTTACAAAAACAGGTTAAGAACAATAGAGGGTGTAATTATTGTTACAAATAGAGGATAATATTGCTTTCAAACGAGTGAATAAATTCGTAAAATAAGATTTCCCCGGTGTAACGTAGCTTTTAAAGTACCAGATTTTTCAAATCACCTGTTTGCGAAGCTCTGCAACCACATTCGGAATGGATTTGTTTGCCATCATAAATGGGATCAAAGGATTATCTGGACAAACAGAGTACCCGTTATATTTTATCATGCTCCTACTCTTATTTCATGCACGCGACCGTTCGTTATCGTTTTTATCGACTCCGCGCAACTGTTAATATTTCCGTAAGTTTTCGAAACGCTTTTATCTCGCTCGATTTCCTGAGAACTCGAACTAGTTGACGTGTTAGGGCTCTCCGAGGTTTTGCTGTGTGCAAAAATGCCGACTGATTAGAAATTAAAATGGTCAAGCCCATATCTTAACCCGTTCATTCAAAGTTTCCACTTAAAAACCACAGATTCTTTGCAAAACTTACAAGTAATTATACAGGGTAGGACAATAACTATGGCTACTTTGAATATTTTCGTTATTTGTAACAATACGGAAAAATGTTATAAACAAAACTTGCATGGTACAGTGGGTTACATGTTTTGACACTAACATTTTCTGCGTGGGTGGAGATATGGAGCACATTTTACAGTCACCTTAATTTTTTTTAATGAAAACACCTACTTTCTGATTGACGAATCGATAGACCATCAAATTCTGAGTAAAAGTGTATTGACCTCTATATGTCCTAAAGCTAATAGTTAACGAAATATTATCGAAACAATTTTCTTTCTTCTTTGGATAATGTCTCGTTAACTATTAGGTTTAGGACATACGAAGGTCGACGCTTTTATACTCAGACTTTGATACTCTATCGATCTATGGTATAAAAAAATGGCACATTCCATTTAAAAAAAAATGAAGGTGACCTTCATATGTCCTTTACACGTCCACCTACAAAAAAGATACGAACATCAGATTAATGCCCCTCGAAACCAAGCAAGTTCCATCTAATGCATTTCTTCCTAACACCAATAGAAACCGAGTTATTCAGGTGGCCTGTTTCTGGCGCCTCTAATAAAGAAGTTATAAATGGTGCCTCATTTACTTTCTTATGTAATTCCTAGGAATTACAATTTTTTCAAAATCTTTTGCAAGTCCTTTGGTAAATCATTTCTTATGATTGCTCGAAAAAAGCAGGCCATTTTGGTCCAATCAAAAGAGTTATACTGTTTTAAAGTGCGTTTAAATAGTTTCGTGGTTTACTGTGAATTTGATTATTGTGCGTCACGTCGATCTGAATAAGTGTTCCAAAAAGGTTGATTAAAAATGTGAGAGGATCTGCAGCCTGCTGATAAAAGAATGGAATGCCGTATCTACATATAAGTCGTATAGGATGTAACCTCGTATGGACGCGTGCAGCATAATTAAAAGAAAATCACCTTGAGTCGTGATCGTAAATGGCCGACACGCTCGCTTCGCCAGCGGGGGTTGTGCAACGCGCAAATGTGGAAAAGCATGTAACGATTATACGGAGTTGCGTGTTACGTGCTCATCTACGTTCCATCCTGGCGCACCTAACCATTCAGGCATCCCTCCACTGTTTATTCAACCCCTCTGCCACCCTGCGGTCAGTCAGTTAGTCAGTTAGTCAGTTCCTCGCACGCGATGCACGCATTTGATTCTCCGCTTGAACGACATTGATCTTCTATTTATTGTTCGACTGCGTTGCAATTCTTCCTTCCTCTACATCTCCGCCTTCCTCTTCCTTCACAACATTTTTCTGTCTACTACGTAGCAGAATCTTAAGTTAATATATTAATTATTATACTAGTTTTCAAAATATATTACTTAGTTCTAAAACTAAAGGTATATAAGAGTACGTAAGAGTAAATAAAAAACTTTTTAAAAACCACGTTTATATTAGAATGCACTGAAAAGGAGAAAATAATATTTTTAGATATTACTGACTATAAATCAAAGCATGGAGCGCTAAACTATATTAACGTAATCTTCGTGGGTACTCCACGCTTTTATTTATAGTCGTTAATATCTAAAAATATTATTTTCTTATTATTAGTGCATTCTAATATAAGCTTGGTTTTTCAAAAGTTTTTTTATATATATTTTTATTTTCTACTTTTAAGTCTTTACTACCGAGCGTATTTAGTAAGGCCCGCTTACCGAGTTGAACCGCCGGTTCTTGTCACCCCCCCCCCTGCCCGACCTAATCCAAACCAACTCCGTAAGTAAACTGAGCTCCTTCGCTGCGAAGTGGGCCAGTGGAGTCGGAGTAGGGAGCGCGCGGAGTGGGGATCGCTACACGCGATGACGTACTACCGAAAGTCGCGCGGCGAGGGGCGAAAGGGAATATTTAAAAATATTGTTTAAATCCTAAACGCGCAAAGTCTTCTAAAACATTTTTTTAAATATTGCATTGTCAACCAATTCTGAGCTATGTTGAAAAATTCAAGTCTTTAGCTGATTGGGAAGTGGTTTAAAATTTGATTTCAAGATTTGACGCATACAACAACAAGGACTGCGACGACATCAACTCGGCAAGCTAATATAAGCGTGGTAATAAAATACATGAACATCACGACTTGCGTACTCATCTATGTATTTAACCCGTTTTCAATTCCGTAAATAATGCTAAGCAAGTGTGAAGAATAGTTTAATCTTTCATACTTTATTTGAAAATATCTAATAATAATGTTCCTTCAAAACTTTTATTTACCAAGTATAAAGTAACTGTTAATATTGAATTTTTATAACATAATTAAAGTACGAAGTTAATTAGAACAGAAAAGAAATAAATTAAAAGATTTGTTCGAGTTTCCCATTGTAATTCATCCATCTTATTTGTGCTAATTGATGTTTAAAGTCGAGATTCAATTCTTTTCTTTACAATATATATTATATTACGTATCGATCAAATAAAAACTGTTTCAATTTATACTTTTATTATATATTATAACCAGCAGTTATATTTATATTGGTTCTAATTTATAACCATTGCAACTATTAAAATTATACTTCAATATAACTTAATCTAATTAATTTAATAGTTCGATACACATATTTTACAAGTGCATCGCAATAAAGTTGATATATTCGTTCAATTTTCTACAATTCATAAAGGGCCCTATTGTACGCCTAACAATTCAAGTTAATTCTATTTCATTAAGAAACTTTTGCAGCATCAAGTAGAGTCGTTAATAAACATTTCCTCCAAAATAAAATACATAAATTGATTGAAAAATCATTAAAACAATTAGTTAAAGCTCCACTTTCACTCTGCACAACGAACAATGAAAAAATTTGTTAATGGGGCCGAAGACAACGGGCAAGGTGAATTCTTCGAGGAATTAAGAACTAAGCGAAAAAGAAAAGAAAAGGAAATGGAATAAAACTTCCAAGATTCCTACCACGCTTTTTGTCTACGAACGATGATTATGAATCCGAGCAAGAAAGGGAAGCCAGTTTTACTGGTTCACTTTGGAGATGCGGCTGCAGATGCAGCTGGTAGGATGGCCGCATCAATATAGATAAAGCAGTTATGTCTATATGTCGTATTTCGAGACGCGGGACCGTGGCTTTCTCTCTATTCGGCCGACAAAAGGGCAGCCACAGATAAATATGTAACTATAAAAAAGGATAAATACTCACGGTCAAGAGTCAATATTGTGAGAGAGTCCCTGTCAGACATCGTTGTGTCCGAGGCGGATCCTGTATTTAGGAAGCACCGTGCATTTTTATCCACTTTCTGGGAAAGTATTTTTCGACTTACCCGCGGCCCCTTGTGAAAACTTTCCCTCGCGTGAGCTGTAATTTCAATCTCCAAAGAATTGTGAAAACAGGTTCAAGCTCTAGCATTCCGCCAATTAATTCGTACGCGAGAGACCTTGTAATAAAGGACCCTATACTTTTCTTTTTTAAACATGTTTTTTTGAAAATTGTAGTAATATAATCTACATAACTTTTGTGTTTTTACTAGTCTATAGATTGCCTGGTCTGTGTCGATGCTCACAACCTTTATTTATTGCATTATCTTATCCTATCGGTCTTAACTATTCTATAACTGTGGCTTATATACTAGTTTATCTCTGTATTTTATTTTCTTCCTTTATATGTGTCCGTATAAAAAGTATGAATATAAAAAAGTACGGCTGTGTTTTTCGTTTCTTCACTATGTTGAGAACTTATACTAATTACTATCTACAATATTTACAACTATGTACAGAGAACTAAATATAACTAAGAAAATGACTGAATTTGAAATATGTTGTACCTTTTGTGAAAAATGGACAGTTTCGTTGTTTCAACCCCACAAAAGTCTGAGTTTGAAAATTTCATTATTCGCAAGAACTGGTTGATGATTTAAAGCGGGAAAAATCGTAACAAATATCGCTTTCCCAACGCATTATTTGTTTTAAAATAAGCAATAAACAAATAACTGATAGTGGAACCTATTCCAGTAGACTGACTGACTGACTGCAGAGAATTATGAAAAAACAAGTACTATTAAACACAAACAATGATACTGAGTGTTTTTATTAGATTTTATACATAGATACAGTGCGATTTTAGACTCCTTTGGGATGCTTTTTGTACGTGTTTTGTTTAAACAATACTGTGATAAAGAACAATACTGTAATTATTCTTTAACTATTTTGTTCACTAAAAATTCATATTGTTCCCTTATAATGGTATTAACCGCACTGATTTAAAAGTGATATCTTTGCTGGTCTGATCTTAGGTTTTTGAAGGGTTGAAACAACGAAATTGTCCATTTTTTGACATTTTGCCTGGCATACATTTGTTCAGTGACGAAAAAGGTACAATATGTATAAAAGGTACTTGCGAATATTTTCAACAGCAATTGGGGAAGAACCAAAACATTTCTGTTTATTTCTGTTTACTTATGGAACTGAAAACTTGAGAAGAGCAAAGAACGAATGAAGATTTTACGAAATGAAAATAAAGAGAAGAATTATGAAAGACAAAGGAGTTTACATTGTAAATGCTACCGATGAAATGATTCTAGGGCAGGGATAGTTTATGGTAGTTTCACGCCCGACGTTCTATCAATATTGTTTAGCAATCGATCCGGAACTTCTGTCCTGATAAAATGTCGACAGCACGCGTAACAAGGAGATAACGATATAAGCTCTATCGACGCGAAAGTTTTGCCACTAAAAGCTTTTGAATCGCTGACAAATTTGTCACCGGCCGATTATGGCGGGTAAGTGAGAAAGAGGAATATAATCGTCCACCCGCATTAGAGATCCATTACGTACGAGGTCACGCGTCCAAACACATATCAAACCGCATGGAGTTTTACATCACGGCGATATCCCATCGTCTCATCTCCTAGATTGAGCCTGTCGATTTAATAAGGACACAGGTACACTTAGAATCCGATTTTCCTCTCGTTTGTCGTTCACAAACTTCGATCATTTAGGAGAATTAAGTTCTTTTAATGATGTTTCTTTCCTTCGTCGTGTATTTTGTTAAAACTACTTAAAGTCTGATGATTTCTAGTTACTAGTCTGCGAATTTTTATGCATTTATGAAGAAATTGGTTGGGTGAAATATAAGACAATAACAGATTAGAAAAATTTAAGATGTTGTTTTCAATGAAACAAAATCATTGAGGGATGAAATCAATTTTTATTTTACTCCTGCTGCCCATAATCAATGCAGAACGTTTTTTATCTAGTTATCTTACAAAAAGAATAATTTGAAAATTTATAATAACAGAATAAGATGCGGTAAATTGGCAATATTTAATATTATCTATGCTTTCACAAATTTAATTCGTTATTGAACTTCTACCGTTCTTGTGGCTACAAATAATGAATAATTTGAAAGAATAGAAAACACAAAAATATGCTTTAAGTGGTTTCCAATAGTGAAGTCTTTGCCAGTGTTTCATTCTATCTTTTTACATATTCGTTACCACAACGCCAACCCTTAATTATTGCCCTCGATTCTTCGTAACTAAAAGCTTTTAGTTTATCAAGTCATTCATTATCTTTTTCAAGAACTTTCCACTTATATCTTTTTACACAATGTAATCTGATGTGGTTTTTTGTCCGGACAATTCAGATCAGCAATTTAATTTCCTGCTGTTATCATCACGTGTGTATTCCTTACTTTTTCGACGACATTCTCCGCTCGAGATTATACCCCGATGCGGTTCAATTTATCTCATTAATTTATCACAGTTTAATGGAGCTTTCTAATTATCACGTTGTAATGCTAATTATAAGAGCGGGACAGTTTAATTGTCAAAATAAAATTAAAATTGTCCGTAACGGTAAAACTAAAGCCATTTTTATTGATTACGATTTAATTGTTCATTTATTCATACTATAACATTGCAATACACAGTGATTTGAAATTATATGAGCTAGAAAAAAGATCTAATCGCCGAAACCGTAAAATAAATCATGGGGCAAGGGGTTAATATCAAATTATATTTAAAGAGTATTTGATATAGAGAAAGTATTTGAACGCACTTTAAAACTATTAAATAAAACAGTGAACTTTTCTTTGGTTTTATCGAAATGGATTTTAAACCCACATTATTCGAACATTTTATTTAGATAAAATATTTGCCCAACTCTGTGCCCTGCTATGCTATACCTGCTATATCGGATTCTTCCCACAGTCGGGAAGAGGCTCGAGATCGAGCGATAGATTTCGTAGGTAAATTCAAGAGGTGCGATCGCGTGCACAATCAAAAATAGAAACGCCCGTTAAGTCTCGCGGGACAGTCTGTACGGCGGCGTTAAGCTATTATTTCCGCAGAATGCAGGTGTTACCTTCTCTAGACAGGACTAGAGATCCTCGAGGAGAGTGGCATCCTACCCTACATCAAAGATCCGTGCCGCTGCTCCTCCATTCATCTGCCAAGCAACCGAACGGCCGGGTTTCTACGAGCATGCCGTTACACACCGCTCGGCTCCCTATAGTAATCTCGGTATCTCAGCATCTCTAGTCCTATCTGTTGACCTTTGACTCAAGTTCACAGGTAAAAGATGCCACTTCCTCTATCGAACCCAAGTGTAACCGACTATTTCCGCCCTTGCGTCACACAGTGGGACAAACCGATGAATTCTATGCGAAAATCAAAAAGCTTTTCATACAAATGAGACAGATGATTTTTCTTTAAATTAAAGCTAAAACATTGAAGAGTTATATATGGGAAAAGTACCACATTCTAGTTTGTAATTATTATATTCTGTTTTGTATGTGGTGTATTTCGTTTTTTTTTTGTAATTATGTTTAATTATGTTGCAATGATTAAAACTTTCTTGTCGATAGTAATTTCTTAGGAAAGGAGAAAACTTATATCTAAAATAGAATTCTATTTCGGTTATAGACAATTATTGACACACATTTTCATTAGAATAATGTATATGTATATCAGAATAATAATGCAGGAGAGAGAGAACTTTGATTAACTAAACATTTTTACTTCTTTTCTGCTTTTCACAGTCGCAGAGAATGAAAGTGTAATCCCTCGAAAACTTAACAAATTTGAGAAGGATAAAAGTGTCGGGAAAATTTTTCTGTTACTTTTTGGTTTTTAAGTATGAGAACAGTGTTCAAATGCTAATGAACTCGTGAGTGCACGCGGGGCGCACAAGTCAAATGGACTGAAATAAAAGTTGACATGAAAAGTGTCTCTACAGTAAAAAATTAATTTTACCTTTCTACTTATGCTAAAAACCGTGGTTCGTACGTACGTTGCATTTCATATGTATATTACTCGAACGTTCGTGTTTGTGCTTTGCTAAGTTCAAAGACTAATTTAATATTAATAGATCATATCTTGGTCACAGATTAATAATTATTTATTATTTCATTGACAACTTGTTCAAATTTGAAACTACATATCCACCGATGACGCTATATTGTACGATTATAATTATTTTGTTAAAGGATAACAATTCATAATCTGAATACAACAGTTGAAGATAAGTACAACTTTATAGATTTATTTCAATTTTGTTGTTCAAATTATTGTTTATAGCATTTGAGGACATCTTGATATTCATAGTATTTGTCTTTTGTAGAGTGGAAAGTTCAAATTACTTAATGTTACTGATTGTAACTATTTTTAATCAAGAGTAACACTACTGTGCTTCATATAAATTCAATAGTTGCTTGCCTTTAGTTGCCGTTTCGTAAGAAATGATTTTTTTCTGTAGATCACGACCGTATCATAACTGGGCAAGATATGGTTCTTCACTTGAAGGAATTAGGCCTTATGCAGTCAATACAAGAAAAACGTGTCGATTGACAACAAATGAGGACTTATTAAATAGATTACTACTTGCATCAGACCATTTTATAGCTGATTTACGGCGAATGCCTATTAGTAAAGCAGATGAATTCTGGTCACAGGAAGTTACAGATCTCATAGTCTCCCGGATGAGGCACAACACGAAGAGGACCGAGATCAAGAAACCAAATTCCGAATCAAAATGATGAGAATATTAAATTATAATCAGAAAAGTACTGAACGAGACAACGATAATTACTCAAAGTAAGTTATGATTTTTTTTAACATGAAATATATCATCATATCTCTAAAACTATTAATCGTATCGAATTCATTTTGGTCTCATTCGATTTAGAATGAAAAAATGGGTAGAAAGTGGTATCGGACTCATTAGGAAAATAATTTTATTATTTTTTCCTCCTACTTATACGATCTGGCCCACTGTGCGGTCTGTGTTTAGAAGTCTTCGTACCGAAAAGCAGATTGTTGTACTTCTGCGCACAGGTGTTATGTTTTACGGCTAGTGTTGTATTCGAAAGTATCTAAAATGATGAGAATATTAAATTATAATCAGAAAAGTACTGAATGAGACAACGATAATTACTCAAAGTTAGTTATGATTTTTCTGAACATGAATATATCACCATATCTCTAAAACTATTAATCGTATCAAATTCATTTTGGTTTCATTCGATTTATAATGAAAAAATGGATACAAAGTGGTATCGAACTCATTAGGAAAATAATTTTATTATTTTTTCCTCCTACTTATACGATCTGGCCCACTGTGTAGCCTGTGTTTAGAAGTCTTCGTACCGAAAAGCAGATTGTTGTACTTCTGCGCACAGGTGTTATGTTTTGCGGCTAGTGTTGTATTCGAAAGTATCTAGTCAGCGGAGCGGGTGGAAATCATAACGTTTCCATCGGAATTCCGTTTTGATGATCGCCATTGGAGCCATGAATTATTATCCTCGGGCGTGAGTCGCTGGTTTAAAGCGGCCGTAGGAGCGACCGATCGATAAACTCCGTCTGCGCAAGTCTGTCGCTTATACAGTAAATACCAGTCCACCCCCTGGAATATCGAAGTACGCACGCGTGTACACGCGTGCACCTCTGTACATACCTGCACCACAGGGTTCTTGGTAACTTCAGGGGAGGCCCATCCCCCGTGGCCACAGGATTCGATCCAGCCAGGGTCCTTCAACCGATCGTCTTTCACTGCGACCGCCTTCTCCCGTGAATCCTTCATTTTCCACGCCGGAGAAAAGAGAAACACTCCTGTTTTCCAGAATTTTCCGCGAAACTATCGAGCTAATTCACCTATTCCCCGACATTTCCAATATTTTTACATTCTACTGTTAAATCACTCGAACGACGCGCCACTGTTTACATAATAAAATCTTTAGTAGTCAGTCGACCATGGAGAATTTTATGCATTTCTATAAAACATTTAGGTAAAAATCAGTAGGTATAATTTCAAACACAGGACAAGAGCTAAAAGAAACGAAGATCTTCCAAAGGAATAATGGAATTTCTATTTGCCTCCTACTAGAGATATATTTATTGAAAGAATCGTATGAATAATGTTGCAAATGTCAACAACTTCAGTTCTGAATTCATAACTACTTAATTGTTTGACACATTAGCATCAAATTTCTTATCATACTTTAATTATAAAAAACGGATACTTTAATTGTTATCTAAACAAATTTTTTGAAGTCTTTGTTTAGCCACTCGAATGAGTAATTTCATTAGCCAATTTTTTAAGCCACTCGAATGAGTATTTATACAATTAGTAATTTTCACAGATTAATTATAAAAAGTCAGATAAAAATTGAGACAGAAATAATTTGAACACGGTACGAGCGCTAAGCAACGTTTGCGTATGAAATGGCAAGATTAAAAAGCTTTTCCAAACAGATTCCATTTCCTTCGTATGTTCCTGCCTAATGCACTTCGAAGATAATGTGATATAATAACAGTGGAGTATTTCGTCCTTCGAGCATAGTCGCTCTATTTCACAATTTATATAATAATATTATGATATTTGATCCGATGAAAGCGGAATCATAGTTTGAAGTAACTTTTCATTCTAACCAGACACTGAATCATGACAGTGAAACAGTAATTTTATGAAATACAAAGAATTCGAATAAGTACAAATTTCTATTTATTTCAATTCATGTTTAAATACTCGTTAGTGTCAGTATAGTGTACCGATGTCGTACCTGAAGGATTAAGCTACTAGACTGCGAATTTTAAGTAAATGAAAATTGTTCGCATCGATTACAAAAGCCATGGAGCCAAAGCTGTCTAATAATGTTACCACGTGTATTCAATGTTTACCACTAAACCTACCGAGCCTTACAAGCAACTGGAACATGTTCCCTTATAAAAATGACAAGATTGATTTTATTCAGACTTTTTGCGCATGCAATTATTTTTATTATTTCAATAATTGTAGAATAAAATATCTGGAACCGGTCTTTTCGACAGGTAGTGGTAGCTTTAGTGTTAAATACTCGTTAGTGTCAGTATGGTGTATAGATATCCCTGAAGAGTTGTCAGACTACTAAATTGCCATTTTTTGTGCAAAATGATAATGTATTTAGTATGTCAGTAGAAGTCTCTGCTACCAACAAGAGGAAAAATCTTGTAATTCTCGGAAGCTTGATTTCATCAAATTCATCAAGTCCGATAAACTTTCTAAATAATAGTTAAACGTCAGCTAACCTCACAATCCCTTCTTGAGTCTTTCATTGACAAACATACAGCTTAAAAATTGAAGAAAAAAAATTACAATTGCTTTTGCGCCTACCTAATGGAACAATGACATGAATAGCAGTCAAAACCCGATCTTTGGTACTAATATCAAGCTAGTGCACTCGAAACAAACGAAAGGGACGGAACCGAAGTTAGATGGCGTCGCACAGTGGTCCAAACGGACAAGTAAGCTGGACAAAATTATTCCAGCATTATTTTAAGACTTAAAGCCATAGTTAAGTAGATCATTGGACTCGCGTCTTGACATCAGCTACAAGAACATGTAATAAAAAATACTTAATTACATTTAAACAATTAACATGATCACATTTTTTTTATTAAAAAAAACAGTTTCGTGATATTTTTTTATTGGGATTTATAGATGACCGAATATCGATTAACTTTTGTTAAAAACATTTTCTTTCCAGATTATCTGAAATGTTCACAACATCGTGGTGACAATTGGGCATTTGGGTAAGATAGCAAAAACTGATTAAAGTAAAAATTATATCGTATTCTTAGGCCCACAGATCTGCATAAAAATTTTCTGAAAAAATCATTTTAAAAATTATAAAAAGATTATAAATTTTCAAAATTGTTTGCATAAATTTATGGGCCCAAAAATACGATATAACTTTTACTCCAACCATGTTTTGATATCATTTTGTCGTTTGTTGCTTACGTAGAAGAGAATCTCAGAGATGCTTCGTAATGTATCGACACTGGATTACTGAAAACTGTTTCAAATTAAAAGGAGCAAGAAGGAGCAAGTAAAATTGATTTCTTCGGACACTCTAGACTACTATAAAGAAGTTCCAACATGTTCCACTGTAAACCTTTTTAAAGCTTTTTTACGCTTGAAGTATATTTTCATTTTTAAGCGAATAAACAATATATTTAAGTTTTATTTGAGTCTTGTACTTACGATTCATGCTGGTGTCTATCATAGAATGAAAAATCGCACAAATATTTCCACTACTAGATATTCACATCGAGATAGACTAACGAATAGTGAGGTGTCGAACGACGATGGAGAAATACGAAGTTGAAAAATGAGTTATTCGTGGGAGCATATTTTATTATGAGATGATAAAAAGGGAAAAACAGCAGTGATTCTTATCTGGTACCATACCTCTGATTTACCAAAGCGGGAAACTTTCTGCGGGATTTCCATTTTTTGGGTTTCGTCCAGCTAACTGGCCCGTTTGAACCACTGTGCGTCGACTCGATCCTAAGATTCCGCCGTTTCTGTTCCATTGCACATCGTCGAACGCCGCGAGAACGTTCATTATCGTCGCAAGAAAAAAGAACCGAACAGGAGACAGAGACAGGGGGGCCGACGATGGAGGATCGATCGGTAGGGAGGAGCGAATAGGTGACGCCTGAGGAATTTCTATAAAATGCCGGAGGACACGGGTAACAAGATGTTAAGCAGTTCGTCGCGGCGTTTTTCGGGAAGTTCGTCCGGGGCGGGCTGTAAAAAAATTGGGACACGCGGCGCGGCGCGACGAGAAGCGGCGTGGCGTCGACGAGGACCGGAGGAAGGTGGGCACAGAGAACCATGGCAAGAGAATCGAAGAAGGGAGTTGATGGGGAGAAGCTTTTAGCCCGGCTAGATGGTGCCGAGATAACGGCGCGGCGAAGTGTAGAGTGCGCCGCTGCTTCACCACTCGTCCTACACTTATGCGAGCGAATCGGTGTGACTCACACAGACTCGGACCCACGCACACGCTGTGTTACTCCACTTTGAACGCGGTTCGGCACCACGTCTGTTATAATTTTGACAATAACGTGCTGCCGGGGTCAGCTGCGATCGGCTGGAATGCGAGGTTGTTGAGGTTGGCGAGACCGCGTTCCGGGGAACGGTGGCGTCGCGCGTCGCGCCGGCAAATTTCCGAGGACTCCTCGCAGAAAAACAACGAAATCGCCACACACATAGTTTATTTATATTAGACTGCGAATTTGATGCGTTTATGACAAAATTTGGTAGTTGTAATTTAAAGCACTGGACACGTAACAAATGTTTAAGGACATCAATGTACTAGTTTCAGCTTCATAGGATAATTAAAGGAAGAATACAATTTTTATGTTGCTCCTGTGTCCTGCAATCAATACAGAAACAATGAACGAAATCGCCACACAGCTGGTTTATTTATATTAGACTGCGAATTTGATGCGTTTATGACAACATTGGGTAGTTGTAATTTAAAGCACTGGACACGTAATAAATGTTTAAGGACATCAATGTACTAGTTTCAGCTTCATAGGATAATTAAAGGAAGAATACAATTTTTATGTGGCTCCTGTATCCTGCAATCAATAGAAAAACAACGAAATCGCCACGCAGCAGGTTTATTTATATTAGACTGCGAATTTGATGCATTTATGACAAGATTGGGTAGTTGTTATTTAAAGCAGTGAACACGTAAAGAATGTTCAAGGACATCAATGTACTAGTTTCAGCTTCATAGGATAATTAACGGAAGAATACAATTTTTATGTGGCTACTGTGTCCTGCAATCAATAGAAACATTTTTTTTTTGTTTACACAAAGATCCGCAGTCTAATTATTATATTATTTATTTATACTGGTCGCATCAACATCAAGGTTATTATATATGGACCACAAGGATTGTATCATTTGATTACGAATTTAGGTCATTATACTTAGAAATAGTTATAAGTACATTGTGGGGGGGATCGATTTTTGAAGTCGTTGCATATACAAGGTGTTCGTGATAATCTGGACCAGCGTTTATTTCGTAAACGGTGAACATTGGGAAAAGACCGAAGAGGAGGAAGTTATACATAGTATATTTTACTAGCAATATGATAGCGTATCTACATTTTATTATTTGTAATATTTTTTTTTAAATAGAGGTGACCCCCATTTTTTTATGAAATGCTACATATTTTTTTACATCAAGTAAAAGCGGTAATTAAGACGATTTCAACCATGTAGTATAGTATGGTCTTCAGGGTCATACAAGGGCAGAAATAAATTTAACATTTTGTAATATTGTATTTACTTATGTTGCATTCATAAGACTACATCTCGTGTTCAATGTGACTTTCGTTGATTGTGTGAATGTTTGTTTTCATAAGACAAGCTCATTTTGTTAGTTCAGTACATTTGTGCGAAGCAAAGTTCGTTTGTACTTCTTGAGGGTTCTGGGGTAAGTGGCACGCAGTTCTTTTTTATATATGGCATCCTTTGCATGGGAAAACCCGAAAAATTCATACGTTTCGAAGACTGAAATTTCGAACACTTAGAAGACTTTGAAATTTCGAGCACTTGGAAGACTGAAATTTCGAGCACTTGGAAGACTTCCAAACTTCGAAATTCCCTTCGTTCCTTCAAATCCTTCGAAGCTTCGGAAAAGTTAGAGCCCTAGTCTAGTTACGAGCAATCGAATGAAAATGCCCGGAACTCGTATTTGCAACCTAATACAACGTTTTAACCGTTATAATTTTCCTTTCTTCGTTCAGCTTACTCTGAATTGTTTCAAGATCGGTTCACGATTATCTACGTTGAAGGATCATAGGTTGGATCTCTGGAAACTGCTGATAATATCGACTTGATCTGTTCCAAGAGTATAATTAGGGCAGAACCGTTGCGAATTAGTAGCTTACAGAGGTGCAGTGCGCAAGAAGCTTAAGAGATTAGGCAAATCGCTCTTGCTACTCAGATACGAATCGACAAGTAAATATTTTCTTGAAAATCTACTGTACAATAACTTACAAACTCTACATATTTCACCTAAATAAGACTTAAATTTCAATTGTTAATCAAATAATATTCACAACTACTTTTTTTGTTAATAGAAAATCTCATATGAGATTTATTTCAACATAATTACAAAAAAAAAACGAAATACACGACATATACAAAACAGAATATAATAATTAAAAAATAGAATGTGGTTATTAGAGATATACAGATATTTTAATACAGACATATGATTAGTTGGAACAGTATAGACAAAACTTATACTTTTAAGACCAGAGCTCTTAAAAAATGATAACATGTAGTGACAAGCTTTGATATTTGGTTTAGCTATTAATATTGAGACATCCATTGGAAGCTGGAAGTTTATTAATTAGTTTCAGCCTTTCCTCGTTGTACAAGTTGCATTGCCATAGAACATGGTTCAGCGATTCGTCACCCTCCCGGCAGCCACACTCAGGATTATCAATAAATCCAATGCGAGCCAGAGAAAAAGCTAGATAATAGTGGTCAGATCTATACCTGTTTATGCTGACAATAGTTGAACGGGATAAGTTTAACTGAGAAAACCAAGAAAGTCTATTTTTAACTACTTGCAGCTAAGGCCTCAGAATACATAAGATAATTATTTAATCTCTTTATAATCGGTTTTACTATAACAATTCAATTTTCCAAATTTAGTCATCACTCTTGGCTTGTCGACACTTAGGGCATTTCATTTTATGAAAATCACAGGAAGTGCTGATTTTACTTGTCACCTCAGACTAAAAGGCATTCTTAACACTCGATCCTCAATTACTCAGCAAAGTACCATCAAGGGTATACATTATTTTCAAAATTTCTACAACCCAAATTTGCTCCCTAGTTTGCTAAAAATTTTGATGTCCACATTAAAAGGGGTTGTATAACTACAGTAAACCGTATCAGGGCCAATCATTACAATCTCGCTGCCTCTCTGCATCGAATAAACATTGTCAGTGATCCTAGTTGTAAGTGTAGTTATAGCTCCGAGGACTTAGATCATGTTTTATGGCAGTGTCGTCTTTATGATTCTCGAAGAATTAAATTAGTTAATAAGTTGCGTAAGATTAAGTTTTTTAAACCTAATGTTAAAGCCTGTGAATATATTTTTCAGTTTTTATGCGACTGCAATCTTCATCTCTAGAGATTATTAATTCTGTCATTGTACACTAACTGTAAGACTATTGTTAAAAAAATATTGTTAAAGCCGAAATAAACCTATAATAGGTTTCAGTGGCTCAATAAAAAAAGTGCATTTCCGTGTGGCTCCTGCGTGTCGCAACAGACAAGGAGAATTATTCTTTCAGACAAAAATCCGTAGTCTATCTCATTAGCCGCAGTTTATTACACGCGGTTAGCCTGTTTTGCAGATTTACGGTACAATAGGGTCGACCCAGCAGCAGCCTCGTAAAAGAGAGAACGCTGTCGATTGACTGCGAGAGCCTCGGCTGTCATTGTGATATTAGGTAATGTAAATTGCGGAGGATCCTGTCGTCGGTAGGTCTTGGGAGTAGCCATCCCCGTCCTCGTTCCCGGGACACGGACAATAAGTGGCGAAGCCTGGCTACCGCCTGTGCCTGTGCTCGGTAAACGTTTAAGTGCGCGTCGTTGCGTCTGGCGCCATGCTTTATGACGCGTATCCTGTTCGTCTTTAACCCTCAGGTATAGCAGACTGAGGCCTGGCCAGCTTTCCGGAACGGGAAGGACTTTAAGCACAGGGAATGTCAATCGTAAACAAGGTCACGATTTCTCGGTCGTACCGCTTTTTGCGGACCACGTGCTGGCGGAAGTGGCCAAGGGAAAAGGTCTCTGCGATGACAGTTGGAGTCATAAAGGGTCAACCATTTCTCCGGGCGAAATCGCACATGTACTGTTTGAAAAGTTACGGGACAAGTCAAATAGTACACGTACTATTCGCTTATTTATCGATTTCTATCTTGTCATCTTCAAAATAATCACCGTTCTAACAATACATTTTTGACAACGTTTTTTCCGCTATTCAGACACCCTAAAAATTGAATTTCTATTATAGCATTTAATCCCTTGCCGTATTTTGACGAGCCAGACTCGTGATGAAGGTTTTTAACAAAGTCTAACAAATACGAATGTTACGTGTTTCATTTTAGATGAAATCAAATTTGACTTGTTTGTAATTAATATTTAAGCATTAAAATAAATGTAGCTATATAAAAAATATACATTTTCTTTTTCATTCTATGACACTTTTGTGCAGAAAGACGTTTTAATCATTGTAACTGTAAGGAAAATGGAACGGCATTTACATGTCTAGTCACAAATATAATAAAAGAGGATTTTGTCCAATAAAAGTGCTATTAGAAAAATAAAGATTACAACTGCAAAAATGTACATTTCTCACGTTATATTAATACAATGCAATCTAAATTAAAGCTAGATTGAATAAATAAACGAAAAGTAATATTAAAAAGTAATCCATGTTAAGGATTAATTGTATAATTTCCACAAGCAGTAAATATCTGTTATAACGCAAATGAATTTTAAAACCGAAAAATTCTTGCGAAACTCGTTCTCAGGAATGAGAAAATAATAAATTTTTGCCAGTATCAAAGAGTTTTGTAATGCGCATCAATTAGAAAATCGGAAAAATAAAAATGCAAGTAACGTCGAGCATGTTCCGTTATTAAAATGATGCAGAAATATAGCGAGCACCTCTTATGAGAGTAGACTTCCTCTGTGAAAACCGTAGAAAATAATCGATTCGTCAAATAAACCAAATGAACACCGGCGCGGCGCGACGGTGAAAATAAACACCGCGGCTACCGATAATTATTAAATTTGCCCAGCGATTAAGTTTATTTGCCGCGACATTATTAACACCGCAAACTTTATTATTTGAACCGAAAATCAAAACGCAGCCCGAACGCAGCTGCGGACGTAATCGCGATCGTGCCTCTCTCCGTTTCGGCGGCAGATTACGTGCAACGCGACGATCATTTCAGCACGGTCGGTTTCGAAAAACACAACATTGCGGATACGTCTTAAGGCGCTTTGGGTTTTACAATGCTACCTGACCTTAGCCCGCCCAGGGCTACCCTCATTAGTACAGCCTTATCGTTGATTTTTCCTCGGTACAACACCCTCTCCTTCAAGGTGGATGTTGACTATTCTTCGACCGCCGGGAATCTTTCCGGTCTCCACAGCTGCAGGATACACTAATAGCTTCTGTGAGGAAATTGCGTAGAGTTGTGCTAATTTAAATACATTGCAATTGAATTACATTGTACTTTATATACACGATAATTGAATTATATTGCATTTTATATATACGGTAAGTGAATTACATTGTAACTGCATTACATAATTCGAACCATTCTCTTCATTTAATTGCTAATTACGGGAATCGTGAGAGTGTGATCGATGTACAATGCAATTGGAATAAAATATAATAATAATAATAATTTGCTTTATTTCAACCTTACGGCTAAGAAATGTGACTTGGTTTTTGTAATTATTATATTCTGTTTTGTATGTGGTGTATTTCGTTTTTTTTTTGTAACTATGTTGAAATAAATCTCATATGAGATTTTCTAATAAAAAAAATGTGACTTGGTTTACATTAACCTATCTCTACAAAACTATTTTATTCTCATTCTTTTCTGTCTCACTCATTCCTACACTGTCCTACTGTTTTAGTATCCTAATTATCACTAATCTACTTAATTCCATACTTATTGCTTCTCTCCTCATTCCCTAACTTTTGCATTTTTTAGTTTAGTATGTTCTTTGGTTTATTTAGGCACTCTTTTCTCTCTTTTTCCTCAACTTCTCCACTCTTCAACATTTCTATCTTTTTTCTCGCTCACTACATCCCCGAGTCTGATCATTTTCCGCATTATCTTGCAATCTCTTGTTAAATGATATAGGTTTCCATACTTGTCCTCACATAGGTCGCATCCTCTTGCCTCTTCCTCCAGCCAGTATCTGTTCCAATTCTCTCAATTTCCGCATCTTACTCGCGCTATGAGCTGATGACTGTTCCTTCTACCCTCCTTGTTCAGATATTCCGGTAGCATTGAAATAAAATATAATTAAAATACAATATAATGCAAATTACTCGATGTGGAAACGATCTTTCATTTTTATTCGTGTTTCCTCCGTTTCGCGTTCACAGACAACTCAATTTTACGTTTGTTTTCTTATGCGACATTGACCAACCATCCAAAATGCAGTAATTTTAGTGACGAGATGTTTGAACAATGAGTGCTCATTAAAATGAATTTAAATCGAGCTGACAATTGTCATGAGTGAATATGACCGCATAAGTGATTAATACCACACCATGATTGTTTTTGTTTTAGATCTAACCTATTAAATAGTGTTACTTGGTTCTGTAGTAATTTTTTCCTTATATAGTTCCACGATTTATAATTAAAATTGCTATACTATTATTCAAAACATTGTTTACATTATTAAATATATCAGTATAAATTACCAAACATTTCGGTATTGTATCAATTGTATGAGGTATTATACCAATTTCATATCTATAAAGTCTAAAAAATCATATGAAATGGAAATATTCTAGGTCGGAAGAGATGTTTAACTCTCGAGTTAAAATAGCTCCAAGTGCAAAGGGTTAATTTAGGAAAAGACCTAGTTATAACCTATTTCATAGCATGAACATTTTTTAACGAATGTTCCACCTATTTTGTAGAAACAGAGAATACTGTGCGTGGCCAGTCGGAAAGCAATGAGCCGTAGCGTCCGTAGCGTTGACGATGAAATCAGGGCGGGAAAGTGCAACTGCAACTCTCAGGCGATTATGCGCGCGAGAAAACAAGAAAAAACATCGAGTGGCGCCGTGTGCCCGCACAAAAGAGCTCACTGACACATCCATCGCTCCAGGAAACCAAATCTTACCTACTTAAGCGGCTCAGGACGGCTCCTGGTTCAGGCAGTCGGGAATATGGAGGTCAATCGGTTGCTCCAGGCGCCTCGGCGCGGAAGACAGCCTTAATCCGTCATAGGTTTTGTGCCTTCTTTCTCCTCTCGTTTTCCTCGCATCCCGAACGCTCCCCCTCTCGTTCTTCATCCCTTTTTCTTCTTTCTTCTTTCTCCTTTCCTTTGCCTCATCCTCGTTACGCTTCCCGCGAATTTCGTTGTTACATCAACGGCTCCACTTGTCGGACTGGTCATCGATAGATTCCTGCCTTTACATTTTGCATACAAAATTTCATGCGATATTCATTTTAGTTATACAGTCCGCGACTATAAGACATCACTTAAAACGAAATAATTATGTATTATATGAAAGAATTTCATCGTCTTTCATGCAGAGTGTTATTATTTACTTCTGGGGACGTCGTTCCATGCAGTTTTCGTTAGAATTTCTATAAACTTGAAAGCTATACAAGATTGACTTCCTGTTAGCCACGACAAATCTATAAAACAGTTTCTCGCAAACAGTGAAAGCCGAAAGGTCATCAATGAAATATTCTTTTAAAGTGTCAGTATAATTGAAGTCAGTAATTTAAGTAAAACCTGAAAAATATTAATTAATTTGCAATATTCGTGTTCGTACAAAATGCCACGAGGAAAAAAATTAAATGAAACAGAGATCAAAATTATCAATAATTTGTCAAATGAAAATTCATTCAGTGGTAAAAATTTCCGAAATTCTTGTGTAGTTTATGATTATTTAATAAATAATGAAAACTATGGTAAAAAGAATCCAGGAGGCCGTCCAAAGTTGACAACTGGACAAGACAAACGGAATACTTTACGACATGCATCGAAATCGAAAATTAAGCAAAAAAACGATTAAAAACTTGTATAAATCTATCACAAAAGGAATGGTAATGCCATAAAAAATAATGGTGGCAGCACAAAATATTAATAACCGATAAAAATAAGCTGTACGTGTGTTAATTTTCTACAAAACCATTACCTGTCTTATAGTTTTGTTGCAGTTAATGAAAGGTAAGTTGGTGTTACTTTCACATTCTTAGAAATACTAACGAAAACACTGCGTTAAACGATATCTCCAGAAGTAACTAATAACACTACATGAAAGACGATGAAATTCTTTCACGTAACACATAATTATTTCGTTTTAAGTGATGTCTTAAAGTATGGTTTCGGACTGTACATGTAAGAAAAGTACATAAGTGCATTTCTTTAAATTGAATCACCTGGTCAGTTACGAACGTGGCCAATGATAAGTATACAAGTTAACATTCTCATTCCTTGATAATACAAAAATAGATAGAAGATCGATATACGACGCTATCGTTCTCAAAGGCCTTTTTTTGGTTTATAATAATTATGCAAATTACGATTTATAAACAAAAAAAAAATAGAACTTTTCAAGGCGATAGAGCCCTAGATGGATCTTTCATCTAGCGGTTTTTAATCTAGCTTTTTGCGATTCCGGTCCTGCATACACTGTTAGAAAAATAACGCGGCTCAGCATGTGTGTACACTGTACACGACACGCAAAAAGATTGGAATAGAAACTTATACATACGATGTGTTAACGCCTCCTCTGTTGTACCACTCATCTATTCGTGGAGCCTGTGTTTAGCAGCTTCGAAATAACCTTTCATCGGGAAACCTGAATGAAACGAAATTCCGTTCGAGCAGATTATAAAAATAAATGCAGGTGATCTCATGAGTCGTTTTATAAAATTAACTCTTAGTGAAAAGAAATATACCTTTGGGAGATTTTAACCAGTAATCGAATAAATTGCAATACGTTTCGATAGGTTCTATTTAAAAAGTGAACCGTGGAACTTGTTAGTAAAATTCTTAGTTTGAATTCTTAGTACATAGCGTTTGTAAATTCAAATTGAAAGCTAAAATTCAGATATTTATTCAATAACATATTTTCCATTCTGTTCTATTACGTTTTCACATTTTCGAGGCAACTTCTCGTGTTATTGAATAAACATATGAATAAATACCTTAATTTTATCTTCGATTCTTAATTTGAAAACGCTACGAACTTTCGTTCCAACCCAATATCTGTCAAATATACAACTGAATACTTTTAGGGGTTTCTTTGCAAATTTCACAATGTTGAAATAATATCACTGAAAGTATTTTATCAAAATTTCGTTCCCGTTTCTTCCAGCAACGTTACTATCTCATAAAACGCGGCCTGTAGAAAAAAGCTTTCAGTGTTATTCCCAGTCTTTTCACTGCGCAACGTTTGAAACCTCTCCTGAACATTGCGCACAAATTCACCTAATCGATACGTCGACCGCTTATGAAGCTGTGAGTATCGGAGTTTTTGCGAAAGTTAAACACAAAATAGCGAATGTTTATCTTCGAAACGACATCTCCGAATCGTATGAATGTTGTAATTTTTATATCTGTCTTTAAAGTCCTTAAAACGTTGCAACTTAGTACAATTATATAACAAAAAACAACAAATTTTAACCGTGTTACGTGAAACGTCATAATTTATAGTATAAGGACAGATTTTGTTTTTATGAATTAGATTTTGACAAATGGCTAAAACATTAGAGATGATACACATAAATTACGAAATATACATATGTACATTTCGCAGACCTATTAGAGAATTAGTAAATCTCTAAAAAAGTATGTTTAGATAAATTATAATCATTTTTACAATAATACAATTCTCGTATAATAATACAATTATGTAATTAACTATGCAATATAGAATAATTAACAAGTTATCATATAAAGACAATTTAAAAAGAGTTTGAAGGTCCACTTATTCCAACAAAGATAACAAACGAGAAAACCTACGATATCATGAATTATTCGATTCGATATGACGTGTTTATAGTTAATCAAAACTCAGAAATCAAACAATGCAGAGATTACAGAGGAACGCGTTTCAAATTCGCACAAATTGTATGAACAAATGTTTACTCGGATTATTAAGTGTTTGCTCACGATGAATGTAAGCAGAGCAACGGCATTCAAAATCTGTTTTCGACTGAATAATTATTTATTGTTAACCGTCAGCATTTGAAGGAAAGTAACAATGCTGCGTGTTAAAAAATGTGGATCTCAGCAGAATTGTTACGGAACGTGGCATTAATATTTAATAACCATTTGCAATTCCTAAAGTTTCCATGATGTTGGAGTAGAATAATTTACGGAGATTGTTTATGTTATCCACAGCAATATATCTTGATATCTTTATTAGTTTTTTAATCATCTCATTTATATCAACAGTTAGAAGAACTGTTTTTATTTACTCCACAAACAGACTGAATATACAAAAAGTTGATAATTAATACAAAATCTTAAGGAGACAAATTACATATACATATGTAATAAACAAATAACAACATATAACAGATGATGATTGCAAAACCTTGCAAACTGAATTTTATAAAAACTAAACTTGTTTCCTTTTTCAATTCTGTGATATCAGAATTAGCATGTTTTGACTTCCACGAAAAAGGAACGTTTCATGTTTGATATCATTTCGAAACAAGCACCCCGGAGATAAAGCACGACGAAATTGTAAGGATGCGATATTTAAAGTTTCACGATTTTCTCGCATGCGATTGTGTAAATGGCGGCACCGGTTTCTTACAATTTGTTGGCACGCGATATGAACAACCAAACTTTTACGAACGGTATATCTAATGAGATTTAATTGTCGGAAATGATAATATTCACTTACGACGAAACCTTTATCGTTCTTTACAAAATAATCTTTTCACTTTCTGTGATAGAAATAATGAAATAGGAAAGACTTAATATCGTTCAAGAATAATTGCTTATTTAACTTGGATTATTTACTGAATAACTACTCGGTTTAAAGTAAACCATTTGTAGTCGACGAAAGTGTATAGAATATTTAAGACTTTTCTGCATTTAACATTTTTGTCCAAAATTAGTATACCATTACAAGGCTATACATTAATAGTATACACTAGCGACTAAATAATGGACATTCAGAGAAATTTTGTAATATTTTCACATGTATAGAGGAATATTAACAAATTGTTGAAAGAGATGGATTAAATAAATATTAATAATAATGTCCGTGTCCTTTTCAGTCTCTCTCAATCAAGTATTAACTTACGAAAAGACCTTTTTTCGTGGGGAAAGAGAAAACCACTTGGTACCTCCCCCCTTTTTTTATTAACAAGAAGAACAGGAGCTTCGAGGGGCGGTGGTGAGGGCCCTTTCTTCGATTCACTCACCAACGCCATATTCTCGAGTGCGGCCACTCATGTTCTTGGCATTAAACTTACGAAAAGACCTAGTTCTAACCTATTTCATAGCATGAACATTTTCAAATTGATTCCACCTATTTCGTAAAAACGGCCAACGGAGGCGATGTTTCGGGAAAATTTCCCCCTCCGGAAGCTATCACGGTGTCTCGCAATTTCATCCTTTGAGGTCTTTTAACGATGAAACTTTTCTCGAAACGGCTTCGAGTTTGTATCGCGAACAGGGAACGGGATCAGGCTTCTCGCATTTTTCATCACGCTGAAAATTACTCTATCGAACGGAGCCGCTGAAATGACCGGTCTACCACTTCTAACGTTTCGAAGTTTACATGTAGTACGTCGGACCGGTGAATTATTACGCAGGGTTCACGTGGCTTCGACACTCGAACGCCCAAAGGGAGACAGACGGGGAAAGGGATAGAGAAAGAGAGAGGGGAATTGAGAAAGAGAGAGAGAGAGAAAGAGTGAGAGTGGAGGAGACGGAACGTGAAACAGAGACAGAAGTGCACAGCAAAGGCAGCATCTGCCCGGGATGCATTCGGTGCTGATAGCTTTGTCGGCTTCTCGCTCGTACACGCTCCTACGCGCTGAGCCGCTTAAGAGGCCTCCTCTTCGTCCTCTTCCTCCTTCTCTTCCGATGGCAACACTTCACAAAGGAGCATTATACATACATATATGGGCGAAACGTGTGTACACTTCGAAATACATACATACACATATATGTAGGGTGTATGGAACTCGGATGGCAGAAACCATTGATCGGAATAAAAGAGGAATCTTAAAACACGTGTAAACGTCGCGAAGATTCTCTCACCGCAGTAGCTAAATGAGAGACTCTGTAATGTCTCGATACACACCCGCTCACAGTAATGTTCAGCCAATTTTAAAAGCACAATGTGTTTTTTTTCTACATTACCACAATGGGAACACCAATGTCATGGTTGTCAACTGTAAGCATAAATAATTTATGCTTAAAGCAATTTACGATCGATATTATTTAATATTTATCCATGGAGGGCGAAACTTTCACAACATACACAAGTTTTTATACGTCATTGAGAGGACACTTCGATTTTGAAACGGTGAAATCTATGAAGGCATGGTCTAACACTTTGTCCATTGCCAAGGTAATAAACGGAAAACTCTTTTTGCTAAAATGTAAACAAAATAATTTGTGCTTAAAGCAATTTACGATCGATATTATTTAATATTTGTCCATGGTTGTCAACTGTGTTTATAAACGGAAATCAAGTTGAAATTCTCAGTTGGAAACGAATCGATAAGAAACGGAATAAAGCTTTTTAAGATATATTTTTACATTTTTATACTGAACACGACTTGTTGCTTCTAATGCTCGTGAACAGATTGTTAACTTCTCGTCGTTCATATGTTTATTCGATAACACGAGAAGTAACCTCGACAATGCCAAAATTAATAGAACAGAATGGAAAATATGCTATTGAATATAAATAACTGAATTGTAGCTTTCAATTGCGATTTACAAAAGCTGCGAACTTTCGTTCCAACCGAATCAATTAATTTAACGAGACATCTGTAAATTCGCGATAGAATTACTGTACGCAAAAGACATTGTAAATATTATTTTTCCGTTTAATACGAATTACGTTTCTGCACTGAACAGGTAAATTTCGCTTACATGTAAAGTTAAATCCATTGAACATTTTACAAAAATTGTCTCGTTTCGAAACATTAAAAGATGTGAAAACGAAGACAAAGGTCCACAGTTTCTTACACCTGCAGATGATTGGAACAACTTTTCACCGTTGACAAAGTGCTTGCATGCCATTATTACCTATTTATTATTAGTCCACCAAGGATGAGTGTTCCAATCGTATAAAACGTTTAAGTGGAAACTGCAATTCAGTTTAATAATGTTTTTATGCAACTGTTAAGTGAATGGTGTTCATTAGAGGAAATGTGCCACTCGCTAAGTTCTGACTTCGTACATTAATCTATATGTAAATTCGTCTAAATACATTGATATGAAGAAAATTTGCAATTTAGAGATACTAGGTGTGCAAATAAGTTATTTTCCCCGTTTTTCCAAATTTAAGATTTTATTACATAGAATGTAATAAGAACATATTTACACACCTAATATCTCTAAATTGCAAATGTTATTCATATCAATGTGCTTAGACAAGCTAATTTAGATATACTCCCAATTTTTCTGTCAGTTCTTGTTGCGTCTCTCTGGATCGGATTTTCGTAGAAAAACTCCTCTAACTCACCGTCATCGAACTTTCTCGGTGCACCCGAACGATCGTCGACTTTCACATGAAAATTTCCGGCTACTTTTTCCATGTTCTGTGAGATACAGCGTTTTCTCACAGTGCTGTACAAATCATTTCGATAAGTTCAATAGCTGATTTCCTAAGCTGAAACGCAGAGTAAACAAAGACCCAAATGATGCTCCTTAGCACGCCATTGCTTGAAATTGTTGCACAGGACTGGAAACTCTTAGAGCGCTTGTCACGACTCTTCTTAAAACTAAAAAAAACGCTCTTTCAGATGACACCTAAAACAGGAGGTAATTCGAATTTAATCAGAAGTTACGATCATAGAATAAAAAAGGAAGGATCTCATTTGCACACCTAATAACAATGATCTGTAAATGAACAGTGCTCCTTTTGATTGTTCTAACCTGTTCAATTCAAGGTTGAACTCAGTTACGCTAGTGGAATTAATTCTGGAAACTTTTAAATTTTTACTTAAATTTCCCATTTATTTAAATTAATTAATATATATAATCAGTTATATTTTATTCTAATCACTGTTTTCCCGTTTTAGGGCGCCGCTTGTATGTATAAAAAATCAGTATAAAGGCATACTTTTAATATTACAAATTAAAAATTAAATTACAATTACAAAATAAAATTAAATTACATTAAAAATTACAATTTCAACACGTTTACTAAATTCCTCTCTTCTGAAAACACAATGCTACAATGAACCCACGCATCCTGTAATTAGCTAATTCACGTCATGCTACGTTTCGCGTTGCCAGGAGCAAAATCAAAAGTAACAACACAATGTAGATTGTTTAAAATAAAGATTAAAAAAAATTTTTGAACCAAGTCATGTGGAAATATTAAGTATAAACAGTATGGATTGAATAAAAAAACTTACGGTATCAATTTAGAATAGCAAAATATACATTTTCTGCACAAATATCAAATAAAAAGAATATTTTTTATTCAAAGTGTCTAGAATTAACATCACCAGTGTATTAAAGACGGACCTGCATGCGGCGATATGTCGTCAGACCTCTTTTCAAGCGAAATTTTGCGAGAGGAGCGTGACGTTCTTCAGGAGTGCGGCGTGACATTGGCCAGGATTAACATTTTGCACACGGCCTGAACGTGTTTTGCATTTGCCGTTGATCTGCAACCTTTTCTTCGTCTTTGCTGCATGTAGCGCAGATCTTTTTTACCGGTCGCATAATTATTACCCACTCCTCTAATTAACGCATTAGCAGTCGAGACCATTAAGCTTGGACTTATCGAAAACCATAACTTTTCTTAACACTTACAATAAATAATCGTTTTTAAGAACGAAACAGTGTCACTTCTTTCGTGCGAAAATGGCTCTAAGGTTAATCAGACTCGTGGCACTTGTTCGTATCTCTGCAACTATGTGTGTGATTTATTAACTTGTTGTTGTAAACTCTAGTTAAGGAGAACGCAGGAAGCGGGATTGAAAGAAAGGTTGAAGTCGGTATAATAATTAACTGAACTATATTTCTAACTAAAATCACGATTACAAACGATGATGAATTAATGTGAATAGTCACGGTCGGACTGACGAGCAAGTATTGCAATCAACCGGGCGTGATAGAATCTCAAGCGTATTCTGAGTGTCAGTATGACAAGCGCAAAGTGTGAATTTCGGTAGAATTACGGAAAAAGACGCTGAGAGGCAAACGCAGCTCTCCTTTATACTTGTGTGGGCCATCGGTGTTGGAAGGATTAAGGCGTGGGGACTTTGAAATAAGGAAAGTAGGATCGTAGCAACGTTCGTTAGGGCAATGCTCTAATCACCGGAGCTATGAGGGAGACAAAGGAATTGGGTAACGGATTGATTTGACGGAAAAACCGGAGCCGTGAAAAATAACTGTAGTTTTTGAACACTTGTTATTTAAAATCATCATGACCCACTTTACGCTGATTATCATGGAACTAACACTTCAGTCACACGTTTAATTTTCGAAAAATGTTTAACCTGTTAACCGAGAAGGGTTTGACAATAACCTGTCGTTTGCATTCATTCGCAACCTTGTAGTATTTCACATTTTCTCATTTGTTTCCTGAAAACGTTCTTCAGTTTAATGTTATCGCGATATCTCAGCTCGTTTCGAAGAATTTGTTTTATTTCGTTTACAGAAGATACTTCTCGTTTTAATATTTCGTCATTAACTGCGGATCTTGATGCATTTGTGGCTCTTGAAAATTATATCCGTAAAATGAAAAAAATTATATAGAATGGAATTATTCTAGGACGAAAAAAATGTTTAATTTTCGAGTTGAAATAATTCCGAGTGCAAAGGGTTAATTCGACAAATCCTTGTATAAATACATATGTTAGGAGTCGTTGAAACTGCAATGGTTTTCTTATTAATCTTGGATGAATAATAAATAAATAACTAAATAAATCAATTGTAAAGATTGTGATGTAACGAGTAACTGCATGAAGCTGAAAAGAAAGTGAACAGTTTTCCCCAGTGAATGGACTGCACGGAGATTTGCTCGTGTTTGACCGTCTTTTCGAATAATATGGATTAGCTAATGCAGGATCGGCGAACCGCAAAAGATTGTCCTTTTTCGGTCGGCGAATCACGCTCGACCACTTCGAGGCTGCTCTTTTAGCGTAACTCTCTTTCACGTGATTTTCATGGGGGAATTTCTGCTTGAACTGTGTGATGCGACGCGTTCCATCGAATTCTACGTTCGGATACAAGGCAAAGTGACCATTGTCAGACGAAATCGCGTTCCGGTATCTTCACCCATGAACAATAATTCCAGGATTATTGTAACATTCCAATTTTGTATATTAATGTACAACAAAAATCATTTTTCTACCATTCATACATACAAAAAAATCAATAATTTAAATTTAAATTTAAAATGAATAATTTAAAAGGGGATTATAATCGTGGTACTGAAAAAGCAGGGTAACTGTACCGATCACTGCTCTATCATGTTTCGATCGTACTTTATTTTAAACCTTTGCATTCGGTGCTATTTTAACTCGAAAATTAAACATGTCTTCCAACCTAGAATATTTCCATCCCCCAAGTATGATTTTTCAAATTTCATAGATACGAAATTTGTATATCTCGTACAATACTTAAATATTTAATAGATGATTAGATACCGACACGTTGAATAATGTAAAATATTTTGAATAATGGTAAAGCAATTTTTAGTGGCGCCTCTCTCAGAGTTAACATTCGAGTACTAAGGGTTTAATGTCCTTCCTAATTTGGCATGAAATAGTAATATGTGTAAGCATTTGATGTGTTCTGAATGCAGAAAAAAGGAATTGGTGGCCCTCAAAACCTAATACAACATTAGAAAATATTAAAATTAGAAATCGATAACATTTTGTACGTATTACTGCGGACGGAATAGGGCCGTGTACCAATTACTGCGAACAAACAAGTTTATAATCGAAATAAATCAAAGCTGCCGACAAAGCAGCGCGCGAGTTCCGACCCTGAAAGTCGCTCAAACAATTCAATCAGTAAGGTTTTTCCTCTTCTTAATCGGATAGACAAATAAAGAAGATACAGTGACTATCGTTATTGGGTAATGTTTTCCCCTGATACCGACGTCGATCAGAATGCTTCCGACGAAGATGCACATTATTGAGTACGTCGATCTACCTCGTTCTCGGTGTATGTACAATTCCATTTATTTTCGTCGATTCTTTTTACACCGATTTTATGAATTCCCTCTCTCGTTAGACTGTCTGGACATTCAATGTTTCATGCATTCGTCTCCGTCTACCAAATCTGCTGCAACACGCGCTCTAATGCAATTAAAAAATTACGACATGCATCTTTTTTTATCCACCGGTCTTATTTTTACCTCGAATACTCCATTCCCGACCGTGAAACTCTGTCGCCAAAGGGAAATCACGGTTATTTTTGCAAAGAACTTTATTACCGTATTTATGCCAGTTGGGTTTTTTATTTACGACCCGTAAAGTGATCCAGCAATTGGTCGGAAACAAATCTATTCAAACGATTTCCGAGAACATGTGAATAATAATACACCTCTTCGAACGCACACGGTAGATCCAAAAAGTAATTGAACACTAAATTTCCAAATTCCCAAAAGAATTGTCCATATTTTACCTGTGATTGTTTTGTAAAAAAAAACAATCTTACTGAACTGAATTTGGACTAATTTTAAAGGTTTTAACGATTTAACCGATTTCCGAGAACATATTAATAATAGTATACCTCTTCGAACGCACACGGTAGATCTAAAAAGTAATTGAACACTAAATTACCGAATTCCCAAAATAATTGTCCATATTTTACCTGTAGCAATTTTGTCATCAGTAATCGTACTGGATTGAATTTGAACTCATTTTAAAGCTTTTAACACGATTTAAACGATTTCCGAGAATATATTAATAATAATACACCTCGTCGAATGCATACATTATGTCTTTTAACAGTTCACAGTAGAAATAAAAGTATAAATTTTGTCGACGATTCCGAGGAAACTCGCCACTCCGCGTCCTCGCGATTCTCCGACTCTGCCTCCTTCAACGACTTCGGAGAACCTGTTGTCTCGGACGCGTTAGTTTGTTCCTTCTTTCGATTTTTTCTTTTAAATTTCCTTTTGTTTAATGTGCTCGTCGTTTTTCGGTTTGGCGAAGCAGGTATGGACGGATGGTGGTGCCAGGGTTTTTGTTTCGCCGCAGCTTTTTTCTGCCCGATCATTCGAGATATTTCTCTGCTTTATCGATTTGCCGTGCTTCCAGTTACCGTTCAACTCTTTGTCTGATAGGCTCTTGAACACGCCGCGACTATGTACATATACACTGACGTTCATAAGTATTTGACCACCTTCAGTTTATCGAAAATATACAGATTACATATTTAAAATAAGGCATTCTTATGCAACATTTGCCACGGTATTTCTTTTATACATTCGTATAAAAGTAATGATTAATAATACTATTTAAGATCGATAATATTTAACATCAATTGCTCTGAATAAAAAGATGATGAGAAAAATTGAACGAAAACTTTTAGAGTGGAAAACAACTGGAAACGATTAAAATGTTTTAACAGATAGAACTGGCAAGGCTCTACTTATTTAGAACTCGTGCAATCTTTATTGCAATATGTATATGGAAATTTGCCGAAACAATAATTACAAAGTTAAAAATGTAGGACCGGTCATTTGACCGGCAACGGTAGATTATGTGATTTCAAGAAACATTAAAAAAGCTTGTTGCTGGATTGCCTCGAATTGTAAATGTCGTCATCGCCCAGCGAGGTGGATATATTGATGAACGAAGTATTAGGTTGTTGCATATAAAATGTCTAATTTTAGAATGCGACTCTTATGAAACGTTTCGATTAATAAATTCTGTTACAGTCTATAGGTTTATTATACATATGAAACTTTGAGGCTCACAGCTAATCCTTAACACTAAACGTACCACAACCGGTCAATTGACCGATTCTAGATTTTTTAATTCCGCGATTAATGAAATTATAAATATGTTTTCATAAGAAATGATTTAATAATTATCATTATCAGAGCATATATTATAATAAGAACCGCACAAATTCTAAATAAATGAATCCCTTGCCTTATAATATCGCGTCTGACACGTAACGAAGATTCTGAACACATTCTTCTAAAAATGTGTATTAATAATTTGTTTTAAACCGAAATAAAATTCTATTTTGGTTTTGTTAATATACATACCGGCATACAATGAATATCAATATTCTCCTTTTTTAAGAAATTACGGTCTACATAAAAAGTTCTGGTCACTAAAACCGTAAAATAATACGTAAGGCAAGGAGTTAATTCTTTTCATTTTTATAAGGTAACTGCGTGCCTGTAGCTTTCACAGCTCGGTACGTTTGTTGATAATATCCTATGTTCAATAATAATTTAAACGTATAATTTTAGATTTAAATAAATAATTAGTCTGAAATAAATATTTCTTCCTACCTAGGATAATTCCACCGCATACGAAATTGATATAATACTTCATACAATCCTTAAATGTGTAGTAATTTGATTAGATACCAACGTACTTAATAATGTATAAAATATTGTGAATAATGCTACATCAATATTTAGCGGTAACTCTGAGTCGCCACTCGGATGCTAAAGATTAATATTCTGTATAATACAGAAATTTCAATTTGAAACGTTTTATTTATCCGCCGTTATGTTTCAACGATCCGAACATTTTTTAATCAATTCCATCTATTTTCTAGAAACGACCCACCGTATGATGCACGGCGGTCGACTCGCGAACAGATTTAGGCACGGTAGACGGTTAAACGCGTAACATCTTTCGGTGGCTGTTCCATCGGGTATATCGAGTTGTAGACGTATGCGGAGTGAGGGGGGTGATATCGCGAGAGCTGGAGAATCGGCTGGCTGGCGTTGGTAGACGTAGAGAGAAGGCGGACTAGAGAGAGGGAGCGGAATCGACGGGAGTAAGAGGCGAAATAAAAGAAGGAGGAGAGGGTAGGTACGAATCGATTAGGTCTGTCGGCCATTTTGTTGGCGGCTCGAGCCGGCCAAGTGTCCCACAGCTGCCCCCAGGAGGCGTGGAAGCGACAGAGTCGACTCCGCCGGGAGAACGAATGGTTCGACGTCGGCGTGGAAACGAGCCTCGGATCCTCGCCACCGGATAGGACGTGGTTGAGAGCTGTAGAGGTGGTGGAAACCGACCTCGGAGTGGGGTCGAAAAGGTCGACCTCGAAGGTGGGGGGACCACGGGTGGTTAGGTTGGGTACTATAGGAGCCTGACCGGCAGTCAGTGCCTCCCAGGGCCCCGCGCCGTCAGTTTCGTTGGTGTTGTGTCGTGTAACGTGTCCTCTCTTTCTCTCTTTTTTCTCTCTTTCTTTCTCTCTCCTCCTCGAACCCTCTCCTTCTCTCCTTTCCACCCCTTTTCCCTTCGGTTCCCGACCCTCTTTTTTTATTTCGATTCGTTACCACTACGATCAACGCGCCGCTCCCGCTCGAGCAGTGATAAGGGAATAATTGTACACGCGCGCGCGACTTTCGACGGTCCTTTTGGTGACGGATGGTGCGTGACCGGGAATCCGAGACCAGGGTTACAGATCCCCGAATCGAACTGTTCTGGTGCTCCGATCCTCCAACAAAGAGGAGCCTGGATTCAGTCTCGGATCGAAGGGATCGATGAGCTACTTCGACCAGCGGCGGCTAGCCGGTTGGAATAGAGGATCGAGAGGACCAAGGATCTGCGCAAGGACGTGGGAAAAATGTGCAGGATCAATTGTTGCGAAAATCGTATAGGGTCCGCTAGAGTTTGAGACTATCTTAGCCGTCAGCTAGACATTTGGATTAACGCGAGTGACAGTAACTTGCTCGAGGATTCAGGATTACCGTTTTCACCAGAAAACCAAGGAGACTCCTCGCGGAGTTGTGTAAAACAGTTTGCAACGGGAATCCTTGCTACCCGCAAAGTGTGCGAAAGTTCAGCGAGCGGAGTACTCGCGGAGGACGACGGCCGCCCGGAAGGCCGCAAAATGGCGTGGGTTCCGGTGAACTATCGTTCGAAGCGTGAAACTCGCTGACACCGTGCTGATTCCGGCGTGAACGCATGCGTGTGCGAATCCGAAAACCTGCGATGAACGTGAACAGATCGAAACTTCAGCGACCAGTAGCGAATTCCGTGCAACCGACGAGATAGCCGTCAACTGTATCCGACTCGAGCAGTCTCTCCGTTCGCGAACACCGTATTCGAAAGGGGACCATCATCGACGAGCTCGAATTCGAATACCGACCATCAGTGAAAATCAGGAAACCTCGGCGAACCTTGAAGAAATTCCTTATCGAGTTTCCCCATGACAAGGATAAGGTGACTTCGGTTGTGCTCCGGAAAGGTGTGCGGCTAGGTTCCATCGAAAAGCAGCCGAGACTATCTACATGAACTGTGATCGTTGGTTCGTTTCGGTACCGTGTTCTCTGATTTAGTTCTACTTTTTGTGAAGAAGAAGCGGAAGAAGGGTTCAAGGTGTGCTGTTCACCCCGAGGTCACGGTTTTGTCAGGTTACAGAGAAAACGTCAGTACGACCGACGGTCGTACTTGGCGCGAAGGCCTCAAGATTGCTCGAAAATCGTCGAAGGAGGTGCGAAGGGCTGGAAGAGCGATGGAAATCGGAGGTGCGGCGATGCAGAGGATGGGCACTGCCGGGGGGCCCGGGCCCCTCAGCCTTCAGGGCCCTCCAAGGTCAGTGAAAATCTCACCCGTTAACATACAGGACGAGCCCGGTGACCTCACTTCCCAAAGTACGTATAATGTCCACTCATTCTTTCCTAGACTTTCGTTTAACTCTTTGGGGTTTGGTGAGTTCAAAACTGTCTTAACTTTTTGCTTAGGTTTTATGCATAGTGGGATATATTTCAGGCCACATCTCGAAAAGTTGAAATTATATTGATATTAAAAACAATTCTGTGCAAGTTGGCTTCTTTGAAATCGTGTGCCCCAAAGAGTTAACTCGTATTCACACTCGGACGACGGATGGTTTTCGCGTTTCGGCGGCGACGACGCGCAGCGGTCCACCAGGCCGATCTAGCAGTTCATTCACAGTTTATAGCACTGTTTGGAAGTTTAAAATTACAACACCGTACAACAATTTTTACCATCTTTAAACATTTATAGCTCGTTGCAGCATCGACCGGTTTTTATGAGATTTTCAGAATATGTTTAATCGATACAGATCTACGAAAGGTGTTTTCTAAATTTTCCATATAAGCCCGCGTAAGGAAGTTGCAACATGCAACTTTCAGTATTTCCTCTGGAAATCCGACAACTTATAATTTTCTTGAAAAGTTTTGTTCACGCTGTGTAATAAACCAATTGTTCTAACTTTTCAAAAGATTTCAAATCATGTGGCGCAATATTACAAAAGATATCGTCTTTGTAAGAGTGTCCGAATAATGGTGGGAGTCCACTGTATGTGACTTTTGGAATTTCGCTATCTTCTTAACCCTCGGATAACAGACGATTATTATTGTATAATTTACAATGCTTAGGACCGTTCGCAATTCTAATTGATAATTTTGAAACATTTACTTTTGATGATATTTCGCGTAGACACATTAGACTTTCCAATATCTTCAATGTTACAGCTATTCATTTAGCTTAAGACTAACCTGTACATCACACAACTGGTGTGACATTTTTACTTTATAATCACTGAGATTGCAAGGATAATTTCATTAGAAATTATTCAATGAGTTTCTTCATTCAAGCATGTATTCTTATAAAAATTTCTAGACATTTAAGTAAATTCAGTGTTGTCATTTTTATAAGACAAGGTATAGCAATCGACTATATCAGTGGTAGTCACTCTATGTAACATTCTCAGTCTCGTAGTTTACTTAAAAACAGACAAATTAATTGTATACTATTTACTATCTAAAATCAAAGTACTGATATTCAAAGATTTTCACGATTCTCTTCTGCTAAATTGTTTCAACATTTCACGGAGGATAATGGCAAGGATAATACCATTAGAAATTATTGAATGAGTTTCTGCATTGAAGCACGTATTGTTACAAAATTTGCTAGAAATTTAAATAAATTAAGTGTTGTCAATTTGATAAAACAATGGATAGCAGTCGCATTTTGTCCTCGGCACAGTTAGTGTTAATTGCTACAAACTGTGTACGTCAATGACAATCTGGGTGTCTCGGTTGAAAATAGGCCCAAGCACAGCCGTCGGAAGGTTAATGATTAATTCATTTTATATACTTTGTCACTTAACCTTAAAGAAGCTGTCGCAGAAATGTCAATCGGAACGATTGAATCTTGTGACACGAAATGATCAATCAAATGCCTCAATTAATAAATTCTATATTAAACATATAACTTCCTTCTATATACTGTAAAGTGCTTTTTTTACCAGATGAAATGCGTTAAATTAGTGTAGGGTTGAAGTCGAAACCCATTCGTGAATCGTTAAAGAATATTTGTTATGAAGGGTGTCCCGAATTTAAATGGCAAAACTTCAGGAGCGTGTAGGGGACCGAAAAACTAAGACAAAAAGGCTTTTAGAGATTTGCTCGTTTTGGACAAAAACGCAAAAAAGCAACAAAACAAGTTTTCATTTTTGTAATTATTTATTTACATTTTATTTGCGTCATCATCTATTTAATGTAGATATTGTTCAAAGTGTTGCAAGCATTACATCTAGTACCGACTTGATAAATTGCAGCTAAACATTGTTCTAGTGATATTTGGTGCACCGCATCTATGATTCGGTCACTTAATTGCTCTCTTAAATTGATTGGCACCGAATAAACTTTCTGTTTCAAGGTTCCCCATACGAAGAAATCCATGGGTGTCGTTAACTACATTAAATAGATGATAACGTAAATAAAATGTAAATAAATAAGTACAAAAATGAAAACTTGTTTTGTTTCTTTTTTGCGATTTTCTTCAAAACGAAGCAAAAACGATCAAATCTCTAAAAAACTTTGCCTTAATTTTTCAATCCCCTACACGTTCCTGAAGTTTAGCCATTTAAATTCAGGACACCCTGTACAATTGTTCGACTGTTCTACATGCACACAACTTGAACTCAATACCAAAATTTGCAAGACTCTGCTTTACAATAAAGCACTTGGTACTCTGTTTACTAATACTTAATGTTCAAAGAAATCTTTAAACACAACTCACTCAGCGATGTAGATTCGAAACAGAATCTAATAAATAGACAACGGGTTTTATGCATTTAGAACAGAAACGAGGACAATTATTTTAGTTTAAAGGAAATTATTAATATATACATTTTCATCAGAATGTGTTCCGAATCTTCATCACGTGTCGGGCACGATATTATACTCGTGTTGTTCGCGCCTTCACGCGTTTCGCCCGCAAAGAAATGTTATGCTACATGAATTAATAAATAGGCAATCGCCAGAATGTAAACGGCACGCATACCCAGTGCGTTGGGATTCATGAAATTTTCCAGTCAAATTTACATAACTTTCATTGAATAATTTGACGTGTACAAAGCATTGTTTACGACAAAACATATCTTTTCCGTTCGATACTCCCGGCATTGCTACTGCCAGAAATGTAATAAACCAGTCTCTTGTTGCCTTACAGTTCAGAATTGAAATCATTTACGGATATTAGCTCGTGAGTGACTTTTTACATTTTAAATGACGCAATGCAAGACATAAAATTTAGTTTTATATTACACCGGTAGCTACGGACCAAATAACATGGGAAGGTAATTTGAAAACTGCGGATTTGATACATTTATAATAAAAATTGTCGCATAGAAAATAGAGAAAACATTTACACAGACAATTTTTACTTTGCATAAAAATTCGTAGTCTAATCGGCTAAATATATATTAGTAAAATAATATTCGAAATTTCAACTACTAGAAACTATAATAAAATGTATCCAATCCAATT
This sequence comes from Lasioglossum zephyrum, assembly GCA_028455615.1. NCBI lineage: Eukaryota > Metazoa > Arthropoda > Insecta > Hymenoptera > Halictidae > Lasioglossum > Lasioglossum zephyrum. The sequence goes on along the minus strand of CM052329.1, from coordinate 13,549,281 downwards.
TTATTTTTGCTGTCAGCAAAATGATTAACCAACGTTGATTTATCTTCAGTTACTCTAATTGCGAGTCTGCTTGCAAGTATTTAAATTTGCATAAACCACAACGCTCTAGGTATACATAATTAAATTGCGTCGCGAACTCATTAGTTCTACTTAGGATAGCGTAATATATGCTGTCAAGTCCAATATTTTCATAATTTTAAACGGAAACGCATTTGTTACCGAGTATAACACTTGTACGAAGAAAGTATGTGCTATTTGGGTCTTCTGATGATCATTTTATGCCATAACCAAGTTTATTCGGTCATGAACATGTATTTTTAAAAATGGTGAAATATTTGTGTTACTTTTATTGTTATAGCGGAAGCAAGGGATCATAGCCGTCGCTTCCAGTTTGTGCGATCGCAATGTTCCAAATGCTGTTCTTCGTTTAAGCAAAATTGATTATTTGCACTCTCCTGTTATTATTTATTCACTGTTCTCCAACGTTTTAACTGTCGACTCGTTGAGAGTGCCAGTTATACTCGTTTGATGTGCCGGTCATTCATTTTACGATTAACTAGACTTCAATCATGGCTGACATTAGAATTTAAACTTCAATGTTTGTTGTAGATTATGCATCGCATACGCGAAATCAACATTTCCGGCAACAAGTGCAACATGTTTGTTGTAGAAATTTCATTCTTTCTTCAATAACTTGAACAAGTTAGATATGATTCGTTGATATTCTTAAATTTGTTTCTATATTTCTACTTTTCAAAGTTAAACAACTCATTTTTGCCATACACGCGTAAAATCTCCATTTGTGAGATTTAATATCTTATAATTAGACTGCGGATGTTTATGCAATTTTCAATTTTTGTTGACGAATTTTGAGGAAGTGGAATAAAGTAGAATCTTAATTTCCGTGCTAGCAGCATTTTTAGATCTGAAATTAATTAAAATCCTAATGAATTCTGTCGTATTTTATATTCCTAGTATTTTTTGAAAATTTTGAAAAGTCATAATTGCGTAAAGATCCGCAGTCTACTTATTAATACATATTTCAATAAAGTTGTGTAATCCATGCAGGCATTTTATTGAGTGTACATTTATTAAATCTCATAATTGAATATTACTTTTTTCTTAATGTTGTTATTTGAAAGCTTAATTGATTTCTTGATCGAAAGCCTAAATATTGTAATTGTTATCTGGGACAATAGAAATCTCAGAACTGCAAATGAAATAGACTTAAAAAATGGGAACTTGTGCAAGTAAAATAGGAAATTGGCGACAGTTTCTCTGGACGAAGTTGTTAAAGAAACAAAGAATTTATTGTCAATTTAGACAAATTTATTGTAGGAGACTTTCAGTGTATAGTAGACGCCACGGTCAGGTATTTTCTGTTGGTAATTATTGATGCTTTAGAATAAAGGAAAATTTCTTGTCACTTAGAAACATGTTTTACCAATTTATTTATGTATATACGTATGCATAACTTTATTGATTCCCCTTAGGGTTACAATCTCCTTAACTTTCCCCGTAAACTTATCCTCCACTTTTCCCGTTCTTAGCCTAACTTATTCTACTAAACTTATTACACTAAAATTATATATATATATATATATATATATATATATATATATATAAAATACCAATTTATTTATTATAGATACTATAGATACTAAATCAAATGACTAAGGATAATTAACAACACACGCATGCATTTAAAGCTGTAAATTATGAACCACATTAAATAAGTGAATTGAATTAAACTTTTAAAACGGACAGAATCTAACAAAGCTTACAAATATTTAACTTGTCTGACACGAGTGACGAAAAATATCTGAATCTCTGCTTCATGTGTTTGTTTGCCAATTCTCTTCGCATTTATCAACCGGAAGAACATGTCATCGATGATTAAGACAGAAAACATGCGGAAAATATTTCCAAAGAAGAGGCAATATTAATCAAAGAAACATACATGTTTTTTCGAAGTCTATCTTATAGTTATCGGTCATTGAGTTTTCACGTGGCCATACGTAAACTATTATACCAAGTCGCAAATTTCTTCTGTCAGTAGTTTCTGTTATGTAGTGCTTCCTAGTACTTTTATTTTTCTGACAAAACATTTATTGGTCCGTTGTTATGCTGCACATCTTGAAGTACAGTAGTTGTAAACAAGAGAATATTTAATAGTGTCATGTACAATTGAGTCAAGCAGTAACAACGATTAAAATGATTTGATGATATTTGTATGTATTTGATTATCTTGTCCATTTATTTAGTACACAGTTTTTATTTCATCTATTTCTAGCACACCATTATACATATGTGCCTTTTATTCCTTTATCTCGTGATTTGTGGTATCGACATTTTTTTCTTTAGTACATTCTCTATGCTCTTCATTTTTAGACTTTTTACACACATGTCTTCGACTTACAAAAATAAATATTCTACGAAGCACAGTTTCCGATATTCTTAACCAGATGACAGGAGACGTCAACAGCTTCCGGTTCAAGTACTTGCTTGATCAGCCTTTCTTAACCATCGTTCACAAGTTTTTTTGGGTTAGAGCATGTTCACCGTAAGCTTCAACCAACAATCGACAACTTTTAGCAGCCGTGTTCTTCGAATGAAAGAAGGTAATTAAACTTACCCGCGAAACGTCTTTCTCTGGTACAAAATTCGACATATTTAAAGCTATGAAGAATTATGTTTTTTTACACAATTACAATTAATAATGAACTGGCTTTCGATGACGTATGTTTACCCTTCGAAACGCCATAGACGTTATTAGTCTATACCAACAAATGTATAAGTAAAATTAATATAATTTTTAATATAAGTATAAATTAATATAAGTATAAATAATATTAGCAAAATCGACATTATTAACAGAAACACCTATTATCTTGATAAAAAATTAATATCGTAATCTGTTAATTTTCGCGTATACTCCTCAAAGTAGTATCTGAATACAGTAAAGGTTTGTCAAATTTCTATTTCGTCGTTGAACTATTAAAAATTCGGATGATGGACGAGTAACGGATAAAACGTAATTCTCTTCTGCGATTACTGATATCGATAAAAGAAATGAAGAAAACGCGGTTCGAAAGGTGACAAAACAGTGAACGACGACTAAAAGTGTCCATTGACGGCAGTCGGATCTGCTGTACGTGCATTCGGGAATCAGATACATGATTCGCTAACATGATCTCTCTCGTTGCCATAAAATATTCAGTAGCCTAGACTGCGACTGAACGATAACTTTCTATCGTAGAACGTTACACGTTGTTACGACGGCTAGATCAACACGTATTTTCCGTGTCCAACGAAACGATCACGGATCCCGTAAGTCGATCATGATTGCGTTGGCGGAACACTAATATCCGTGCGTTTATCTCTTGTAATTATTACGTTGCTGGCCATACGAGGATAGAGCAGTACAAATAGAATGAAAGATGCAAACACATAAGCATAGGAATGCTATCGGCATAGGGTTCCATGGAAATCACTGACTCCAGATTTGTCCGACAATTACTTTGGCCGACGACGCCTTTAACCGACAACGATTTTAGATTAGTTGCCCGTCAAAATCGTTGTCGGTTAAAGGCGTTGTCGGCCAAAGTAGTCGGCGGTCAAATCTGGTGAAAACCGTATCGGGAAAATTTGTGTCGGTGATTTCCATGGGACCTTCAGAATATTTGAGCAAGGAAGGCAGAGTCAACAGTAGGTTGGCCCTTCGTTATACGTTGTGAAAATTTTTTTGCAATACTTTTTTTCACGACTCCTAAAATTTTTCCATTTGGTAAGACAATAACTAATCTAAAATCGCGTTGTCGGTCAAAATCGTTGTCGGCCAAAGTAGTCGGCGGTCAAATCTGGTGAAAACCGTATCGGGAAAATTTGTGTCGGTAATTTCCATGGGACCTTCAGAATATTTGAGCAAGGAAGGCAGAGTCAACAGTAGGTTGGCCCTTCGTTATACCTTGTGAAAATTTTTTTGCAAGATTTTTTTCACGACTCCTAAAATTTTTCCATTTGGTAAGACAATAGTTTCTGCAAAAGATTAGGTTGATCAGATAATGGGAAGACGTGCCACATTAACGTTAAAGTTGCGAAAAACGAGAAATTTTATAGGAAAACTAAAGAAAAAATTTTCTTTTAGAAGTTTTTAGTATTGCTGCAGGGGCATCTAAACCGTCTGCAGAATTTTTGAGGGGTTGTGATGGGGATATTTACACCGTTAACTCGAAACACGAGATTTGAGCGAAAACGGGAAAACTTGTTAGCGGGAAGGTGGCGAACAGCAATTAGGCAAGCTAATTATTGTGAAATAATCTTAATTCGTACAGAGTACACTTGTACTTGAATGCATGAAAGGAATTATGATATTTTTCAAGGTATAGAATATTTAACTTGAATTTCCCGTATACTCTACACATTTAACGAACAGTTACTTCTATTTTACAAATTCGCGCTCGATGTGGCACATCTTCCCGACGTCCGATTCATCTAAAACTTTGGATATATCATTTTTTTATTAAATGGAAAAATACCTAGGGGACAGTCATAAGCTCATAGTGCGAGTAAGATGCGGAAATTGAGAGAGCATAAATTAATGATATCGGCGCATAGGTTCGATCAATTGTTACTCAAACACTATTTGCAAAATAGCACAATATTATTTCTCAACGTTTCGATCTGCATTTAGATCATTTTCAAGAGAACCAAATTAACATTGCTTCATAGATTTCACCGTTTCATGAGAGAATTGGAGCAGATACTGGCTGGAGGAAGAGGCAAGAGGATGCGACCTATGTGGGGACATGTATGGAAACCTATATCATTTAACGTGAGTTTGCAAGATAATGGGGGAAATGATCAGGCTCAGGGTTGTAGTGAGCGGGAAAAAAGATAGAAATGTTGAAGAGTGGTTGGAGAAGTTGAGGAAAAAGAGAGAAAAGAGAGCATATATAAACCAAAGATCATACCAAACCAAAAAATGCAAAAGTAATGAAATGGGGAGGGAAGCAATAAGTATGAAATTAAGTGGGTTAGTGATTATTAGGATACTAAAACAGTAGAATAGGGTAGGAATGAGTGAGACATAGAAAAGAATGAGAGAAGGTATGGACCGAATGTTTAAAATAAAATAGTTTTGTAGAGATAGGTTAATGTAAACCAAGTCACATTTCTTAGCCGTAAGGTTGAAATAAAGCAAATTATTATTATTATTATTATTACGTTGCTGGCTGCGTCGCCTATCGATAAATCAGCGCATCACGCGTCGCGTCGCACAGTGTGTCGAGAAAGAAGTCATAACTCCTAACCCCTCAACGCACCAATTAAAAATTCAAAAGCGATCGTTTTTCCGTCAATCTTTTTGTTCTCTATTTTCTTAAAATACGAAGGAACGTTAAAGTAAAGTAAGAACACAAAACTATTCCCACCGCCGGCACCTCTGGAAATATTCCATGTGCCATCTAAATGGTGCCCAAGGTGGTTCGGAACCCACCTTTATTCTAAACTATAGGTCCCGTCGCGAAATAATTCTCACGTAAGAATTCAAAAAAGCGACGTTAAATAATAATTTTAAAAAAACACAAAACTATGTAGGAAGTCGAGCCTATAGATTCAAACGACGACGGTTAAACCATGTAAAACCATGTTTTTCGATCTAACTGGTCAGCGGTTGACCGTCGACAGTTAGATTCAAAAAGGTAAATACGCGAGTAGAGACAGTTTTTTTTCAAAGAGAACATGAGTAGACGAGACACGAAGTAAAACGAGACAGCGCAAGTTACCAAGTTAGATGTATTTCATTAATATTTAATAAAGGATTCTCAATCAAACCCGCATTGAACCTTCCTGACTCTACAACTATTAAAAAAATAGTTAAGCACAGATTAAGTTAATCGGAAGACGTATGTAAGTGCAAGCAAGTCAAATGTAATCGTTTAATTACGAAGTTTATTGCAAGCGTCTCTACTAAAGTTTATTTACGCACTGTATTTATCATTCAATCAATTCCTTGACAATACGTTGATAGTGTCCTCAATAAAATTATGGTGAACGTTCATCGGAATCTTGTAAAGTGTTCGAACAGGTGTTCAACAACATCTATGCACGTTTCTCAGTCACTTAATAAGCAATTGGCGAGTTGTATTGATAATATCTCGTGTAATAGCGATACAAGCTGCGATAGTACACAGCTACATGTCTTCTTGCATTGTGGTCAACATCTCGTGAGAATCTAGTTCCGCTAAATACCATGTAACTTTACGTTAGACCCTAAATCATTTTTCTTAACCGCTCCCATGACATTTTCATTTTCGTCTGCAACGAATGCACGTTTATCGCATTAATCGCAAGCGCGCTATAAGGATGCATACAATAAATTAATGAATAGTTGACCGATGATGAGTTTTCTCTAGAATTCCGACAACTTGCAATTTTCTTCGAAAGTTTTGTTCATGTTGTGTAGCAAACTAAATGATCTAACTTCTCAAAAAATTTCAAATCATATTGCGCAATATTACAAAAGTTATTGTCTTTATAAGAGTGTACGAAAAATAGTGGTATTCACTCTATGTAATATTCTCAATCACGTAGTTTACTTAGAAACAGACAAATTAATTACTTTTTGCTATTTAAAATCAAAGTAATAATGTTCAGTGATTTTCATGATTTTCTACTGCTAAATTGTTTCAAGATTTCACGAAGGAGGTACGTTAGACTGAATACAACATTTTCATATTATATAAATTTGAATGTATTAACACTAAATCTACCGACCATCAAAAGTGACTGATGGGTATAGTATTATAAGAATAACAAGATTAAATTTATTTATATTTAGTGCGATTTTTACTGTAATATATACTGGAGTTAAAAAATATATTCAATAATTGTCAAATGAAAAATCTAAGATAGGTCATTTGACCTCTCTTGGAAGATTTAGTGTTAAAGACGATTTGCTATTTGAATATATAGGAATCCACAATGAAATGTGGATGTGCAGAAATGTAGACCCACCAGTTTCCAGCATTTCGAAAAACGTTGCTATCGGAATCGGGCGAGATGGCGAGCCGAATTCGCGTGAGTTTATTTTTGATTGCACTCAAGGACCGATTCGGCGGCGGTCGGCTATTCGCCGGTTAAGTAGAAACAAATGAAGCGAATTCGAAGAATTCGAACTAAGACGCGGTCTTGGGGGCTGCTCTAAATAGTTTTTCGAAATCAAACGGGACCGACGATCGACCTTATCTCGTTTTCTTCTCCTCTGTCTCGCTCGATTTTAGCCAACCAATGGAAACAACGCGACTCGCGTCTCGATTATCCAACGCGATCCGTTAAATCTTCCTGTTTCCTCGTTTCGCCTGCGTTTGTCCGAAAATCTGTTAGACGATTGCAAAAGCTCGTGCCAATTTTATTAATCAATTGAAAAGACTGGAATATTAAAAAAAAATGTAAGTGCTATTTCTTCAAAAATTGTATTTCCGCACAAAGGGATGTAAGTACCAACACAAATGCAATGAAATAAGGCTGAATGTTCTCTGACGATTAGTTGCAAATTTTGAGTTGGTTACTAGAAGATCTTGCAATCTTCACAGGGATTTTTCTCGGAATTTCCATTTTGTCACTTAAGGCCCTTTTTCAGTCGCTTTTCACTTGTCTTCCACCATGTTATAAAATTTTACAAGATGGCAGATTTCTTTTTTGTAAGAACACCGTGGTTGTTCTTCAAAGATTCTCGGGTTGCTGAAAACCGAACTCGAACTTTTCTAATCTAATATTTTGCCAAAAATAATTATAAAATTATTACTACGGTCCCGTAATATGAAATGTTGGAATTTTCTTTTAGCTTCTGAAACTTCTATGGCGGCTTATTTCTGTTTACCCACATATCTTATCATATTTACATGTGTTTTGTATTCATACGTGTATTAATTTAACTTTATCATAGATTTTTATCTTCTGTAATTATAAATATTACATTCTTTTAGGAAAATTAGTTTTGCATAGAAATGCCCGTCCATTATAGATACATCTAATAAAGTATTCAACTCGACAATAAATAAATGAATTACTCGGAAACATTGGAAATGGTGGAAATGTAAAATTCTATAAATATATGAATAACTATACATTTGAAATAACATCAACGTACAAAATGAATGAAGTGGTTCGTAATAAATCTTCGTTTTCGATCAAATGGATTAGAGAAACGTGGAAACGACAATTCTCGCACAGATTTAATAATTATTTCAGCTTCAATCACTCAGTTCGACATCGAATTCAATTACGTCAAAGTATGAAAAATAAATTCTACTCCTTCGTGTATACTTCGATTTACACTAAACAATTCTCGATTGAAACATGCCCAACAACAACGCCTATAATTCGATAAAATATCGAAGTTCGTAGAAGCAACTGGTTGCATCTAAATATATGTATAAGTGCAGGATATAAATATCTCGACAACTGTAAATTTACCGTGCACCAGCATCGACACCAATTTAATGATCCCGATCTCGCGTGATTAAACTGGCAAGTCAACATCTTCCACGTGTTTTGTCAGATAAGTGGAGATAAAAAGCTGGGAAGCATCGTCGGAGCAACGATCGTGCTTTCTTAATTTTTTCATTATTTCTCGTTTCGTTGATAACTCATATAAAGAAGAAGAAATGATTGGTGTAAACTCCTTGGCTTTTAAATCGCACAAATGCATGGGGCGAGGGGGCGAGGGGGCGAACAAAGAAAAGGAAACCAGTCTCGTCTTTGAAAGAAGAAATAGCACGTAGGTATTTAGAGATTATACATAAACACGTTTCTCATCACCGAGGCCGAGTACGAAATTCGTAATAATGTTTAATGGCACCACGTCGTGCAGACTATAAAATAGTAATTGCTGTATTTTGTACGTGCAGTCAGTGCTTCCAGTAAACAACGCTGCTGATAAATTATATCGCAGATAGCTTGTGAGAATCCAAACTCTTCTCAGCTCATTTACAGAAGCTCGTATTAAGCGATAATTATTCCTCTTATTAGACGTTCTAATAAATTAAATATAAGACGCAGATGTAATTATCCAGTTGCATTACATCCTTCACCTCTTTGTGTTCCACGTAATTATTTGTGCTGCGATGGGTTTACACTCCCAATTCACCCTTTTGCAAATCAACTTCAACCTTAAACAAATCAATTTGACCTAAGTGTAAATCTACTTCAAACTTTTCCAAGTTTTCCACTCCCAATTCACCCTTCTGCAACCTTAAACAAATCAATTTAACCTAAGTGTATCAACTTCAACCTTTTGCAAATCGATTATGAATGTTTTACAGGTTCTGGTCTCCAAATTCACCCTTCTGCAAGTCAAATATCATAATAATCAATTTTCAAAAGGGTGAATTCGGATCGGAAAACCTGTATAACTCAGAATCTCAGAATTTTTTGGATTCATTGTAAACACGTCGATAGTTTTCAATGTAATTGTTTTAAGTATTTTACACTAGTTCTTGTAACTTGTGTCATAACTAAGAAGAATCTACTTTTGCATGTCATTTGGTAAATCAATTCTTCAAATTGCTCCAAAAAATTCAGATCGTTTTGTCCGATCATAAAAAAAAGTTATATTGTTTCAAAGTCCGTTCAAAATGCTTTCGTGGTTCACTGTACATCTGAAGCAAATCGGGATACGAAAGATTTCAGACGTCGAAGGTTTGGATAATCGAGGTCCTACTATAGCTCAATAAATTTGATTGAGAGATGTAAGAATGTTTGAGAAATATCCTATTTCGTATACGCACGGTAGCGGCGGCAGTAAAGAATGTTTTCCCCGATTGCAACCAGACAAAATGCAGCTTGCGTTGGTTTTAATTAACGGCTCATACATTTGCATGATTAGACCCTGAAAGTTACGCGGTATCAGCATTCCGTGCACCGAAAACAACCACGACATTAATGGTGGAATCCTTCTACCTCTCTCTCTATCTCTCGTTCTCTCTCGTTCTGCCATTCACCGACGCACATAATTCTGCCTGACATCGACCTTAAATATTTAAATATCCGTCTTCCACCTTCGGCTCCTCAGCTTCATCTCCGCCATTTGAACTTCATGTGGGCACAATACAACCCCTAGCACAATGCTTCCGATCGGTACCATTGATACCGGTTTTAAAAAAAACATTCACAATTCAGAAGTATAAAATATTACTTTATGCAGTTCAAACCGATGGGAAATGAAAAGGGGCTTATTGAAGAATGAAAAACAACAACATAACATAAGCATCCATTTATTATGACAAAGAAATGAGAAAATAAACAAAATGTTATACGGAAAAAAGTTTCCGATTAATAGAATAGCTGGAAGAAAGTTTCTGATTCGATTTACACTGTCCAACACGAAATTTGTTCAACAATTACTGTTGGATGATTCTTATAGTTTTTCAGAAAGTTTTTGAGAAACTTAATTTAAAAAAGAAAATATACTTTTCAATTTTAAACGAATTTCATTTCAATCCCACTTTTCGAATGAAGTGGGTTTTTTTTCCAAGTGGGTTTTAAACCCACTTTATTCGAAATTTTTATTTCAATGTATTTTTTGCCCAACTCTGATCTTATTCGGTTATACCCCGTTCTATGTTTCCTTGAGTTAAGAAACAAATTGCGAACAATTATGATATGCAATCGTAACGTCAGAATATTGTCACAAGAAAATTAGGTGCGGCGGTATTTGAAAAATTCAAATGCCTACGAACGATACGTCTGTGTCAGAGTGTGATAAAAATAGAGACACGTGTAGTAACCATATAATGCAACAGCATTATTGTTGTCACGATAAAAATAACTCGTCAAATATGTCTATACTACCCTCACTACTTGCACTTGTCTCTTTTTTTTTCTACGATGCTTCATATTTCACTTATTCGAATTAGTAAACTGTCACTGTTCCTAACTGTGTCTTCCTGTATTGTCAAAAAGTGGGGCGAATTAGAAATTTATTGTCTTTCAAAATATGTTTGATTCGTCGAAAACAATATAACAGTCTTTTGAAATTCTTTGAATGTTTTTACTATTTTAATTTATATCTATTCACTATACTGCCATAAATGCATAAAATCCATTTAATCATTAAATCAATTTTCAAATACATTTTTTAAATTGAGATCGAAGAAAATGCTATTTTTCGTATTAAAATACAAATCAGCATACTAAATGCATTTGAATTGTCGTATTTTGCTATGCACGTCATAACTATTGCATATGCAATAGGTAATTATGCTTCTCCAACATATTAAAATTAGTTGACAATTAAACACGGGACATGTTAGCGCAGTTAAAATTTTGCATTGTCACATTACTGTCATACTCGTCAAACACATTATGCAAGTGTCACTACATTAGTTACAAAATTGCAGAATTAGATGTTAACTAATGCATCGAATATTTTCTGTAAAAGATTCAGTCGCAGAATGATTGACTTATGAATTGACGTTGTGTATCTTTAGAATAAGTATGTATGAAGCTCTTGACGTTGCTGCGATGAGATTTGAATACGTTTGCTTGGATATCATTCAAGAAGAATCATGAACGCGAGTCACTTCGAATATGCTTAGAGATTATGGTCAGCTTAGAAACGTTTAAGGTCTCAGTACTCTTCATACCGTTTAATCAAAATTCATGAAGGTTTCAAATAATTTTATCTTTCACTTCGGTTTATCACTAATCATTTCGAAAATCTCTGCAACACAAACACATTAAAGATTTTAGAATTTTGAAAAAATTATCTGTTTTCAGGCTATCATTTCGATCCGCGCGTGTTCGCTACTATTATTCAGAACATATACCTTCGTTCATCGCCATGAATTTTCTTGATAAAGGCAATCTGCCAAAATATATTTTGAACTTGCTTCAATAGATTACATTGAGCGACACGAGCAGACATAGTTGTTTATTTCTCTCTTTGCTACCGTGATTACATTTTCATTTGTCACCGCAAAACAATATGGAATCGCAGTCGTAAAACAGCTTAAAATTCAAGAGAACTTCTGAGAAAAACATTGTTCTCGTGATCTACGGACAGACGAGTTCTGCTCGTTTGTAGAACAAAGGATATAAATATGCAAAGATCTATTTTCAACTGTATTCATGTGGGACGGGATGTTTACTTGAATCTTTTATCGTAATTGAGATATTGTAATGGAAAAGGTGTTCTAATCCGAAGAAACTCGAAGAGACTGAATCCATTTTCATTTCGAAAATACATATATTAATGTCTCGTTACTAGACTGCGGACCTCTATGCAATTACAGCAAAATTAAGCTCTGTTAATATCATCAAGGGAAGAAATAGCATTGAATTTAGTTGCTATTTCTTGCAATTGATGCAGGCAATTCTCTTTCGCACTTATTATCCGCAGACATTGTATTTTTAACCGACTTCGAAAAAGAAGGAGGTTACTCAATCCGACCTGTATGTGCCTTTTTTTCGCTTTTTTTTCTACGTATGTTCACCGATTATCACCGAGATGGATGGACCAATCGGTACGAAACCTTTTGCATCTTGTAGAGTATGTTCCCGGGGTGGTCCCGTTATAATTTTTTTTCATTTTTTTCATTCAAAACGACTTTTATGATTGACGAGTAGAAGTAAATAGAATTAACCAAAACTTTTGCATACGTTTCTGCAACACACTATCGCTTCTTTAAAATCAATTTCGATGCTTCCAAAACAGAGTGGAATCTAATTATTTGAAACAGCGTCAAAGGTAGTACACGAAAAGTAATAAATTTATTAGAACTGTTTTTATTTAGCATAAAAACACTGCTGAATAAAACTACGCGCCAGGCACATTAAGAATGTATGTTAAAAATCAATCTAACCGTAGGGAACTTTCAGAATTAGTTAACAATAACATAAGTTAAGAATATCAGTTCCAAATGAAGAATTTTCGACCGAAATTTTCGTAGACAACCGCATGATTTGTCACCAGGGGGGCCGTATCTGTATCCGGGGAACACTTAGGGGGGTTAGAGAGAGAGAAAAGGGGATAGAGAAAGGGAGAGGGAGAGAGAGGTGCTGTAGGTGGAAATCATCAGCCGATTAGAGTGCAGATGTTCTCGTACGGAGATTATAAGCTGTTTCCACCCTCTGTAATGCTCCTACGGGATTCTTGGTCGGATGGGGCGGCTCAGGGAGGAATGGGTATAACTCGATGGGGTGAGCTTGATTGAATTATCATGAGTGTTTGCGGAACGGCGGCCTGCAATTGAATTAGACTCGGGTCCTTTTTCTATCGACGCACGTAGACATCTATCAGTGTCTCGATAGGAGAGCCTCTTCTTTTAATGTTAATCAATGCCTTCGCCTCGTCTCACGAAACCACGGCACCTACCGTGGTTATACATAATAGAGCAACTGTACCGATTACTGCGGCACGATCATGCCTTGATGGTACCTTATTTTAACATATTATCACCCGTGATTATTCCATAACTGCTGAAAGTCGATGCTCGATGGCTGAGGATTTTTTTAAAAGAATTCTTTAATAGCAACAGTAAATTTAATCATAAACCAACAACCCCTCAACAACATAATCCAATAATTTCCTTCGGGATTATTATGTAAAAGATTTTCAAGCATCCATTTGGTACAGTATAATCATTTTAAAGCCCGTTAATATGTATGTATAGGCTACCGGTAGATGAAGTGTTAAGTGAGTAGACTCCTTTTCCCAGGATTCCAAAGGTACGATTCGCCTCGTCATTTTTCGATAATACGAAAATGGGGTTTTTCAGTAATCAAAAACGCTAGATAAAAGATCGAACTAGGGCGCTATCGTCCTCAAAAGTCGTATTTTTACTAATGTAGCTATTTCGATAGCTACATGCTGCCGAATAATGTGATACAGAAGAAACATGATCTTATTTTTACCTTTCATGAAGAATTTTTCTTCAAATTCTGAGATTATTAAAAATGTGAAAATGAGAATTTTGTTTGTAAAAACAAACGTAAAACGTACATCCGCAGTAATAGGTACATTTCCCCTTCATATAAAAGTATTATGACGAATAAAGATAAATTATCTCAGGAACTGTAAATTTTAGTACTTTCTGATTTCGAATTTACCAGTAGAGCCGAAGTCGAGCATAAAAATAAGACACTTCGTTATTGAAAAAACAAATGTGAACTTCACATCTCCTTTAAAAATTCATCTCTGTCAAAAAACTATTCTTACTATTGTATTACTAATTACCCTAAATTCTATAACTTGTATTCGAAATATTTTTTCCAATCAATTAAGATAACGAAGATATTTCAGGTTGACTGAGTTTGTGGGTCACAATGTATAACAATCTGCTGGCAGACTATTATACATAAAATACATATAAAATTTAAATGAAACAAATACGTCGGAAGTGTCCCAGTTAGAACAAATATTCGTCGAACATTTTTAGAAAGTCTGCTGTTTCGACGGAGTAATAATTCATGGAATCGAATCTTTTCCTGGACACCATTTATTCCGAATTGAATAAAATTGTCTAGTGGAGTGATGAAACTTGTTGAACAGTTCGTTATAATTTGTTTCTGTCGTGCGATTTCGTTTCCAAAGGCATTGGTAATATAAAAACATTGAACTTTCCTCCCGCAAGCTTTCAAATCGATTAGAGCTAAACTTCAACTAATAATCGTGATTATTAATTTTTTTTCTAAACGTGCGAGCTTTGTATATATAAAGCTAAATTTATTTTTATCTTACTCAAAATACGTATGCAAGATTAGGATGTAGCATCTACTTAGTCCGTATTAATTTAACTTTATATGTATAACGCTATACTTCGTTATTATTTGTAAAGTTTTATACTAATGTATGCTATATAAATCAAACATGGTTTACGGCATGAATAAATAAATAAATATACAAAGCAATGTTAAAGTTTAATGTTCTTAATGTTTCAAATTACATCGACTTATTTTTGTCATAAATGCATAAAATCCGCTATGTCTAGTTATCAGAAAGCAGTTTTCAAGGAATTTTCGTAGACTACAATACAATATTGGAACTGATCCTATCGATTGGAAAACTTATCGATAAGATTTTAAGAAGGTTCAGTCGTCTCAGGATGACAAAACAATTTCATTGGCTTTCTTGGTCGCATTAAATATAACTTTTCCTTTTGTACAATTAGAGATTCGGATTAACGTTTCAAGAGAAACTCTTCGATCGCCATATTTATTACATTTTCGGTCTCGCGTTTCGAAAACTGATGTTCAACATGTATGTATTCCGGAAACGCAACTTTCTCCAAATGCTGAATTTATTCTTCCGATATCCAGTCTGAATTTGTACCAAAAGGTAACGTATTATAAAGAAACGTTATATAACATGATCCGAAGGTATTAAACTTAAAGAGCTTACATACATCTTTTTTTTTAGTCTAATCATTGCAGTGTATATATTATATAAATTTACAAAATAATATTCTGCAAGTTGAACATGAATTTTCGTTGTAACGTCTGACACTTTGCATTGGAAATCCCAACGAACGCCTCGAGTCATGGAAAAAAAAATTAATCGTGACGTATCGGAATCGATGACGATGCTCTTGCCAGTTATCGGCCAGTTAGTCAGTTTGACAACCTGATAACAGAGATGTTATCGAACCTCCGATATTGGGAACACTTTTTTCCAACAGCGCGGCGCGGCGCGGCCCGCCTTTGATCTGTGAAAAGCATTGATTTCTTTTCGGTTTTGGTAATACGCGAAGGATGTCTTCGATAGCAGATAAGTATGTGTACCGAGCGATTACACATTATGAATTGAAGAATGCGGTATTTTTCGACGTTTCGGCTGTGTGAACGAAACACTTGATTTCACCGTTCCCATTATCAATTATTCGATTCGGACATCCTCGTACACCTCGAGGAAGTACTATGTATTATGAAACGTATTCCATTTACTTGCGATTAAACATTTACTTCGCAACGACGAGGTCGGAATAGAATTTCTACATTTGTAGCGCATTTATGACAACATAATGAGAAAGTGTAATTCAATGGAAGAACTGATATATATATATAGTAATTTTTATATTATATATATTTATATTATATTTATATTATATATCATATATATTTATATTATATTTATATTATATATCATATATATTTATATTATATTTATATTATAT
>CM052329.1:13487479-13533006 GCA_028455615.1 Lasioglossum zephyrum | reverse complement strand
CCCATTTCCGGGAACTACACGAATTTTGGGACACCCTGTATAAATTTGAACCTATTTAATATTAATATATACGTATATCGTATAAACCGTAATCAAGAATAAATGATAATTTAGATCGGAATACATCGAGAATCTATAAAACAGGGGGAAGGTCGTGTTCCATAAAATGTTGCAATGAAAGTTACGGCGAAACGCTGACTACGTATAATTGATTGAATTATAAAAAGGTAGCAACCAAGTTATATTCGAATATATGTAATAATCGATTAGAAGGTTATATCTTATATCGAACCTCTTTAGTGGCGTATTTATAACGTACATTATACATTATACACATACATATGAACCGCTACTTTCTTAGATATGTTTCGTTGATTTGAGTGCCGAATTATAGCCCAAAGGAACTTTCAAATAGCCATAATTTTATTATTGCAAAAGTGTTTTAACCCTTCCGTGAAATTAAAACCACTTAAATATTTTCGTTTTATGCGTCGTATAATGCCTCGGAACTGTTGCCATTAAAATATCATAATCTACCCGAACGATAATCGTATACTATTAAACACGACGACGGCGCGTTCAATAAATACTTGCGTTTTCTACTTATTCGGAAATATTGTAGATGGGAAATGATATTCCGCCAAACTGTTTCTGCGCCAATGAGAATTCGTAATGGGATGAAACAGCCATTAACTGTTGCGAGAAAACTTGCGGATACTTGAAGAATGGCAGATTCTACTTGTTGAAATTGATAAGAATATTGCATGTTTGCTTAGTATGCAGCTACGGCGTTGCACATTTGCAGAAATATTCTAGCAATAACATTTTAAGCTAGTTTTTTTATCGACATATTTACAGTTACCGAGCGCTGTACCTGATTAATTCAAGTTCCCTTCAAGTACAGTTACAGAATATACGATATGCTTCTAATTTACATATTCGAGAAGAATTAGTTTTCTAATTGGAGTACATTTGAATATAAATATTATTAGACCACTATTATTAGATTATTTCGTATTAGTATTATTCGTACTAGTATTAAATTATTTCGTCGCGAAATAATTCTCACATAAGAATTCAGAAAGCGACGTTATATAATAAAAAAAATGTGTTTGTATGTTTTCCATAGAGAGTCAAGTGTTTATTGAACTAAAAGTTCCTCCTAAACATTTCCCAAAATGATCTTTTAATATCCAAGGTTAAACGGTAAACTTAAATAGTTGTATCCATTTATGGATGATTGCAAAAGTTCGTACACAATTTACCTTGTGACCTTTTTTGAAAGCAAACATATAACATCTACGAAAAAGTGAATCAGAATGTAAAATGTTCGGGGACAATTGTAGAAAAAAGTGGTGACTATATAATTGATTGATGAAACTATTATTTTTCAATCATTTAATGTTAAGCTAAAGACACATTAAATGTAAGAATCTCGTTTATAATATTGCCGATGTATTTTCGTTTTATTATATTTTTTTCAGTCATTTCATCTTAGCCATAGTGAATTGTTTGTCACTTCACATAAACGTAAGAACATAATGTACCAACTATTGTAATATATCACAACACTATTGAAGCAAATATAAATATGCACGTAGCTCGTACTTTTTCAGCATATAAGTCAATATTAACTGACAAACGACAACAACTACAAACATGGACAAATTACTAGCACCTTATTGTAAGGCAAATTATGGTGTTTCCGTATAAATAAATCGTTAATTAAAACATACCCGATGAATATCTCTTTGTATTAGTTCTGATCATACTGTTTTTGTGCATATTTGCATATTTTATCTACATATTAGCATATGCTTTTTGCATATTTGCATATGCTTTTTATATATTTTACGTGCATCAACATCCGAGTCTAATAACAAATAAAAGTAATGCTCAGTGATCGAAAGAACTCGAGAGACGAGAAACTATCGATTTCTAGTACTGCTGGTTAACAAGTCAGGTGCACCATTATACATAGACATAGTTAAAGTCACGGCACATGGAAAACACGAGTGGGGAAACATTGCGCTTGCTACAAGAACCGATTAGAATCGGTTCGAGCAAAAAGATTCGCGCAGGTCCACCCACGTAGCGCTTATAAATATTGAAAGGAAAATTTGTACCGCTGTTTTTGCGGCCTTTATTTCGTGCGGAGAGAGAGAGATAGAGAGAAAGAGAGAAACGAACGAAACAAGAGAGATAAATATCTTAAAAAGTTACGAACCCTCGAGACGTAATGTATTCCGGTGTCGATCGCCTTGTTTGAAAATGTTTTACTCGATCGCAGCGAGTCGTTGCTCTGAATACGAATATTTCACGCGTGTTTCGCATCTCCAAAAGAATTCAAGGATCATTGCGAAATTACAGAAAATCAATTACCTACAGTGAGTCTAGAAAGTATTCGTGCAATGATCAATTGCAAACATAACTTTCGTGAAATCGTTCTTTATTAACCATTTTTCTGTTAACAATAAATATATGCGCCACGCTAATTGTAAGGTAATCTAAATTTATAAACAGAATAGCTTCATAAAAAAACAATAAATACTAGTTTAAATAGTTGTAAATTGAACGAAAGTTTACACTTCGTTTAATAATTCAATACATTGTAATCAATTATTGTAATCAATTGTCTAATAATCAAGATAATTGTAATCAAGTAACATAATGATGATCTACTGTAATTGTCCGGTCTATTGAATAATTAAGTTCGCCGAATTACGTATCGGATATTGCGCAACATAATACTGTCTATTTGTATTAAGGGTCATTATTGGTTTATAGGGAATACAACATTAAAACGTGTACAATTTACTGTGCTTTTTTGTTTCAACAAAAAACAACAGAAGCAAGGATGTATTCTAGTTAGGAGGAAATGTTCAATGTTTCGATTTAAAATAGCTCCGAATATGCAAAAGGTTAAAATGATTCCAGACTTTATGGTTGTATTATTTGGTTTCGCGAAACGATCAAACTTTTTCGAGAATCGAAAATGTAGTGTTTAAATCGTTTTTGGATTCACATCCGAAAGCTCGATACTTTCGTCGTACCTGTGTACGTGTAACACCTCGGTCCCCATTTTCGCTTGCGATCGCCCCTGCCGAAGTCCCCCCCCCTCTCCCGCGGCGATATCAGTGCCGTTTTTCGAACAAATCGAAATACAAGCCGGTCGAATTCTCGCACAACCGGTGGACAGTTTCGCCGTGTGATTCGCGTGTCAAAGTATAAATATGTCGTTCCGTTCGGCGCGACCTTTTCGCGATCGGGTACACAGGGTGGAGACGAGCTGATTCGGGGAACCCGGGACGCAGTCTCACGAATTAGAACCTGCTCTTGGGCGACACCGGGGCGCCGGGTGGACGCAAAGGAATGCCAGCCGGACTGATAAAAGCCACGGACAACACCTACATAAATTTCGAACGGGGATATCTAAGGACGACCTTTCGTTCATTTAAGCATACACCCTAAATTTAGTGCTGGTCACGGTGCTGTATCGGCCTCTACGGATACGGGAGGCGCCTGCTTTGCGTGCAGCACCTTGTCGATGCGCCGCGACGCCGAAACTGCGTCGCATTGCATCGCGTCGCGTTGACTTTCTTTCGATTAGTCGAGAACGGCCTTGTTATTCCGGAAAATAGGGACCATGACTGTTTTAACCCAGGATCGAAATTGTAGCCGGAGAACGGATCAACAGATGCGTCGTATACAACTGCTTATACATATTTGTAATGTATGAAAATTAATTACATTCTAGGTAAAAGTGATTTAAGAAATTCAAAATTGATACGTTTCAATTTCGTGCATGTATATATTTATGTAACCCTTTGCACTCAGAGATATGAAATTGGTATGACACCTCACACAATACCTAAATGTTCAGTAATTGATTAGTCGAGAACGGCCTTGTTATTCCGGAAAATAGGGACCATGACTGTTTTAACCCAGGATTGAAATTGTAGTAGGAGAACGGATCAACAGATGCGTCGTATACAACTGCTTATACATATTTGTAATGTATGAAAATTAATTATACATTCTAGGTAAAAGACATTAAAGAAATTCAAAATTGATGCGTATCAATTTTGTGCATACATATATTTATGTAACCCTTTGCACTCAGAGATATGAAATTAGTATGACACCTCATACAATACCTAAATGTTCAGTAATTGATTAGATTCCAATATAT
Source organism: Lasioglossum zephyrum (assembly GCA_028455615.1). Classification (NCBI taxonomy): domain Eukaryota; kingdom Metazoa; phylum Arthropoda; class Insecta; order Hymenoptera; family Halictidae; genus Lasioglossum; species Lasioglossum zephyrum. The sequence goes on along the minus strand of CM052329.1, from coordinate 13,528,814 downwards.
TAGGTCATTCTATGATTTCGTGCCATTTTTCGAGCGGTTGCATATGTTAATTTTATAAAGATAGATACCTTTAAGTTTGTTTTAAGTATTTTCATAAAATCTGACATCTCCTTTACTGGTAATCTTCGATACACGGTCTCTAACTTACTGATATGCGCTAAATAATAGTCACAGACTTGAGATCAGAGTCTGTGTAATTGTTTTATATAGGAGGCGCATTGGGCGACAAGACCGTGTTTCGTTTCTCCTTCAAGAACGTGCAATACAACGCAGACTCGCAATCGTGTGAAACACACGCACTCCTTATATGTATATGTCCATATATGTATACATGGTATATGTATATGTCCATATACGTATACATATGCATATGTATATTAGTAAAGTGTAATAATAATCCCAACAAAAACATCCTGTAAACAGGAGTCAAGTTTTCTATGGCTGTAAAAAGTAGTGAGGTCAAACAAAACACGGCCAAGTTCGTTAGCTTAGAAATACCTCTGACAATACTGAAAAAAGCGTTTGTAAAAATTAGTTTAAAAAGCTTCGGGTTTGATGATCTGTCAGTCAGTCAGTCAGTGACAAATTTAGCGATTTTTGAGGTCCTATATCTCGAAACTTACCAATGTTGGAAGATTAATGTTTTGTCAATATAGAGACATGATAGCATTTAACAAGTGTACGAAATTACATCTCTCCGCCTGCCTCCAGTGCCGAGTTATAAGCCTCTAAAAAACGGCTATGTTGTTTCGTGTAAAAGTGCGAGAACTAGATACTTGCTAGTTTTATTATTCCAAATCTCCTGACGATAAGTTATTAAAATTTTGGGTGTGAAAGAGGACAGCAAACAGAAACAGAAAAGAAAGAAGAGTCATAGGCAGAGAAGCGAAGCGTTCGGCAAAGATGAAAGACTGGCGTGAGCTTTTATTTATGGTGGAGACATATGAATTCAGTAAATGTGAAGTCCGAAATTTTAATCGCTTGTTGCATCCATAATCATGATCGTAATTATATCGTGTTTAGTGTTATTTCAATCAGAAAAACGGTTAAGAGTAAATGTTTCATTGACGAAATGCAACCTTAGTCGCTCTGCGCCCACGTTCGGAACTCTACAAAGAATGAAATACCTGTTCTATAACTGTGACTCTGCAGACCCAAAGGTTTCACAATTACGGCGTGAATACCACAATTTGCTGACCACTGGGCTATACAAATCGTTCTTTTATTCGAAAATTTGAAATAACTTATAAACTGAAATAAATTATTTGTTATTATAAATGACATTTGTTGAATACTGTTTTGCTGTAAGCGCATAAAATCCACAGTCTGGTAGCGAACGAGTTCATGGGGTACGATTTCGATGATGATTTATTATAGTAGGAAGCAATTTCTCTGCAATAATGTTTGAACGCCGCGCGGATTTGAAGAAAACCCGAAGAATCCCAGAGTTAGCGAGTCACTGTTGTTGTCCGCGGTGTTTAGAAACGATAGTCGCACTTATAAATGATATCCGACGAACGCATTTTACGTCCACAGCAGCGTGAGTAGACACAGTATCCGCGAGCAGGTCCGAAGGTACCCGGAGCCTGGACTCGCAACTTGTAAGGTGCATTCCCGATCCAGCTACGAAACCGGCCGGGCCACACAAAAAAAGGGAAATAATTAGCAGAGGTGTTAATGAAATACCAAACGAACGCCGTGGGACACCGGGTCGGCGCCTCTGAACTGCCAACCAGACATCCTCGACACAGTCCACGGCGCCGTTTTCTTTTCCTCGTCCTTCTGTAACGCGGCAACCGCTACTCTAACATATCTCCTTGTTCCTTGCTCTTCTCTTGCCCACCCTTGCTCCTCCGCGTTTCCGTTTTGCCCGGTTCCGTCTGATCCGACGCCGACGATTTCGAATGATCTTTCATTTTCGAAAAATATTTCGCCGAGAAAATAGTTCTCGCCATTCTACAGTGGGGTAAACCGATGAATTTTGAGAGCGATGATTTTCTTTTTTTTTTAAATTAAATTAGAGAGATTAAGGCACGAACGTTTTTTAAAATGAAGTTCAATATTTTCAGGAGCTATAATAGAAAATGTTCTCTTGTTTCCAATCAATAATCTTTCACTTTGAAAAATTATTGTCTTTTACCAATACGTGTAAACGATATTATTAATGTTTTCATTGTATCGCAATATAAACTTGTATTTCTTAAATTGCTGTGAAGCAGTGTTCTACAGAATTCACGTATTGGAATAACATCTTATGAATTATTTGTATTAGTCAACGTTTCGAGTTCGAATCACCGTCGTTGTTTTCTAATACGTGATTTCACAAGGTGCGTAGACGACGACGACGACGACGACGTTCCGTATTATTTGAAAAACTCTGTTCGCGAAGCACCAGAAGGAAGATATGTAAATTATGATACTCGATATTTGGTTTCCGACCTGCTAATCAAACAATCTTAATCTTGCCTCTTCTCTTTTTTCGTTCGCTCTTTTACAGCAACACGCTACCCTAAGATCCTTCGCTCTTCCTTTTTGCCTCACGTATCTTTTCTGGGCTTCTCTTGTCAGGTCCTCTTACTCTATTTATGTCTTTCTTCTTTTTCATTTTTACACATCCCTTCTCCGTCTTATCTGCCTGCTCTAAATTCAGGATTTTTTTATGCGGCTCCCATCGTCCTACCGTCAAGGGTTATCCGTCGTTTTACATGAATACGCGATTCTCGGAAGTGTGGATTATAAAGCGGAATGGGTCTAGATCGCGTCTGAACCGTCCAGCATATTCGCAACGAAAGATAGGCCGTTCCAGAAGATTTCACTACTGTCAAGAACAATAGTTTATCATTAACATACTGCCTCAGCTTTGTCACGACCAGCGATGGGCAGCGTCGAATGCTTTTGCCATTTAAATACGTGTGCAACTCCGAATATTTGTATTGAATGTACCGGGTGGTTCGCGAGAAGTAGAACATCTAAATAGCTCCGTTAGATAAAGGAAAATGTTAGAGAAAAGAGAATAGCATCGATGAATTTTATATGGCACCATGTATGTTCAACCTCATACTGTTATAGCCGATGTCAAGACGAGATCGTAAATATACATATACACATCAAATACTTATATAAAAGTAATTACCAATTTATTAACTTTCAAATGTATGAGACTGTGTGTAGATATACATATGCATGTATGTATTCATTGTAGCCATATTCTGATTAATAAATCCCAACAAAAATATCCTGTAAACAAGAGCCAAGTTCTCTATGGCCGTAAAAAGTTGTGAGATCAAACAAAATAGGGCCAAGTTTGTTAGCTTAGAAATACCTCTTGCAATACTGAAAAAAGCGTTTGTAAAAATTAGTTTGAAAGAACGTTATTTAATTTTTAAAGAGGGAGGGCTAAATTATTGAAACTTGCCCGCTACCTAACACCTTTTATGGCCGTTGGTTTAAAAAATAATGGCCAAATTTGAATAATTTAGCCCTCCATGTAACTCTTTAAAAATTAAATAGCGTTCTTTTAAAATAATTTTTAGAATGGCTTTTTCAGTATTGCAAGAGATATTTCTAAGGTAACGAATTTATGTATGCTATGCTGCTATGTTCTATCCTACGTATTTTATTTCGCAACGTCTTTTGTTCAATGCAACCCCTTTAAGGTGTAAAATTTCAAATTTTGATAATAATTTCTTTTGAGTGTTTGTTATGGTGGACCTATGTACCAAATTTCAAACTTGTAGGTCAATGGGAAGTACCCAAAAGGTTTTGATGATTTGTCAGTCACTGACAAAAGCGATTTTTGAGGTCCTAACCTAAACTTACCAATGTTGGAAGATTAATGTTTTGTCTATATTTAGACATGATAGCATTTAACAAGCGTACGAAATTGCATCTCTCCATCTACCTCTAGTTCCGAGTTACAAACCTTTAAAAAACGACTAAGTTGTTTCGTGTAAAAGGAGGTAGTGCGAGAACTTGGTTGGTGCAACACCGTGCACCTAGATTTAAAGAATGAAAATACATATATGTATGCATTTATTGATGCAAATTGAGTATTGAATTTTATGTTTCCTTCACAGTAATTACACCGTTCACGTGTGTGTCTAAATAAATATATAATTCCATGTAAGTAAATAAATAATTAATTTTAAATACTCTTAATGGATGAAATTGATTCGTAAAATGTCAAATTTGTTTTATAAAAGAATGAAACTGATTTACAAAAGGCTGAAATCGATTTGTAAAATCTATATTATATGTAAAATTTTCTTTCTCTGCTAAACACAATCCGATGTATATATTTTTCTGAATAAACTTTAAAAATATAGATATAGAAGATTCGTTTAGTAGAAAACCTGTCTCCAAAATTCAGTTGTTGGAGCGTGTACGACGAAAGCGAGGTTACATTAACTTTCACTGATGAATCACTGCTATCGAATCAGCATTAGTCGCCAATAAAATTTAATTCACACGTTAACGTGTAGTACCGCGAAGAAGTTTGTATAACGGTACATATTGCACAAAGAAAAATAAAATTTCTTTAGCGGGCAGCTTAAAACATAAATATGTAAATTTTCTAGTTGTAAATGCATTTCATAACAATTCTAAATATCCAGACAAACAATTATACGTATTAACGTTGAATCCTCGCATATTTACAATTACGATAAATACGATTGTAGAATTTAAACAAAATGTAAACACTTCGAGAAGAATCAAATATAAATAGGGAGTTCCTTGAATCAAAGCGATTATAATTAAAATATATTGTTAAATTATTTTTCCTTTTAACCCTTGTGTAGATTTCAAGAAAGAAACTAATTTTCTATTTCACTCCAGTTTGTTGCAGTCAGTTAGAAAATTTTTATTTTTTATAAAGATACGCTTAAAAACTGCTTTTTTTTAACAAATTCATGCCTTTGCACTCGGAGGTATTTTAACTCGAAAATTAAACATTTCTTCCGAATTAGAATAATTCCCAGAATGAAAAATATAAATATTCTGTTAGATATTGTAAAAGTATTTCAGGTTCACATTAAAATTGGACGTTTCTCATTATAAAATGTTCTCCGATAGAAGTCTAAGACAGGCACGTACAGCGTAAATAGTGAATAAATTACCTGGCGTTATATAGACATTTCGAATTAATAATTATTATGCAAATATTAATTATGAATCGTGATTGAATTACTTCACAGCACTTCAAAAATTCATAGGAAGCGACCTTCGCGACGAGCGGCACGGCGTTTTGCGGAAACGTGCACAGCGCACCTTGGAAATTCCCTGCGTGTTAATAAAATCTTATCAGCCGGCTCGTCGTTAATAACGTAAAGAAAGAGTTTACCGATTATTATGCGCAGCGTGAAGTGCATAGGAAAATTGGCATTTCAAACAGGTTTATGATATGTGCGGCAATGGCGGATATACATATAATAAAATTCCGCGTTGCTTCGTCGGCGTTGTACGATTTCTGGAAACTATGAATAATGCATGCAACTCCATCTACATAAACATTGATTTCTTTCTACTCCTAATTTATATAGCATAGGAGCTCGAGAGAAATTAGAACGGCGCGTACGTCGCGTCGCCGCACACACACGCCGCGCACGCTCTCACAGACAAAAAAATGATCGTTTGAATTATTAACAATTTAATTCAATGTTCCGTGTATATGAATTTATTTATTACCAAACATTTCAAGTACCTGCAAGTATGTATTTTATGAAAGAACTCGGTTTTGTATTTCACATTATTTAATACTATTCGCGGGGAATTTATCACTAGACTGTGGATTTCATAGTAAAAAGATTAGGGTAATTTGGAATATTAATCCTTAGCACACGATAGTGACTGATGAAAATCACCACTACAAGTTCTACCATTATTCAAAATATTGTTTACATTATTAAACATATTGGGATCGAACCAATTATTAAACATTTAAGTATTCTGTGAGGTATTATGTATATTTTAATACTACATTGAAACAACTTTACTATATCTAAGGTGTAAGTAACTTCCGGTTTTCTTCTTCAAATGTATACATATACATTACATATATTTTAACTGAGAGTATTGCATAACTATTCAACGTCGCTGTTATTCAATGTTAACAAATATCTTCATCCTTCGCGTTTTAAATACTAGCAAAGTAAGTGTTGTACAAACAAACGTTTATAATTGAACATTATTATATATAATTGAACTTTATGCAAAATAAAAATGTTTTGCGTTGATTGTAGAAAGCATGAGTAATAGAAAAATAAAATCAATCCCTTAACGACTTTGTTACATTATAAACATCGTTACAGCATTCTCGAATTTTTAAAGTCATTTCTCGTTTTATATTTCACCGAACCAATTTCTTCATAAATGTATAAAGTTAAAATAGAGACAATAATTGCTCTAATAATCATAAAACTTACAACTTATTCCATGATATCAAATAGCTTCAGTACGAGACATATTTGTGTTATTTAACTTTAGTGTTAGAAAAGCACAAACTTCGATTGTTTGCAACATGAAATAAATAAACTTCTATCTTTATTTTAGTATGTCGAATCAGTACTTACTGTATTGTACTTCTCCCACATGTTCTGACTTACCCTATATTGCAAGTTACAGTACGAATTATATATAAATCTTCATCCTTTGCACGAATTTTTATGTATATGATAATTTTCAATTTTTCGCTGTATGATAGGTAGACTACAAGAATTAGAAACTAAATTGGGTGTCATTTCTTCCCATAATGATTTTAATAAAGGAGAAATCCTGATATCTTAAATTTTTTAAATTTCCCAACAATTTTGAATTTCATCTACTTACTTTTCCTATAAATGCATAAAAATCCGCAGTGTATTGATGGGCTCGCACTTCTTCAAAACCTGAAGAATAACGCCTTGTCAATATGTTAGGTGCCTGGGCTAACAGAATTTGGCCACGTTCGAGCCTCCCCGGTTAGACGATTTGACAATGAAAATTCCTGTGTAAATAAAAAAATGCAAAGGTCGATGGTACAACAAATATCTGGCGTAACTCCGGTGCCGTAGAATTTGTCACCGCGAGCAAACATCATAAATCCGAACGTTCCATATTTATAAGAGGCAAAGCGGACCGAGTGGTGCATCGGTGGATCGGTGCATCGTTGTATCGTTGTATCGTTGTATCGGTGCACGGCGAGCACTCGAAGATGCGAGGTGGTTGTCGTCTCTGGGAGCTAATGGGACGCCGCCGACACTCTCCTCTCTTTCGAATCTCTTTGATCCTGACCGAACTTGCCCTTGCCTCTGCCTTCGCGACTCCTGTCCTCCTTCTGCTTCTCCTTGCCCCTCCTTGTTCCTGATTCCACGTCTTGACCTTATCCGCAGCCTCCTTGGGATCTTCATGGTGGTCGCAAGTCTCATACGAGTTTGGTCTTGTTGGGATACGATCCTGCAGAAATGATCAATTTTTGCGTCGCAAGGAAGCTCGATCATTTGTCATGCTAGTTTGTACATACATGCTTATTGTGTCGTTATCGTACGCCTTTCACCGTGATTAGCATTTTTTCATTCTCTGTCTTGGAACCACTTGTAGATACGTTTCCCTCAGACATACCGGTAACGGTAACATACCGCTAACTCAATTCAATTTTTGCTGTTTCAGGTGTATAAGTTATTCGATATTGAACTTTCGACATTGCATAGTGCATAATCTTGATGCACACTACTGTGCAAAAAAGAAAGGAGCAGCCAATATAATTATAAAATGTAATGACAAACTTGAATATCTTTATGTAGAAATTGTGTTGTACAATGATTGATTTATTGCATCTAAAGTATTAGATAATCCACAGTAACACATACATATATCTCAGAACTGTTCAATTAAACAGCGAAATCCTTTTTCAAAACTTACTGTGTTCTTATTTGATTTTTCACGCTTTTTACTTTAGAAGCAGTGCTAAAGTAGTTTATATGTATTGCATTGTTATTAGGATATGCTCTTTTAGACACATTTCTCACTTCCAATCATTTTTAATTGACGAGAACAATTACCGACCGCTATTAATTCTCGCATAACGGAAGCTGAATCATTCTTGAGGATTAATAAACGTAGCAATTAATGAGGAATACATTTTTATGCAAATCTAGTTTTCACAACCTGATTCGCAAATGATGACGCTATGTGAAAATCTAGTTCATTCACCATAGCTTTTGTTTCGTTAAATAATTTATTGCCCTCTATTTAAAATATTGTAAATATTGTAAATAGTATTGTAAATAGTAAAAAGTAAATGATCATATTTATCTCAGTCTGCGTACAACTTTGAAAATGAAATATTTTAATACGTATTTGAAATAGTATTTTATCTGAAGAATAATAAAAATAGTTCGTTCTTATCTCGGAATATTTTATTATTTTTATTTCAAATATTTTATTCTTCAGATAAAATACTATTTCAAATACGTATTGAAATATTTCATTTTCAAAGTTGTACGCAGACTTTGAAATAAATATGATCATTTACTTTTTACTATTTACAATACTATTTCACCCAGCTCTGTTGAGATCCCCGATCTAATCATTAGAATCGATTAGTGTCGGATTCGTTCTTTATTCCCGTGATTTTGATCCAGGTCAAATTCTCGGTCGTCTCCAGCACATGTGCTTGTTCCGTTCCCGCTCTCTCTTTCTCCCTCTTCTGCTCCTTTTCTCTCTTCTTAAATCTTATCCGTGCACAGTTGAAACCTTTCAGGGTGGCCGTAAATCTCAACCCTTTTCCATGCGCATTTACATCTGGCTGTACGCGCGCGGCGACAAAACGAGAGAAAAAAAGGAAAGCTCATCTGTAAGCTTATCCGCGCTATCGTGTACGCCGTAGATGTTCTTCTTATTTTCCAACCGGTTGGGAAACGTTTCAGGGGTCCCGTGTTTTTTACCGGTTTCCGAGGTAAAATTTCTAGAAGTCGGAAGCCGACGGGAACGCCTCGTTACGTTCACCTCCTCGTAAAATTATAACATCGCGGCGAAATCACTTTCTACGTGTTAATTGTTTCTTCGTTTACGTCAGCGAAACAAATTTCGACACTCTCCTCTCTGGGGAAAGTTCGTTAACCTTCGTACGCTGGACATTGAACGCGAATGAGCGGGGTCATCCGTGACCCTAAAGGCTGTGTGTTAAATTGCATTAAAAACAGTGTAATAGTAAGATAGCCATTTAATGCAGAAATTGTGCAAATCAAAACAGTTAATCGTTGGATAATGAAGAATTAAGTAAACACTATAAAACACAATAATATCGGAGGATGTGTTACTATCTTCAGGATATTACAAATTTTTATTCGCTAATTTTTATTTAAACGATGTTACTATCGTTTTCTGCAAGCTACATTAAAATTATTTTAAATACAATTGTTTTCTTAATTGACAATTAAACAGACAAATATATTGGCTTACTTATATTTTGGTTATTTATTTTAAGGTATGCATACCACTTTGAAAATAAAATATTTTATTTGGCTAAAATAGTATTTCAATTTCGTCTTGACATATTTCATTTATTTTAACTGATATTCTTCATTTTTAATTTGTTTGCTAAAAATAATGGTTCGTATTCAATACGTTTATAATTTATATGGAGCACTGAACTTTCGTCAGCTGCAACAATCCACTGATCTCGTTAGCTGTGCACACTTGCACACGCGACATCAACGTGGTAAAACGTAATTATTGTTTTTATTCCTCTAGAACATCTTATATTATAGTTATTTCTAGACAGTGGATCTTTATGCAAAATAAAAATTTTCTAACTGAATTACAACAAATTGAAACGCAATGTAAACATATCTTGTTTTCCAATATGTTTAATGCCTTGAAAATAATAGAATCGTATTGTTTAATTTCCCTAATGTTTTCACTATTACAAATTATACCTACTCATTTTTGTTATAAATGCACGAAATCTAATTATTTCACAATGATTATTATACAGTGGATCTTTATGCAAAATAAAATTTTTCTACCCGAATTGCAAAAAAATAGAGTGAAATAGAAATTTATTCTCTTTCTCAACATGTTGAATAGATTGAAAATAATACAACTGCATTTTTAAATTCTTCTGATGTTTTTACTGTTCGAAATCACACCTCATTTTCGTCATAAATTCATAAAATCCGTTGTTTAATTATTATAGTACGGAATCTTCAAAATAATCTTAAACCTCTGTACTTTATCTCATTGTTGAAAAATATGAAATATTACTTGTAATCAAACTCATTGTAAAAGCGAGTACAAAGAAGTAAACTTATGAAATAGGTTTATACGCTATAACTACGACCACAACTACGTTTATTGGAACGACTGCAACTATGGTTGCATAATAGTTCGAGATTTATATATAGCGCCTAAAATCTTGGGCCACACATGATCTCTCCTTACATAAACCCCTAAATAATCTTCATTACATCTCGTATTTCATTTCTGACGTTTACTGCTCTCTTTAATAAGCCTTTAAGGGATTTATACCGGTCACGTGATTCTGTTCCGTTCTATTCAGTTCAAGAAATAACTTTATTATACATTTATGCTGTATAATATTCATGCCTAATAACACTCGAAATAACGAGGAAGTTATGCCAACAGATGATTCGTTGTTGCTCCAACTATCAAAGCAGTCAATAGATTTTCAAATGATTAATCTGTTTGATGTTATTATTAAATTAATATAATAATGTTTATACACACGTCTTATGATTTCGTTTTACAAGATGGTGAATGCTATTGTAGGACGGAAACAGTTATTATAATACTACATTTAGTTACTATGATTTTCTTCAAGATGTACATTGCATTTTGATCATAATAGTGGATTGAAAAACAACAAGATTAAAGATAATTAACAAGACTCAATATCATTTTGCATTATCAACTACACATATCGTTCATTCATAAGAAACGTGACACAAGTCAAAGAAAGTAAATTTTACAGGAAAGCCATTTGAAAATTACATGCAATTTGTTTTATTGTACATCACCAACTTAGAAATGAAAAATAAATTTTTGTTATTTAGACACTGAGACTAGACAAACTAGATATTATTTTGTCAATCATCAATTTTTGTAGACGAATTTTAGGAAAGTAGAATAAAATGCAATCTTATCTCCAGTGGCAGTAGTCTTTACAGATCCCAGAAATATAAAAATTGTACTAAATCCTGTCGAATTTCATATACCACCCTTTTTTAGAAATTTTCAGAAGCCAAAAATGCATGGAGATCCGCAGTCTAGTAATTATGTACTGTTGTTTCAACTTTTGGGAGAAAAAGAGTAGTACAGTGCTCTCTATTTATCGAATAATACGTAGGTAATTGTTAGTTTACATATAACATAATAGTTTACATTTTTACATGAGGTACCAGGTTTAAAGTGCTAAACTTTATCAGTATGTGTATTCTGTAGGCAGATTCGGGTGAAAATTTTATTTAAATAAAAATTTCGAATAAAGTGGGTTTAAGACCCACTTGGCAAAAATTTTATTTGAATATTTTATATTTATATTTATATCGTATATTTATATTTAATTTTATATTTAATATTTTATATTTATTTGAATAAAATTTTTGCCAAACTCTGTCTATGGGTCAAAATGTGGACCACCTAAATGGGGTTGAAGGGTGGTTCCGTTAAAAACTGTAAAGAAAATAGTACGGCAGGGTGTTAATTTCGATGCGGAGAACATTCTAACTTGAAAAACCATGAGTTCCACAAAATCTTGGATCATATTCCTGAATATGTATTCAGCGAAATCGACAAAGAATAAAAGTGCCGCGAAGGCCGAGCTATCTACAAAGACGAGCTCCGATATCGCGGATGACTAGCACAAAGAAAGCCCGTGGGACAATATTCGAAATAAAATATCGGAGATCAAGCGTGGATGGAGGGGTGGGGCGAAAGAGAAGGGGTGGTTGCATGGAATAACGCGTTGAATAAAAAGGAGAATCGGCGAAATAAATAAAGGAAGAAAAAGCTTGGAGGATCGGGGAACAATATTGCGACAGCCGTCAGATTTAGTAGCAGGCAGAAAGGACTGACGTGGATGGTGTACCGAAATTTATCGAACATCTCGCCGGTTCGCCGATAAGGCAGGCGTCTCGGGGCTCTCGGACGCGGCGCGGTGCGCAGAAATGCATTGGCGACAAACGAGACGCCGTGGAATCTGCGCCGACTCGATGGTTTCAGCCTCGGAAATCTGGGCGGAGTTTCGGAGCTACCGAGCTGGACGCGCGCCGCCCAGCTTCGTCTCCTGTTCGTCCTTCTGTGTTCAACGGGTTTCCCTCTCCCCGATCTTCCCACCCTGGTTAAGATTTCTTTCACAGCGCATTTGCAACGCGCAAACGCGCGCGCCTCGACGCTGCGCCAAGCCGCGCCGCGCCGCGCCGGCTATCATTTCAGAATGATGCACCCGACGCGACGTGACAGTGCGGCGCAGCCACCGTTGCAGCCGCGGCGGCCACTGCACTGCATTCATGTCGAGCTGCCTCCACGGCAATCGTTTGCTCTTTGTTCAGGACCGGATTAAGAAGGAAAGGTACCCGAACCAAGGGAACTAGCAGCGAACTAGGATCTAACTAGATTTTGTTGTTTGTCTCGTTGTTTGTCCTCATTTGAGCAAATTTTGGCTAGTTACGCGGACGGTTTAAATGAGGATGTCCCGGTACTTTTTTGACACAATGTATATTTCATTATCTCTAAAGAGCAGATTTTATGCATTTATGGCAAAAACGGGCACGTGCAATTTAAGAAGGAAAGGTACCCGAATGAAGGGAATTAACAACGAACTAGAACCTAACTAGATTTTGTTGTTTGTCTCGTTGTTTGTCCTTATTTGAGCAAATTTTGGCTAGTTACGCGGACGGTTTAAATGAGGATGTCCCGGTACTTTTTTGACACAATGTATATTTCATTATCTCTAAAGAGCAGATTTTATGCATTTATGGCAAAAACGGGCACGTGCAATTTAAGAAGGAAAGGTACCCGAATGAAGGGAATTAACAACGAACTAGAACCTAACTAGATTTTGGATCGAAACATGGGTTTGCGGTGTCTCGTTGTTTGTCCTTATTTGAGCAAATTTTGGCTAGTTACGCGGACGGTTTAAATGAGGATGTCCCGGTACTTTTTTGACGCAATGTATATTTCATTATCTAGAGTGCAGATTTTATGCATTTATGACAAAAACGGGCACGTGCGATTTAAAGCAGTGGACGAATTACGAAAATTTAAGGACATCAGTGTACTCGTTTTAGCATAATAAGACAATTAAAAGTAGAAAGAAATTTCTATTTGGCTCCTGTGTCTTGTAATCAATGTGAACATTTTTTATTTTGCATAAATCAGTCTAATAATAACACAATACACTAGTACCGTACAGAGTATTTTTGTTGCAAAAATGAACCGAAAGAATTGACCTTAACATTGTATCCCAAGATCAAAAATGTTTTTTTATCTCATCGTTCATGTATACTTACCGGAACGAACAAAAGTCTCACAGGAACCTTGTGTCTCATGTCAACCGTTCTCTTAGAAAACGAATTTGAAGTATTGTGAACTATTTTATTTATTTCATATGTTTACAGGGTGTCACGAGATGGTATAAATGCGAAGGGGATGATTCTACACAAGAAAATATACAACACATTATTCTCTTTTGTCTTCTCCTTTCCGAGGATTTTGACAATTCGACGAACACGCCTGCTATTGAATAGGAATCGTCTCACGCGTCTGTTCATGACCGACTCATTCTACTTCGTAAGAACTGTATACACGCAAACTTAACGGATTGTTAGCCAATTTTCTCGAACACGACGCGGCTTCCAATGAATATTTATACCATTTTAAGACACCCTGCAGACATATGGAATAAAATAGTTGGCGACCCTTCAATGTCGTGTTTCAAGAAAACGGTGGAATTGAGACCTATAAACCCTTGAAAGTTTTGTTCGTCGCGATGAGCACTGTATGTAGGATGCAATAAAAAACAATTTTGATCTTGGAATTCAATGTTAAGATTAATTTTGCGGTTCAATATTGTAACTTTCCATCGATCCAGAGGTGCAGAATCACGCCATAGTAGTCGCGACATATAATTTTGAAACACCCTGTACATAACACTATTAACAGCTAATTGTTGTTGTAAATGATCGAACCTTTGCGCCGCGAATAAAAATTCATAATATCCTGAAGATAAATTACGATCGATAACTAATTAATTAATTATTTAAGTATTAACAGATGTTAATATCTCGTATTTCCACCTTTAGCCTTGATGACAGCTTGTATTATTTCCAGCGTGCTTCGTATACATTGTTTTATATTGTCAAACTCTTTTACCACCAAGGGCCTGATTAAGAACAAAGCAGACTCGCAATAAAAAGGAAACATATTCTTGTTGATTAACATTGCTGTTACACGTACAAAATAACATAAATGTAACAGTTGTTTTTTTCAAGTATATAAATATGTGTATATATCATTTTCATAATTCGTCAACGATTGACGAATGTATTTCTACTTCAATCGTCAATCGCAATTAACAAATAAACTTCTACTTTATTCGTTAACCACTTCGCTACCACGGACAGAGTTATCTCGCGACAAAATACCGTTCATATGATATCTACAGACGAGTTAACTCGCGGCCTTCGTACGAACGGCATTGCGTCGATAATATGTATATAATAAGTACGCGGCGTGATGATAATATTATATAATATAGCTGTCTGTTAAATATAAACATTTATCTTGTCAAACATGACCACATGAACGAGTGAAAACATTTACCCCGGCAGGCTTGCAGTTTAATATGCTATTTAATAATTAATATTTGTACATCAATAGTATTTAATACACTCTGAGTTACGTGATGTTCTGGGGTGAAGGTTTATTTAAATTTTTGGTTCCAGGTAGCTTTCTATACGATACGATTATATGTTTGTGGATTTTTCGAACACAGATAATTTAATGAAGATTCTGATAACTTTCTGCCACATTTAATAATTTTTACGACATAATTCTTAGGGCTTATAAATATGAATCATTGCAATTATGATTCATTAAATACTGTATAATAGATGGGTTATTTATTACTAATAGACAGGGAATTTTATGCAGTGGTTATTATTCATTAATCTTTGTTTTTACTATGAAGTCCATAGTATGACCCCTTTAACTCAGGCAAAGAAATAAAAAAAAAATTTTAATTGATAAAATGATTAACATTCAAAGGACAGTAACTAAAATCTTTCTTTTATTATACGAACGATCAAATAACTTGACCCTTAGTAGTCGAGGTGTAACCAAGAGTCATTGCTGTACCATTATTCAAAGTATTGTTTATATTATTTTATTATGTTATTTTATTATTATTATTATATATTAAATATGTTGGTATCTAATCACTTACTGAACATTTAAGTCTTGTATGAAGTATTACATTAATTTCATATCGTCAAAGGATAAAGATCATATAGAATGGAATTATTCTAAATCGGAAGAAATGTTTAATTTGTATGAGAAAATAGCTCCGAGTGCAAGGGGTTAAACAATTAAATGAAACACTTTGGCACCGTAGTTTTATTGTTAATGCATGCGATTTTGCATCAATGCAACAACGACAACTTTGTTCCTAGATCAAAAATTTCTTTCAATTGGAAAGCTTTCTGCACTTAGAATAAGGACGTATTGAATAGATGCGCTTAACAGACGAGCTCGTCGTACGCTATTGTTCTCTGCAACGTGTGAAGGCTCATTGAATCACATCTCACTTAAATCTCAACGCTCCCCCTTTTTTATGAACGAATCCCACTCTTGAAATAAAAGTCGATGACTGCAATTATCACGAAATGTGTCTGTAGTAGCGGCACGTATGACGCGACACCAATCTCGAGAAAAGCCATTTCATATATCGATGCTCACTTGAAGTGGTTCTGCAACAATCCATAATTGCTGTCGCAATTTTCCGTGACATTACATTTTTGCGGTATGCATTCACGTTAAAGTATTTCATATTTTAACACTAGAAGAAGATCTACCGATAGTCTATACATATATTAATAGGCTTTTCAATAATTGTGCTGCACCAAATGGAAGCTTGAAAATCTTCTTTTACACAATAATCCCAAAGGAAATTTTGTTATTGAGGGTGAGTTGTTGGTTTATGATTAAAATTGCTGTTGCTATTAAAGGATTCTTTTAAAAAATCCTTAGCAATGAGCCATAGACTTTCAACAATTACGGAATGATCATCGGTAGTTAATTTGTTAAGTTCTGGACAACTTAAACTACGCTAATATGGCGACTCGTAAATGTAGAGGGCGATTCAGCTGAATGTGCCACCTAAATTACTTGGAAACTATTGGGTTGGCAAGTTAGTTCGTTCGGTCTTTGTGATTTATTCCACTGTAAAAAAACCGAACATACTTATTTATCAACCTAATATTTGGTATATGGAAAGAATAGTTGCAACGAAAGCTACATGGTTTTGTTAATAACAAATTGATTATAACTCGATATTGCTGTATCAGATGAATAGTTTTCAGTTACGTATTAGTGAAGAGACCACCGTTAATATTTGCAATCAATGAAGGAACACAACTAAAATTTAATGGAATGAACTTCGAATGTACAATCGGTGACCAAATGATAAGAGTCATAGTACGGAAACATATTTATTATATTTAATAGAATATTTGATGAAATATTTTACGAAAATATCAAGGATTCATATATCGTACCTATACTGTTATATAAATATTGATTATATTAATGTAAACTCGTTAATTTATGCAAATCACTTTAATAATTTAGTCATCTACTATATACATATGTATATCTTGTAATTACACGATTTTTCATTCAGGCCATTTGCTTCGTTCCACTAAAAGAAGGAATCATTACAAAACATGCAGTATATTTACATTGCAGTATAATGTGAATATATTCTACAGTCTTAAACTTGTTATAAAAAATATTATTTTAGCGCATTAAATAAATATGTCAGTGTGTACCAATACACACACACAGAGTGGTACACGCGGTCTGAAGTTTAATGTGTACCATCGGTGATACACGTGGCACGGTGAACGTGTCAAAGTGTGCACAATTTTCCTAATCGTCAGTAAAACCATCCGCCCTTCGAATGTTAATTCTCGCGTATTTCAATTTCAAAAATTATTGTAAACAAACCAAAGTTTCTGCTTTTCTGTCAGAAAGTACGAGTTCACATTGTGTGGGTTGCGGCGGGCGAATTCACGACCAATGGATTCTGCGAGTTGCACCAAACTTGGAATGGCACGCAGCTTGTTTAAAGTGCGCAGAGTGTCAGCAATTTTTGGACGAGCATTGCACCTGCTTTGTACGGGACGGAAAAACCTACTGCAAACGAGACTATGTCAGGTAACGAATTATATATCATATCATAATAACGCGATAACGTTTGAATTTCCACTGAAACGTAATGTTTCGTTTTTCTCTGACTACCATCACTTTTCCACCCTACTTTATACACCCCGCACCGCAATGTTTCCGATCGGAGCCATTGATACCGATTTTCGAGAAAACATTCACAATTTAGAAATATAAAATATTACTTTAATGACTTAAAACTGATAGGAAATGAAAAGGAGCTTATTGAAGAATGAAAAACAACGAACTAACGTAAGCATCCGTTTATTATACTAAAGAAACGAGAAAATAAACAAAATGTTACACGGAAAAAATTTTCCGATTAATAAAACTGCTGGAAGAAAGTTTCCAATTTGTGAGGATATTTTTCAGTTTATCTTAAAAAATAAAGGTTCAGCGCAAAGTCGATCTATATTACGTGATAGAGCAGACTTTTATCGTGAGACTAATGCAACCTCAACCCTTTGAAGTTAGCATCGTCGATGTTTTTTTCGAACCACAAAGCAAAAATATCTTTCATGGGCAATTCGGATGAAATCGGCGACAAAATCAAAGAACTTTTTTCAAATTAAAGCTGAAACTTTGTACAATATAGGAAAAATAGGGAGATTATGGTACTAACGTTTTTTAACCTTGATAGAATTCGTTAAACTTGCACAATTTCAAGAAAATCGTGGTTTTTCAATACCACACGCGGGACAAATTTTTTTCTGAACATGCTGTACATCATTTCCCGTAGATTTCTTCACGCTGATTTCAAGTCTCAAAATCTACGACCTCCGGATTTTGCAAAAAGTCGAATTATTGCTAAAAATTTACATTTTTATTTTTTTTAGTTTAAAAACGTTCGTATCATAATCTCCCTATTTTTTCCATGTTCTACAAAGTTTCAGTTTTAATTTTTAAAAAAATTTCATCACTGTATCTCATTTCTATTGAAAGTTCTTTGATTTTGTCGCCGATTTCGTTCGAATTACCTTATTTTTTAAGATAAACTGAAAAATATCCTCACGAATTGGTGTAAAAATGGTGTCTCTCCATCTTTAACGATTGTTTATCTTTAACAAACATATATAAACATTCATTATGTATTAATACTGAATATCACTGTATTCGGGAAAGTCTACAGAATCTATTGCTGTAAAGAACAATGCAATATCTTTTATAATAACATGACAATATTTGTTTAAAATTGAAAAATACATTTTCTTTTTCAAATTAAGTTTCTTAAAAACCGCGCGTCTAGGGAAAAGTTGAGAGCAGATTCGGAATCAGCGCAAAAATCTCTATAAGTATCACCGAACAGTAATTGTTGAACAAATTTCGTGTTGGACAGTAATGGGAAACTTTTTTTCAATGTAACATTTTGTTTATTCTCTCGTTTTGTTTGCTACAATAAATGGGCGCTTATGTTATTTTGTTGTTTTTCATTCTTCAATAAGCCCCTTTTTTAATATTTTGTAATTCTAAATTATGGATGTTTTCTCTAAAATCGGTATCAATGGCTTCGATCTATAAATCTTTCTATATAAATCCTGTGTACATAATAATTCTTGATATTGTATTTATTTTATTTTTATTTTGTTAGCATATAAGCCCCAGCCGCTATTTGATATTAGCAAAAATTATAATGTTATTTATATACCACATCCGCCTCTGGCTATAATTTTAGTATGTGGTTTATAAACCACACTCGCAGTTAAAGGGTTAACTGTTAGTAGTTGTAGTGTTAATCGTAAGAACAAGATCTCGAAGTTGAGACAAATTTACTCGGGGGCAGTTAAGGAACACCCAGACGGCAACGTTTTACCACGGTTGTTTCGACTTTTCGAGACAAGACGACAGAAACAACAAACACGCGTCATCGATGTCTCTCTGGCCTGGCAAATCCGTGTCGACCGGATATGCCAGTCTCCTTGTACGTCTTCGGAGGCATCTCGACGTCCGATGGATCAATGCAAATAAACCGCCTGTTCCCGAAGGAAAAATATTTGGCGCAGGTTGCCAGGGGATCGTCTCTCGATCGATGCTGCCAGTTTAAAAAGTCCCGTCGCCTTTTCTCCCTCCGAAGACACCACTCGTTTCAGATTACGTTGAAAACGGGGCGACGCGCGACGCGACGCGGACGAGTGACGTTTCGGTCTCACGGATCTGTGAAACGCGTTCTGATGCTGTCCGTTTCTGGGTTATACTTATTTATTGCATTTTACAACATTTCAACATGCTTCCAGTTTGTTTCGAGTTTATTCGAACCTGTTGATAACGATAACATGTAACGTAAACTCCGAGACAAGAAGATATCAGACTTCGAAGTTAATGTGATCATTGTTTATTAAACGTTACAAACTCAATTTCTTTTTACATTTGGTGATTGCATAACTTCGTACCCGATTTTCATAGATGTCGCAAGCTTCACTGCACGGCGGACTTTTCTACAATTAGAACATAGTTAGTTAAATAAGCTGTATTCTTTAAAATTTAGCCATAAAATTTCATTTTCAATTCGGACACTTTTAAAAAGACGAAAACATTTTTAATATTGGTCCATACGATTTGAAATTTTTTTCGGGAAGTTACAACAGTTTGTTTGCTGCACAACGTGACTAGAATTTTTGAAAAAAATTGCAAGTTGTCGGAACTGCAGAGAAAATACTTATATACGAATATAATATTATCAAGTAAGTCTAGCTGTTATTATATTTGTGTTAATAATGCGATATAAAAGGCATTGTTTGATTTATTTTTAATGGTTATTTCTTTGTTAGGATCTTACATTATGAGTAGACGAGTCACACTCGTAAAAGTTAACAAATGTGACTGTTACGCGTTTCTCTTTAAATGAAATAAAATTTGATTCGTTTGTAATTAATATTTAAGCATTATAATAAACGAAGCCCCGCAAAAAATATAAATTTTCTTTTCTCTTCCACGACATTTTTAAGGATGAAGGTGTGTTAATCATTGTAACTGTAAAGAAAATGATTCGGCAACGGTTTAATATACGAAAACATTATTTCTTTTTTGTTTATCGTACAAATAAGAACTTTTTTTTAAATTTATTTATTTAATGTTGCTTTAACATCAAAAGTCATTAGCAACACGCTACATTTTATTACAATATTTTGTACATCTTAGTATCTTTGATATATTGGGCACAAACCGAACAGAATGGGTAAAGATCCAGGCATTTTAGCATTTTTCCTTTCAATTTCATATTTTTTGCATTCCAGTATAAGGTGATTTATATTAACTGGTACTTTACATATATCGCAGACCATGTTTACTTTTTTACTTAACAAAAATGAATGGGTTACTTCTGAGTGCCCAATTCTGATTCTAGAAATTGATGTTTGAATTTGACGATCTATTGGACTTGCTATAGCTTGTCAACGTCAATAAACGTTTCATTGTTTTCAAACAAATACCGATTTTAATGGTAAGCACAGCAATAGGGTACAACTGTTTAAGCTATAACGTGAATAGACTCGGAAGTTGAACGATACAGGTAAACGCGCGAGAAACGATTAATTATACAACTAAATGTACACTAATCTTGAGGATAACGCAAGAGAAACGTCACAATGTACACATTAGACAAGATTGCAATGCGTTTATCTGATGATTAACAGCTAAAAAATTGTTCAAGGCAAAAATGTTTCCGTGAAATCTCGTTGAAGGGTAAGAAGTCGACCGATCGAGTGCAATATGGTAATTAATGCAAAACTGGTAGCATTCTCGGGCGACACGCGATACGGTCTTTTTGGTACGCATTTGCAAACGGTGAGATTCCAGGAAAAGAAAGAAAAAGGTACGCTAGCAGTGCAAAGAGGAAGGAAACGAAGAAAGTAAGAACTGACAGAGCGTTTCTTCGGAGTATTTTTATCTGAGATATGCTGAGCAGAAGTTGCCGTCCGCTCCGAGAAATGCATTCGTGGCAAAACAAATGCAGTTCACACGTGGTTGCATCTTCTGGTTGCAGAGGTGGGCCATATTTGGCGAAATAAATATTACAAATACCACCAAATATTTTAGATTTCACTTGACTTACAAAACAAAAATAGTATTTAAAATGGAATATATGTACACGTAATTTCAAAAATAAAATAATGTTATTTTTACAATCTAAACCACAAATAAAATATTTTGATTTCAAGAGTTCGAATCGTACAATAAAATATTTCGATTTTAACAACTGTAACACGAAATAAAATACCTTATTTAAATAATCTGCCATGAAACAACATAATCGAAGAAAAAAATAGTAGGAAATTAAAGTTATTAAAGAACCAACTGTCTATTTGATTTTTGTTTCTTGCAATTGATGTAGACAATTTTTATTTTGCATAAAGATCTGCATTCCACCTGTAAATGTACACTACAAAATCAATGGAAGAAGAATTGTACGCAAATGTGGTCACATAAATTTAAAACCAAAGAGTGACAGCACTTAAATCTGTTCCAACCAATTGCATTGAAATATAATTAATCGAATTCGATTGATCCAGTTGAGCATTGGTAATTGACCGACGGCCACCAAATTCAATTATATGATGCGTGAAACATTCTTAAATGAAATTAAACAAATTCGAAACTGTTCGATGGAATATAATCAGACTTATTAGGTGCGCTCCAACAAATAGATCATCTGTTGTATTATTTCTTGTCATTTTCGAGGTAACTTCTCGTGTTATTGAATACACGCATGAGTGAATACCTTAATTTCATCTTCGATTCTTGATTTGAAAACGCTACGAACTTTCTTTCCTGACCCAATAGAAAAGGAGTATCAAACAATTCAGTCGCAGATCGATGGAATATAATCGATCTTATTGGGTGAGCTCCAACAAAAAGAACATCTGTTCTATTACTTTTTGCCATTTTCGAGGTAACTTCTCGTGTTATTGAATAAACGTGTGAGTGAATACCTTAATTTCATCTTCGATTCTTAATTTGAAAACGCTACGAACTTTCTTTCCTGACCCAATAGAAAAGAAGTGGCAAACAATTCAGTCACAGATTTGATGATCGACAATGCAATTTGTTCCAGATTGTTCGGGACGAAGTGCGACAAGTGCAGTGAGTGCTTTAGCAAAGACGACTACGTGATGAGAGCAAAGAGCAAGATTTATCACATAAAGTGCTTCCGATGTTCTGCGTGCATGAGACAGCTAGTACCTGGTGACGAATTTGCTTTGAGACAGGACGGTCTTTTCTGTAGACACGATCACGACGTTCTCGAGGGTGGCAAGCTCTGCTCCGGGACCGGCGGTGTTCCCGGCAGCGAGAATAATAACAACGCATCCCTCATGAATAATAATCACCATCTGCATCCCAACGACGGCTCGATATCAGGTAATGGAAATATTTATTTCTTTTCTGCGGATTCTCTTTTGTGTCTACACACTGTCTTCAAGATCATTGTTGTTCAACCCTGATTGAATCTGATAAACTCTACTCTTCATTATCCTCGTTTGTTTGCAATCTGTCGTAAACAATAATAAGTAAACTGCGGATCTTTATGCACAATAAAAATTGTGCTGCATTGATTGTAAGAAGTAGAAACCAAATTGAATATTATTTCTTCCTACTTAACAGGCGGGTCACGTAAAACGTTTTATGTTTTCGCTTTACATGTTTATTTAATTCTTTTAAACAATAATTTCCGAAAAAGCGAGAAAGACAGAGCGAAAACAACCAGGTCGTTAAGTGTTAATGATTTTAATAGAGGAGAGATCATGTATGGACATCTTGAATTTTAATAATTTTCCAACAATTTTGAATTTCATCTACTTAATTTTTATATAAATGCATAAAGATCCGCTGTCTAATAATAATTCATTCATGAAACGATAGTTGTTGCGGTTAAACATTAACTCTTTAAACGAAATTAAGAAGTTAACGAATGGAAAGTTTCTGTAAATTTTCTGAGAACGCTGTCTGTGATATGTTTCAAATGTTTTTAGTATTACATACTTGCCTTTTAGAAATGAATAAAATTTCACAGATAATTGTGCAGCCAATTCTTTTTTTTTTCATTTTGCTCCAAAACTGTATAGGATCCAATTATCCCCCTTACGTAGTTAACATTAGAAAATGAGTGCACAGACAGAAGGTCAAACCTGATTAAATCTACAAGGCGATTCAGCTAATTGTATGTGAGTCACCTAAACAACATGTAAACTTAGTATATGATAACAATGTTCGAAACGAAAGGATACTATGTAATATTTAGTTGTCTTCGATTTATCTTTTTTACCAAGATATTCTCTATAAATTATTTTTAATGCAGTAATGTTCACAATGTTCTCCACTGCAATTAATACGTATACGTATTCCATCGATAATTGCAAGTGTACATTAATTTTTCAGTATCATTTGAGATATGCAATAAATAAATAGCCAATTGCTTGCCAAGTATTTTTAGTTTTGTCAAGAAGTTAATTGATAGGCTTCATGTACTAATCAAAGAATTGTAATTTGTTGCGTTGTTTTTGCCCACCTAGCAGTCTATTACTTTTTAATAATATTTGTCCAACACAAACCCAACAATTACTATTAAAACTTTAGAAGAAAACTTGGACTGATTGTAAATTCTAAAATATCCACGAAATTTACCAGCAACCCACCTCCCGAAATAAACCTGCCATCTCTAAATGAAAAGACGTTATTGTAAAACAGGATTTCACACGCTGACTGTCGATCATGCCACACCTGCGTCATGGAAATTTCTACTCCGTGACGGGTGACGCAGAAACGAATAATAAAATACATAAAAAAAAGTATTCCAGTAGAACCTCTATTATCTGAACAAAGAAGGGAATCATAACTGTTCCTTGACTGCTACATATTTTACACAATTTTGTTTACTAATTATATCAAATATAGCTATCTATATTTTGTTGTAATTCATATTTCTAGCACTTATATTCGTTTCTAACTAAAAAAATAAGAAATGAAATAAATAAAGGAAGAACCAAATGCATATAAAAACCCGTTTCATTAACATGTCATTTCTCTAATGTCCAGTCACACTCGACAAAGAATTGAAAAAGGGTTAATGATGAAAACAATATTTTAAATTATGCCAGAATGTTTAGTAGCGCTTCACAGTTACCATTCGAATGCGAAGGGTTTACATATGTATTCATTGGCTCGGCTCGGCGAGTGTAATATTCCAGTCATTAGTATTCCAGTGTTTAATAGTGCAAGGGTGGTTATTGTATCGCGAATAGTATCGTTAAAGTGGATCAAGATTGAATGACAGTATCATAACCTTTTATCACGCCGGCAAATGAGCGTAACTTATTTGTAGATTAAATTGTCTGGACACGGTCTATCGGGGCACAAAGAGTAAATTTGCAAAAGGGTATCCGCTCGAGGGGAAGCTCAAAGGACCACCCCTGCCATAACGGTATTGTGTTAGGATACTCGGGGTCATAATTAGGTGTTGATAATTGAAGCCGTTAAGACCTGGAAGGCTTGACCACTTTCCTCCTACGCGGCAGGATTACACAGGATTAGTGTTCTGCGTGCCAACCATTCTAATATGTACACACACGTACACACATTGGATGGATAGGCTGGATTAAACGTCCAATGAAGCTTGCGCTAATAATGAGTTAATTAGATAGCATGTTATCGCGATGTTACATTATCGCGTGTCGGATTATTAGCAAACAAACTGTAACAATCCGACAACATTCTTCCGAGTAGCTACACAGCAATAGGGTCTTGTCTTTTCAGTTTATTTGTTGTTAACTCTTTGCACTATGATATCGTGTCAGACTCGTGATGAAAATTTCGAACAGTATCTACGAAATATAAATATAATTAATTTCCATCAGACTAAAATCAAATTCTTTTTTGTTGCTGTCAATATATAGTCATTAGACAATATATGTATATCGTACCCCGGCAAGAATACTGACATAATTTAAAAAATACAGTATTCTCACAATAACGATTTTAACAAAATTATAAAATTTCCATCGACATGGTACAGGCATCTTCAATCTTTCAGAAAAATATTTTTGGAAGTAATTCGACTAGACTCTATAAAATGATATCACGAATGTCCCCATCAACTCTAAAGTGAAAAGCTCAAAAAGAAAACCTGACGTAACTGTATAAAGTCTATGTAAAGGCGTAATATTCATATTTGTTAGATTTTGTTAAAACCTTCATGACGAGTCTGACTCATTGAAATACGGCAAGGGGTTAACTGTTATACAAGGAAAAAAGGAGGTATCACCAAATACTAATATTCGATCAGATACCTATTTACACAAGAATGTCGATGTTCTATTAGTGTCTTGTAGTTTTGACCGCCGCTGTACAATCTGGAAACCTGTTCGATCGTGGACAAAAAATATCACACGAATCGATTTCCACAGGGTGCCAATAAACGTTGAAATTTCGACAATAAAAACGGGGGATTAGGATGGTAAAATTCGACGACGTGGAACGGCTTGTACGTGAATTCGTAGTAGATCCCCCCCATTAAGTTGTGTAAGGGGGACACGATTCCCGAAAGAGAAGAAGAAGAAAAAAATTGAATAAACTTTCATAAAAGAAAAAAAAGGAAAGGAAATGATAGAGATCGTGCGTAGTTATGTGCCACAGTAGTTGGCAGAGAGGTGCTACATTTGACACCTCGGCTCCTCTGTAAAGAGTTGTCAAACCACTGCCGTCACCGGTCCGTGGGCCCACGGTTTCGTGCATCGGAAAAGATGTTTAGAGACAACAATTTCCATAAGGAAGCCAAGTGACAAACACCATAGAAAATATATGCCGGTCGCGCGCGACACTAAGAAATTGTTTACGCCTGAAATTAGGAACTACGTTCCAGCTAGCCCCTGTGTCACACGTACCACACAAGTTTCAATTATCATCGATTAAGCAACGCCGTGCCATGTTGTTAGACCATCCGTCTAAATATACAGTTAATAACCAAACTATTCGATCGCCATGCCGCGCGTCACACCAATATTATGCTTCATCGCTGAGGGATTTACACTGAATCGAAAAAAAAACTAGTGACACTCTGGATTCTCTTTGTCTGAAAATTAGATTACGGATTTATCGTGACTCTCATTAATGTTTAGAACAATTAGTTCGCAACATGACGTGAAACAAAATTTTGAAGAAATTACGACTGATGAGAAATTACAAATGCTTGAATATTAATTATAAACGAATCAAATTTGATTTCATCTAAAAAGAAAAAGCGTGGCATTCATATTTGTTAGACTTTGTTATAATGTTCGTGATGAGTTTGACTCGTTAAAATTTTATTTGTTCGTTTCTCGGCATCCGCGAACATTCGATTTCGCGTGGTAGGCAAATCCTTCCGAAGGACACTGCCAAGGAAACTGGATTCTTATCGCAGCACGAGTTACTTATTACTCGTTAATTGGGAGTTAATGAAATTCGACTCTCAACAGGTTTCGCTGTTTCGCCGACTAAAATGTGCCCGAAAGGTTTGTGATTCCTCGTTCTTTATTTTTTTGCTCGTCCGCGCAGTCTCTTGCTGATCGATGCGACTAACAAGGGAGCTGAACCTGAAAATTCTTATTCCTTTTGAATCTTTCGTGATCGTAGGTAGGTTCGACACAAATATCTCAAGACTTTTACCTATTTCGTGCGCCGGTAATTAACGGGTGAAGTCGTATAGAATGGGGTGTACAAGATCCGTTTAAACGAAAAACGAAATCTGAGAAGAGAATATTAATTCACGAATAACGATAGGTATTGTTCTTTACGACTAGACTGCGAATTTTTATACAAAATCTACGAGAATACTTGAGTAACGGGAAAGAGATCATATAGAAATTTAATTCATGAATAATGATGTTGTTCTTTACAACTAGACTGCTGATCTTTATGCATTTATGAAGAAATTAGTTGGATCAAAAATATAAAAACAGTAATAGATATATTGTTAATGCTGTTTTCAACGTAACAAAGTCGTTAAAGGATGGAATCAATTTTTATTTTATCCCTGCTTCTAGTTTACTTATATAATAACTACCTTTTATTAATCTGGGTTTATTCTATTTTTAACGGGAATGCATTACTTTAATTATTTTTAAATTACTTTACTTGCTTGCAATATTTACTAACTTGATATCATTTCAGACGAAAATTTCTTATTAGTTTTGATGGATACTCTTAAAAAAGATATGTAATAACTTTAATATCCTTTAATTGACCTCGTGATTTGATCATGTTTCAATCAATCACATTAGGTTCGGATTGCACTTAACGATATTTCAGAATCAGAGTTTTAAGATATAATTACTGTTCTTCATGAGAAGAATTCTCATATGGGAGGAACACGATGATAAAAAGTTTCTACGAAAATAGGTTCAGTACTATTATAACAAGCCGAGTGAGTTCGGGTAGTTAGAAAAATTGGTTTACTACAATGATGCAATCAAAATTTTTGAAAAAACTTGCAAATTGTCAGAATTCCAGAGAAAATATAATACTAAAATTTGTATTTTCCAACTTTTTTATGTGAGCTTACATGAAAAATTTAGAAAACACGATTCGCAGATTTGTATCAAATAAAGATATGCTGAAAATTTCATCAAAATCGGTCGACGTTGTAATTAGCTACAATTTTCGGCCTGTAACTGCAATAAATCTAAGCATTTTTACATCTTTCAATGCCTGTCGTTTCACATGTGGCCATTCAGTATCAAAATACACTTAAAATCAATTATCGTTATTATCGCCATCACGATCTACTATCAAAATAGAAAATCATTGTTTACGCTAAAAAGTCTTAGCCTTTTCAGTTCAAGTGAATATAAATACCCAAAGATTAGGCACTTCTACTCACTAATCTTATTTATGGTTAATCGGTGACAAGTCCCATGTACATTGATGCTGGCCAATCAGTGTCAATTCGTCGAAGTCATCGTAACTGCGTTCGATTTCATAAAAACCGATTGAGCTCGATTTTTCTAAAAATTACGATAGTCTTTTAGCTTTTTCGCATGTTGAAGAAATATACTGATTGAAAACATTCACCTCTTCGTTATATAAATCAGATGTTAATTTTTTAATACTTCCTAACATGAGTTTGCATCATGTGCACGAATCGACAATCAACTTTTGGGGCAAACTAATATTTATTTAGGAATATTAAAGGAACACATTCCGAGAGAAACTTTTTGGACAACCTAATATGATTTCTCGTAGAATAATATTATAATAATTTCGAAAATCGAAGTGGTAATATCTGGTGAACCAGCCTGCCTGTGCAGAAATTCCAATTATCAAATTTCTTTCGTCCGCCACTGTATTGTCTTCGGGCTCACGAATACGAAGTACATATTTGTCTCTGCGTTCTCCATCCGCCATGTTGAACTACTATCCGGATCTCCCATTAGCTGGCAAAGGTTTCGCAAGACCGGTTAGGACGATAGTCGCAGCCGGACATTCTACTCGGTATTCTCCTGATTTAGTTGCGTTGCTATTCCCCGAGCAGTCGGCTTTCTTCCAAATAAGCGGCGTATCAGACCGGGGAACCATCGGTCGATGAAAACACCGGACTTGCAATTTGTGCAGTGTTCCTGTTAAGCTTCCACCTTCCTCGAACAGCAAGATAAGTAAACGTCCTAGTTCAACTAAAAATCAGGAATTCGACAGTAATGTCTGCCGTGGAGAGGATTCCGGTGATGCTCGACGCTTAACATAAAACCCTTATCAAACCAATTTGCCTCTAAAACTTGTTCGCATGTTTTATGACCGCCGCGCCGCGCCGCACCGCGCCTCTTGCGAAATCGTGCCTCTACTGAAACCCAGACTCAGGTGTATAAAAAGCAATTTTCGAAACGTGTACAAATTTTATGCGACCGTTGGTCTGCGCTAAATCTATCATCATTTTATTCTTCGGCTTTATAAGCGTCTTCTAGACCTTTGAATTTCATATTTTCGTATCTTCATTTGTGTTCATCGATTAATCAGGAATATTATACATGTATATGTATATTCTAAGCAGAACTTGAATGAAACTTTAAACTTTTACAAATAAAAGTTATTTTGTAAACTTTGAACTTTTTAATTATTTCTTTTCAGTTTTAAGTTAACTTTGTGCACTAATAAAAATACAGAGATGTAGTACATAATAACAGTTAATAATTATAATTTTCATATTTTTTGTGCAAATTTTCAGCTGATTATTTCAAATTGTTCTTTACTTTACTTTCTATGAAATTGTGAACGATTTTAACGG
This sequence comes from Lasioglossum zephyrum, assembly GCA_028455615.1. NCBI lineage: Eukaryota > Metazoa > Arthropoda > Insecta > Hymenoptera > Halictidae > Lasioglossum > Lasioglossum zephyrum. The sequence continues at coordinate 13,499,128 of CM052329.1, read as the reverse complement.
TGACTTAATTGTTATTAACGGGTTCGCAGATTCCGGGTCTGAGAGCGGATCACACAAAGCGAGCGTGGGTGGTAATCGAGGATCAGGCAGCCATAAGAGCAGCGGTGGTTCCGATGGAAAGCCAACCAGGGTCCGCACAGTTCTGAACGAGAAGCAACTTCACACTTTGAGAACTTGCTACGCGGCAAATCCGCGACCGGACGCGTTAATGAAGGAGCAGTTGGTGGAAATGACGGGTCTCAGTCCACGTGTGATTAGGGTATGGTTCCAGAATAAACGTTGCAAGGACAAGAAGAAAACGATCGCGATGAAACAGCAGATGCAAGAGAAGGTGAGCACGGAATTTTCGAGATTCACTCATTCTTTAGGAGACTATGTTCAGGTTTGTAGGACATTTTTCTTTCGACAATTGATCGTTCGTTGTGGCGCATAACTATAGAACCACTCAAATTTTCAAGGGTTTTCAATATTTATATGTATAACGTGTAATGATTCTCAAATACAAACAGTATTCTGTGAAGATAGTTGAAAAGAGTTTAAAAGAGACTAAAAATATTATCCATTATACATATAGACTGCGGATCCTTGTGCAAAATAAAAATGTTTTGCATTGATCGTTTGACAATTGATCGTTCGTTCTGGCGCATAACTATAGAACCACTCAAATTTTCAAGGGTTTTAAATATTTATATGTATAACGTGTAATGTGATTCTCAAATACAAACAGTATTCTGTGAAGATAGTTGAAAAGAGTTTAAAAGAGACTAAAAATATTATCCATTATACATATAGACTTCGGATCCTTATGCAAAATAAAAATGTTTTGCATTGATCGTTCCTTCTGGCGCATAATTATAGAACCACTCAAATTTTCAAGGATTTTAAATATTTATATGTATAACGTGTAATGAGATTCTCAAATGTAAACAGGATTCTGTGAAGATAGTTGAAAAGAGTTTAAAAGAGACTAAAAATATTATCCATTATACATATAGACTGCGGATCCTTATGCACAATAAAAATATTTTGCATTGATCGTTCTACAATTGATCGTTCGTTCTGGCGCATAACTATAGAACCACTCAAATTTTCAAGGGTTTTAAATATTTATATGTATAACGTGTAATGTGTGTGATTCTCAAATACAAACAGTATTCTGTGAAGATAGTTGAAAAGAGTTTAAAAGAGACTAAAAATATTATCCATTATACATATAGACTGCGGATCCTTATGCAAAATAAAAATGTTTTGCATTGATTGTCAGAAGCCGGGATAACATAAAAATTGATATTATCCCTTAACGACTTTATTATATTAAAATCAACAATATAACACTCTTGTTGTTTTAATCTTTCTAAAATCTTTTACTGTTTTATATTTCGCACGACCAATTTCCTCATAGATGCATAAAGATCCGCAGTCTAATGATAACATATTAAACACGTCGTTCATCGAGTTTGAGGAGTGAATAAAAGAAAACGATGATCATTTTCTTAAGGATCGAATAATACTTCACTCTACAACCAACAATTTAATGAATCGCGGTGTTGTTTATTACAGGATGGTCGTAAATTAGGCTTCGGAGGAATGCATGGCATTCCTATGGTGGCTAGTAGTCCCGTGAGACACGAGAGTTCCATAGGAATGACGCCACTCGAGGTGCAAGCTTATCAACCGCCGTGGAAAGCACTTTCGGATTTCGCTCTCCACACTGATTTAGACAGGCTAGATCCAAACACACCATCTTTCCACCATTTGGTATCGCAGGTAAATATAATTAGAGCTACTACCATCTTTTATACTATTATTTTATACTATTGGTGATTGTGGAGAAAAAAGTAATTGCTGTTATAGCTTCGAAGCTTCAAAATCTTCGATGTTCGAAGGAAAGTAACAGCCCTAGTTCAGTTGTTCTGCAATTTCACCGTAAAAAAAAGAAAACTTCAGAGCCGGAATTAGCCGCTTCGGCGCCTGTGGCAACAACCTGGCATGCGCCCCCTATGTAGTATAATGGGAAAATATATTAAACTCAAATATTTTTCCATATCGTATAATTATTGCCAATGAATGAAACATACATATAAATGTATATAAGCCTTTACAAAATTTTTGGTAATAGATTATTCATATCGAAACTTTTCTAGACTTCGCTTCTGCAAATAGATTGATTATTTCATCGTAATTGAGGCGGGTTGCTATTTCTTTCTCAGTTGACAAAATAGACATATTCGCCAAATGTTCTTGACCCAAAGAGGAGCGCAGATATGATTTAATAAGCTTCAGCTTGCTGAAGGAACGTTCGCATGTAGCCGTCGTCACTGGCATGCACAACAATATTCTCAAAGCTGTGACTATGTTAGGATATACATTTTCAAACGATAATTCGTATATTTTCTAATAATTCGCGCCTTTGCGCTGCACGTAAATCAAAAATTTGGCATAACGCCACCACGAGATCTGCGTGCGTTGCGCCCGTGGCAGGTGCCACCTTCGCCACGCCTTAGTTCCGGCACTGGAAAACCTAACCGATTGGAAAATGATTAGAAAATGCTATAAGGTGAATCGTTTGTTTTCAGATGCACGGCTACGATCTTCATAGTGGGCCACCACAGTTACCACCCCCAGGGATGCTCGGTGGACCTATGAACGACGGTGGAGGCGGCGGGGGTGGTGGTCCTCTGCCACCTCCTGGGCCCCATCATCCTAGCAGCGGTGGGCCAGACATGGGACAGCATCCTGACAGTACCGACAGCTACGTAACTTATCTTGAAAGTGACAGTGACTCCCTTCACCACGATACAGGAAGTCCATAGTGTTGTGCAGTGTGGCCAGAACGAAAGTGTCTTCGTGGTCTTCTTTTAATAAGTGCTTGAAGAGAATAGTAGTCTGCGAGAACAAATAGGGTGGAATACACAAATGGAACCGAATGAAAGTTGTCTCGAAATTCATTAGGCTCTTCCCGATAATAGCTTGACCCTTTCGCGCCTGTTGCTATCACGAACGCGCACCATGGATGAAATTTTCCTTAATCGAGGAAACGACAAACGTCTTTTCAATTAACTAACGTTTTCAAGATACGACAGCTGAATAGTTTAAACAAATTATAGTTCGATGAACAGACAACAGAAAGTCGCTCAACGTTCGAATGTGTTTCACTGCAAATCCCTGTAGTAATATTACAGGCATGGATCTTTTCATTGGATATTTTCATTGAAACAATTTCGCGGCGTTTCGCAGGTCGAATCTTTTGAAATTTGAATTATCTGCAATTGAAACCCCAGGCAAATTATACCGCGGCGATTTGCTACGTCCTGTACCAATGTATAGAACTTCGAATTTTATTTCCCTAAATTAATATATTGATAAAAGAAACGAGTGTCCGTTATCTTTCAAAGTAATATTTAAGAGTATGTATATTAAAACCGAAATACAGTACAGTCCCAATCTAAGCCGATTCTCGATTCTGTACCGTAACATAGCATTTTAAATAATGCAATAAGTTTTGAAAATTTTGGAAATTAAATCACTAAATACTTGAAATTATATCGTGTTTGGTGTGCTTTTAATCAGAAAAATGCTAAAAATTAGTTGGTGGAAATCCCATAAGGAAAATGACGAAAAATAAAAAAGATTTTTAATTAGATTAGTAGTGGTTAACACTGGGGCAGCTCAAAATGAAAGGAATAGGCGAACTGATATAGAACGGTCACCTGTGTCGCGCTTAGATCGAGACTTTACTGTACTTTGTATTTTCATCCTTCGAAAAGTACTTGGTACATCAGTGTGCATGCGAATGAAACAATGATTCCGCTTAAAACAATCGTACAGCGAATAATATAAATGATTTCTTAAATGTTTTGGTAACAATATACGATTACAGATTGATTTTCAACATTGACAAAATGTGTCGCCGTTTTTGTTAACAGCGAAATGACTTTCCCGAATATTTCCGTATGCGTGAAATGATACATACAGATACTTCGTAATAATTCCAAAAATTATTTATTATCCTAACAGTATCGCATTAGTTTCATAGAAAGCTATTCACCCAACAGAAGGATATTATACAACTGCGTGAAACTTTCGATTGTATAAACGTCTGTTATGTTTCAATATTTTTATAACAGTCATTTAATATATTTAAATATTGAAACACATTTAGGTATTTTTTATTATAATAACGTATTTTAAATAAATAAATAACAGTCGAACACGAAGTTTTCCATTCTTTCTTGAACTTCATTTCGCGTTCCTCTTCGATTGTTCCGCGAAAATTACAGAGTATACACTCCTGCGCGAAAGGGTTGAGGAAAACCAATTTTTCTCGGGAAACGAAAAAAAGAAGACAAAAGGAAACTGTAACAAAGCGAGAAATAATTTGCAGAAACACGAGCTTATTGTAAACGGAGGATCGAAGCGAAAGTGGAGAAAAATTATAATTAGAAATTATTGTAAGATATGCAATTATGAAGTCTTACGTGTCCGAAGCGCTTCGATCATATTTCGAAACGATTTCTGTCGATAATTGTTTGAACACGTTATTTTGTCAGAAGAATGTAAGGGGGTTACGCTCAATGTTTCACAATGAAAACGCGTTTATACGACGAACAAGAAAAATTGGACGCGTTACGACTATGTAGTTTTGTTCAAGAGAAATCTTACTCAGGTAGAACGTGTGTAAACGAATCATCAAACGGTACGCGACGGTCGAATTTCTCGAAGCACATTACTAGAATCCGGATGTTTATGCACGATAAATATATATGAAAAATATCCAAATATGCAGTGGAAACGTACAACATTAACAATACAATTTACGATTATTAATTCGAGTTACAGTAAATGACAAGCATTTTTTCCAAATTGGATTGTGTTAATTGACGACGCATTTCCATAAAAATGAATTTATTTAATCGGTGCATACTACTAATATTTACTCCAATTGGTTTCCGACACATCTATCGGATCTTGCGCGAATTCATTGTTTAAAATATTTTAAATTTGTATTACTTTCGTTTCCTATAACAGCAATTACTTTTTCCTTAATTTTTTCTCCACAATCACCGGGTATGTTTTTTAAATGATTAATATATTTCATACATGTATATTCCCATAGAAACATTTAACGGCAAACACACAAATATATTTTCAGAATTGTATGATCATAAAACATATTTCTGCCGAGGTTCGATTGCCCTATCTGCTTTTTATAAAAATATGCATCTTCATAAACATCCGGAGTCTATATATTACTATTCGATCGTTTTGTTGTAAAACGATAATAATTGTCTGTAAGGAAACAAACGAGAAAATGATGTAAATCAATGTAATATTTTTCAAATGATCCCTGAGTTAAATGCACTGAAACACCGAATAATCAAACGATACTGAATTAACGTCGAAAAAGAAGAAGAAAACGGAACTAGGATAATTTGCAAAGTTTATAAAGAGAAAATAGTGAATTCATTAAATTATTTCGCTGCTGAAGCTTCTAAGCAAAAATCTTACTCGCGCGATGAAATTGAGAAACGAATTGATAGAAACCCTAGCAGCATTTATGGTTGGAAAATGGTTGGTTGTTTTGTCGACAAATACACAACACGGTATGATAATATTCCATTGGCCCAACCAATGTTTGCTAACATTTAAATAACGTGCGTCTTGCTGACGTTAGAAATGTAGCTACAACTAAAAACTTGTTAATTGTTATATTATAAATTGATTATTTTGTTTTCCTGTATATTATTATATATTATTTGTATATTCGCAATTTGTTACTGATGCGCCCACTAAAGTATTATTATATGCAGCCTTGGAATTTATTTATTTCTCTAATTTTTACATTTTCCGAGGGGAAGACAATTCCGGACAAGGCCCAACAAAATGCCAACCATAAATGCTACAGTAAAAATCCGAATACTTTCCGAGGTTCAAGGTCCTGATTCTTGTCTAGGCCTACTCCCTCCACTGACTGTCAACGCTGTGGCGGCGACTATTGTTGTCGGCTCGGATATATCTGTCCTTCTCTATGTTCGACTCTCTATTGTAGTCTCCCTCGGCGCGGTCGGAGCGGTAGACGCAGGCATAAATCAGAAAAGCAAGTCAGGTTGCGATTCTTGTCTGCTCAGTGAACAGCCTCCTAGACAAGAATCAAGGGATTACTGTACTAGGGAACGATCGAATAAAAATCAACTTCCTGACCGAAAATTAGCCTGGTTAGGCAACAAATTCCGTGACTAGAGATCAATGGATAAACTAGAAAACCATCAGATTCGTTTGTTCAATATTTATACACATTCAGTGAGTCTCGAGTGATGCGGTGCAATAAATGTAGTAAAATTACCTTAGATCGACACTCGGAAACGTATACAGTTTTGTTAATAACGAAACGTATCAGGGAATAAACATTAAAGTATGTAGATCGAATGATGTCGTCGAAAGGATTTGTAATCGTATCGAAACTTCTGTTTCACACCGAAATCTAGCGATTATGTTGAAAGTTAATACGCGATGTCGTATTTTTCCCGCTATGGCCCATCTTTGTTTGTTCTCCAGCTTTATTTAGCTCGTATAAATGACCAAAGAGCGGTTTTATTGCTGAGAAAGAGAGAAAAAGGGCGAGAGAGAGAGAGCGAGCGAGAGAGAGAGAATGAACAAATAAAATGAAAGAATGAACAAATAAAATGGGAGAACGATGCAGTATCGTCGACAGAGTTGGGCAAATCTGTTGTATAAAGAAAATAAGGAAATCAAAATGGAAGTAATGTGTGTTTGTTCGTGATAAATAAAATATTTATTTGAAGAACATTTCGTTTGTAGAAGAACAACCTTTTTGTTATACGATTGAAATTTCATTGAAAAGATCAGATGTTTTCGTTATTTGAATAGCCCCGTCTTTATCTTTCAACAATGTTATCGAATTTCTCGTGCACATACGAACAATACGTTGTTTACTTAAATTGATGTAGTTACGATAGTTTAATTTATTTATTTCTTCATCCCGTCTATATGCAGGATGGTTCATCAGATATTACCACCACGATTTTTGTCATTATAATTATTCGTAGCGAAGAATGTTTATACATATAAGGTTGAATGGTTTCGAGAGATGCATACTTTGGTGTTGTGAGTTTATGTAGGTGGACGCGTAGAAGAGATACGAAGGTCATTACTATGTCTTTTTTAATGAGAACCCTAATTTTAAATGGGATCCTATCCTAACCCTATCCTAACACTTTACCTACCAGAAGCCTATTAAAAGGATTTTTAATAATTGTGCAATACCAAAAGAAAGCATAGAAATCATCTTTTACATTGCAAAACTAAGTTATTTTATATTTCTTTTACATTGCGAAACTATTAAATTTTAGTATTTTCTATACAATTTCAACCACGTGCAATTTTCGAAAAAACTTCTTTTCACACTTGCGTTAATCAACATTTTTCTGTGAAACAGACAAAAATGAATAAGAAGACGGTAACCAACTCTGATCGTCCGACTGTGTTATAGAGAATAAAGGAAAGACCCATTTTATCTAATTCATAATATCGATACACAAATAGCCGAGTCACGTATAAACGATAAAGAAAAAGGTAATATCGGCGATAGCACGTTATTCCCAATTTACGTTGTAAGTTTTCATGTAAACGCAAGTGATGTATATAAATTCAATTAATACCAAAGTGTGCGGAGCTTCATGTGAATACGGTAACGCACTGAATTGTAAATAATAATTCCATCCCCTATCCCTGCCCCTTATTTTTCATTGTCGTTAATTAGCGGATCGTTCTAGTGGTGATTCGTTTCGGTGTTTGTATAGAATCGTTCCACACCGCTCCTCTTATGTGATGTACTTGTACGAAAGGGAGAACATCATAGACTTAAAGTTTTCGTAATCTATTCGGATCGTCTTCGGATTTGTATGATATTTCTATACCGGCGCACACGTAATAAATTGTCCAATTAAAGTGCACTGGTTTATCAATTCACTTTCTAACACCCTATCATGAATTTATTATTTTAACCTTTGACTACGCTCGTTTTCTACGCTGTTAGTGCACAATGTTGATCCAATGTTGATCAATGGTGTTCCTAGAACTACTCTATTAACATTGCATTAAATACATATTATGGCATCTGATCTTAACAGACATCCCTATAGCGTTATTATAGTACTAGCACGTTGCTATCGAAAAGCCATCTTCAACGTAATAAATGCGGAAGCTTATGCAATTCTATATTAATTTTTAATATCTTTAACCCCTTTCCCTATAATATCTTATCCGACTCCTGATGAAGGTTCTGAAGAGAACCATTTAAACCAAAATTCTATTCTGGTTTTGTTAATGTACAGCTCTTGAAAAACATATACATATATTATATACAGTGGTTCGTTACAGCTGAATCATGGGCGCCTGAAATATCGAAACGTACAGGTATTTAAAAAAAATTGAATATTGCATTGTGATCCAGTTCTGAGCTATATTTAAAGTTTCAAGTCTCTAGCTCATCGAAAAATGGTTTAAAATTCGATTACAAGATTTGACAGAACAGGGCAAGCTAATATAAGCGTGGTAATGAAACATAAGGTGTCTTAATCATATATGTAAAGCAATCTGTAGTGTTTTTGACAGGTAAAATGTATTTTTGTCGTCCTTCGTTTTCGCGGTCCTTCCGAGCGAGTGTCACCGATGATTTACGACCGCTACTCATGATCGGCGTACGCCTCTTTGTTTATGGTCGGCACGAGCGGCCAGTGTTTCTGTCCTTTTCTATGGTCGCACCGTCAACGCGGTCACGAAAGAATAATACACATCTGTGCCGTAGGTACAAATCGAGGATTAAACAGAGATCAAAGTTAGTGTTGCAGCAAACTCGCGAGTTCCATTACTTTCAATATCCATTGATTGTTTAGAGTCAGAACCGTATTTTTTGAGATATCTCAGAAAACAGAAGTCGAAAAAAATTCAATTTTTTCTAAATTGTATGTTTTTAGTGGGAAATGTAGTCGCGCAAGAAAATTTTAACAACAGTTTTTTGTTTAAACAATATATTAAAAATTTGATATTTCTCTTATTTATTGTTAGTCCATTATAATGTAACGTCGCTCGGATAGTTTTATTTAAAGATCACGTGTGAAATTGGCATGAGAAGAGAATGGAAGAAATGAATCGCAACGCACGTTTATCGATCTTATAATTAATTTATTTGTTCAAAATTAAAGTTAAGAATTGAAAACTAAAATTTGTTCGTGACTCGTTTAAGGCGATCGCTCGCCCTCTTAAGCCACATCTGAATGGCTGTCTCTGTCTCTTTGTGGCTCTTGCTGGTTTTTGCCTTCTCTGCAGCACCTTGAATAAAAATTCCTTTGTTTATAGATTTGTTGATGAATTATTATAACAATAATACTAAAACAAGGGTAATAATTACATATAATGAGCTTCGCCACATTAGTATGTTTAAAGGGTTTCTTGCCTTTCCTTCCTAGCCAACTATATCCCAACGCCAATTCGTCGGTGATTAGCGTTGCGAGAACCCGTCTTACGAATTCATAGCAACTTGAGCCACCTATTTTGTACACTTCGTCAACCTGAAATAAAAAGTTGTTGATTCTATTAACTAAGAACTAACATTCTATTAACTAATCGAAAATGAAAGATCATTATCAGTTATTTTAAATGTATTGTAAATTTCGCTTACTCCATCATAGAAATTATCGGTACTGTCTAACAATTCTATAAATTCTGCAAAATGTTCCTCCGTGTTTAGGGGGAATTGTAACCCCCAAAATCGTTCGAAGAAGGGAGGAGTTCTGAGATGTGTTGGAATTCCCGTGTGAATGTCTTTATTTGACTCTAACTGCTGCAGAACGTCGGTCAACAGATTCTGGATCGCAAGGTTCTGCTGTATTATTAGTTTCATATGTTCGTCTCTTCTGCAGCAGCCCTTGCAGCAATACGTATCATCTGGATTTCCTATTGATCGTTTGTTAGATATTATATCTTTCAAAGAGAATTTATTTATATCTAAAATATTTTCCTTTTCTTACCACTACTGCACTGCTGCTGCTGACTTTCATTTTCTTCAACATCTCTATTGGCTGGCATCGACTCTTCGTCGCCGTGCGTTAACATCAACTCTTCATCGATGAGATGTTCAGTTACTAAAAATAAAATATATTTTCATGAAAAAGATGAATTCTCGAGTGTGTCAAGATTACCAAAATTGTTCGAGATTCTCGAAAATATCAGGGTTTTCAGTGTTGTAAACCTGGGTCAGGCACGGTGTAGTAAACCTTGGCCTGACTCATTACCTTTATTGCTAGTGCAATTGGGTAGATGGCAGACTTAGCATGGTCCGAAATCTGCCATCCAAATCGTTTTTTTTCATGCAATAAAACATCTGTTTCGTCTTAGGACGGAACATTCAATACTTAGTCGTCGTTATAAGACTCGCTTTAAGGGGGTAGCCTTCTCATTTCTCTGTTATGCAAAGATGGGTTTTTAAATAGTCAAGAACGCTAGATGAAAGATCAATCTAAGCCGCGATCGCCCTCGAAAGTCCTATTTTTACGTTTACGAGGCGTAATTTGCATCATTCAGCAGCATGTGGCTGTTGCAGCTTTATGAAAAGAGCTACATATGCAGCTGTATAGATACATGTAGCTATGTGCCCAAATACATACCACTCGTTCTCTGTTTTTTGATGCTCGGGAGTATATCCTGAATTTCCTCATCGGACGAGTCCTCGCTATTTGATGACGGCGACAGCGGCTCAATTTTTCTTTTAGAACACCCCGCCTTCATCTCCGACCGCTGGTTACCTATGTCCACCATGACTTTGGCCTTTACTTTGGCTTTTGCATAATCATCTAGAAACGTTACATAATTATGATTTTAATTGCACATTTCTGGTGTATAACTATTACTTTATCTTACCGAAAGTGCAATTTCTGAACATTTTCACAGGATGTTGTGACCATAAAGCATTCTTCTCCTCGCATCTTTTTATAGCGATACGTAATTTCTTTTGTGGTATAAGAGGCCAATAGCATTTGTTTCCCTCTATCCAATTTGTGGGCACTATCTCCACGGTGTTGTCCTCCATGAACTGAACCACGGTCCATGTTTGATCCTCCATTATACGTATTTTCTAAGAATTGAAAAGTGTAGTAAAATTTATTTGACATGACTGAATAGTAAATACTACAATTAACGGTAAAACAACGGTAATGGTCAAAACCTTTACTTTTTCAACAATATAAGTCATAAATGAAGTAGATGTTTTTCCTTCGCGAAAGACTTGTGTCGAAGGCCGCCTGACCTCGTGCAGCGAAGATTTTCGGAAACTCGCGGTTTATGATACCCCAACCACGCCCAATGTTTTATTGCACGTCGCACATTAGTGCAAAATCCCCAAGACGTGGCAATAATTCGTTTACTATGGTAACGTCATTTTAAAAAATCCATGTATTAAAATACATTACAGTATTAATACATCGATTTTCTCTAAGTTTAGAACTGAACGTAAATATGAACGTTACAATCCAAAAAAGTTTACGACTTTTTGTGGCTTTCCGAATAATAATTTTTTTTCGGATCCATATTTATTAAGCTAAAGATTTTTAAAACTAAGAAAAAAACACTACC
>CM052329.1:13371166-13487379 GCA_028455615.1 Lasioglossum zephyrum | reverse complement strand
TGGACAATCTATCTAATATTGTGTGTCCATGTTTGTTGCAATTCAATAGTATTTGTCGGTATATTACTATACCTTTAAACTTTCAAATAGTGCTAAAATATTAATGAAGCGTCTTGTGCCGATCGTCATTTCGATTTCCGATTGTTACTTCGACTGGTGAAGCATATTGTTATACATTACTCGTACATTGTATCAGCAGACACGACACCGCAACAATTCTTACATTTTGAGTACTTTCCAGAACTGTTTTATTTCTTGTATGAATACACTTAACGAGTCAGCTAGATCTGCTTTGAGCCGATATCGATTACAGTCTGGAATCGTACCGTGCGAACTGAAGGCGGGCATTCTGGTGTTCGAACGACCCTCGAAACTGAATGTGCTCTTGATCTACATCGAATTGGACAGCACATCGTCACAGTACATATCAAGCCTTATCGAAAATAGTTGTATGGTATTCTATTTGCGCGGTGTGCCGGCACAATTCAAGGACAGATGGAAGGCACACCATGACGTCGTTATAAAGGGCAGTAAATTGAGGGATGTTATAGAGGGCAGGTCGATCGCACTTATGTGGCGTAGGTGTAGTATTCTGGTATTCACCAGACTACACGCTCGCTATACATACCTGCCTTCCTTTGACAAAATTCCCGGCTACTATCGCCGTTCATTATTGTCAATCGATTTTGTCTTTACTGTAAAACATTTTGGCAGAGTTCAGCCACATACAGTATTCAAACGAATGAATATTTACCATGTGTCCAAAAATCAATATTAACCTACAGCGCTCCGATGCACAGTGGTCCAAACGGCCGATTTAGGAGTGCAAAACTCAAAAAACCAAACACGGAGTAGGCATTTTATCTATTCCTTACATCAACACACATGTTTGTAAAAGTTAAAATCGACAATATTACTTCTCAATATAATTAAATCAATATAATCTTGTTTTAATTGTTATTATTTTGTGTTTTTTATTTGTATTATTATTGTTGTTGTTGTAAATTTCATTTCTAAAAATTATACTTTTGTAAAAACAAAGAATTGTACACAAATTTCTCTTTTCTGTCATTTTAAATTAAAACTGGCATTACAAATTGAAATACGTTGCTTCCTCTGCGCTATTTTAAGAAAAAAAATATTTTAATAAACTTACGGAACTCTATTAACCTTCGTTATACTTACTTAATGTGTATAGAATACATGTAACACAGAATTATCGATTGTTAGAAGCGTTTAGACATTTGCACTCCTAAATCGGCCGTTTGGTCCACTGTGCGTTGGTTGCACTGCGGAACCGTTATAAGGTAAGTGATAACTCCGCTCGGACTGCAAAGGGTTAATTGAATAAAAATTATATCATGGGCCTAAAGGACGGTGCCTAGTTCTGCGGGGTTGAAGCGAAATACGGAAGTAGAGTCGAACTTTAAAAGCTTAGACCATATACATATACAGTTACGCACATATAATTGATCACACACATTTTAAATTAGAATGACTTTTTTATGAATGGACCAAATGACTTCAATTTCTCTGTAAGGCTAGAAGGATTAGTTTAGTAAATGACGTATAATAAATATGAAATACAATTGTGGTGCCGGGAAGTCGCGATTAAGTAGTACGGCGAGACAACAACTTCGGGAAGGTTGTATCGGCAAAACACATTCTAAGCGTTACGGCGAGGCAACAACCTCCGAGAGTTTAACTCAGCCAAACGTATACAGGGTGTCCCAAAATTCGTGTAGTTCCCGTAAATGGGAGGTTCCTTGGGTCATTTGAAGCGACATTTTCCTTTACAAAAATGGCGTCAGCGGCTTTGTTTAGGAGTTATTAACGAAAAACACGGACCAATCAGAGCGCGGCTATAGCGAACGGAGTCCGACTCAGCGACAGGTCCCGCTTAGCGTGGCGGCGCCATTGGCTGAGCCAGAATCAATCCGTTGTAGCCGCGCTCTGATTGGTCAATGTTTTTCGTTAATAACTCCTAAACAAAGCCGCCGACGTCATTTTTGTAAAGGAAAATGTCGCTTCAAATGACCCAAGGAACCTCCCATTTCCGGGAACTACACGAATTTTGGGACACCCTGTAGTATAAAAACTGCAGACATTACCCCGGACAGACAGAAAGAAATCATTACTAACTTCAATAAAGTTCGACAAGTATATTCGCGTGATTGGTGTCAGCCCTCTCCTGAAAATCCGATCCTGGAACGAGACTGTTTAGAACCCATATACAATCATTGTTAAAACCCGTCCGGGGCACAACACAATGGTAAGAATTGATTTTTAGGATAAATTTAATTAACCGTATTTTAGGGTATTATATTAATTTAAGAGTACATTATATTTGTAAAATAAAATCAGATGTTACAACCAAAAGACAGTATTATAACAAACTAGTTTTATTTTCTGGCAACTAAAAATAATTTGTTTTAATTAATTCGATACATAACATTTATACCAACAGTTTAACGCATAGAGACAAAGTCAGTCTATAATTTACAGAAAGAAAATGTAATTGTAAGCGTGCAACTTTGATATTTACCGCGACAGAACGTAAACAGATAGCAACACCACGCTCGCCTCCAAAAAAAGCTGAAGAACGTTTTAGAGCTCGACTCCCCTTCATGTTTATCTTCGATATTTCGCTTATAAAGTCCACTTTATGCAGTGTCCTTTAGGTCCACACATGACTGCTATACATTTATACAATAGAAATTCACAGAATTCTAACAGAATAGTCTACAAGATCGACATCCGTCACTAATGTGCGATCGTCACATGGTGCCTTCCATCTGCCGATTTTCTGCCCTCGAGTTCGGCCGACACACCGTGCTTGGATACATATACTGATTCTTACCGGAAATAGATGTAAGGTATTCTGCTGGAAAGGTGTGCTGTCGAATTCAAAGCAGTCTCAGACTAATTTGCTTAATGGATAACTTGTCTTAAACACACATGACATAACTAAAACCACAAAACACTCGCGAAATTCACTGAAAGTCGTCTCTGAGCGGTCGTAGGGTAAATGGAACCAAGTCGAGCACGCTCACTGGAAGGTACCCTCGCCTTCCCCCACTCCGTGCTTAGTCACGAAAGAGACGTGTTTAAGACGTATTTAAAACGTCTAAAATCGGACATCTATAAAACGTCTCGAAAAGGCGTTCTTAAGGCGTTTTTCAAGAATGGTAAAAATGACAGTTGTAGGCCGAAAATCATGAAAATTGCCATTTATACCACTATTGATTGTTTATAATTCGTAAATCAATTAACCAATTTCAATGAAATTTTCAAAACGTACATCATTTGTACACATCTTTTAAATTTTCGTTATTGACCCAGCTAAAACAGTTGTAAAAATCAATTTTTTCTATTGTTTTTCACAATTCTGATCGAATGTATTGTTTCAACATACTTATTAGACATAATTTACTAACAGTCTTACAGAGGAATTAAAGTCATTTGGTCCATTCATAAAAAAATTATTATGATCGGTTATGCTCCTAACTGTAGGTTCTGATCCATGCTAAAACTTGAACTGGGAGGCAGCACTGTACAAGGAACGGCAAAACCCGCTGGCGTAAGCACTCTCATATACATATACTTTCTGATCGCAAATTCCCATTCTAAAATGAAAATTCCTAGAAAGTATTCGTATCTCCGTACATGAAAATTGTTTACCTCGTGAGAACTAAGTGTTTCCTAAGTTTTATGTATGAAATCTATAATATTATGAGAATTGCAGTGATCATATCGATGGAAGGTAGCGACAGAAGAGTTGGAGATAAGAGAATATTGTTATCTTGTATGTCAAAGGGAATTTAGCTGTGTGCAACAAAGTCCCCGTTGTCAATCGAATCGAGCGGCTGTGACAGTAATGGAGAAAGTGTGCGTGATGTGAAAGATTTTGAAGTTCTTTGGTCATTTCGTAGATTGTTAGGTCTATTTGAAATCATGGAAGAGGTATTTCAAAACGGGAATTATCAAAGGGAGGCGAATGCAAATATGACCACGACGGAATGGCGGAAAGAGGTAAAGTAACGCTTCGATTGCCTTTCCGTTTTAATTCGTCCGCCAAATCGATATACATCGTTGGATTCTATATTCTTAACTCTAAACAATACCTTTCGGACACTTGTTTAAATTCTTCGTTCATCGGTTGGTTTCTGCAAACGAACGAACTTCAAAGTTATTTCGAAAAAACTTGTTCAATAATGTCGAAAACACATGAGTGTTGCAAGAGAATCGAAATGACGCTCAGTGTTTCTCATGCTCTGTTATTGTTGATAAATTTCAGATAATTGAGAGCTTGTATCTTCTAACGTACACATCTATTTCCAACAAACGATAACTGTATTCTTATTTTAAATACATTCACACGCCAGTTTTACTTGCTTTAATCTTGGTTTGTTTACCAACAGTGTGTTTGTTGTGGAAGGATCGATGAACGTTGTTTAATATTATGTAGTTCCAGTGGAAATACATTGCTTATAGTATTTAAGGAAAGTTACTTTTATTAAAATATATGTAAGTTAAACATGTACATTGTTATGTGGAAGTAGGTCATAAAAGTCAGTACATAAAGTATTTGTTTGAGCACCACTGCACAGGTGTTGGCGGTACTTATAGTTGCGACTACACACGCGATTGTTATCACGTATTTCATAAATGCTTAACGTACTCTATATCTCGGGCCTACATAGTCCGATTAAAATTATGTTAACCCTTCGCACTCCGAATTATTTTTCAATTTTGTTGCCAACAACTCCCTGCTATTTTAAGTGTTCCATTTGAAATTTTCTGCAAAGGACAGTTCCTTGACTGCTACTTGTTTTAAACAATTTTGTTCAGTAATTATTATGGCTTATGAAAATGTTGAAAAAGGCTAGAATATAGATTTCGATACAATATTATACAATTTTCATTTGTTTTGAATTTACAAAGGCTGTTCCCATTTAAAAAAAATAGGATTTTGTTTCATTGAACTTTTTTAAAAGTCGACATAAATTGAATAACGCATAAAAATCCACAGTCTACTAAATATGTTAAATATAGCTCTCAAACTTTGTTGTAATTTGTATTTGTGGAACTTCTATTTGTTTTTAACTAAAAAATAAGATAAGTAAATAAATAAAGAATACGAAGAATAAAACCCATTCTTCTTTCTCTGATGTCGAGTCACACTCAACAAACGAGTGCAAAGAGTTAATAAACTTCAATCTGTTGTACATTTTTATTCCTACTTTTATTTTACAATAACTTAACTTTTCTATGAAACTGATGGTTACTAATATTCTTAATTCGCGATTATTAAAATTGTAAAGATGCTTCCCAGAGGAATTGTTTACCTATTTCTTTGGGTATAGACACATTGTTGTTATGTTGACGAAACAATGTGAAATAGTTATTTCTAGAGCTCCATAAAGCTAGTGTTGATAATATATGTAAGTATGTATATGATAATTTAATTTTTCTACTATGTATCTCAGAATTCGCTACTCGATCATTTGGAGATCTCTATTGTTGAGGCTGAAAAACGAGCAAACGGGGCATTGAATTTAAGAGAGTTTTATATAGTCTACCTCATTGAGACTAAGTGAGTAGTACGTTAGAATTACTGTACTTTATGATAGTTGTTGTTAAATACACAGAGAATTTTTATGTATTCTTGTAGAGATACTGATCCAGGTTTTACTAGAGCGCATGGCCCTATAAGTTCTCTATGGCGTCGATATACAGAATTTGAATTGCTCAGAGCTTATTTGGAGATTTCATATCCATACGTTGTGCTGCCTCCACTACCAGAAAAAAAAGTTCTCTATCCTTGGCAAAAAGTTACCACTGATACGTTCGATCCAGATTTTGTTGATCGTCGTAGAGCAGGTCTTGAGGTACATCTATGTTGCTCACTTTTCTTTCCATTTATTCGTTCACCCATTTATCATTACACATCTATTTAAAAATTTATTATAAATTTCTCTTAAGAATTTTCTTCTGAGGGTAGCATCGCATCCTATATTATCTCGTGATGAGCATTTCATGGGGTTCCTAGAACAGAAGGATGGTTGGAGAGAAAGCGTTAAAGAGACTGGTGAATTATAATTTATTATAATTATAATAAGAACATAGAAGCAAACAATAATTTTATATTTGTTCACAGGATATTTACAATTAGCAGAATCAAAATTAAAAGCTTTGAGCGTAGCAGTGAGATTAAGGAAACCAGATAAACGATTTGAAACAATAAAGAATTATGGAATTGAACTACAGGTATACTAAACATTCAGCGAATTACTGGGCACTAAACTTAAACATTTACAATATTAATTTATTATTTTTCTAGAATAATTTGTGCAATCTTCTTCGGGTACGCGCGCGTTTAGTAGAGAAACAATATAGTTTGTACAAACTACATGCGAATTATGGTCGTGTGTTCAGTGAATGGAGTGCCATAGAAAGAGAAATGGGTGATGGATTGCAGGTACTTTATGTTTCAAGTAGTTAAACATTTTTCAATATCTTTTGTATATAAAAAGTTAAAATGTGATAAGATTTGAACAGAGTTGTGTTGAATTACAATTGAATTGCTTCACGAACTATAATTAGAAAGTAATTCAATTATTTCATAATTCAAAATTCAGTTTCTTCATTCAATTAAACATGAGAAACAAATGAACATGGTATTATTCATATGTGCATATCGTGTAATCAAAATTAAACTTGCTTATTACATTCGTTTCAGAAAAGAATATACATTGTAGAAAGACAGAACAAAATTACTACAGAAAAAAAGTAACACTATCTAATAGGATAGACCTAAAACAAGATCATTCTTCAAATACATTTTATTTCAATTATATCGTATTTCGAATACACTCATGACTTGGCTAATTAGCAATTAAATGAAGTGAAACGGGTTTGGAATTATATAATGCAATTACAATGTATTTAAATTAGCACAACTTTGGGTTCGAACTGTCTCTGTACATAATAAAGCATAATTATGGTATGTCCTATGTATATGTATTGCAAAGCACACTGCATTACAGCCTGTTTTCTTAGAAATCGGGCCACTATTTGGATTCGTTAGCTGCAACAATAGACACAACTCTTGAAGAAGAAGAATTAATAGCGGACCAATTAAAGGAATGGCTGTTCGGTGCTTCTGCGTTACAAGCAGTTGTCAGGCGAAGAGAAGCTTTACAGTTAACAAGAGACGAAGCCCACGATGCCTTGACAACTGCATCAGAACAAAAAGAAAAAGTCATGCAAGGTTTTAAACTATATATATCTATATTTAAAATATATATAATTTTTTAAAATATTATTAACACAACCATATTTGTTCTTACAGGAAAGGCAGGATTAATGTCACGGTTATTTGGTTCAGTTGATACAGAGGAAGTTCGAGAATTGAAAATATTGCAATTGGAGCAAAGGATTGCACAGAACGAAGAAGCAGCCAGGAGGGTACACGAAGACTTAAAGTGAGTTAAAACAATCATATATAGTTGATTGAGATGAGCGAGAACCCAAAATGTCGGACCGGGATGGGTCCTCAAAAATTTTTGGAATCTCGATTATGTATAGTCGATTATGTATAGATTATGTATCGATGAGTATACTCTCAATAATATTCGGACACTCTTAAAAAGACGATAACTTTTTAAATATTGGACCATACGATTTTAACCTTTTTGAGAAGTTAGAACAATTAATTAGCTACACAACATGAGAAAATTTTTTGGAAAAATTGCAAGTTATTGAAATTGCAGGATAATGCAAATTACGCCTCGTAAAAGTAAAAATAATTCTAATTTCTTAAAAACGACCAAATCGTATAGCCCAATATTTAAAAAGTTATCATTTTTTTTTTAAAGCGTCCGAATATCAATGGGTGTCACGGTATATCAGGATTCTCCGGTTCACTCACACCTCTATCTAATTTTGGAGATATTCCATTTGAGGAATAATGTTGGGGTAAATTAATTTTGATATGCTTAATACGTAATATTTTCAGGTCTTTTTCTATTAAAGCAATGATGGATATAGAGAGATTTCAACATCAAAAAGTAATAGACTTGAAAGAAGTTTTGGCAGCGTATTGCATCTTACAATTCAAGCTTGCTAGAAAGGTAAGCGGTAGATATAGTGGTGAACACTATTTTTAGATCCTGAATTTTTCATTCTCATCTGAACAAATAAATATGATTATGGTTATTGTAGGGACTCCAAGCTTGGCAACACATCAAAAGTTGCCTGGAATGTATGCCATAAAAATTGTTTCTTATCTTAGCTGACAAAGAACAATAACTGTTCTCACACCTCTCGCGCGATATACATTCCTATATTTGTAAGTTCACTCATACTATACGCTTATTATTACATGAATGTACAAGATTGTCTTTATTATTTAATGTTACGTTAAACAATATTACTTATATACATATATATACACATAATTCATGTTGGATATATAGATATGTGAAATATTATTTAATATTTATATGTATTTAGTACGTCCTTGTTAAATATGTATATTATAAGATATGGTTAATCAGTTACGTGGATGTTCAGCGGTACTTAAAGGTCGTCATACAAAAAAAGAAGAAAAAAACAAACAGATGTGGTTTATATGTAATATAAACCATTCACTGAAGTTTCTTGAATCTCATCAATGAAAGTTCAAACTAATGTTGCTGTAACTTTTTATACATCGTCTCCACTATCTGCTCAATCAACTCTTCTATTTCATCGTCGTCAATCAAATATCCAAATTGTATCTTGTTTATCGATACAATTGTCGCATTTATTTTTCGTAATAGTGACGTTTTAGTGGACGTCGTTAAATGACAAGAATAATTCAGGAGTCTAAATGGTTTTTCTATGTGTAAAACTATGATTTTTTTTACGTATACACCTATTTCAGTACAATTCCGTAGCGCAGCCCGAAAATCTATGTGAACTATTCTCCCAATGTCGAACTTATTTATATATTCACAGATCTTACAGTGTACTGCAATTAACTAAAGTCGATGTCTAGTATACAAATGTTAGTCTCACGATATTTCCTGTATAATAATAATAATTTAAATTATTCTTCTGAAGTTATTTATTTACTTCCTACATTGTGATCTTTTCACATACGTAAATTTTTCACACTTTGATTCTGTTGCGATTTTTTAATGTAAATTATAAGTTGCTACGTGCTGTGGAGCATGGAAATTTCAAAATTGTTGAAGACCTACTGAAGAGTGGTGCTGATGTTAATATGATATGCTATTCACACTCTGGAGAATGTCTTCTACATAGTGCAGTCCAGTGGAAGCAAGTGGAAATGGCTGAACTATTAATAAACAATGGAGCTAACGTTAATGTTAAAGATAGTGAGGGAGCATCTCCAATAGTTCATGCTGTTGAAAATATGGATACAGAAATGACAAAACTCAGCTACTACATACTGCTTTGTTGAACAGAAATCTAAAAATGGTTGTTGGCCTACTGAAGAATGGTGCTGATACTAATGGAATGTACCATTCATGCTTACAAAACCGCCTTCTACATTATGTAGTTCAAAAGAAGGGAGTGAAAGTGGCCAAACTATTGATAAAATATGGAGCCAATGTTAATATGAATGGTGATGGGGGAAAAACTCCAATAGTTTACGCTATTAATGAAAGGGATACAAAAATGGTCAAACTATTGATAAAATATGGAGCCAATGTTAATATTGAAGATTGGTATGGAAGGACTCCAATAGTTTCCACTATTAATGGAAGGGATACAAAAATGACTGAACTGCTTTTAATTAATGGAGCTGATATAAAAATACATCCTAACTTACAACATGTGTACTCTTCAACTACTAAGCTACTTAAACGGCAGATAGCTAGGGTGGAAGCTGCAGGTTTACATGTAAGTAAAAACAATTTGTTGTGGATTAGCAGAGATTATGAAATTAATGATTTTTTGAGCAAATGTGATGCAGAAGTACAGATCACGAAGGGCGAGAAGATTGAAAATAGCTGTACTACTTTTTATGATGTTTTGACAAAAAATACAAGCAAATTAGCAAGGAATGAATGTATAGTAAATAATGCTTTGAAATCAGATACTTATAAGACTAAGTTTCCAATATATTGTGGTAGCTCGAAATAACGATGTAGGTAAAATTCCTAGGTAAAGCTCCTTTCTAAGGAGCTCGTGTTAGACCCACTAGAGCACTTATCAGATGATGGGGATAGAGGTCTACTAACAGCGTTTAAACGCATCCGCTTTTAATCTCCTTCCATTTAGACACAGTCAGCACTGTCCATACGTTATTAGCCAGATGAAACCAGTCGATACACTAAAGAGTAACACTTTTCGGAATCCTGGAAATTCGAAATTAGAACGCCGAGAAACAATTCGTCGATGCATATACGAGCACGGATGACACCCAGTCAGAGAGCAGTGTAGCTGTACGACCACCTGCAGTTTACCGGACTAAAACTAATTTCGTCGCTGTGGGAGTCGACACCCCCTGAGTTTACCTCTCATGTAACTGTGAGACAGAGCTGTGATATGGGGCGCTTTTTTCTCGCGCATGCGCGAGTTTCGGCAGGAACGTAAATATCTGCGTCCAAAGTTTGTGGGGGAATATTGGGGTGAAAGTAGTGGGAGACTATCCGGCTATACCCTTTTGCGAAATTAGCGGGGCGCCCAAGTTACCCGATCTTCGTATTATACGCGCAAAGAAAGAAGGCACGAGAAACTCGTAGGTACCACGTGGTATCCCACTACGCGCTATACAAAAGGCATGGAGCCTTGCGTCAAGAGTGGGGATTCGCCGTTCCCCCTGCACCCCACTGACGAAATTCTGTGCCTTCTTTCTTTGCGCGTATAATACTTGACTGAGGCTAAAATAGTCGCGCATGCGCCAAAAAAACGCCCCATATCACAGCTCTGACTGTGAGAAGACCAAGTGTCTTGAAAAAGCACTGCGTCTGTGCTTCGCGGCCGGGAGGTATTGCACGGCGCGGTGCAAATAGTAGAGGTACGCTGGTGAGTGTAGCGCGCGAGCGAGTTGGAGAAGGACTGTAGGGGCAACGGTAAGTCATAGTGGGGATTGTCTAGTATTATACGCGCAAAGAAAGAAGGCACGAGAAACTCGTAGGTACCACGTGGTCTCCCACTACGCGCTATACAAAAGGCATGGAGCCTTGCGTCAAGAGTGGGGATTCGCCGTTCCCCCTGCACCCCACTGACGAAATTCTGTGCCTTCTTTCTTTGCGCGTATAATACTACGGTTCTCGTATCACAGTACCACGAAATCGGCATCACTAGGTGCAACTGCCGGGCCACCAGCGTGGACGCAATAATGACAATCCGAAGCCGATGGGCGACCAACTAATTCGGTTACCCACAAGAACGGCATTCTCCACCTTACAGAGTAACACACTTTTCGTGCTGGAAGGGAAGAGCACTCATCAGTAAAGGCTATCTAGCAAGACCTGCCTTAGACTTTGGGACGTCGGAAGGTGGTTGAGGACTGTATATATACTGATCGGTGACGGAGCAGGTACTAGCGAGAAAGGCTGTAACTTGCTGTCCATCTTGCAGCGAAGATGGGAAAGCCGGACATTTATTGCCACAATATGCTAGTATGATACATAGCCGATATAGAAGAGCGGTAGAAAGAAAAAAGTTACTGAAATAAGTTAGAAATAAGTTTTTACCTTATCACTTCGAAAGCCTTAACAAATTACCATTTCCTTGTACTGAAAAAATACTTAGCTATCTAAGGGATGAAGATTTAAGAATTTTATTAGTTGCGTGTAAGCTTTCCAATAAATAGTTATGTATAATATAACTTTATTGTTCTCCTCAAGATTCCAATTCTTACAACGCCTGCTCCTTTTTCCGCCTTCCCTCCTCACGCCGCTCTTATCCTAACATTATTTCTAACTTAAGATTTTAAGGAAATCTCACATCCAACGTTGGTCCAGCCACCACTTCATATATCGAAAATGTATACATTTTCTTCTTATTTTCTCTTGTAGAATACGCTACCGTGGTTTGGTCGGAAAAAACCGGGACACCCTGTATAAAGAACGTGTTTGTTAGTCAACCTTTATTGTTATTACTAACACCTTAGTAATAATGAAATCTGTGTCGGTAAATTCCATGGGACCCCGTGTAGATACATAATACATATGTATAGTTACCACGCTGTAGGAATCTCGTTTTGAAGACGAGATATTTTTGATATTTGTATCTATAAACATTCATATTTAAATATAGATTACTTTTTTTTACTAGAAAGGTGCTTATTTAAACGGCGTTGATTATTAGAATGTAGAAAACTATCTATCTATGTAGAAAACCGTTTATTGTGGGAAGAGAGAAACGCGTCCTCCGTTAAATACGGAAACCGATTGATCCAGCCTGGTAGGCGAATAGCCTGACTTTGATTAACTCTTTGATGCACCGGTTTTGGCTTTACAGAATTTCCGTTAGGGTAGGATGTCTATCGCCTAATGAATCAGATAGTCGCAATTTAACTCCATGGTCGGTTTTACGTAGATAAAAGCGAATTTCAAGTGCGCGCGCTAGTCTAAATGTCTTCTGAATAACTGGAACTTTAATAACTTAATTAATTTTTCAAAGGTGAGAATATACTTCAAGATACATGATCATTTTAAAGATATAGTTGCTGCAAACAAACCATCGTTGGAAACTCTCGATCGAATTTCCCTTACAAATAAAATTATTTACTCTATATTGTTTTATTGAATATTCAATATTTCAGCAAAATAATTGCTCTCATGTCAAAATTTATTTATTAAAATAGAATAGATATTGATTGTTAAATTATATACAGTTACTTAAATTAACTAGGTACGTACCAAGTCATTTTGTTTTGTTTTGTTCTGTTTTGTTTCCCTGTCCATTCAAATCATACATTTGAATTTGCAAAGAAAAATTAATGGCCTATAATTTTTCCTACATTACAGATACTTATAAGTTTTTCAAAATCATCTGGTAGGTATTTTATTTTATAATGTATATAGCCTGTACATATACTTGCATAAGTTCAAGTTACTTATTTATATTCAATCGAATGAGAGGATTAGTAGGTAAATATTTATAAAAATATATAATATTTAAATTTAATATATATATATACCATAATATATTATATAATATATATTATAAAATATTATAATTATATACATATATATTATAATATATTATATAATATATTATATAATATATTATAATAATTTAAATATATAATATAATAATATTTAAAAAAATTCTGCTGTATATTCCGCATTTGAAACAAAAAAAATTCCGTTTAGACCCATACTCTAACACCAAAATTTTGAACACGTTTCTATGGTTATTGTATTGCCTCGTACGTTTTTTATTTTAAACTTGACTTTACAATATCTATTTCTTCAGTCTATGGTACACATGCTATTGAGAAGCAAACTTCATGTAACCCTACTAGCGGAATCGAAGCTTTTCAAGATCTTTGGCATCTAAGCGGAACGCCACAAAGGCTTTGATAACCACAGCAGAGACTTCTATCATGCTATGAGGGGTCTCTACCATTACCAGTGTGATGGTCTTAACCATAGGTAGATTGAGGACGTTGCCAAGGGTCTCGAATACTTAGTTAGTCTCTGTGGCATCAACCATCTGCTGGTGAAACATTCGTTAATCTTTCGTATCCAATGTCAGCTACTGACAAGTAAAACATTTTAATAAATTGACCGTTTTATGAATATATTAAATACAACAACCTTCTAATTCTAGCTCTACTAGTAAAAAACAATACACTCTTTGTGGCATCAACCATCTGCTTGTGAAACATTCGTTAATCTTTCGCATCCAAAAAATATGGCAGCTACTGACAAGTAAAACATTTAAACTAATTGACCAGTAATATCTGGTGAACCACCCTGTATATGATACTTTCTCTGTGGTCCAGCCTGCATAATGAACACAGAACGGTACGAACGTAAGCGTACATGATAGTCTAAATAGTTTTCACATGTACATACTTCATGCAGACTCGCTATTAGCAGTACATTTATAGTAGTGAAGGCGAACTGAGTGGATGACGAGTTGCGGTTATTGTTGCCAAGAGTAGACGGTGATCCACAATCCTCTTAGTGGTCCGCAATCGCTTTTCCATGAAATGTCACTATTCGATATCGCATAGCTACCTTTCCACCGGAAGATTATGCATGCTTTAACGGAGATAACTATACCTACATTTGCCCTTTATGTCGCGTGTAATTCGATTATTGAAATCTGATTTTGTAATATGTCATATCTAGAGTGCGACTATTTATGCGTTTATAGCATCTATACATTTATGAAATGCAAGGAAGCATTTATATTGTTAAATTATAATAACACTCTTAGTTTAATCTGTCTAGAATGAATCTTTCATTCAGCGAAAAAGATTTGATAATTATTTAGACAGAGGTACTCCTCTCTGCCCCCTCCACGACCTAACCATATCTCATCCTATTGGCATAATCTTTGCATTATAGCCGTCATCCAGAATTTAAACTATTAATGAAATCCTTGATTAATGAAGGTCCTACCGTACTCCTAAAGTTTCGGAAGCGAATATTTAATGATTTGTTATACAAAATTTGCATTGATTTCCGCAGTTTACACCAGGACCGTCAGCGAGTTAGGGTCACCATTAAAAATTGCTGTACCATTATTCCAAATATTGTTTACGTTATTAAATATGTTGGTGCTTAATCAATTAAATATTACATGAGGTATTATATCAATTTTATACCAACGAAATGAACAAAACCATACAGAATGGAATTATTCTTGATCGGAAGAAATGTTTAATTTTCGGATTAAAATACATAGCTCCGAGTGCAAAGGGTTAATAGATAGCTCCAAGCACGAGCAGCTTATTTTTTTCATACGCGAACTCGAATAGTATCCTTTGTTAGATAAATGCGGTAATAATTGAATGTCGAAAACGACAAGGTGGTGGCCATTGATCAGCGAATACGGCCTTTATCGTTGCTGGTTGTCTGGGATATTGAACAATAACGGCAATCTATCGGATCGAATATCCAACAAACCTGCTTCAATGAACAACAGAGTGTCCGGGGCAAAGGTTGACCTGGGAGGAGTGGATGATGGTTCACGATCAAAAGCTGCGCGTACAGGATCGTCCTAGATAACGACATTAATTGAATCGCTATCAGTCGTGCCGTGGTCTCGCGTTATTCTACTACCGAAGCAGCCATTGTCTTCCATGCTTTATAGTCCTCGCTACCACCCACTCATTAGTCCATGTCCTCCGTCCGCGATACTTACCATTTGCACTCGAACTAATCACCACGTCCCACCATTAACATTTTTGTGTCCTGTGTTCCGATATCCGAGGGAGACAAAAGAAGGGTTGGATACGTTCTTGCAAAAGAAGACTGCGTTAATGAAACTAGATAATCCAGTTAGTGATATCTTTTTACCTATCTATCCCTTTGCATTCACAGCTATATTTTAACTCGAAAATTAAACATTTCTTCCGACCTAGAATAATTCCATTCTATATAATCTTTTTCTTCTAATGAATATGAAATTGATATAATACCTCATACAAGACTGAAATATTTAGTAATAGATTAGATACCAACATATTTATATATAAGTAATGTAAACAATACTTTGAATTATAAACTTTTCATCTAAACTTTGCCTCTCTAGTTTAGATTATTACTTATACTATAGGTTCAGTAAAGGAAATCAGTGTCGATCAAGGAGAGCTCGATTCAAATTTATTTAAAAAACAATTTAAATGGGTGCAGCTATGATCGTCATAAAATCGTCAAAAGCATTCGCCTTGCGAGGGTTGCGATATGATATGTTTCTTCGATTGCTCGGATGATTTGCAAATCAATTTCAACTTTTTACAAATAAACTGTAATATTTTTAATTTGACTTTTGTAAAAAATGTCAAATCAAATGTAGATTAATTGTTAAGAAATAAAAATTTTATTTGTTGCAAAGATATACATCGTGCTAATTTAAAAGTAGTTGTCAATTCATTAACTGGTTAACTAAAATAAAATAAAAAATAGAAAGGCATTCGCCTTACGAGGGTTGCGATACGAAATTTTTCTTCGGTTGTTTTACGCTGTCGGCGATGTCATTTTCGATCTATGTCGTATTATTTGACCAAAGTGGTCTCGTTTAAATTATGACGGGGGCATTCGATCTCGGATTACAGTTCATTTGGCCGATTTCCAATTACAATTAAACTGATTACCAGCGCGGGCGAGCGGCGCGGCGGACTAACAAAAAGCGCGCAATATCCCGACGTTATCGGCATCGTTCCAGAATGTGGTTGTACGCGAACACGCACTGAACTTTATTATCTGGTGTGCATCAACGATGTACAATGCGCGTGGATTTCCACGATTTTCACAATGTCCGCACGGCCATGGCTAATTTCCTCGGCCACGAATTAACTAGTCAACTAACAACTTTTAAACTTCGTTTCAGATTTTCATTGCACGTTCATATTGCGCGCCGCTTTTATTTACGCGCGTTGCAATTTACTTTCCGTGCGGTCTTTTTGCCAGAAAAGAAATTTGCTTGTTGCGTTTCAGAATTAGACTGAGCAAGTCTTATAAGCAGGGGTTGAAAACAGTTGTGATATCGGTTCCGCTTCTCGAAACAGTTACGAAGAACCGAAATGATGTTATAACTGTTAACGAGAATATCGGTTCTGGCTTGTATCGGTTGCGATTATGGTTACGATTACGGTTACGGTTCGTCAGAACCGATATTATTTCGGTTCTATAACTGTCCTTTTTCGGTTCCGGTTTCGGTTATGATGCGATTCTGTCATCTCTTATTCCGTTCGGCTAAAGAACATTAGGTTGTTGAAAATATTTCGAAAACTAATCATTTCTTTTTTTTATTAAGCTTACCCAGGCCCCAAAGATGGAATCTATACAGCTGAACCTAAATCGCATTATTTTACATAGTTTGAGTTACAGAATTTAGTAGTTTGAGTTACAGAAATTACACATTTTTTCAGAGTTTTACGGTTTGTGTATCAGTTAGCAGACTGTTTAGCATGTCAGGTTATATGCGCAAGTTGCATTCTTTCAAAAATGTAAAGATACGCAAACACGCCCTGATGTTGGGTTTGGTAAAAAACATGTCGGCTTTGAGGGGTAGAAAGAACCCCATCCTGCGTAGATCGTCAGTTAGTCTAGTTCTGTAAGCATCAAATAGGCAACATTGCCATATGACGTGGTCTAAACTAATCATTTCTTTGCCATGCTACCACAATAATTTTTTTACGTAGAATGAACAGAGGAATCGATTAGTGTAACAAAGAATATGCATTTCCATTAAAAGAAATGATGCGATTGTTAATTGCACATGCACAGTCGCACCTAAAAAAGATTTAAGTGCCTACGAATGTAGCGTTCTTCGAACCATTTATCTTTCTCCTTTGATATCTTTTCGTAAATGCATTAATAACGGAGTTATGGCCAGAAACAATTGCGTGGCCCACCCAGTATACAATAACTAAGGATTTAAAAAAAAACAGTCTTTGAGACTGGTTTAATTATTATGACCAAGAACAGGCTTGTGGATAAAAGCTGAAGGTGCACTCCGCTGAATACGGAAAGCGGGTCAATGGAGTTGCTTTGGTTTCAGCTGGGAGAAGGAGCGAAAAGGTCCTATAGGTCCTGGGCGGTGGGGTTTTAGTTAGAGCTCGGACTTTTACACGGGTATATGAGATACCCGGGTACCCGAGTACCCATGAGATAGCCGATTATCCGGGTACCCGGGTATCTCATAAGACATAAGTCATAAATGATTTTGTGCAATTTAAAACAATAATAAAATTAAAAGAACGTTGATATATTAATTTAAATTGATTAAAATCGTTCAAGAGAATAAGTAATCGTAATATATCGTCTGCTTTTTCCTATTGATGCAAACGATTTTTATTTTGCATAAAGATCCGCAGTGTATTCATGAGATACCCGGAAACTCGGGTAATTTTTGTTTACCCAAGCACCCGAGTACCCGAGTAATTTTTGTTTACCCGGGTATCTCATAAGTCACAGCTCTAGTTGTAGTAGGTATGGCGGATGCATAAGGCTATGTGTATACATATAATCCCCCTAAATTCCATCTTAGGGGGGTGGTGAACCCCTACCCTCTCCGACCACCATCGGAGGAGAGAGTGTGCGTAAGAGTATTTCCCCACCGTCCTTAAGCAAAAAAAGAAATGGTATACAATTTTGATTACCGGTAAATCTAGCCTTGATACTTCAGAAGTAATTAAATCTTTTTGAGAGCTTGTGTATAAATTGATGAACTTGGCAATATTGTGCAAGAAAAGAGATCGTTTTGCTTAAGCTGTCAAATAGAGAGTGGTCTCACGTTGGAAAAATAAGCTACTAGTAATTTAATATCGATTAAGTGAGACCTGTTGGAACGCTATCGAAGCGAAGATGTATAGTGCTGTGTGACCCGGTGCAACTCTGCACAATTGGATTGCTCACTGGGCATGTTTCAGCTCGTCGTGAACAGATAGTTAACCGTGGGTGTGAGATTCTGTAGCGGGAAATCTTATTACATGCTGCATACGTAAGTACGAGGTGTGATCGAAATGAAACTCCGTCAGTTTCCTTGCGACGACGGTATCGGATGAAATTTGATGACTATGCTAGTCACTTCTGTACGCTCTTGTATATCAGTCTGCCAATTTCCAGAGAGGTGCGGGCATTTTAACGCGTGCTATATGCAATTTAGTAGAAGTAGTTTGATCGCGTGTTCCTGCGAATAGAACATGTACTCAAAGCTGAAATGAAACTGGACTAAATTCTAAAACGGGTCTATTAATTGGCCAACCTGACTTCTATTTTCTCATTATTTCTTTATGGGACTTTCACCAACTCATTCGTGGCATTTTTCTGATTAAAATGACACTGTTATTAATTAATTTGACAGCAATGAATTGTGACGAAACAATTCATAGCTTTTGCACCACGATAATGCACCTGCTTGCACTTCATTGCTTGTTCGTGATTTTTTGGTTAAAACCAACCAACATAATCTTACGTGTAACCTTCTCGAAAGTTGACAATAGAGTAAACATCGAAACACTTTCCAGAGATGTTTAACAACAAATAAAAAATAGTGTGAGTCGGACTAATACAGCCCGGAAGATTACAAAATTCCCGCTATTTTTTTTTAACAAGCCTAACAATTCTAAAATATTTTTCAAATAAAAGTTTTCCCTTTTTGCTGAAACGAATCTCTGATACAATGTACGTTTATCAAGCGCAGATGTGGAACACCCCGGAAACATTCCTCCACGATTTTATACGATGAATATTCATTCGTTCTAAACACACCTGTATCTATTCGTTCTGTCTGACTCTGTACTTAGAATCAATTAGAATGATACATGATTCGCGTGCGATGCTCCCATTATGAATGGTTCTTCCAGCGTTGTCGGAAGGCAGCCGCAGATTATAAATTTATCGAGTTATCGCTCGAGAAGAAAAATTGCATATGCGTGTACACTCATCTTAGATTTATTCTCCGACTGTCATATTTCTAGCGTAAAATTACACGACTTGCGGCATAGCTAAAATATCGTGTTACCGCCGACCGTAATCATTTTATATTGAATAAAAATGTTTGATAACAAATTTTACAAAATAAACTTCGTCAAGATTGTGGAGGCTTTTAGAATATTTTAGCGGAAGGATTAACAACCCCAGTACTCCTGCGGGGGGCTCTCCGAGGTTGGAAAAATTGAAATTAGGACTATTCTTCTTGGGTGAAAAATGATGAAGAAATTATTTATTGTCCTCCGAAGTTTGTGGGGGACTATTGGGGTGAAAGTAGTGGGACACTATCCGGCTATACCCTTTTGCGAAATTAGCGGGGCGCCCAAGTTACCCGATCTTCGTACCTGACTGAGGCTAAAATAGTCGCGTATGCGCCAAAAAAAACGCCCCATATCACAGCTCTAAGTGTCTTAAGAAGCACTGCATCCGCTTTGCGACCGGGAGATATTGCACGGTGCGGTGCAACTGCCGGGCCAGCGTGGACGCAATAATGACAATCCGAAGCCGATGGGCGACCAACTAATTCGGTTACCCACAAGAACGGCATTCTCCACCTTACAGAGTAACACACTTTTCGTGCTGGAAGGGAAGAGCACTCATTAGTAAAGGCTATCTAGCGAGACCTGCCTTAGACTTTGGGACGTCGGAAGGTGGTTGAGGACTGTATATATACTGATCGGTGACGGAGCAGGTACTAGCGAGAAAGGCTGTAACTTGCTGTCTATCTTGCGGCGAAGATGGGAGAGCCGGACATTTATTGCCACAATATGCTAGTATGATACATAGCCGATATAGAAGAGCGGTAGAAAGAAAAAAGTTACTGAAACAAGTTAGAAATAAGTTTTTACCTTATCACTTCGAAAGCCTTAACAAATTACCATTTCCTTGTACTGAAAAGGGGGCTCTCCGAGGTTGGAAAAATTGAAATTAGGACTATTCTTCTTGGGTGAAAAATGATGAAGAAATTATTTATTGTCGTTTATACATCATAGTTTAATATCCAGAAGCCCCTGCTGCTATAGAAAACAATATTATAGTGCATAGTCCATTCTTTTCTATTTGTAGAAAATTTAACCATTTTTTAAGTTTAATTTAACCAATCTCTAAACAAATTTTTAACCAATCTTTAAAATTTTATTTTCAAATCGGGTACGAACTTATGCAATCGTGTGATATATCGAAACCCAAAGAAAAATGCTATAAATGCAAAAAGCATTGTATAAACGTTGTATCCTGTCATTTGTGTTTGTCTTCTGAAGAATCGAGTTCAGAGTAGTATTGATAGTATACACATTATTCATAAAGTGTCACACGCTTGACTATTACCAGCCATTTGTTTTGAATAATTTTTTGTTAGGTGAAATGAGTAAAGAAGAGTATGGGCTCGAGGAGACCCCTCCGTTGGGAGTTCGCGCGAAGGATCGGAGCTTGGGGGTGCTAGGGTTAAGCGTACGTTTGCTGAGCGACTCTATTTGACAGACTTCAATGGACGCAACGTGACATATGATGGTATACTGTGTACGGAAGCACGCGTGACTTATTACGCTTACGTATCACGTTGTCAGGTTCACTAGACCAACGCTGTGCCACTGATCGTTTTCTAGGTGTGAACACTCCATCCTGTCCACGAGTAAAAGCATTTACGCATAACGCCGCGCGAGAATTCGAAACGATGGCGGTTGGAGACATTCTGAAACCGATTAACATAGGGATCACGTTCGACGAATTGCATACGAGGCGTGATAAGAAACCACGCGCGGTAGAAGTGAAACTTCTTGCAGTCCAGTAATAGAGCTGCGACTTATGAGATACCCGGGTACACGGGTTACCCGTGAGAAACCCGAGTAAACAAAAATTACCCGAGTACCCGGGTATCTCATGAATACACTGCGGATCTTTATGTAAAATAAAAATTGTTTGCATCAATAGGAAAAAGCAGACGATATATTACGATTACTTATTCTCTTAAACGATTTTAATAAATTTAAATTA
Source organism: Lasioglossum zephyrum (assembly GCA_028455615.1). NCBI lineage: Eukaryota > Metazoa > Arthropoda > Insecta > Hymenoptera > Halictidae > Lasioglossum > Lasioglossum zephyrum. Next base: position 13,465,744 of record CM052329.1, on the reverse strand, counting down.
ATATATCAACGTTCTTTTAATTTCATTATTGTTTTAAATTGCACAAAATCATTTATGACTTATGTCGTATGAGATACCCGGGTAAAAGTCCGAGCTCTATCCAGTAATTGTTTTAATGATAGGATCAAAGAAAGTCGTAGAAAAAAATAATGAACAATCAAAATTTGCGACGCAAAGAAGAGCATATGGGAAATGCTATGAACTATGTCTCTTTCTTTCTTTGCGTCGCAAATTTTGTTTTATTTGATCCTGTCATTGAAAAAATTGGCTTGTGATAAGTGTTGGTTTGAAATAAATCACATGAGTTATCAATCCCATGTAGTCCACTGCGAAATATATCTTATAGATTTTCCTTAATTCTATCGCTCGCAATGTGGTATAATATACGATAATTCAATATTAAATATTCATTATGATATCTGATGTCATCATTAGCAGAGCAAACAAAAAAAAATTCGGAAAAAATATATAATATACATAATTGATTTTATCAATTATTAATAACGGCTGAACCACCGGACGTGACACATTTATGGCTTTCAAAAAATCTTCAATAAATGCTAGAAAATAAAATTCCACAGAATTTAGTACGAGTTTTATTTATTTTCCGATCTACAAGGTAATCGTAGTAAACACCCGCAGTCTAGTAAGAAGATTTGCTGTTACAATTATATTAAAGATTAGTAAAATAGCAATAAGACATTTTTCAAAGATGTCGCTGATAATTAATATGAATAGTCCGATGGAAATGTCATTTACAGTTAAGCGTTGAATATGAATTTTAAATGTACAGGAAGTGTTATCTATAGAAACGGTAATCTTGTTGCGGCTATGGGAAGTAATAAAGATTGAGAAAGGATCGATATACATCGAACTTAACGACCTGTAGTGGCACGAAATCAATTTACATTTTTGTCAGAGGGTATCACTGAAAAATGAATTTGCATCCCTAGTTCGTGCGACCCTCGAAACTTTATTCCCATCTAAAAGTATAATTTCCTCTGAAATATTAAATTCTTCGTAAACATACATATATTCGTGGTTGTTGAGTGGTGACAGAAATGCCTTTCTCGTACTACAGTATAGTGATTCTATGCTCAAGAATTTATTACAGAAAAGCATCAATTATTTCGATTATCCGAACCAGTGAATGAGAGATCCCGAAAAGACAGTCTTCGATGGTTCAGATTAGAATTAAAGATTACATTTAAATATTACGAATTTTATCACCTTAATTTCCATTATCCCTGGCTAACATTTTACAAGTAGTAAGGACCTACAGTAGTAGTTATAATTGCAAATATCAGAACATCGGTGGTTATTGAATTAGTATTACACTTATTATTTATTTATTAATTATTTATTGAATTAAGAATTGCAAAAAATTCTCAAGTTATCGATAACAGAGTCTGCACTTTTGTAAATATTTTCGAAGCATTTGAAGTTTAAAAAAAAAATCGCGGTAATCAAAGAAAGACATAATTGATTTGCAAGGGAAGATTGGAATATGGAATGGAGAATGCTACTTACAGTCATACACCCTTAAAATTTATGGGGTGACCAACGTCTCCTATGTTGTACTTAAGTCTCGGTCCTCGGGCATTTATGTTATCTACACGAAACACGACTATCTGAAAAGCTCTCAATTTCTGTAAACGATTGGACATTCATCCTGATGCGATTTCGTTCGAATTTTAAAAAAATTTCCATAGTAAGTTTCAGTATCATTAATGTATAATGTGGAGCTTTATTTAAGATTTTTATATGTCGAAGGATCGCTACGATTATTTGCACACTATATTACTTACACAGGAAAATAAAACTATTTTACATGTTCTTGAAAAAGAAATTTGTCATAGAAAGTTTTACTATCATTAATGCATAAAACAAGCTTCATTTAAAAGACAGTTTAAATTAATGTGGAGCTTTATTTAAGATTGTTATAATGTCAAACGTTTCAAGTTGTAATATTTTGGATCAAAAAAGCTTTTTTTCTTTTTTAAAAAAATTATTTCAGTCCGAATATGGAGTATTTGGGAGTGTTCATATTATACTCTTTGGATCCACTGTATAAATATGTAAAGTGACCTATTATTTTGGCGAGCACTTAGCCCAAAAGCTGTGAGCATGATTTTTTTACATCCTCTATAGAGTATTCGTTACATTCGTTCCACGCGTTCGTTACAGAGGAAGCGCACAATTTGCGTGTACATTTTATTCCAGAAGAGTTACAAAAATGCTGCATGACGAATAAGTGGAGCGTATAATGAGATAATGTGCAGATGAATGCACCTCGGAAGCTATAAATATGTGGATGCATTGTAAGAAGGAACGTCGAAAGAACGACTAGTGATCGTTTGGCACACAGTTGGAACATATCTACGCACACAGAAAAACACATTAATAATCCCGGGCGTCGGAAAGATTAAAAGTGGTAGCAGTAAAGTACTTAGAAAGATCGTGGCAAGTAATCATACGTTGAAAATTCACCGACGGAAGAATGTTGAAATTTTTGGTGATCATCGAAATGCTCGGATCGATTTATTGCGGTGCGTTAACGAACACTACTTACACGGCAAACGATTACACGCAAAAGCTTTACCCGGTTGCTTCTAGAACTGTACGTAATACGTTTTAAGAAAATTCTCCGCTAAAATATAGAATTCGTTGTAAATAAAATCTCATTTTATTATTGTATTCTTTTTACTTTGTAAAGTTCCCAGGATTCAGTGACATATTCACGGATTTTCAAAGAAAAAGTTATTATACCGGTCAGGGGACTCAGACTGCTATGGCTCCTACCTATTATCCGTGAGTACGATCCACAGTAGGGTGGACCTTATTTTTCAAACACGCTGCCCCCTAAACTTGTTCCTTTTCAAGAAAAAATGATATACGTTTTGCACTCCAAATTCATCCTTTTGCAAATCAATTTCAACCTTCTACAAATGAAGTATAATATTTTTAAGTAAATTTTTGTAAAAAAAATATCACATCAAATGTAAATTAATTGTTAAGAAATGAAAATTTTATTTGTTGCAAAGATATACCACAAATATCGTACTTATATAAAAGTAATTATCAATTCATTAACTGGTTAAGTAAGTGATTGTAGATTTAGATCAATTTTCCCGAAAATATAGATAAATTTAAAGAAAATAATTCAAGCCGATCTTAATTATGTTCAAGAATGTTCGACCCTTTGAGTGTGCTAGCATCCCTGGCATTTTTAGCGTTTTTGCTTCAGTCAATTGCGTCGCTGTTCGATCATTCCAGATCATTGTCTTCGACGACACTTACAGCTCGAGAGTTCATGGAAGTTGAAATGTTGACATCGGTTACACACGCACTTCAAGCTTTAGAAAAATACGTGAGTAAATCGGCAGCGGAAAATGTATTTTATTTTCAATCGAGCTATTCGTTCAGTGATTTCGGATTGTTAATGCTTGCAATATTCATTTTTAGGAGAAGAATCACAAAGGAAAGTTGCCTGCGAATACAAAACGTAAAATGGTGTAATTAACACAAAATTGATGAATAAAAATTCTATCTTTGAATATGAAATATTCAACTATTATAATATCCAAACGTGACTAAAAGTTCACATACCTAGATTATTTATATCTTGAAGTATTTGAACTTCCTATATTTGTAGATAACCAATAGACTGCGGATTTTTATACAAAATCAAATTTCTCTACATCTGATGCAAGAATTGCTTTCGTTCTCTAAGTATTTTAATTAATTTTACTCTTCCATTCTATTAATGTGTCCACTGTTTAAAACTATTGTTACTCAGTTTCGTTATACATTCTTCTAATCTACAGTCTAATAATCAATCTATTTATACAACTCTACACTTTTTCAGGTAAAGAAATTGAAATTAAATGTATTTCCATGGAAGCAAGGAACACTAACAGACTTACTAACTTTAAAAAGTTGTTGAAAATTTCGGAATCTATAACATATTTAAATTTCATTGAAATGACAGGAGGGGAACGCTATAAATAATTATGTGGAAGAAGCTGACACGACAGACGTTGTCGTGTCCAAATTTCTATAAACTTTGACATCGATAATGTACATTTCTATTAAAATATTGATTAAAAGCTGCGACATTTGTTTTTTTGTTGTATTGAAAAATGATTCAAAAAGCACTTTTAGTTTCTCCCGAATTTTCCATTTTTCCGGGCAACTTTTTCAATTTTTCTTTCCCTAAAACCTTATTCAGACTATTACGAACATTTAACAAAAAAAAATAGTCAAATCGGTCCAGCCGTTCTCAAGTGATGCGCTTACCAACGAACAGCATTTATTTTTATTTATATAGAAGAATAGAAGATTACAACTTTTAAACCTCTTGCATCTGAAGCTTTGATTAACGTGTAAAATTCGCAGTTTAATAATTCCCGTACGAAGAAGAACTTCCGATTGAAAATTATCGATAATATCGTATTGAATTCGGCTTGAGCTCAATAATTGTGAAGTCTGGTAGTCTGATGAGGGAACTATGGGACGAGACAGTTTAGAATCTGCACCGAGGTACCGTAAGATACGATGTAGCTTCTTCTCTCCAGTTTGCTTGTGTATCTTATAAAAACTTGTCGTTCAAGTCGAGTGAATGTGTCCTGTTGCATAGTTGAACAACTATGGCGCGTTTGTGTTGCTCACACAACAGACAGTGTCAAGTTATTTGCGCTGCCGCGTGGACTTCGAAGTTACGAGGATCTCCGATATGCAAAAAGGTAATAGTTTCCGAAAGTTCTCCACCGCATCATAAGGTTTCACTGCTTCTGAACGTGGAAAGCTGACCAGCCGCGAATATGAGGTACATACTAGAGTGGCTCTTATTAATTCTTGTCAAAAGATTTTGTCAAAATTTCTTATACGGTACTCCCCTTCCTCAGGGTCGTTTCATGTAATTAAAAAGAAATTTGTGCAATGCTTGAGCTAGATCGGATAACGGAAAACGTCCCCAAGGCACTTCAACTTTAGGATATAGTAGAACCTCGATTAACTGGATCCCGATTATAAACAAATTCGCGTTTAAATATGATTATGTTATGAAGGGAATATAATGTACATTTTAATGATTTCCCTCGGGTCTCTATTATCCATCGGACCTTAATCGAGGTCCTACTGTAATTAATTTAATGCTGTCATTTTTCTCGAATATATTTTAAACTATTTACCGCGCCGAAAACTATATTAGGCGAAACCTATAGATCTGAACAGGCTGTGTCTTTTATGTCTTATAACTTTCTTTCGTAAAACGAACGGTTTTCTTAGAAGACAAGAAAAAGGAGAGACATAGAACAAAAATACTAAAGAATAAAAAATAACACTATTTAATGGGATAGACCTAAAACAAGAACATTTTGCGTGTCGCATTAATTATTTTATGCGGTCATATTCACAAACGGCAATTGTCAGCAAGTTTTAATTGTTGTTCAAACATCTTTTCACTAAGATTGCTTCATTTTCGAAGGTTGGCCATCGTCGCCTAAGAAAACATCCTCATAACCATAAACGTAACATTGAGTTGTCTGTGAATGCGAAACGGAAGCAACACGGATTAAAATGTAAGATATTTTTCATCTTGAGCGAATAATGTGAAAAACATTCAGTAATGTGCATTATATTGTATTTCAATTACACTCATGATTCGCGCAATTGGCAATTACATTAAGGGAAAGGTTCGAATTATGCAATGCAATTACAATGTAATTCAAATAATGTATATATAAAATACAGTGTAATTCAATTACAATGTATTTAAATTAGCACAACTCTGCCCACAGATTTGAAACGTTGATTTCAACTACCAAGACAAAATTCAATGTATTCATTTACTTCCGAATTGGCCTAAGTGTAAGGTGAGTAACGCTTATCATCTGTGTATAATCTCACTGATATATTCTTTATTCTTTCGAGAGAGAAGAGTTATCTTGCTCATAGCATACTTTGAGAAGAGAAACGCGATAGTTAATGGCCGAGTTTGACGGTTTTTTTCGTGGGGTTTGTGCTCTTGGCTATGCTTTCTATTTTTCGTTGAAGATTTGTAGCCCCTGAGAGAATTCATTGGTGTGTACATACATGTACTGCGATAAATTAGAGCAGAAGATCTACTTGATCAATTACCAAATAGGGAATTGAACCTGGTTTCTTTCATTTCCGAACTACTTGATCATTAACGTTAACATTTTGACCCAACATTTCGCGAGCATCGTGTTCAAAATAGAAGTGTTTCAAGCTACACATACAGCGAACCACGAAAGTATTTGAACCCAAATCAATTCTTCTAATTGCTCGAAAAAAGTCTGGTCGTTTGGTCCGATCATAAAAAAGTCATACTGTTTTAAAGTGCGTCCAAATACTTTCATGGTTTACTATATTATTCACATAATACCTCATACAATATTTACATATTTAGTAGTTGATAAGATACAAACATATTTAATATTGTAAACCAGATTTTTAATAATAATACAACATTTTTTAGCGATACTACACACAGCGGCTACTCGAGTGCTGAGGGTTAAATTTCTTCAATCTCTTTACCGTGTAGCATTTGATCTACGCATTTTTAGTATAACTTACTCTCATTGACAATTTACTTTTCGTTTAACTAGCGTGAAATTCTATTTACGCCCGATAACAGAATTTTGCACCGGGGCTTATTGTTAGTTCTTCAGCAATGGTCGATCCAAGAAATGTTTTTCTTAGCGTTGATGGCTTTAAGGGAGCCAGTGCTTTCTTCCATTGATATTGCAAAGTTCTCTGCGCAAAAAGGATTACGGTCCACAATACCGGGGATAAACGTTTCCCGCTCCACTGACCCGTTTGTCACTGTCGATCGCTAGCAAAGCGGAGGACTGTTAGGTTAGAACTGCTTGCAACCCTCGCCTCCTACCCTCGCGTGAACCCGCAGACCAACCACACTTCGTACTCTCTGTCTGCAACCCAACACCGACTGCCTTTGCATCCACCGGAAAATATGTCCCTCCCGTGTTAGAATCGGAAACGTTGCGGGGTTTGATAGAGCCCGTGCTTTCTTGTTAATTCCACAAACTTGCCACGACTTTATTCTTCGCGTGACGCTTTCACCCGACAACAGTCGTTATTCATAAAGCACGGCGAGTCATTGTAAACTCAATACTATTCCGAAATTTCTCGGAATAGTAGAATGAAAGTCGACAACTTTCATATAACTTTCAACGCAATTTTGTTCATAACGAACGAATAACGTCCAAGATGTAATTTTAACCCTCTGCACTCGAAGGTATTTTAATTGAGAAAAAAACATTTCTTCTGACGTAACATTCCATGTTCCATTCCATTCTATAAGATTCTTTTCATTTTATTGGATATGAAACTGATATAATATCTCATAAAATACCTAAATATTTAGATACCAACATATTTAATAATGTAAACAATATTTTGAATTATTCTATAGCCTCAGAGCCACCGCTCGAGTGCTACGGGTTAAATATTTCTTCTAACCTAAAACATTTCTATTCGCTATGATTTTTTTCCTTTCATTGGATATGAAATTGATGTAATACCTCGTATGATACTTAACTGTTTAATAATTTATTAAATACATACATATTTAATATATACACTACAATATATATTACATATTTTTAGTACATAATATTATTGCTTACCAATACATTGTTATTTCGAATTTTGTTATAATTCTTTAACAAATTATTTTGAACTAAACTTTATACAACGCACATTTTCACCATAACCACAAAATAAGTAGTAGGTGCAAGGGTTTAATTCATAAATAACACAGAATAAAATAGACATAAATATTGTTTTATTTAATTAAGAAAAACTTTAATTTCCCTGGTACCCTAGTCCGGTACTAGGGAAACTTTCTCTACCTAATAGTTGCGCGAGGACTCTTGTGATTGCTAGAAACCTAGAAACACAATGAGGTCGCAACGAGAAACAGTGGAGGGGGAGGGTTAGGGGAGAAGTCAGATGGAATACGGAGAAAGAGCAGGAGCGAGTCTCATTCGAAGTTGTTACAGAATAATTAATTTGGGCCCTCCGTCCGAACAGGCAGTCTTATATATGTTCCACGGTCGTAGCGTATGGTAATGCGCTTCAGCCTGCGTGACATTTTATCCTCCCACCCTTCCTTTTCACAGGGGTAGCGACGCAGCCGAGCGTTTTCATGTTCCAGCAGTTTGGTCCGCGATCCGTGCAAATTACGGTCGAGGACGAATTTCCGCTCTACGTTACGTCCTAGAGCGACCGTGATTTAGGGACACCTCCGAAAATGAAAAGTATTTTGGTCCTTTCCCCGACTCAAATAAAAGATCGCGGTAACAATTAAATTTCTACTGACAGAAAGTTTTCTTATCGACAGCTAGTTCGGCTAGATCAAGCCTGGCCAACACGCGGCCCGCCGCACAGTGGCCGGAGAAAGGAAAAAACCCAAAATTATGAAAGTCGTTATTTCAAATATTGACCACTATTTCCTGATACGCCATGAACCAATGTAAATCTTTGAATGTTATTGGCGCACTGGTACGATCATTCTTGACAATAATTAAGCTATTTTGCAAATTTACATAAAATATTTCGACGTTTCGATCCACGATTTGGATCATTTTCAAGAAACTTATTTCATTGTAATTGCGTCTGTAAGAATTCGTTTCTAATTAGTACATGGTTGTCAGACCAAATGCAGAAAAAGGAAACAATATCTTAAAAACCCAATCAGGAGAGAAAGAAAAAAGAAGAATATAAAAAATTATAACTTTTATGAATACTCACTTGCTTAACCCAAATTAGTTATTAATTTAAATTCTTTAGAGTTTGTGGAAAGGCATGTTGGTTCCATGCCGGTGACATGTGGACTGGGCAAACGTGACGATTTGAAACTATTAAGAAATGTATCTTACTATGAAAATAGATTTATGTTTTTCTCTTTAATAACGTAGAAAAATAGTTCTAAAGTAGACCTCTCAGATTCTAGTTGGATTCTTACAAAATTCTAACCACACGTTCGACGACATTTATAACCATATATGCTATATATGAATGTATATAGTCTCAGCTTATGGCCGATGCAAATAATTCGCGAAAACTCACAACCAAAATAACAATATTAAATCCCGAAAGTAGGATACGTATAATTTCATATTGCAGTTACTTTCTTTAGCTAAACAAAAAAAGCTACACGTTCCTACATTCTCTGAGTGGTATCTTTTGAAAGAAGACACCATCACACAATAGTCATGCAAAAATCAGCTGCACGTTTTTGCTTTACATTATGATATTAACGTTTAAAGTTTGAGAGCGCATGAAGTTTCGGCAACGAAGCAGGATCTCTGAATAAGTGCGCGGCACTTTGCTGGACGGTTCGAAGGATTATATATTTATATATATAAGGATTATATATATTAAAGATAAAATGATCAATCGCCATGATAAATCTGTGCATTGCAAATTATGCGAATTCAATGAAAACAAACCTGAAGCTACAAAATACGAAATGTCGTAAATAATATTTCGGAATGCTTTGACGACATGAAAACTGTTTAAACCATAAAAGAATGCTTCCGTTTATTGATTTAAAGAATCGTTTCGTCTTACATCGAAATTAATACAGTAGAGACTTCTGTATCCGTACCCTTTTATATAATTAATCAAACACCTACTTCGGCATTTTAATAATTCAACCCCTAAGGGGATGAAAAGGGGTTGCAACGTTTGTATGAGGATTATTCTATTTCTGGTCGGGTTTGCTTGATACTTGGTCCTAATGCTCTTTGATATAATTAATCAAACACCTATTTCGGCATTTTAAAAAATTCAACCCCTAAGGGGGTGACAAGGGATTATAACGTTTGTATGAGGAATATTTTATTTACCGTCGGTTTTGCTTGAAACTTGGTCTTAATGCTCTTTGATATAATAAATTAAACACCTATTTCGGCATTTTAAAAATTCAACCCCTAAGAGGGTGAAAAGGGGTTGCAACGTTCGTATGAGGTATATATTGTTCGTTGCCTGATTTACATCATACTTGGTCTTAATGCTCATTGATACAATCATAGGGGTGGATAGGGGTGTTAAAAGGTTTTATGGAGAAACAATATCGATTTTCGGGGGCATTAAACAGTTTCCTGTGCGAGCGAAGCCGCGAGGAAAAGCTAGTAGTAAATAAGCCTATTTATTTTAAAGTATGTGTACAACTTCGAATATAAAATACTTTATTTGATGCAGTAATTTTTGAAAATAATTCGATATTCGGTATCGATACATTGAGAGGGGTGGTTTATGGAGACCTCCTCGTCACTCTACCCAAGTTCGCATCAACGTTTTGCGTTGTCTGGTAGCAGGTAGTCGGCGGCGAAATGGGATATCCTTTGAACATTATTTCTCGCAGCCATCTCTCTTGGTGAGGACACGTCGTGTATTGGTTCTGGCCGGAGTCAGGGTGCAAGCATTGTACGCGCCGCGTCACCTTCGAACCAGAGCCTTCTGCTCTGGTTCGCTCTTGCTTCTCACTTTCAAAGAATCAGAGCCTTCTGCCTGATTCGCCTTTGGTCCCCCGTGGATCGGAGACTTCCTCTTCGGTTCACATCGTTTGCTCTGCTATAATTACTCGACATGTCTGTGTAATTTAGTTTATACTTATGTCCGTGGTTGTAAGAAAGGGAGCCAGAAGGAATATTGAATTCGTTCTGACTCCCTTTCCGGGTCTCTCGTGCAGCAATCTCCTCGTGGTCAGACCTGGGCAATCGCCATTATCCTAATAGCTGCACACTTTGAATTTGCGTTAGCATTGCATACTAGAGTGTAAATTAATGTCCACGATTATTCTAAACCTATTCCCTTCCATTACATTTTGCAACGTCACGTTCCCTCAGAACAGAATATACAGGGTGTTTCGTCTAACACAGGACACCTAAATATCTCCTCTAATTGTAGGGGTATAAAAAATATTTTGTGCACTTTTTGAATGGTTTGAAGGAACCGTTATATTGGAAACAATATTTTTATTTCGAAGGTCATTTTTATCAAAGTTATCAAGGTCATCGGTGTTTCTGATGCATAACTACATCTTTTTTTTAATTGCATCGTGTAACTGATCGAAAATTCATTTAGATATGTATAATAACATACATAACTTACATTCTAAACGTTTATAACAAGACTGTAGACAAGCACAGAGAAACTTAGACTCCCTCAGACACACCGTTTGTTGTTGCAACCTTTAAACCATATACACTTACAGACCCGGCTTCAGATAACATGCTGTATTCCAAGATGACTTCATCTACCAGATGACGAATGCGGGCAAAGTGCTGTAAGTATTTCGAGAAGTCGCAGTACCACAAATTAAAAGTGTACCTAGAGGAGTAATATATATTTTATATTATTATTCGTTCATTTTTACTTTATAATATTATATGAGGTTGGTGGGTAAGTTCTTTTCGTGTATTGAACAAGCAGTTAATTTTCCTTGTAAATCAAAAACACACATAGGTGGTGAGTGATTGGGAAACACGAATTGACAGGTTATATTTGAGAGATGGCAACAAGTATTCTTTAAAATACGATAGAACTTTCCCTGCAACCAAATATATACAACCTATATAATATATCATAATAATACTGTATTAAGAATTGTACGACATAGAAATGTTTAACATGTTTGCTAACATGCTGGAAGTTGAATTGATTTCTGCCCAACATATCGGACATCCGAATGTTGTTGTTCGCGCCCTGTACGTTTTTAATTGGATGGGTATTAAGTCAAAGGGAAGAAAGTGGGGGAAGAATAATGATGGTAATTCCACGGAATCTCGTTTTGTAGCCAGGTCGAGGGCTGCACAGACGGCAAATTTCAGTGGATAGAGGTTGCTCTTCGGGGTGGTTGAGGATTTGATGACGTCATCATCTGCTCTAATGTTCAGACATTACCTGGTTTAATTATACGCTGCCCCCCCTCCACACCTCCGTGACCTTTCGCCATGCCTCTATGCCGTTCCGACAGTAATCGCTTGTGCCTGAACGTTTCTCCTTTCGACGGGGGAGCAAGCGAGCATGCCGAGCTCCTCATTCACAGAAGATGAACACGGATGCTAAGAGTTGGAAAAGGAAGACTTGCGAATGAATAGGGCGCAAGGAGATGAGGAGTTGAAGCATAATTAAAGCACAAAAGAAAATAGCTGTTACAGATGCAATGGGACTCGAAAACATTGAAAACGAGATGGCAAGCGCTTTATGCGAAAAGCGGAGAAGCGAATGTTAACGCTTCGACATGGTACCGAGAAAAGTTTAATCACCCCATAAAATATGCACGGTATGTTCTACGTACAGTGAATCCTTCATCTAAGACTAGAAGTGCTCGTTTCGACCGATTTTCGAGGGCTGCACCACCATTTTTTGGCCATGCATCTCACCCTCCGTGACGGCCGTACTTTAGTATTTAGTACGTAGTACTTAGTACGGCCGTACTTTTTATGTGGCTCCTGTGTCCTGCAACCATTGGAAAACAACGAAATCGCCACACAGCTGGTTTATTTATATTAGACTGCGAATTTGATGCATTTATGACAAAATTGGGTAGTTGTAATTTAAAGCAGTGAACACGTAAAAAATGTTTAAGGACGTCAATGTACTAGTTTCAGCTTCATAGGATAATTAAACGAAGAATACAATTTTTATTTGGCTCCTGTGTCCTGCAATCAATGCGAACATTTTTTAGTTTCCATAAAGATCCGCAGTCTAGTTTTGAAGGATCAAAAATTTTTGTTGATATCGGTTTTCTGACTATTTAAGGATGGAAATTGATTTGCTACTTCAATTTTTGCGAAAAATACGACATTACTTTCCGGTCTAATAGTTTCGTCTTTTGAAAATCAGACTACGAAAGATGAGCAATGTAGTTTAGCATTATTAAATTTCAGCAGCAAGCACAGAAACGTTTTTGGGGTTGCGTCGTTATGCAAATGGACTGGAGACTCGATTCGTTGCGAAATTACAGGAAGAAATTTAGAAAATGTTGAGTAATGGAACGCATCCAATTAAGGGAATAATGATTATCACAGAACGCCCAATATTTCGGCTGTCCGTGGCGACGAGGAAATATTAAATATGAATCTGTTATAATTAACTTTATCTACGTGAAATTACCTTAATTATCTGTCAGGTGACAGACACTGGTATAATAAATTCCAGAGTCAATCGAATTGTTCGTGTAATTCACTTCGTAAATGCATAATTCCGTCATAATGAATGACTTTGGCAATACGTAATGCCGTGTAGCCGTTGAGTGTGACGACGAACTGCCTTTATAACGACGGAAGTGCATCAAATCCATACTGAAAGTTCGTGCACTGTTTTTAATGTGTTGGATCCGCAAGAAAATAACTTTGGTATTTCAGGATGAAGTAAAAAGCCAAATTTCTTTATTTAAACGATGAACTTTAATGAATAAAATATTTGCTCGTTTATTTTTTTCTTGCAAAAGATCATAACACAGGAGGGAAATTATCTTATTCGTCAAAGCTTATCGCTTGAATAAAAAAACTGGACTCTATTTCAATCATAAAAAAATAGTTTGCCTACACGATCGCTGTCCCTGCTCGGAACAGGTGATGGGAGCTAAACCGCGAATTTACTGTAATTCCTATGACTGGTTCCAGATTTTTTATTGCACAAGAAAATGACCGGTTTCAGATTTTTTATTGTACACTTATTGAAATAATAACATTTATTCGATACGAAATTATTGTATAGATGACTTTAATAGATCAGGATATTACAGTAGGAGCCGCACAAAGCCTACATCAAATTAAGCTTGTCATTTTTATAATGGAGCATGTTCCAATTAACTATTGAGGCTCGGTAGGTTTAGTGTTAACCCTTCACTGCATGATTTTTTCAATTGGTATGAAAATATTGAAAGAAGGTTAGTTTTTGTGTTTTATTTAAGGGAAAAATCTAAAAAAGGATTAAAACATCATTTTTAGAAAAATAAAAATAATTATACATGGTAAGAAAACACATTCTTAGTTTACTATATATCAGATTTCTTAACAGTATCAGATATGATACACTATGCAGCGAAGGGTTAAATTATCGGTTAGCGACTATAACTAAACTGAAGAATCGGTTGAACAAGAATGATGATTATTTTGCAAGTTTCAGGAGAAAGAGAATTTACTAGAGAGGGTGGAGAAAGGTAGGGATAGGAAGATCTTGACAACGTAATTCACCAGAGAAAACAGAAATACCGATTGCTAGTGCAAACGGGCGAGAACAAACTTCCTGCAGGAGGTCCATCTCTCAAAGAAATTTACTTTACCTAGATGACTGGTTCGGATCCTGCGCCTCCGCGGCCACTGATACATAGCGCTTTCGTCGGGCTATTTCATTTCAGCAGGCGTATCGGTCGAGATCACCGTATGTCCAGCATGCACCGCAGCTAGCCATGCACACGAAAACCAATCTGGAAAGCAGATTCGAGATTTCAGTGCTGACACGTTTCTTCGGTGGTCGAGATCCAAAAAGCGATTACTTTCGAAACATGAAGGAAACATGTGCGCCATTAGAATCCCTCAGACTCGTCCTTCTTATTCTTTGCCTACAGCATTCCAAAGGACATTACACTAGCAAGAGAATCTTATTCTTAGACTAGCATTCTCTGTTCGAGAAATCTCTCTCTCTGTGTGTGTGTGTGTGCGCGTGTGTGTGTGTGTGTGTGTGTGTGTGTGTGTGTGTGTGTGTGTGTGTGTATCCACGAGAATCCATCGGTTTTGGAAAACGGGAAGCATGGAGGTTGTAGCCCAAGAAAAATTCCGCGTATGAGATTTGAATAAAAATATGGTTGTATTATGTCCGAAAACCATTGTTTCATTTAAAACGGTTCATCTACTTTTAATCATTCCAAGAAAACTGGTGGTAAAAAGGCTCAATATATATATACAATATATAACTTGTCCAGAATGAAATGTGAATAACATTGCTGTACAACTTTAAGTGCGACAATTATAAACTTGATCATATATATTATAAAATATATATACGACAATGTTATTCTGGACATTTCATTCTGGACAAGTTCTTTTCCGAAAAGAAGAAAAAGTGATTTCTGTTAATTATTACAAATGTGAATTCATAATTAGGCTGCGGATTTTATGCATTTATAACAAAAATGTGTAAGTTCAACTTAAAAAAGATTAGAGACGAAGAGAATTTAGAAACATCAATGTATTATTTTCAACCCACTGCAATTATTATATTGAAGAATAGCAGAATTTTTTCCTTGGTCTGTGTTTTTTTTTAAATTAATGGAGAAAATTTTTATTTTGCATGAACACTCCGCAGTCAATTCATAATTATAAACAAATACGGTTAAGACAGAACTAGGACGCTTCTCCTTTGTTCCCCAATGTGTATCTGTTTTCCTCTCGTTCGCATTCCAATTTTCCTTATTGTCTTTTTTCCTTCCTGGAATTCATCTCGCGCGATTCTCCATTCATTCGGGAAAGGTAGCGGGCGCGTAGCTAACTGCGGTCTGCTAGCCTTTATGTATATATGTATGTATGTATATGATCTAACCAGGCAGCTTCAGCGACTAGAAGGCAGACTGTGTGGTACGAACAACACAACCAGCTCAATCTGACACTCGTGAAAGTTAGGGCGGCCAATTTTCTGTTATTGTTTTGTTACTACCACTGTACACGCGGTCAGCCATACGCAAATCAAAAGCTGGGGTTGCTTCCGTTCCTGACAATCTCGGATTCAGAACTGCGACTCAGGACACCGACGTAGAAACGGAGCAATGTCTTCGGGCGAAACGAAAGTTAAACTGAAGTTATCGTAACTGGATTTGCGGCTTAAATTGATTGAACGTTCGCATCATTTACCGACATTTATTATTAAAATTTTCCACCGACACGCGGCAATGCAACAAACTGGAGGGACATGCAAATGTATTTTCTTTCTCAATATGTTTAACACTAATCCTACCAGCCTTAAAAATAACTGGTACATGTTCCCTTGTAAAAATGACAAGATTGATTTTATTTAGAGTTTGCGCAGCTTCTATTGTAATATGTGCTCCACTAAAGATATTTACTGTACTATCATTTCTTATGAAATTATTTTTATTATATCAATAATCGTAAAATAAAAAATCTTCAACCGGTCGTTTTGACTGGTGATGATAGGTTTAGTGTTAAAAGGGGGTGTTTAAAAGGGGGGGGGCCTTCCCCCCCCCCCCAAGGAAAAGGAAATGGAACACTGGAAAATTAGTTAAACAACTGTTTTTAATGTGTAGGGGCGGATTAGCCATATAGCAGAAGTAGCAAATACTACGGGGACCACGCTTGTAGCATAAAACGTTTAGCATTTATTCTCGCTAGTTACTAATCTGTCACCATTCAGCAGAAATACGTTTCTCAAATTGTCTTCGAACATCCCGTGTATAAGGCAGGGCCCGCTAGATAGCCTTACTGATTAGTTCTTTAGCGGGTCTAGGACGAAACATCTCCTTTCTTTTCCTCCTATTAAACATTTTTAATAGCTAACGTGGTTCTTGAACCGGATGATTCATACCCGAATCCAGCGTTTAGTATTCCTACAATATAGTTATTTGTTGTTTAGAAAAATGATCGAACCTTGCGCCGAGAATAAAATTCATAATATCTGAAAGATAAATTACGATCGATAAACTAATTAATTAGTTGACAGATATGTTTGCAAAAAAAGGTTATTCTGTTCAACTCGGCCCCCTCGCCTCCCCCCAAGATTAAGGCCTGAGTGTGCCACTGTGGTGAATCCACTGTAGGTCTAATAAGGAGAGTGCAAGGACGTTGTCACACCGATTTAGTCGAGACTCTGTATACTTATAGATCTCGATCTCCCATTTACGAATATATACCATTATAGACGCTAACACTCAATAGTTTTTGAGATATTCATAAACAAAGTTCTTACATTACTGCTTAAATCTGCTATTGTAGAGGAGGTATACAACGAATATTTATTTTAGAGGTATATAACGAATTAATTTCGGCTAATTTATTTATAATTTATTAATACGTTTGTTCTTTGACTTGTATATAAATAAATGTGCAATATCTTACGAACAAGTTAATGTTACACAGCGAATTTATTTATAATTTATTAATCCTTCTATTCTTCAACTTGTAATAAATGTGCAATCTCATATAGACAAGTCAATGTTACACAGCGAATAAATAATATAAATAAATATGAAAAAAAAAATTTTCACCAAACGAGAATCGAACCCTAGCCCACCGGGTGGAAATCTCGTTGTATACTACTTAAGAACTTTGTTTGTGAAAATCTCAAAAACTATTGAGTGTTAGCGTCTATAATGGTCTATATTCGTAAATGGGAGATCGAGATCTATAAGTATACAGAGTCTCAACTAAATCGGTGTGACAACGTCCTTGCACTCTCCTTATAAGTGACGCGCGCGGTAAGCAACACAGCGAAAAAAAACCAATGTATTGGACCGCTCATTACATTATTATGTTTTCGTCGCGCTGCTCACCGCGCCGCTTCACTATAATCGCACCCTAAATTGTGTGATATCTTTTTGTCGTGTTATGAATACTACAGATACAATCAGCATTGACTTCAATCATGTGCTCGCAGTTCAATCGTATTGACCAGTAAGCTTCTCAATTGGGAACTTGGCCACGCTCATGAGAATTCGAACGCGGCAGAATTGCACGAACCATCCATGAATCGCGTTCCACAGCATTTCACGATTTACCTAATAGCACGTCCCGAGAATTCTGATAGCCATTCTCATCCCGCGCGGCGGACTTGCCAATCACCTTGTATATGCATTGAGTGGCGAATTGATCCGCACAATATTTAGTTGCTGCTTTAATAGGATATCAAAAGCCTGTTATATGTATATCGCGAGTGAACAAGCCAACGAGTAGGATCGGTTCACGAGTACGACAAAAGATGAAGTTAACCCTCATACGTCTCTCGTTTCACTAACTGAATCTGTCTCTCGGTGTCAAATTGACACAGTGATAAAAAAAATCGATAAAATAATTGTCCGCGTTAGATCTTACGATCTTTGGGACCTTGCGGTGCTTGCACTAGGTGTACCGACTAAAAGACTAATAGCTGAAGGACCACCTTCCCACTTGGAAGAAAACAAACGTAAGGACTACTTCTTGCCGTTATATTTCCAACTATATACAAGACTAGAGTGCGTTGCTATTTCTGAGGTGAGACCAGAATCACTTCTAACGAAAATCTGGTGGTTGGGAACGTAACGCCGCGAGGTTCAGGGAGCGAATGACTTCTTGGTAAACAAATACTTTAGACAGTAAACTCATTACATTTTTTTTTGCAAGGGCACTGCACGAGTCTTTGAACAACGCATAAACTTTAATATTAATAGTAATATTAGAAGCATGCTTCGTGCTGTTGTTGAAGCAGGAGGAAATTATATTTTAGCTCAGGAGATATAATATATCGCACTATAGCGAGGAGCTGCTCTTTTCCTTGCGTTTAAACCGAAATAAAATTCGACTCTCGTTTTCTTAATATACGATCTACCAAAAGGTTCTAGTCACTGAACCGTAATTCCTTAATCTTGGCATTGGCGCTGGAGAGAAAATAAAGGCAACATGACTATTACTATATGAATTATAGTCTTTTGTGAATTATATATGAATTATACTATTAATATAGTATGTTAAGTATTCAAGTGTAGAGTCAACTACATTCGCACAAAAAGGCCTAAAGAGACAGATAGCATTATTGTAATTATATTTTTCAATTATTAATATCTAACAGTGTTGAACTATAAGTGTACCACACTCACTTCTAGAGCTGCTGTCCAGAAACATCCCAACAATAAAACAAGTGAAACAAATAAATTTTGCTTGATACTCTTGAATATTTTTACACCGTTAATGGTATATTCCTCCTGACTAACATTTGACTACGCAAAATGAATTTTTCATGACTGTGTTATGGTAAAATCGTCGATTTTGTAACTATAACATCACGACGCTCATAAAGTTTATCATAATGCCATGCACTTCTAATCTCAACATATCTGACAACATTGCATAACAGAAAGCCATGGTGGGCAGCAGAGATTAATAGTAATGTTCTATACCATTTGTTATTAAAGTACGTGACAGCATTTTATATGAGGCAACTATATTGTTGTGACATAGAAATCTATCTGTTTTCAACATTCGGTAAATAAAACTACAATGTTTTCTTCGCAGAAAAATGTTTTTATTATCTTTTCGTTATATCCATTTCTTTCCGTTGCAGTAA
The DNA here is from genome assembly GCA_028455615.1 of Lasioglossum zephyrum. Taxonomy (NCBI): domain Eukaryota; kingdom Metazoa; phylum Arthropoda; class Insecta; order Hymenoptera; family Halictidae; genus Lasioglossum; species Lasioglossum zephyrum. The sequence goes on along the minus strand of CM052329.1, from coordinate 13,446,412 downwards.
ACTGCTTCCATTAGTGTCATCTTCCAATTGATCAACCTTGTGGTTCGCACAACATCTACAAGCCAGAAAAAAGATTAGGTACGTTGAATGTATACATATGTATACAGTATGTTCAATAACTATGTATATATGATATTACAATACACAAGACGCCTTTAGGCCTTTTACAATTGCACCTGATACGATCCTGGAAATATAATAACATCATTTTGAAATGTTAATAATACGATATTCATCATGATTATAGTATAACATTCAACATTATCCACCTTATTAGGTATCTGCTTATTAGCAATCGAATATTTTTGAGTTCTAATGTAGTCAGCAAAAACATTTCAAATGAAAATTTACATATATAAAATTTATACGCACACGAATTCCTGCCGCAGTTGCTTCAGCTGACATAGTATAAAACGTTGTCAGAAAAATTACAGACACGAGGAGGAATGCGACGTTGAGTGACTTGAACATGTTGCTGTATGTAGACTTCTGAATCTATTAATGTTAACAAACGTTTCTACTCTTTATATACCAGTCGAAATTATGAGCTTCCCACCATTAAGATCTCAATCTCATTTTATGAACGTTTTTCGTGACTATGTCAATAATTCGTATCTATATGTACGCTATATAACTATGGACGTCGGGATACTTGATAATGGTAGACTTTTAAAATAGAAATCACACTTTCCATAATTTTAATTGATCAAAATTTATTATTTTTATTTTCGTGATAATTTATTTCGTTATTTCCATTTCTTTCCGTTTCAGTAAACTGCTTCTATTAGTGTCATCCTTCAGCAATTGATCGTCTTCTGCACTGGACCTACAAGCCAGAAAAAAGATTAGGCACGTTGAATGTATATATATGTATACAGTATGTTCAATAACTATGTATATATGATATTACAATACACATGAAGCCTGTAGGCCTTTTACAATTGCAAACGAGAGGATCCTGGAAAGATATAATAACATCATTGAAATGTTAATAATATGACATTCATCATTTATTTTTGAATATTTTTGAGTTTTAATACTATTTATATGCACACGAATTCTTACCGCAGTTGCTTCAGCTGGCATAGTATAAAGTGTTGTCAGAAAAATTACAGACACGAGGAGGAATGCGATGTTGAGTGACTTGAACATGTTTCTGTATGTAGTCTTCTGTATCTATTAATGTTAACAAACGTTTCTACTCTTTATATACCAGTCGAAATTATGAGCTCCCACCATTAAGATCTCAATCTCATTTTATGAACGTTTTTCGTGACTATGTCAATAAATCGTATCTATATGTACGCTATATAACTATGGACGTCGGGATACTTGATAATGGTACGCTTTTAAAAAAGAATTCACACTTTCCATAATTTCAATTGATTAAAATTTATTATTTTTATTTTCGTGATAATTTATTTCATTATTTCCATTTCTTTCCGTTGCAGTAAACTGATTCCATTAGTGCCATCTTCCAATTGATCAACCATGTCGTTTGCACAGGTCCTACAAGCCAGAAAAAAGATTAGATACGTTGAATGTATATATATGTATACAGTATGTTCAATAACTATGTATATATGACATTACAATACACCCGAGGCCTCGAGGTTGTTTACAATTGCACCTGATAGGATCCTGGAAAGATATAATAACATCATTGAAATGTTAATAATATGACATTCATCATTTACCAATATAGTATAACATTCAACATTATCCACCTACTAAGCAATCGAATATTTTTGAGTTTTAATACAATTTATATGCACACGAATTCTTACCGCAGTTGCTTCAGCTGACATAGTATAAAACGTTGTCAGAAAAATTACAGACACGAGGAGGAATGCGATGTTGAGTGACTTGAACATGTTTCTGTATGTAGACTTCTGAATCTATTAATGTTAACAAACGTTTCTGCTCTTTATATACCAGTAGAAATTATGAGCTTCCCACCATTAAGATCTCAATCTCATTTTATGATCGTTTTTCGTGACTGTGTCATTAATTCGTCATCTATATGTACGCTATATAACTATGGACGTCAGGATATTTGATAATGGTACGCTTTTAAAAAAGAATTCACACTTTCCATAATTTCAATTGATCAGAATTTATTATTTTTATTTTCGTGATAATTTATTATATCAAGCCATTCAAATCGATTTCATAAACGTAAGAGAAATGGAAATCCAATGCATAGAAATGGTCTTTATATTCATCTCCATATTTAAATTGAGCCACCACGTTGGCACATTTTCTAGAAAAGGGATAAAATCAGGAACATATTCATAGCAACCCCAAAATAAGAGTTTTTCACGCCTTTTGAATGCTTCGAATTTTAGAGTTAAATTTTTTAGCTAAATTGACGATCTGATTTTGAGAAAACTTTAATCAAGTTCAATAATTTATATATTTTATTACAAACGCTTTTGAACCCTCGATCAGAAAAGTAGTATATTCGCCCAATTATCTTTTTTGGAAATTTTTATTATTATAGTGTTCTGTCTATTGCAATTGAACGTTTAGTTTGGGATAGCAAAGGATTGAACCGCCCTCTCTGGAATTCGAATGGGACTTGTATGCTCGTGATCATGCCTAGAGGGATCGACAGTCAGAAGTTACTAACTGGTGTAATGATCATGATCGAATCAAAAAACGATTCAACTCGAAAGATTTTTCACTTGTTGCCTGATAGCAAAAGTGTATCCCCAATCCCTTGTGTTTAAAATCTTCTCCAAACTCCAGAAGTACTAAGGCGAAATTATGAAACACATATTTCACTTATATTTGAAAATGACATGATATCATTAAAATATTTAATCATTAACGTTAATGCGACAGGGGTTCCCGTTATCACATTGCTTCCAAATTTTGCATACATCATGTTGCTCACTAACTCTCACAATTTAGGGCAGTAGGTCTAAAAGGAACTTAAATAAATGCTTGACTTCTGTAGCTCTATATGACCCATCCTTTTGCACAGTGTATCAAGAATTCGATATTTGACCTTGACAGACTGTGTCAAGATGAAGTTTTTAAAACAAATGTATCGTGTGCTATTCAGGGTTGGGCAAAAATTTTTATTTAAATAATATTTTGACCATGTGTTAAGAATAAACTTAATGTTCAAATAACTAGACAGTGTATCTATATACAAAATAAAAGTTGTCTACCTGAACTACAACAAAGTGGAGTAAAATAGAAAATTATTATCTTTCTTAATGTCTCATAGACTGAAAATAATATAACCATGTATATCGGTGAGAGAGAGAGAGAGAGAAAGAGAGAGAAATAGAACCACTACTATCTAATTAAAATACTTTTTTATTTTTCATAATTCTTTTTCATGGGACTTTCACCAACTTATTTCTGGCAGTTTTCTGACCGTCTATTCGATGGGCAATGCGAAAAAAATTTGTGTACTGGTTGGATCACACTTCTGGCGCGAGTAGAGGGGTTCTTTACTTAACACACAGTTCGTTTGTTAATACATCGCGCGGATCGAGATCGCTGTTGAATAATCGACTCTCATTCGGCTTTATGCTTGACTAAGAATCCTGGGCATCCAGATAGTGTGAAGGCAAAGCGTATAGGGGTACGGTAATAAATCGGCGGTTCCCAAGTACCCTCGGGGAATGAGCTGACGAAAATATAGCGGCGGCCCACAAACTAGGAATTGTTAGTTACTGCAGCCCGCCGTAAAATATATGACTCGGACGTCCATGAAGCGAATGCCCGCAAACCCTATTCTCGAGTGGTGTGAAGCGGTAGACTAGATCGAAAATTCGGCACTCTAGATCCGCCCATTTCAAGGACCATCGTTTCATTGCGTACACCTTAATTGATCGACGTGTTTCACAAAGTACAAGTCTATTTTGTTACTGTCGACACCTCTTTCTAGTTTTGCTTCATCGAATCTACTTGCTAAATTTCCATTGGATGTTTCGCATACTCGTACGCACAATTGTTATGCAAGGTCCACACTCTAGTGGCATGATGCGGTAGACTAGATCGAAAATTCGGCACTGTACTTTGTAATTGTGTTTCAATTGTAAAATCGAATTACATCGTAATTTAATCGAATAGGAAGACCAGAATCACAAATTACATTGTAATTTAATTGAATGAAGAGACTGAATTTACGAATTACGAAATAAATCAATACAAAATGTAATTGAATTAATTTATAATTATAATTCGCGAAATAATTCAATAGTAATGTGTTGGTTGATTATCGATCGTAGTGTAGATTATAACAAGAAGTCTAGATGATATCGGCGCAAAGGTTCGATCATTATAATGTGTTGGTTGATTATCGATCGTAGTGTAGATTATAACAAGAAGTCTAGATGATATCGGCACAAAGGTTCGATCAACACACAAAACTTTTTCGCGTCTCTATCTAAGAGTTTTGGCTCTGAAATTAGACGACTCCTAAAGGACTGGTCCAACACGAACATAAATATTGCTAAGATAAGTAACAGAAAACTTTTCTTACTAAAATGTAAATGATCGAACCTTAGCGCCGTTAATTCAATAGTAATTCAACACAACTCTGGGGTACAGACGAATGTCACACTATACGAAGGAAGACTGTACTTACATTTATCTTATATTTTATAGGGTCAATGAAAATATTGTGGCGAATATAAGAAACACAAATGTAGAACACAGAAAGGGCTGGTCTGGCACCCGTAGAAGTGAAATAATTTACCATCTGGCATTTCGCAGGGCATCTCATATCCGTCCGAGACGGCCGATAACGACGAACTGCCGTCGCGACAGCGTAGACGACGTCGCTGCGAAATATTATAGACCGTCGTCATTTCCGCGTACTGATTGGAAATTGTCAGGCAGCAGATCCATCTCTGCTCCATTGGTTACGCGGATATTAGCCGGAAACGTGTCTCTTCTACCGTGGAAACTTTTTGATTGCGTTCAAGTTAACTATGAAAATCGCCCGTCGCACAGTACAATAAAATGCCTACTACATGTTTGGTTTTTTGACTTTTGCACTCCTAAATCGGCCGTTTAGACCACTGTGCGACGGTATAGACTTTTTCGTGTGGAACAACAACGAGCTGGTAGTTCGTCCGGTCTATTGTTAACTTTTCGTTACTTCAGAGAGAAACATCGTTACAATTGTGACCTGCAACTGACATATGCTATTTTTATTTATTTACTTATTTATTTAATGCTTTAAACCAGATGTGGTTTATATAGCATATTTAATACATGAATTACATAATGGCTTAATGCGCCTCTTAGCTTAGCTTAACTTAACAGTCATTTTTTATTAAAAACAAAAAAAAATTGATTCAATGAAATAAAATATTTAGTGCACAACGCTTAATAAAATCGAAAATGATTAACCATATGCTATTTTTATTTTGCATAAAGGTCTGTAGTATAATTATCAGGGATTGGAGTGGAATCCTTTCTTACAACTTTCGTTGTCGATGTTATAAAAACTATTACATTTAGATCAGAATTATCCTTACTTATTTCTAAAACTCACTTTGAAATTCACGTAAATATAAATCATAAATTCAAACAACAATAAATGGCCTGCCTAGCTGCTTGTTGAAAAAGTTGTGAAAGATCACGTAATATTTTTATATGAAGGAAAATGTTACCCTGGAAAAATTCTTTGTGCAACTAGAACTAAAGCAACTATTTCATCCGCAGAAATATGCGGGCGATTACGGAAGTGACTAGAGCAGCCTGATGTGCTGGACTGAGCAGAACTCGCAACGTCTACTCGGTTCCTGAATTGAACTTTCTATTGAATTGATTGGTTTTATTTCTTATTTTATTCTTTAACTACAATTTGTGCTCATAATTGTTGAAACTAAATGATACTAAAATCTCTTTCTAATATAAGTGGTCAACTACTAAAGAAGGTCAATTACTAGATTTTTCATTTATAAGTGTGAAAATATCTAGTGTCTAGTTTTTGTTGGTACCGTGGAAATATTTCACTGTCACTAAGTTGGTATAAATGAAAAGAAGATGGCGTGTATGAGATAGAGTAAGGAAAGATGAAACGTGCGTTTCCAACAGTTTATTATACGAAGGAATCGGCTAATTAATGTAAGTAAAATTAGTAGGAACGATGTTTTTGATAAAGTGTTTTAATAGTAGAAATAATTATTAAATAAAGAAGACATAATACACATAATGCATTGTATATATTATATACTCTAAATACCCAACATTATGAGTAGTCAACTTCTGCAGCAATTACTGAATTTTTAAATATGTTGTTTTTTTGTATAAGTAAACTTTTTTTTTAACTTGCCTTTTTACATAATCTAGAAAACTTAAAGAGTGTTTTCAGGCATCGACTCTCGCTATTCGATGACAGAGCAAGTGGTTACTATTGTTCGCGTGGAAAACTTCTCTTAATTGGTCAACTACTAGTACCTCTTTACCGTACTTGTCAATTTCGATTCGAGTTTTGAAAAAGGTGTCAAAAGATAAGAGACTATCGGTTGTGACACATTTTGTTGTTTAGCTAGAAAATTTCAGAAGACAATGTTCTCGGAAAAAGAAATTCACTTTTTTGTCATGTATAAACAAACATTAGCATTAGGTCGAAAGCGAATTAGAAGTTATTAATTTGCCGCCGACTCCCACAAGGGATGTGGGAATAAAATGGTTGGAAATATCGTGTGCATATCTCTTTCACATATATCGAGGCATTACTGCAAAGATATGTGCGCGTCTTATTGAATCGATAAAATATTTTATTAGGCTAGACAAGCTCGTTTAGAAAGCAATATATTGAACACCCTTAGCGTATCGAAGTATACATTGCCGACGATTGCCGGTTCCACAACCGTGTTGTTAACGTCGATTTCGACGCGAAGTAACCTTGCGAGTTTATCCTGCGTCCGTTCTTCGATCGCTCTGCCAGCTACATCGAACTCGGTTCTGAAGTAGATTTATAGTAGTTACTGCGGCACCGGATACCTTTTACACCAACCCCCGAAGGGTCCAAATGTGTTTACGGTTCCAGTGCAATGTAAACCGACCACCGAATACGTGTTTTTCCATATATTTTCATGAGTGGACTGTTCCACAAACACGTTGCCAAACTCTCATTTTCTCAAACATCAATTCAGGAACCAAGGTGAGGAGATGAAGTTGTTGACAACAAAGTAGACATTCTTGAAGAAGTCAGCAGTCTCATTATACGAGAGATTTCAAAGATTGTTCGTTTATTAGCTGAGCTTCTGTTACATTTGCAGATGTTAATTGCAGATAAATAATGTGTTAACATTCGACATTTGTTTCACATACATGAAGAAATATTCATTTTTAACTCAACTTTAAGCCGTGAACTTCAAGGATACTGTAATATTATCATACTCAATCACGAAGTAATAAAACTTATAACTTTTAATGTCGCACGATTCAGATATTCGACTTTAGGTTGTAAATATTACGATTTGTCACGAAACACATTTCACGAAAAACATTGTGTTATACAAAATTAACGGTTTCCACGTAAGACTGTCACGACTAGTTTATTTTTGTACATTATATTACGTAACAATAAGCTAATAAACATTTCTTCTAACAAAACAAAAAAAAACTGTCACAAATCTGTAACTGTACCTGACAGTGGCATTGCATAGATAGGAAGGACTATACTATATAAACAGCAACAGACTAACTATCATGAATATTTGTCCAACTGTTGTACTTCACAACTGCAAACATGTTCAAAAGTGTTCGTTCAGCTTTGTTACCTGCATTTCTCGTTATAATGCTGGGATTCTTCTCGGTGGCAATCGCAGAGGTGAGATTGATGCAAGTTATTAAATGATATTTATGTTTAATATATCGTTACAATAATGCGATGTTCTCTTCTGCGTATTTCATTTGTATACGGTATGTGGAAAGAATACTAACGTTCGCGTATTTATTTCCCTCTATAGCCAAAAGCCAGTCCTGAGAGTCTTTGGAGGAATTGGGATAAAGACTAATCCTGTCGTGTGTTCCAAAATGCTACTACTATGAGAAAATAAAGTATTTCAAAAATAAACAACGAAAATTTGCCTGATTATCTTACCTTCATTTACACTGTTTATACTACTGACACCTTCACTACAAACACATTCAGAAGATACGAATCCAAATAAGATAAAACAATCAATGATTGTGAACATTTAAAGGGGTAAAGCAATGCTACAAACTTAAGTTTATATTTCAATAGTCAAAAGCGCTAGATAAAAGATCAATCTAGGCCTCGATCGCCCTTAAAAGTCCTATTCTTACGATTACGTAAGTAACTGTTGCAGCTTTATTGAAATAGCTACATAAATAGCTGTATACTTCCGAATAATGCGAATTGTGCCTTGCAAATGTAAAAATAGGACTTTAGAGGACGATCGCGATTTAGATTGATCTTTTAGCTAGCGCTTTTGACTACTGAAAAACCCCATCTTTGGAATTTCAGTAATTAACGCGTATCCTGCACCTTTGTAATCCTGGAAATGAGAATCTACCCTCTTAAGAAGTTTTAAATGATCACCGTGATCAATGTAGATCTATGTTAGCTACACGCATGCTGAAAATTTCATCAAAATCGATTAACATATCCAAGAGCTACAAGCGGTTAAATTTGGTGAAAATCATAGTATAAAATCCACAGATTCTTACATGTTTCGATGCGTGTAGTTTTTATTACCACGTTTATACAGGGTGAGTCACCAAACGTTTGTACCTCAAATATCTTTGTTGTTTCTAAAGATACGTAAAATATGGTAAGGACAAAGTTGAATGGTACAATGGGGCTGACACGATGCAAAAAAAATTTTGTTTTTATGTCATTTTTTGGAGATATCAAGGTCACCTTGACTTTTTTTAAATGGAACCACCATTTTTTAAACACCTACAATGATAGTCCCTTTCATTAGGAATTCAGTGACTATAATTAGTCCAAGGTCAGGCGTTTCACTGTATCCACAGTCCTGCGGTTCACTGTATCTACTGATGTCTTTGAAGAACTGATCACTTCCCGATCTTGGCCAACTATAATAATAATGTAATCAATAGGCCGCTGTTTTTTATGCAAAGTAAAAAAATATTCGCATCGATTACAGGACACAGGAGCCAAATAAAAATTGTATTTTTTTAAATCATTCTATTAAGCTGAAAATAATAACACTGACGTCCTGAAATATTTTTAACGCGTCCACTGTATTCATTTGTACGTGGCCATTTTTGTCATAAATGCAGTCTAACAATCGAACAGCCACAGTATTGGGTGACATACTAATGACACGTATGTTGGCAGACATAATTTACCGAGTACATTATTTACGCAAGTAATAATAATGTTCCTGATTTCATCCATTTTTTAAAAACCATTTCTATGCATTGGATTTCCATTTCTCTTACGTCTATGAAATCGATTTGAATGGCTTGATATAATAAATTATCACGAAAATAAAAATAATAAATTTTGATCAATTAAAATTATGGAAAGTGTGAATTTTATTTTAAAAGTCTACCATTATCAAGTATCCCGACGTTTATAGTTATATAGCGTATATATAGATACGAATTAATGACATAGTCAAGAAAAACGATCATAAAATGAGATTGAGATCTTAATGGCGGGTAGCTCATAATTTCGACTGGTATATAAAGAGCAGAAACGTTTGTTAACATTAATAGATTCAGAAGTCTACATACAGCAACATGTTCAAGTCACTCAACATCGCATTCCTCCTCGTGTCTGTAATTTTTCTGACAACACTTTATACTATGCCAGCTGAAGCAACTGCGGGAAAAATTCCTGTGCGTATAAATTTTATTTATGTAAATTTTCATTTGAAATGTTTTTGCTGACTACATTAAAACTCAAAAATATTCGATTGCTTATTAGGTGGATAATGTTGACTGTTATACTATCTACATGATGAATGTCATATTATTAACATTTCAATGATGTTATTATATCTTTCCAGGGTCCTATCGGGTGCAATTGTAAAAAACCTCGAGGCGCCGCGTGTATTGTAATGTCATATATACATAGTTATTGAACATACTGTATATATATATATATATATATATATATATATATATTCAACGTACCTAATCTTTTTTCTGGTTTGTAGAAGCTGTGCAAAGAACTTGGTTTTCCAGTTGGAAGATGACACTAATGGAAACAGTTTACTGCAACGGAAAGAAATGGAAATAATGAAATAAATTATCACGAAAATAAAAATAATAAATTTTGATCAATTGAAATTATGGAAAGTGTGAATTCTTTTTTAAAAGCGTACCATTATCAAGTATCCCGACGTCCATAGTTATATAGCGTACATATAGATACGAATTATTGACATAGAAACGAAAAACGATCATAAAATGAGATTGAGATCTTAATGCTGGGAAGTTCATAATTTCGACTGGTATATAAAGAGTAGAAACATTTGTTAACATTAATAGATTCAGAAGTCTACATACAGCAACATGTTCAAGTCAATCAACATCGCATTCCTCCTCGTGTCTGTTATTTTTCTGACAACGTTTTATACTATGTCAGCTGAAGCAACTGCGGTAAGAATTCGTGTGCATATAAATTGTATTTATGTAAATTTTCATTTGAAATGTTTTTGCTGACTACATTAAAACTCAAAAATATTCGATTGCTTATTAGGTGGATAATGTTGAATGTTATTCTATATACATGATGAATGTCATATTATTAGCATTTCAATGATGTTATTATATCTTTCCAGGATCCTGTCACTTGCGATTGTCACAATCCTCAAGACTTCCTGTGTCGTGTAATGTCATATATACATAGTTATTTAACATACTGTATACATATATATACATTCAACGTACCTAATCTTTTTTCTGGCTTGTAGAAGATGTGCAGAATACTTATTTGATCAATTGGAAGATGACACTAATGGAAACAGTTTACTGCAACGGAAAGAAATGGAAATAACGAAATAAATTATCACGAAAATAAAAATAATAAATTTTGATCAATTGAAATTATGGAAAGTGTGAATTCTTTTTTAAAAGCGTACCGTTATCAAGTATCCCGACGTCCATAGTTATATAGCGTACATATAGGTACGAATTATTGACATAGTCACGAAAAACGATCATAAAATGAGATTGAGATCTTAATGGCGGGTAGCTCATAATTTCGACTGGTATATAAAGAGCAGAAACGTTTGTTAACATTAATAGATTCAGAAGTCTACATACAGCAACATGTTCAAGTCACTCAACATCGCATTCCTCCTCGTGTCTGTAATTTTTCTGACAACGTTTTATACTATGTCAGCTGAAGCAACTGCGGTAAGAATTCGTGTGCATATAAATTGTATTAAAACTCAAAAATATTCGGGTGCTTAGTAGGTGGATAATGTTGAATGTTATACTATATAAATGATGAATGTCATATTATTAACATTTCAATGATGTTATTATATCTTTCCAGGATCCTGCCCGGTGCGATTGTAACAATCCTCATGACTTCGTGTGTCTTGTAATGTCATATATACATAGTTATTGAACATACTCTATACATATATATACATTCAACGTGCCTAATCTTTTTTCTGGCTTGTAGGTCGACTGCCATTCACATGGTTGATCAATTGGAAGATGACACTAATGGAAGCAGTTTACTGCAACGGAAAGAAATGGAAATAACGAAAAAATAATAAAAACATTTTTCTGCGAAGAAAACATTGTAGTTTTATTTACCGAATGTTGAAAACAGGTAGATTTCTATGCCACAACAATATAGTTGCCTCATATAAAATGCTGTCACGTACTTTAATAACAAATGGTATAGAACATTACTGTTAATCTGTGCTGCCCACCATGGCTTTCTATTATGCAATGATTTTACTATAACACGGTCATGAAAAATTCATTTTGCGTAGTCAAATGTTAGCCAGGAGGAATATACCTTTAGTGGCGTAAAAATATTGAAGAGTATCAAGCAAAATTTATTTGTTTCACTTGTTTTATTGTTGGGATGTTTCTGGACAGCAGCTCTAGAAGTGAGTGTGGTACACTTATAGTTCAACACTGTTAGATATTAATAATTGAAAAATATAATTACAATAATGCTATCTGTCTCTTTAGTCCTTTTTGTGCGAATGTAGTAGACTCTACACTTGAATACTTAACATACTATATTAATAGTATAATTCATATGTATGGAATGGTAATAGTCATGTTGCCTTTACTTTCTCTCCAGCGCCAATGCCAAGGTTAAGCAATTACGGTTTTAGTGACTAGAACTTTTTTGGTAGACTTTTATTTCGGTTTAAAGGAAATTTTTACATTAACATACATTTTTATCAGAATATGTTTAGAATCTTCATCACGTGTCAGACACGACATTATAAGGCAAGGGGTTAACGGCACCTAGAGCGTCAACTGCCCCTGAACCGGCAGCAATCTTGGACAGGACAACGCTCGAAACAAAACCAGCTTCAAAAATATATATTTGAAATGCTATTTCCATACGTAACTACTGTTTCAGAAGAAAAGTATATTTGCCAAATTCTGTATTACACGACAAAATAAAAATATTTATAGTGTATTGACTACTTCAAAAATCCATTTTTCCCCAACCCTCTCCTTACGTGAACTATTGGGGCTGATAGGGTTAGGAATTGAATATGAACCAGATATGGCACAGCCAGTTATATCAAACAGCCACAGTAATTGGTGACATACTAACGACACGTCTGGTGGCAGACAATTATGCAGGGCGTCGTACCAGCAAATCTGTATTTTGAAGCGGAACGAGGACCATGTCGAGGAGCAGCGTAAACAATGAACAGACATATTAGGTACTTGTAATAAGTGTTGCAGCGGTATTAGATGCTTAAGCTGGACACAGTGGAATGGAGGTCGTGACGAAGTTTATTTATAAAGCGGAAGTTTGGGACAACGGTGGCTACGTTAAGCTCTTTAGCCGGATAAACTTTCCAGACTCCTGCATCGCCATTGATTGTGGCCCAGAGCCAAGACCTCCTTATCCTACATAATATTTTACGAGCGTCGACTTTGTTTTGCACCCGGAAGACCCAGAGGGAAGGGCGCAGAAACGGTTCCGCCGCGAGTGAACGGGCAACGAAGAATGAAACGCAGATTCTTTTATCTATAGCCCTCTCCACCTTTAACCGAAGGCGAAACGATTCAACCTGGATGACGGAACATTTGTTTTTATGGATCCATACTTCCACCAGGGGGTTCAGTGGGATATAAACTTTCCGAAAACACACACACATACACACACATGGTCGACCTTTAATTATTATTCAATACTTATAATCCGTAACATTAATACTTAAGGGGATGTTCTACTGTAGACCATTTAAAAAATTGATTTTTTATTTTTTGTATTTTCTGTTATATACGCAAGGAAAGGAGCAGCTCCTAGCTATAGTGCGATATATCTCCTGAGCTAAAGTACAATTTCCTCCTGGTTCATCAACAGCACGAAGCATGCTTAGAATATTACGGTAGCGAACCATCGTATCTGAATATCAATAAATCACCAAAAGACTCATCATTACTGCGGTATTTACGCGCGATAGTAATCCGTCTGTACCTCTACTATCTATTTACTTTAGAAACATGCGGAAATAAACACATTGTAATAGTGAAATTATTCTAGAAGTTTTTTTTTTATTAAGCTATATAGAACCCCAAATGGAATTATTAGCAGCGTGCACATGATTGTGCATGCCAACATTACAAAGATAACTTTTAATTATAACTTATAACATTTTCGAATATAGCGCTAACATATTTGGTTGGGAGTTGACTAGAAATAATTTCCGGCTAGAACATTTCAGCCGTTCAATACAAAAGTCGAAACGATAGACTGCTACTGGACTTAGCGACGCTATATACATAGTTCACAATCTTTTAGGAAGGAACATAAGATCTTACATATAGCGTTTGTAGGTCAAAATCGCGAACTTTAACGTCGTTTTCTAAGAGTACGGTTGAGACCTATACGATACAATAGGAATAAATGTTGACTTTGATTTCCAAGATCAACGTCAACTTTGCGGTACATTTTTAACAGATCTTCGTAAAGGTGTAGAATCCCGCTATGGTGGTCGTGACATATTATTTTTCTACAGCCTGTTCAAATTCAAAGTGAATATTATAAGTTCGCCTTTAGTCGAGTTCCTCTGCGAGTCGAGAAAATTCATGTTAGACATAGTTTCGCGTTTTGCATCGATGTTAGATTATAGCTGGCGCAGAAAAATTCTGTCACGTCCAGCAGGAAGCGACGTGCACGTTGTTCTATGGTACCGTGAATCGAGTCAGCGTAAATTCAATTTTGGTCAGCATGGAAGGTTCAGAAGTCGCGTTATTTTTACCAGCATGTCAGCACATGGCGGAAAGTACACGTTGCGTACATTTTACTGCTCCGCTGAATGTTACGGATATTATTGCTTCAACGTGTTAACAGGGGGAAGGTAACGTTTGATGACGTCGCGTTCAATACCGTGAACGATAGGACGGCGTTTCAGTGGTTTCGAAAACAATTGTTGAATCACTTGTACAGTGTGTCACGAAGTTACACGTGTCAAAACGACAAAGATCTGTTTAAAAAAGTTTTGTACAAAATGGATCTTGACAAAGTCTGTCAAGGTCAAACGAGAGAAACCTTCTCAAAGCAACTATGAGTAAACAATGAAACATTCTCTTGAAAATTGACGTTAAAGTTCAAATAACACATAAACTTACTTGATTCAGAATTGATCTACTATGTTAGGCTATGTTCTAATGAATTTGTTCATCATATTTGTGTGTTATTTGTAGACAATGGATTTTAATATATTGTTATATTATTTTCAGTCTATGGAATATTAAGAAAGATAATAATTTTATATTTTACTGCAGTTTGTTGTAGTTCAGGTAGGCAACTTTTATTTTGTACATAGATACACTGTCTAGTTATTTGAACTTTACCCTTAATTTCCAAGAGAAAGGTTTATTCTTGACACATGGTCAAAATTTTATTTAAATAAAATTTTTTACCCAACTCTGAGTAGCACACGATATAATTGTTTTAAAAAGACAAATATTGAATTATGTTTTAATAGTTTTTACACATAACTTGTTGATACCCTGTGCAGAAGGGTGGGTCATATAGAGCTACAGAGGTCAAGCATTTATTTAAGTTCCTTTTAGACCTACTGCCCTAAATTGTGAGCAAGCAAAATGATGTATGCAAAATTTCGAAACAATGTGATAACGGGAACCCTTGTCGCATTAACGTTAATGTTTAAATATTTTAATGATATCATGTCATTTTCAAACATAAATGTGTTTCATATACACTGCTCTTTTGCTATCAGGCGACAGGTGAAAAATCTTACGAGTTGATTCGTTTTTTGATTCGATCATGATCATTGCACCAGTCAGTAATTTCTGACTGTCGATCCCTCTAGGCATGATCACGAGCGTACAAGTCCCATTCGAATTCCAGAGAGGGCGGTTCAATCCTTTGCTATCCCAAACTAAACGTTCAATTGCAATAGACAGAACACTATAATAGAGACACAAAAATTTCCAAAAAAGATAATTGGGCGAATATACTGCTTTCCTGATCGAGGCTTCAAAAGCGTTTGTAATAAAATATATAAATTATTGAACTTGATTAAAGTTTTCTCAAAATCTGATCGTCAATTTAGCTCAAAAATTTAACTTTAAAATTCGAAGCATTCAAAAGGCGTGAAAAACTCTTATTTTGGGGTTGCTATGAATATGTTCCTGATTTTATCCCTTTTTTAGAAAATGTGCCAACGTGGTGGCTCAATTTAAATATGGAGATGAATATAAAGACCATTTCAGCCAACGACCGTGGTCCCATTGAAAGCACCAGTTCTCATTCGATTACCGAAGTTAAACAATGTGGAGCGTGGAACGGACTTGGATGGGTGTCCACCTGGTACAAACCCGGGAAGTGACTCCCAGGTACTTTTCACGTGTTGTTGGCAAAGGTGGTTCGGAACCCACCTTAAAAAAAACAGTAGGTCCCGCTGGAATTGGTTGCAATTAGGCGATAGGTGAAATTGGAAAGAGAAGGAGAGTGGTGTATGGACTTGAAACCCTGTGGGGACCAAGTATCTATTTCCATATAAAGACCATTTCTATGCATTGGATTTCCATTTCTCTTACGTCTATGAAATCGATTTGAATGGCTTGATATAATAAATTATCACGAAAATAAAAATAATAAATTCTGATCAATTGAAACTATGGAAAGTGTGAATTCTATTTTAAAAGTCTACCATTATCAAGTATTCCGACGTTTATAGTTATATAGCGTACATATAGATGACGAATTATTGACATAGTCACGAAAAACGTTCATAAAATGAGATTGAGATCTTAATGGTGGGAAGCTCATAATTTCGACTGCAATATAAAGAGCAGAAAAGATTGTTAACATTAATAGATTCAGAAGTCTACATACAGCAACATGTTCAAGTCACTCAACATCGCATTCCTCCTCGTGTCTGTAATTTTTCTGACAACACTTTATACTATGCCAGCTGAAGCAACTGCGGGAAGAATTCGTGTGCGTATAAATTTTATTTATGTAAATTTTCATTTGAAATGTTTTTGCTGACTACATTAAAACTCAAAAATATTCGATTGCTTATTAGGTGGATAATGTTGAATGTTATACTATCTACATGATGAATGTCATATTATTAACATTTCAATGATGTTATTATATCTTTCCAGGGTCCTATCAGGTGCAATTGTATAAAACCTCGAGGCGCCGCGTGTATTGTAATGTCATATATACATAGTTATTGAACGTACTGTATATATATATATATATATATATATATATATATATATATATACATATATATACATATATATATACATTCAACGTACCTAATCTTTTTTCTGGCTTGTAGAAGCTGTGCAAAGAAATTCGTTGGCCAATTGGAAGATGGCACTAATGGAAGCAGTTTATTGCAACGGAAATAAAAATAATAAATTTTGATCAATTGAAATTATGGAAAGTGTGAATTCTTTTTTAAAAGCGTACCATTATCAAGTATCCCGACGTCCATAGTTATATAGCGTACATATAGATACGAATTATTGACATAGTCACGAAAAAACGTTCATAAAATGAGATTGAGATCTTAATGGTGGGAAGCTCATAATTTCTACTGGTATATAAAGAGCAGAAACGTTTGTTAACATTAATAGATTCAGAAGTCTACATACAGCAACATGTTCAAGTCACTCAACATCGCATTCCTCCTCGTGTCAGTAATTTTTCTGACAACACTTTGTACTATGCCAGCTGAAGCAACTGCGGTAAGAATTCGTGTGCATATAAATTGTATTTATGAAATTGAATAATTTGAAACCTTTTTGTTGAATACATATTAACTCAAAAATATACAATTGGTAATTGGGTCGATAATGTCGAATGTTATACTATGTTACATCTTTCCAGGATCCTCCAGGGTGCAATTGTAAAATGCCTATATCTTTATTATGTGAGGTAACGTCATATATACCTAGTTATTGAACATGCTGTATACATATATACAACGTATCTAATAATCTTTTTCTGGCTTGTAGGTGAAGTGCAACGGACCTATTCTTGGATAATCCGAATAGGACACTAAAAGAAGCAGTTGACTGCAGAATACAGAAATGGAAATAACGAAAATAAACTAAAAGCACTTTTTTCGTGGAAAATATTGTAGTTTTATTCATCGAATGTTGAAAATAGATAGATTTCTACGTTACAACAATATAGTTGTCGAATATAAATTTATGCTGTCGCGTACTTTAATAATAAATTCCCCAATCCTGTTCTTACGTGAACTATTGGTGCTGATATCGGCCCACTCAAATTGCTAATAATTATTTAACATGTAACTATTAATAACTAGCTGACCCGACAGACGTTGTCCTGTCCTTTCAATATCGCGAAACAACACAGAATTAAAACAAATGTAATTTTATTGTAATTTAGACCATGTCGGTCCAGCCGTTCTCGAGTGATGCGCTTATCAACGAACAGCATTTAATTTTTATTTATATATAGATATAGATATAACTTTAGATGAATGGAGATGAATATTATATATAATTTAATTGAATCATTGCATTTTTAAAGTACATTTTGAGTGTCCTCTTAAGGGTTAAGAAGTAAAGATGTTCTCCAAAATTAATAATTGTGTTATTCGACAGAAACGTGTAAAAAGCAGGTACGTTTCTCATGTTGTTTGGTACGGTAGATGTCTCTCTCCGTATAAAGAACAGTTTCGCGGAAGAATAACGGTGACTTATCTCACTTCTCCAAGGGTTTTTTGCTTTACACTGTTGAAATAACCTATTTTTTGCTGTACGTCATTATTCTCTTCAGTAACGGTTTCGTTTCGTCATGTTTGTAGAGTGAATTGCAAATGGAGGTGTCGTCCATTAGACTCCGTTAAATGACAGTGTGTGGAGAGAGACAGACGCACCACTTAAGAATTGCTTTTAACTTATAATGAAAATAATTGTAAAAATTTAATGTAATCGCTACGGCAGAACTCGAGACATCATGTACACCGTTTTGAAAAACGCAACTCTAAGAAAAACGCGTTTAAACTTTACGAATGCAATATTTCTATCAAAAAATGAATTTTCGATTTTTTCAAACTATTACTGTGCGCTAACCCCTTAAAAGCTTTTACTGTGTCTTGCGTTTGATCTGCTCATTTTTGTAATAAATGCATAAAATCCGACGTATACATATTAATAATATTCTGATGATTGCAACCGCTAATCGATCGCTCTTAAACACGATTAAGCACGATACCTATTAACCCGTGAAGGCGTAGCGCGAGATTAAATGTCACAACGCATGGTTGACAGTTTGTTAACTAACTTGCAATGGACAAGACCGCTATGCTGGTGGCAAGATAAATCGAGGAGTTAAATCGAGAAATCTAACGTAGATACATACCGGGTGGTCTATAAATCGATTTTCGAAATAAAAGTCAGATTGGAGACATATAAAAGAAGGTACATACATATAAAGGAAATAAATACTTTGAAACAACGGATATCAACATAGGAAAAAGAAAGCCATGGTTCGATTCCATAAAGAATATAGGAAGACGATCCATAAACACCTAGCTAGGAAAAATTATATAAACTATACAATATGTGTGTGAATGTGGAAACGATAGTGAAGATATAAATCATATTATATGCAGTTATCCTATATACGCAGGGAAAAGAGGAAAGTTAATGAGAATCTTCGCTAAAAAGGATATAGAGCTAGAAGAGGAAGTTTTTAGCATATTAAAAAAGAAAGACGCTTCCATCCTAAGCGCAATAGCAGTATTTTTAATACAAATCGATAGATCAATTTAAACATACCTCTAGAGAAGGGAGATGAAAAATAGAGTACAAATTATTTCAGAACAATAGTCATATCACTATATATTTTGTATGTGTTTATGTAATTATGCAGTTTATTTGTGTTGAATATTGAATATATAATAGGTAAAATAAAGCGAAATGAACATATTAACATCTATAATATGTAAGAAATTAGGTTAACACTAGTACACATGGACCGGTTTGTATTGGGCAAATAGAGCTCAGGCTGTTCAACGCCATCTTTATGTAAAGTATATAAAGAATAAACCAGTAATCAGTTTTCATTTTATAATTAAGTGTCATTATTTGGCCTTCTTCAGAATCAGTCAACATAGTTGACTTTCCCATTGTCACGGTACCAACCAATAGTGTAGTAACCAACAAATAGTAACAATAATAACACTCGTAAATTATGCATGTATGAAAAAACGGACACGCGTAATTCAAAGCAGTGAACGAATCACGAAGATTTGAGGGCATCAGTGCATTAATTTCAGCTTAATAAGACAATTAAAAAGAGAAACGAATTTTCTATTTGGCTCCTGTGTCTTGTAATCAATGCAAACATTTTTTGTATTGCATAAAAATCCGCAGTCTAGTAATAACAATATCAGTACAAATAATTGTAACTATATACTAACAATAACAGTGAATAATAAGGAACAAATAATTCTTACAATTGGTCTATGCCCGAGACTTCATCTTTGTATACACAATTAATTTGATATAATTATTGATAGATAAATATCGACCGGAGTTATGTCAAAATTAGCAGGGAGCGTTTGTCGTTTAAATTTTAGATTGAGGATTTTATGCATTTATGACAGTATAGGGTGGTCTAATTTATGACAGAAAAAATTTTTGAAGAATTTAAATATACTGGTATATTAGTTTTAACCGATTAAACATATTCAACAAGAAATTAAATATTCATTTCAACCCAGCTTGTTGCATTGAATCGCATTCAGGTAGAAAGTTTTTATTTTGCATAAAGATCCGCAGTCTACTTATGGATACCGGTGAATGAAGCGTGGACATCCATCAAAGCAGAAAAAATCTTCGAATTTTCGATGTTATTAAAAAAAAATGGCAATTATATTGTACTAAGTATTAATTTATAAATATGGAAGAAATTTCGTTAGTCTTGATGTTATCTACTTAAAAACTTGTGGCTCAATGGAAATTTCGCAGTTAATTTTTTGTTAACACTACATAACTTTACGTTTTTCTGTAAATAAATAATATATGTTTGCATAATTATGTGAATGGTTTTTTTATTAATCCTAAAACGCTAATCCTAAAATCGTGCAACAAATTCTCATTACTACGACATGATCGTAAAATTTCACCAAAAATCAGGTGGCTTTATAGAAATTTCGAGGACTGTATTAAACATATTCATCAAGAAATTCAATATTTATGTCAACTCTGCTTGTTGGAATTCAGGTTGAGAGCTTTCATTTTGCATAAAGATCCGCAGTCTAGTTATTATAATTCCCATGTCAGCTGAGGCTTTCCAAAGTGTTTTCCTTATTGTTTGATCAAAGTTTTCGTATATTAGGAATCGATATAAGGAGGACAAAGCGGGATCGTACAGCGTGGGGGACAAGATGAAGAGCCTGGTTATTGGTACGTCACGATTAATCGCTTCGGTTGACCCCGGTATAATTGAATGAAACTTCTCAAGAATTTCACTTAACTCCAAAGACGACGATCCAATGTGTTACCGATTCCTACAACGAGAGTTTGCCTGCCCAAAGGAACTTTGGACGTTTATCAAGTGAACCACTTGTGTCGCCATGAAATCATCCAGCTCTTCCTCGTTCTGTCCTCTCTTTCTATCTTTTCAACCTCCCTCCACCCTCCACTTCTTTCCCCTTCTTACTTCTCCTTCGAGTTTCTGAGGACAGGAATATTAATAGACTCGAGATGAAATACCAAGGAGGTCGTCTAGTCGCCACCTGGTAATAAAGAGCGGGGTGAATGAGAATGAATATAAGAGATGATGCTTCTTACCGGAACATTATTAATTCGGTAATTCCAATTTATATTGATTCGGTTCGCATCGCGCGACGTGCACGGTGACCATTACAGCTGTGACTTATGAGACCCGGGTACCCGAGTGTTCGGGTAAACAGAAATTACCCGAGTAACCGGGTATCTCACGAATAAACTGCGGTTCTTTATGTAAAATAAATCTTGAACGATTTTAATAAATTTAAATTAATATATCAACGTTCTTAGGTTCTTTTGAGTACTATAGTTCCACACCCAACTTTTACGCGGAGCTATTTAGCTTATACTTTATACAACCGAATCGCATGAATTTTAAATAGAGACTGGATAATTTGGGTTCATTTCTTGCGGTAGGATTTGTCAACAACAAAGACGATACGATTTTGCCGGTTTTGTTACAATGTTACAATTAGATTGCATTTCTCAAATACATCATCTGATTTTTTGAAGTTTATATCAATGAACCTTCAACAACAAAATCTTCATATTAAATTAATAAAGACAATTCTTGAAAAACACTTAGTTGTATATCATTCTTGGAAAATATGAACTAATTTAATAAACAAGTAAAACATATGGCGCGGTGGCACAGGTGATAATAGCTCTTTTAACCAGTTGTGAGACCTCATGAGATACTCAGGTACTCGGAGACACGGCTGTCTTATGAGATACCCGGGTACCCGGATGCTCGGCTACCTCATGGGTACTAGGGTACTCGGATATCTCATATACCCGCATAAAAGTCGGAGCTCTAGTGACCATCCGCCTGTATCTACGTGGACAGTTCTGTATTTCAACAGCAAAATCTTTCTAAGAAATACGGGACGTAGAGTAAACTGTAAAGCCAAATAAATTTAATAAAAACTTCAATATAATTAAATATCAAAAGAATAATTAAATAGAGCGTAAAACATGCTCTAAAATGACATATATAACTCATTAAATTAAGATAAATATTTACTGATATAAAATTGCAGTTAAAACAAATAATATTCTATTATTACGTGTTTTTTAACACCAACACCGTTCAAAATGACTGGTTCCAGTTTTATTATTTTACAATTATTGGAATAATAAGAATGACTTTATGTGAACAAAGTCTAAATAAAATCGATCTAGTCATTTTCATGAAGTCATTTTGACTGGTTTTAGTAGAAATAGCTTCGTCTTAACTGTTGGTAGTTCTAGTGTTAAGCGTCACGTAACGTTTTCGCTACGTGGATTGTGAACATATCTCGTAAATTATGCGTACACGCGTTGAACGCAGCAAATGTTTTCTATGTTACTTACTTCGCCGAAAACCAATGCGAACTTTTTACTCGACAGTGTTAAATATAGTCTTTACCGTCTCTCCGCTGTTACTTTCAAGCAGCTTTCGCGTTATTAACGGGCTCACTTATCCCTGTTGCTTTGTTGGCTAACGTTCCTATAGCTCACGCAGCAAGAAAGTGCAACGTAGGAAACCACCGCGTTTTATAACAGACAGTATCTTTTCCTTATGGTTTTCCATCGCTGTCGACTTTTTTACTTCTATGTTGCGTCCCATTTCAGCCATCACAGTTGTCCATAACGCCGTCACAGATGCCTTTTAATCATTGTCCGCCTCTTCCGCGAAGAAGTGCTTACGTAGACATACGTATCAGTTCCCAAGCCATCTTACATTATATTACACGAGATTTGCTATAAAGGTCGGTCCACAATGTTGCAGCATTAACGGCGTAGGGGAAACCGGGGCTGTAAGTTCGGATTTTGAAGAAACGTATAAAATGACGTATAGAAATATTGGGCGTAGAAGAAAACCTTTAACTTAATGATTTTTTAAATTCAGATGAAAAATTGAAAGAACCCTAGGAGCACAAAAATATTGGACAAATATTTTTTTCAAATATTGAAAAAATATTTTTTTAGCCACATTTTTTCATATTAGAAAAATATTGGATCTGAATATTGTATACATGTACAAGAAATATAAATTGAATGTTTAAAAAATATAAGCTAAATATTCAAAGAATATAAACTAGATATTTAAACAAATATAAAGTAAATGTGAATGAAATTTCTGAAGAGTATCTTACAGATAAACTGTGTCGAATATGTATTTCAGAAAAATAAGTACAAATAAAAGATAACTTTCGTTTATCTTTTATTTAAAAATTTTAGATAAATATTTGCCCATCTCTGGACTAACAACTATAAATTCAAGATGGCAAAGATTGTCAGCTGTTAGCGTAGTAAAAAGTTCGAGTTACTGTCGGACGGTTACATAATAAATTCCTTCAACATTATCTATATATACTACATTTATTTATAAAATTGAGTATGTTCTCTATGTGCTCGGATTCAGTATGGACATTGAATTGATGCTCTTGAAAATACATATCAGCCGAACGGGCTGTATCCTCAGAGTCTTACAAAATCGACGGATACTTTTATGCAAATGCATTATCGATTTCCAATAAAATATTCCAACCTCACTTACTTCTTTGTTAAAAGATTCAGCCACTTTCAGTCAAATTGCACACCACCACTGCCAGCGTGTTTCATCGAAACAACAGTGTAGCTTATAAAATACTTGAACAAGTTGGAAAAGTAATTCTAACTAATGAAATCGTGTACGTTCATATTCGAATAATTTTTGGTATAATTTTATGCATTTTCACGTCTTGAAAAATTTAGTAAAGCATAGTTAGTGCTGGTCACGGTTGGAGATCATCAAACGCCTGTACAACAAATTGAATTTAGGTTAACAATAGTATTTGGGTTATATTATACGTCAATATAAACCAGACTCGACCACCTAATTTTAGAATCTTCTGACCGCATTTTTCCTATCTATATTATAAAAGCCTGACAATTAAGTTGGCGAAGTCGTTGGCGCTGCGTTCATTGTTGACATAGTGGTTGGACAGTTCACCTCGTTGCTCGCGACAACATGTTGACCTCGCATGGCAGTAATCTTGTTGCGGAAGATTCGTTTGTGAGACATGTCCATTATTCTTTGCGCGAGTATGGCGCTTGGTCGCAAGCGAATAACAGAGCTTGAATTGGATCAGCAAATAAATATGAAATTTTTTTTATTGAAATGGGAAAGGGCAACATTAAACTTTGGAGGATATTTTTCAATTTATATAAAAAATAAGGGTCCAGCGGAAAATCGAAATACACCACGCGATAGAGCAGACTTTTATCTTGAGAAACCACCCTTTCAACTTTCCAACGTCGACGTTTTTTTCGATCCAGAAAACAAAATATCCGTGCCCGGCAACTGGCTCACTAGCGGCAACCCGTGTCTGGCAAAAAACTATTTAATATAAATTTAAATAAAATCATGACACTAGTGACTAAAAAGAAAAGCGTGGAGCGCCCACGAAGATTACGTCGATATAGTTTAGCGCTCCACGCTTTTATTTATAGTCACTAATGTCATTCAAACAATGTTATCGAATTAAAAACAATGACTGTCTTCAAAGAAAGTTTTCTTTGTCCCCATACGGTATCGCGATTGTAATCCGTCGCGGAGAACTTTCGTGATTTCCCCCGTCAAAGATCGAAATGTTTAGCGTTATGATGCAAGAACCATGCGCCAGGCAGCACAAAGGTGCGACCGCGAAATTTCTGTAGGAAACTGTACCACGAAATCCACGTAATGCACGAAAGTGGAGATTGGTAGGATCACGGAAGCCGGGTACCTCGAAATTGGATCCTATGCCGCAAATAAGAAAATGTACCCTTATGACAGGGGTTGTCCGCGGATTATTGAAATTGAAAATGTAGCATAATCGAATTAATCGACGAATTAGAATATTCACTTCTCGCTGCGAATAAAATAAAAGCCAATTTTTCTATTCAAGCAATAAGCTTTAATCAATAGAATATCTTCCATTTTATTCGATGATCTTTCGTCATCTTTCTGGTGGCTTCACAATTCCGATTTCATCTTAACCCTCATTCGTCCCTCACTTCTCGAACCGAATTTGTCCCTCGGTGTCAAATTGACAGACTGGTTAAAGATCGCTCAGATAACAAGGTGAACATTTATTTTTCGATATTCTTTTCATCCAAAAACTGATGAGTTAACATTTACATCTTAGGTTTTTCGGTTATGTGTTTCGCATTTAAAAAATTGAAGGCACGAAGTTTCGGGCTTTACGTACACAAATAACAGGACAGTATAACTTATACATATAATTAATTAATTAGTTATCGATCGTAATTTATCTTTAGGATATTATGAATTTTTATTCGCGGCGCAAAGGTTCGATCATTTTTCTACACAACAAATAGCTATTTTTGTAGTAATACTAAAGATTCGGATTTGAATCTTCCGGTTCAAGAACCACGTTAGCTATTAAAATGTTTTGATACGAGGAAAAGAAAGGAGGTGTTTCGTCCTAGACCCGCTAGAGGACTCATCAGTAAGGCTATCTAGCGGGCCCTGCCTTATACACGGGATGTTCGAAGGCAATTTGAGAAATGTATTTATGCTGAATGGTGACAGATCAGTAACTAGCGAGAAAGTCTTTCCGACGGTTGTGTTATTTCGGGAAAACTGTGTCAAATTGACACGAGGGACGAATGAGGGTTAAAATACCGAAATTACTTTCTTGCCAACCCAATATTTGATTAGTCTTTTGTTTGTAGAAGCTTTAAATAAATAGAATTTATAATAAAAACACAATAAAGAATTCGCTTAGACCTAGTAGATGAAGAGAAAGCCCAATGTGGTGTTCAACAAGCACAGAACAAATGAGCGAGTCCGTTGTAACAGAAGAAAAAGATTTGATTAGTATAATATCTACATCTCGACAGGTAGGTGACGCACTGCACTGTCTATTCTATTCTCTAATTAGATCGCTATTCGCTGGGGGAATGTTTCGCCTACCTATTGTTCGGGTTGTCAGTGCGGCGAAGGGTTCGGCTCGGTGGTTGGTTCAGTGCAGCGGTTAAATCGGCGCTGTAATCGGTTCGGTGGTCGAAACGATAGCGTTCGGGATGACGGGTAGACTTTCGCTAACTGTGCCGGGTGGTCAGCACCCTGCCCAATGGTTAGGCCCAGGGGATCCTTCGTTTGTACGTCACTGGTCAGCACCCTGGTAACCGTATAGAGGTCATAGGATGATTGCCCGTGAGGAACACAGTCTCCAGCGGCTTTAACCGACGAATCAAAACTTACAGTAGTGTTCATTTAAATTCGCAAAGTTTTAGACGCGGGAGGCGAATTCTTGTGCCACAGGGCAGCGCTTCTCTTCCAGGAATCGGCTTCAGCACAGTTCGACAAAGTAAGAGAATAGATACAATTGCACGAAAGCGAGATAAACGGTCGACGTTCGACACTTCAAAAGATTGCCGCGAGTGTAGAAAATAAAAGTGTGATAAAGAAAATTTCAAATTCAATCATTCTTGTCTCACCTTTTCAAATGTAGTATCAATGAATCGTTGAAATTCTTCCGATTCAAATGAGTCCAAACATGACATAAATCGTATTACAGTATATTTTCTATAGACGCGACAGCCTCGGGGGGATTTGGTTGCATCTATCGAACAGGGTATTTTTTTTTATCAAAGGCCGAGCCGAACGTCCGCAGAAGACAGCGCGAGCCCTTGAGCAGTGCCTATGACAGTAGTGGTACACATCGATATACCGAGCCGAGATCAAATTACTAAATTAAATTTTTGTGGTCGCTAATGATCTTGTTGCTGATGCGGCCTGTATAAATAAATATAAAAAAAGAGTACTAAACTTGGGGGGATATTCTTGGTCGCATCTATCATGTAGAAATTGTCGCTTCTATAGAAAATATACTGTACTTTTATAAACTTCGTATATAACACAAGAATGTGATATATATATATATATATATATATATATATATATATATATATGTATATATATTTTCTTGTAGACGCAATTTTTCCTTTGAAAACGGTTCAAAACTGAACCGAAACGTTAGGAAAGAAGAAAAGTTTATTACAAAATTGATCGAAACGGTTGCGCCGAAAACATCATTAAATTAAATAGATTGAAGAATGTCTGTGAATATGTAACTGAAATTATGTATATCAAAGAAACTCGAGTAAGAGATTTGTCTACAGCTATTGATGTGAAATAAATTTCTATTTTTGTAATGAAAAAGAATAGTTAGAAATTAAGGTAACTTAACTAATTATTAGTAATACATGGCTAAGTAACTGAATTAGTATACAGCAGTAGATCTTATCCCTCGATACATCTACCAAGTAGATACACATATGCATACAGTCTACAGTCTACGCGGTAACCAACATGCAGTTTGTAGATTATACACGCAGTTCACGTGCATTTCTCAAAGCTCATGTAATATAATAATCTACATTCTAGAATTACAATTAACTTTTGCGAATATTATTAACCCTTTGCACGCGAGAGGTGACTCTCACTCACCATTAAACATTTAAATATTATATGAGGTATTATATCAATTCCATACCCATAAAATGAAAAAGATCATATAGAATGGAATTATTTTAGCTAGGAAGAAATATTTAATTTTCGAGTTAAAATAGTTCCGTGTGCAAAGGGTTAATAATCAAATTACTGAAAGTTTGAACTATTCATGTTTGTTATTTCGTGAAAAGTAAACGGAAAATCACACACACATACTAGGTAAAGGCTTTAAGACCTCCAACTAATTGAAAAACTTTCTTTTTAGTATTAACAATAAGAGGATTTAATTAATTGACAAATATAGCTGAATACCGTGCACATATGTACATTCGTCATTGCAGCACTATATTGACACAATCAAAATTAATAAAAAATTACTATAAATAAAGTTACGCATTATAGCGTACAATAGAATTGTCTCACCAATACCTTCACTGATAAAAGAATAGCGTCTGCACACGATATAAATTACATTTCGATCCCGAACTTTTCACAGACATCGGAACATTACTGTAGTTAACGAATGTATAAATTACATAAAGAAGTTTCGACGCTCTCTCGCAGCTAGCTCGATCTACTCTACTCAATTGAATTCTGACTCGCCTTTTCTCATAATGCACACCCCAACAACCTCTTCAACAGGGTTGTTGAATAGTTCACAAACTTAGGTGTGAGCATGCTGAGAATACTAAAGAGTAGTAGGGTGGTTTCTTGCTTGCGTAGCATCAACGTCACGAAATTTGCATTGTACAAGTCCGAGAAATCCTTACATTTTCTACTAGAAAGTAACATAAAAATCTATTGCAAGTGTTGATACCTGTTTTTTCATGTAACAGTTAGGCTTTTCACAATTAACAGAATACACACGAATTTTATAATGATAAAACTGTTTCGAATAATAGTATGGGAATTTTTGATGGCGCCTCAGAGTCTCCATTCGAGTGCAAAGGGGAGCTGTCAGTTTCTACAGCAAAATTGAAAACGTTTTTGGAAATGACATTGCACTTATGCAAATCAGTAATGTACCAAGAATTAAAATTTGATGAACTTTTAAGGAAACCAGTATACATACGACTGGAAAATAGAGTTTGCTATAAAAATGTCATTTTCAAACAAACAATATATAATAAACAAAATGTTATTTTTTAAAATCTGCATAATAATTGCAAATCAACTATAAAGGTAAACTGTGTGAATATTGAAAGAATGTTTGTTAATATTCTGATAAATATTACTTTTTCTGTAAAAAAATCATTTTACGAAAATGTTGCAACCAATGATTCGATTCACAAACATTGTTTCTTATTATTTTTTTCATATTTTTGCATCAAACCATTCCGGAAATTGATATTTGTTTAAAATCTGCATAATACTTTCAAATTGCAAATGAACTATAATAAAGCTAAACTGTGTGAGTATTCAAAGGATATTGGTTAAAATACTGAAAGATACGATTTTGCACAAAGAACATCATTCTACGGAAATGTTGCAATCAATGATGCGTTTCAAATATTGTTTATTATTACTATTATTATCATACTATTGTTCGTCTTCGTGGCGACATTATCCTCTTATTCCATAAATACGCGCGTGTTTAATTATCCCACGGCGAAGTCTGTTATCTGAAAATTAATACGTCTGCTACCGATAAGAACAAACAAACGAGCCTCGAGAGTTTATGACTTGAACTAACTGAAAATCGTGTACGCGAGGCAGCTGTTTTCACGATGCTTTATTGTAATTCTATGTCCCATCGGATAAAACCTAGTGACTACTACTAATAGCCGCCATTAGTTTGAGGTCGCGCTACCTATTCTGAGGTTGTCATTACGGCTGACCGTTACAGGCTTATACTACTTTGCCTAAGTCAAGCTATTACGGGATAGCTATCATTGTACCAATGCATACTTCCACGATTCTATACAGTCGGTAATGGTGGTAAACTTTATCCAATAATCTGTAATACTCTATTATATGACTCTAGAGTCGTTTAATCTACCGCGGGACAATTGAAATGGTATTCTACACTGAATGTGATTTGCAGATTGTTAGATTACGTGTAGACTGCGGATCTGTACGCATTTACAGCCAACTCGAGTAGATGAAATTAAAAATTGCTGGAAAATTTTGAAACTTTAAGATATCGATATATGATTTCTCCTCTATCAATATCATTAAGGGAAGAAATAACATTCAATTTAGTTTCTATTTCTTTCAATCGATGCAGATAATTTTTATTTTGCATAAAGATAATAACTGGGCGTAATATATCTTGAAACGTGGTCGTTTTGATTTGTTTTACTGAAATGGGAAATCATGAGATCTACCAATTATACCAATTATATCATAATCGTTCGACCTTATTGGAATGGGTTAAGAAATAAACCGAACTACAGCTTATTAATTTAAACACAAAATTTGAAACGCTAGCAAAGAAGGATGTCGAAGTGCAGATACGCCGCAGAAAAAAAAACAAAATAGAACCACACGTTGTTCACTTATTATAAAATCAAGCAGGCCTGTGAGTTCATTGACCTCTTGTGTATCACCCGTTTACAGTGGTTCTCATATTTAACCAAATTCATTTGTGCCTTTCGGCTGTCGGAATGTAAAATCCAACAGATCTACCTAATACTCGTTAAGCGTGCGAGTTTGATCCCCTAATAATGAACCTATTCTACATTCATCTTCTACGAGAGATCATCGGGTCCGCAAAATGAAAGGTGCAAACCCTGCAAAATCACATCGGACGAAGGTGTCCACAGAGAACGATTCAACAATCACAGTGCCATATTCTGCACTCACGATGGAGTATGAAAATTAAGAATTGAGGTTATCTCTGACAAGACACACTTGTTTTCTACTACTTGTTATATACATCTCTGTAGATAGTGTTCAATCAACGCTCGGTTAACGTGAGACGACATTATGGTTGACAATTACCACTAACCCAGTTCTATCAGTTCACTCAGCAATCAGGGCTTAACGCATGTAGCTAATTTTAAACCTCTACGACTTGATGTAGGGTAGCTTACATTTACAAAACAACTGTCTACGAGTGTACAGTCCAATTTACAAGGTGTCAGCTACGTTGTTATATATGTAAAACATGTTTGTACACAGGGTGTCCCATTTAATTCCGCCACCTCTAATAACTTTGTTTGAAAGCCACTATATTGCAGCAACTTTTTCAATTGAAAATAATATGATATCAACATTATATGCCACTGACAACATAACAATATATTTTGTAACAAGGGAGGTATTAATTGAAAAGAAAATTAATTTAAAGATCAAATATTATACGT
Organism: Lasioglossum zephyrum; assembly: GCA_028455615.1. Taxonomy (NCBI): domain Eukaryota; kingdom Metazoa; phylum Arthropoda; class Insecta; order Hymenoptera; family Halictidae; genus Lasioglossum; species Lasioglossum zephyrum. The sequence goes on along the minus strand of CM052329.1, from coordinate 13,415,215 downwards.
CTTTTCTATTAAAACAACATTATGCAGTTTTTTCATGAAAAAAACATTAATAATGATTAATCTGATTTTACCTGTATTATATTTTCGATATATTTCACGCGCGAAGAAATAATTTCCAACCGCTTCATCAGTAGCACGATATACATATAAACTCCATCTGACTGAGAAAATAAGACATACTAGAAATAAAATCAGTTTAATAATGAAAAATCTATCTAAATTTTTTAAAGAGATAGCTTTGACCCATGGTTTTGCACTTTTCATCCGTGTGACGAATAGAGTACAATTGAGTCAAACAAAATGGTTGACCTTTTGACCTTCAAGTACAAGGTCATAGTTAATTTTTTCGGAACAACATCGTCGCGTCAGATAAATTCTATATGCTTTCTACAATATTAAACTTCGAATAAGTAGTAATTTCGAGGGGATCATAATAATTCGATCTGCATACTGTGTGCACGTGTGAAGAAGTTTGTTCGAGTGCTTATCGTTATCCATTTCACGCGTTCGAGCGTGTGCGCGAGTGCCATTAATTTCGGACGGACATTTCAGAATAAAATGCAAAATAAGAAGAGGCACCGGTGCCGGGGAAAAAAGCGGCTGTCGTTTTAACGGTAAGCGACAAGTATCCGCATTCAACGACCGTGTAAAAATGCAAACGCACATTACAGATAGCCCGGTGCTCACTGGAAGAGGAAACTAAACGACTGGTGAAATTCTGAAGCGACCGGTAGCACTCGAAAAGCTCGAAGGACGATAGCCAGGTCGTACATCATGCCGATAGCGCGGCAAAAGATGCAGGGAAACGAGCGCGGCTCGGTTCTCGTCGGCTAAATAAAACGAGAAGAAGAGGACCGAGGAGAAATCATAGGAAGGAAGCTCGCTAGAAACGTAGCTACCACCTACGCGCAACTAGCTACATAGACTGTTATAACATTTATTCGCTAAGTATTAGTCGTGTGATCGGTGACCTTATCTACCTATGCATTCGTCAATGGAGAGGTCCACTGCAAGAGAAAGCAACGCTATAGCACTCGTTTCGTAAAATTTAGATATAATAATATAATATAATAATACAATTTGTTCCCAACCTTAAATATTAAATCATTACTTTACGCACCGGATATACAGGCCTACCATCTTCTTTTACCATGTTTTTTTAATTTCTCACTGCAAAAAAAGCTACGTCACAGCACTCTTGTCGAACTTTTGACAAAATGAACTTCTATCGATAACTGTTAAGTAGACTGCGGATCTCTATGCAAAATAAAAATGATTTACATTGATTGTGAGAAGCAGGAATAATATAAAAATTGATTGTATCCCTTAACGACTTTGCTCCATTAAAAGCAACATTACAACATTCTTGAATTTTTTAAATTTTTTACTATTTTAAAATTTCACACAACTAATTTGCTTCAGAAATGCATAAAGATTCGCAGTCTATTTATGAGGGATCGAAATAACTGCTATGGCCGATTGAAATAAACTACTTCCATCGATTTTTAAGAAACTGGAACGAAATGATATCATATTTTTAATAGAAACAGTCTTTATTGATCCAAATGGAAATCGTACAAAATTCAAATAAATTTTATATTCTGGCCTTTTTTGAACATTTTCATAAGGCATGAATGCATGAGATCCGCAGTCTAGTTAAGAGCAATCGAAAAAACATCTCCCATCGATAACTGTTATGAGCGATTGAAATAAATGTCTCTCCAATAAATTTCTCTCATCGTTAACGTTTACCAACACGAGAAAAAAATTTCGGTCACTTATAACAAGACAGCGGATGTTTATACAAAATAAAATGTTTATACATGATTTGGATGGAAATGGAGCAAAATAAAGATTTATTTATTATGTAAATAATTTGAATTCATCGAAAATATGTCGTCTCCATATTTGTACATGTATTAAATGTTTTGCTATGGGTAAGTTTCACCTACTCTGTCTGTTATAAATGCATAAAATCCACTGTCTACTTATAACTGTTATTTGTAACCACAACGAGTTCAGTCGAATACTTGTTATTCCATGACTTTTTTCGTTCTGGTTATAACTAGACTCCGGATTTTTATGTAAAAAAGAGATTTGTGTATCAATTGGAGGCACAAGGAGCTACACATCAATCTATATTTTATCATTAATAATTTTATTGTAGTGAAAATAATATATTAATACTCTTAAAATTTTTTGGTCTGTTCACTGTTTTAAATTGCATCTCCTCATCTTAGTTATACATGCATAAAATCCAGAGTCTAGTTATAATAGTTATGGTCCATGAATTATACATATGTTCATAGAGAGATATCGTAAATTCACGTACCATTCAATCCTTTAAAAAGAAGACTATCTCAGGTCTCGCTCGTTCAAGAGTCTAGTAGTGACATCTTGTCGATAATACGAGAGAATGTAACAAGCGTTAACAACCTCGGAAATATCTTATCGATTATAATTTGCCTAGCCCCCAGGAAAATAGATGGAACATCTTTGTTGAAACTTACGTACACCAGTCTTTGATCGTTATCGCGCAGACAATTCTCATTTTTTACTTATTAAATTCCACAGCGACAGGAACTCGCGCAAACGCGATAAATGAAATAATTTCAGTGCTCCGAGTGGGAGGAGTCTTACTTCAAGTCCGGGGACGTTTTTATCTTTTTCCAGCGACTTTTCGGCTTCCACGTTTTTACCGATCAGTCTGCCCTGGCCGTTCAATTTCCTGGCTTCTCAGTCTTTTTTATTTGGATCCTAATTAAGAGTTCGTCGAGTAACTCCGACATTGTAGTCTCGATAAGGAAGAAGTTCGGGGAGGGAAATGCAGACGGGAAAACGTCTGAGTCGAGTGCGATCACTGCCACAGCGGATGCAGCATCTCACAGCTATAAATTATATCAAACTTGTAGAATTCTCTAAAAAAAGAATAACAAGCAGAATATCAACATCGCCGGTAGTGTCTCACAATTATAAATTATTTTCAAACTGGTATCATCAGGTAAAATACTGATAAGCAGAATTACTATAATGTGTGAAGAAATTGGATGGGTGAAATGTAAACCAGTATAAGATTTCAAAAATTCAAGAATGTTGTAATACTCCTTTTAATGTAACAAAGTCGTTAAGGGATGAAATCAATTTTTTGAAACATTTTTATTTTGCATCAAGATCCAAATATTTCTGGTTCTTTTTATGGTGATTTATGGTTCTATTTATGGTCTGTTGACCTTTATGCAAAATAAGAATGTTATGTATTGATTGTGGAAAGCAAGGATAACATAAAAATTGATTTCATCCCTTAACGACTTTGCTACTCAACTACACTCAACTAATAAATTCATAAGGATCCGCAGTCTGGTGATTATATTTCTTAATGACACTTCGTTTGTTTCAGGAATTTGCATGTACTATAGCTTCTAGGAAAATGCTTAATAAGTTTTGGTTATCAACGCAGTAATAGCACGACATAATTAATTAATTATTACATTTCGACTAATGCGGGAATAGCATTGCTGGTGTGCATAATCTAAGATACTCGAGGAAGTTTCAATTTAGAGAACTGAAGTCAAGTTCAATCTACTAATTACGGAACCGTTTACTTAACTAACTGTAACGAGAAATATCTTAAGGAAGTTCATTCGAAGGAATACGGACTACAAATTTTTTAATTACTCCCGGCCGTAATTGAAAAATTCCGGCGCAGAGCCACAAAAGCGTGTACTTTCATGGCTAATCAACCAATCAGCGGGCGTCCTCACTTCGATCAGAATGTAAATTATATTGCTTCGGCGACTGCATTGCGCCAGCTATCGCAAAGGAAAGGTTTCGCGAGGAGCGATAAAACCAGCTATCGTATTCTAGTATTCCACTTCCTAAATGTACCTCACCTTTTTAAGACTGCGTTTGACATCAAGATTCCCTTTGCCAACTCTACAAATAAGCATTTCTGTTTCTTCGTCTATATGTTACGGTAAATGCGATTAATCCGGAGATTATGTATAATTGCTGGTTATCACAGTAAGCCAGTAGGCCTTTAAAACAGAATAACTTTTTTATAATTGCACAGAACGATCTGATTTTTTATAATCAATTAGAAGCATTGGTTTATGAAAGGATATAGAAACAAGATTTTCCAAATAATTATAATTTACAAGGTTACATGCAAAAATAAAAAAGAATTAATAAATTGTTATATGAAACGCAATATTACAATATTCCCCAATTTTTTAAATCTTTCAGGCAATAGATTTCTTCATACACGAATTAATATTCGGACGTTCTAAAAACGACGATAACTTTTTAAATATTGTACTAAACGATTTGAACTTTTTTAGGAAGCTAGAGCAATTAGTTTACTACAGTATGTGAAAAGAAATTTTTTCACAAATTGCAATTGATCGGATTGTAGAAGAAATACTAAAAATTGCATTTTACAATTTTTTTATGTTGGCCTATATTGAAAATTTTAAAAATATGTTTTGTAGATCGATTTTATTATAGATTTAAAGTACAATATTAAAAAGGTCTTTTTTAGACCGTCCGAATATTAATTCGATTCACTGTATGTATTTCTGCTGTCGCCTGAGTATTTGAAAGCGGAACAAACAGTTTAACGCTTATAGAATCAAAACTGAAAATGAGTAAAATCTGATGAACTTGAAACGAAACTGTACACGGACTAAATTGAAACGCAACCGGCGATAAAGTTATCGTAGAACTTAATTTTATGTACGAACTTGTACGCCACAAAGCAATTGAGTAGCTTCTGAGGTGAATATTCCAACAATATGTTAATGACTGTGTATATCAAGTGTGGGTGCATTTGCCACAGTGACGTGCTGAAATTTCATTTTCTGAAAGCAAATTTTCAATCATTTTTCTGCAGAGTGACTGTACCGATTACTGCGGTATCATGCTTCAATCGTACTTTGTTTTAATATTATTCCAAAATTATCATGAATTAAAAAAAAATTTAACATCGTGGTTTTTGATAATCACAGTCATTTTTCTAACGATTGTCGATTTTACTCGTATCAAAATTAAATGTTCTGCAAGGGAAAAGTTATTTTAATGTTCTTTAAATTGTCTTGAAATTCTTCGATGAATTTTTACTTTACTTGCAGTAATTTTATAAACTGTAGCAGATTGGGAACTTTCGTCTCGCACCCTGGAGGATTAATGAGGAAATATGGACGCCCCAGAATTTAAAATTTTAAGGCTCGTGAATAGCATATTTAAAACGCGGTTTAAATAAACGTTACAGGTCTCACACGCAGAGACGCAGATCCTCTGTAGTTAGACTATGGGTCAGAAGAAATGGGCGGTTCATCTGAGAATAACAGTTTGTTTAACGTGGTAGTCGATTGCAGGTTTAACATACGAATAGCGGAGCCTATATTGGCATCCAAAATACTCCTGATCCGATGGAATGAAAACACACTGCCTCCCGGCAAACTACCCTTTATGGGTTATTGATCTCACGGTAGCAGCACCTAGATTCTGTACTGCGGCATTAAACGTTGGTACGAACGATGGCACACTGCACGCGGCACTGAATGTTACAGAGAACTTACCCCGAAATCGGTTGCAAAAGTGTATGTCGCGAGCATAACGCGACGCCATTTACGCGACAGAAATCGAATAAATACGTTCGTACACAGAAAAGTTCAATCTGGCATGCCCTTCAACATAAAAAACTACAGGAAATTACATACAATACCGTTCGCAATTAACATCAAACTGACAAATGGACTTTTGTGCGGACCCTCTCTTTGCCCCCTAGTTTTACAAGGACCGGCAGTTCTGCTCGGTAGTAAAGACTAAAAAGTAGTAAATAATAAAGTATATAAAAAAACTTTTTAAAAACCACGCTTACATTAGAATGCACTAAAAAGGAGAAAATAATATTTTTAGATATTAGTGACTATAAATAAAAGCGTGTAGCGCCCACGAAGATTACGTTAATATAGTTAGCGCTCCATGCTTTTTTTTTACTTATTTATTTATAAAAGTCGCATTAACATCGAGGTAATTAGCGACCACTTTGGTATACAATTATAGTAACAATGTTTTGTTGTCGTAATAATACATGAGTGTGAATATAATTAGATTTTGTAGTATAAGTTTACATGTTAGGGGAGTTATTGTTGTAGATAGTTTTTCTTATTTTATATAGTTTGTTGGGGGGGCTCCATGCTTTTATTTATACTCACTAATATCTAAAAATATTATTTTGATATACATGCATTTCTGAAATCTCACTGTTTACATCTTTAGTGTTTTATTTGAAAATGTTCATTGTGTTGAATCTGTTCTAGTTTATAAGTAATTTCTGTAATGTTAGCATGCACAGCCATGTGCATGCTGCTAATAATCCCATGTGAGGTTTTATCGCTTAATAAAAAAAAGAATAGCATATGTTGGCGTAACCGATGTTAGAATGAGTTCATTCAAATATACTTTTCAGATGATAAAGAAATTACAACTGACACATCCAAAAGAAACTTCTACCGTCAAGTCTAGATGCCATTTATGCTTCGACCACTATGAATACAGATTAATTTGTTTTCTCTGTCAATGTGTGCACAGGCAGTAGAAGCGAGCAAGGAGAGCCGCTGTGCAGCATCAGGCTGTTAGATCCTCTGTATCACCGTGTAAACAATTCGATCAATGGCATACGGCTCGGTGTTACTCGACTAACAATGGTTGTATCGTGTGAAAGAACTGTTAAGACTTGCTGATTTTCTGTGGAACACGAGTAACCATGCATACTAATCGCGACAAATCTGATGTTTATAATAAGTTGTTTGTCCCGTGCGTCCTGTGTGTATGATGGCGCTCGGCCCATATGTGTGTACGTGTGTGCGTGACTTTACCAAGGTACATCTTTGAATGTTATTGGCTCGCTGGTACGATCATTCTTGATAATGATTAAACTATTTTGCAAATTTACATAAAATATTTCGACGTTTCGATCCAACATGCATTTCCACAAACTTTAAAGAATTTAAATTAATAACTAATTTGGGTTAAGCAAGTGTTTTAATGTCAATCAAGTTATAATGAAAGTTGTTCGTCGCGAAGGGGGACATCCAATGATACCAAACTCGACGCCCCACCGCCATCCCCTGGGGGTGGGGTTGGGGGAAGATAAAAAACTTAAATGGGAACCCCCATTTTTCATTGCAGATTTGGATTCTCCAGCAAAAAAATACACAAATTTGACCTAGGAGTTTTTGCAGTTTTGTTCACAGATAGCATTGTAATGGACGAAAATCAAAATGGGTGAAAGATCGTTGAAACTTGGGGATGTCTCGAGAAATACACATCAGATCAGGAAAATAAAAGTAGACGTATTTGATATTTTTAAAAATGCTATTCAATAACGCCATAATTGACCGCCCACTCCAAACTCCTGAGGGTGCTATGTATACCCCTTACATTTTCAGTTTTAACTGGGGAGGGCAGCACAATTTATTTATTTCAAAAGTCCGACAATACTTTCCAGGTAAAAGTACCTGGCGACTGGACTAATAATCGCCCCACTGTACCAAACATGTTCTTGTATTACTAAAAACGTCGGTGTAAGTCTTAGGTGCCTCACCCTGAATGTACCATATATTGGGTTGTCAAGAAAGTGAGTCTTTATTTAAGCGATGAAGTATAATCAATAATGAATAAGATATTTTTCCTTTTGTTTGATGATTTTTTGCAACAAGGATAAATAAAAAAAGAAATCTAATGACGAACGTTCATTGCTTGAATAGAAAAATTGGGCTCTATTTCACCTTAAAATACCGAAATTACTTTCTTGCCAGCCCAATAAATAAAAGCATATATGTCATATAACAACATATATGTTATGGTAACAACATTTTCGGCTTGAGGAGCTTTAAACGTTAAATTTCGAAAATGTATTGGGCAAAGGGCTCTTCATAAAGTCGAAGAAAAGTTCTTCAATTTGGCCACTGGCATATTATCATGTTAAAGAATATTCTTCTTTGATTTATTACGTATTCAGCTAGCGCGGGAGAGGTATGACAAAAGATAAGATGAACAAAGGATAATCGAAACGGGAGCGTTAAAGAATTACCCTGAAAGCTCGGGAATCAGAGTTACAGTGGCGTACGAATTAATTTTCCGAACTCAGCCGTTCATTTGAGTTCCGCGGTCGTTTTATCCTTTCAAGGTCTTCCTTTCGGAATATTCTCCCCTTTTGTTTTCGAAATATAGAGCGACGTCATGGAATTAATGTAATTTAGTAAGTAACGTCTTTGTAATAGAATGAAAGCCTAAGAAGCAGCCTACTCCGAGGACCGTCGCGACACTGGCAAGCATAAAGTCTTCCCATAGCTTTTACTCTTCACCTTTTACATTTTTCTCTTTTTTCTTCAACAGGAAGGACTAGAGTCAGTGGGAAGGGTGGGTGGTGACGAAAAGAGGAACAAGAGCGTTCGTTAGACCGTGAAATACGGTCGGAGAGAGGAGTTCGTTCTTCTTAAATGCTACGTTGTAAAGTATGGTCCATATGAAAATCTCAATAATACCGTCTCTCACGGTAATTGGCCAACCAGGCATTCTGCACTCGGAAATTGCCTAGAAATCGCCGGAAATATAGACTGATCTTACGCTTCGATGAATGCGGCGTACGGTATTCCGTACCCTATTATAGAAGCTTCGTTGAACTCAGGTTTTAGGGTAATCGGGTCGCATTTGAGGGTAAAATCTATCGAATATGCCTCCGTTCGCATTGAAAATTAATGTCAATAAGACCTATTAGTTTCTATTTTTCCGCGATCCGCTTCTATATTGTGGCTTTGGGTGTAGATTCCCGTTTACAGGATTGCAAGAGTGCGGGATGCGCTTTCTCATTTCTCGATAATGCAAAGATGGAGTTATTCAGTGGTCAAAAGTAGAGCTGTGACTTATGAGATACCCGGGTACCCGGGTTACCCGTGAGATACGCAGGTAAACAAAAATTACACGGGTACCCAGGTACTCGGGTAAACAGCATTACCCGGATACCCGGGTATCTCATGAATACACTGCAGATCTTCATGCAAAATAAAAATCGTTTGCATCAATAGGAAAAAGCAGACGATATATTACAATTACTTATTCTCTTGAACGATTTTAATAAATTTAAAGTAATATATCAACGTTCTTTTAATTTCATTATTGTTTTAAATTGCACAAAATCATTTATGACTTATGTCTTATGAGATACCCGGATACTCGGCTATCTCATGAGACACCCGGGTAGTTTTGCTCTACCCGGGTATTTCATGGGTACTCGGGTACCCGGGTATCTCATATACCCGGGTAAAAGTCCGAGCTCTAGTCAAAAGCGATAGAGAGGTTAGATGAAAATCAGGAATTGGGAATCTGACATGTTTTCGGTGAAATCCGTATCGATGCCTTTGATCGGAAACTTTTTGCCACTGGTGTTGTACAGAAGCAGGCTGTGGTAGTGCGTTTAGTAGGATTAGGATAGGGTTAGGATGTCCTGGTCGGTAGCATTCGTTCACGAGATCCCGACCACTCCCAACTTCGCTCAAGGAGGTCACTATGGGGTTTTACTGCGTAAGCCTTAGGCCCTCCTGGCCGGGCAAGTCCCACATAACGCAGCTCTCCCCCAGGAGGGCGGGGTGTGCGTAATGAATTTCCCCACGCAAAAAAAGGATAGAGTAAGGATAATAGCGAAGAATAAGGGAGATGAATAAGGGACTTACGGGGCGGTGGGGTTTTAGTGGGTATGCCATACTCTTTGTCCCGCACTACTGTCCCGACCACCATCAGGAGAGGGGGTGTGAATAACATGCATTTCCCCAACGCCTTAAAAGAAAAAGGAAAAGGTTAGGATTCTCAACAAAGAACAGGAGTGGTGGAGAGCCGAAGAGGGAACCCATTGAACGGGTCACATGCGTTCCATCTTCGGCACTCTAATAAGCCAAAAAGGGACCAAAATTGGCCCCGATCGGAGGTTGCTTTTAGTGGGTATCGAGCAGGGAATTAGTCCCGTATCCGCGACACGTCATCTTAGGCGGAGCCGAGTCCCACACTCTTCCCTCAACCGGCTTTTAAGGAATTGGAGAGGGGGACGGATAGTACGTACATGCATTTTTCCCCTGATCTAAAAAAAAGGATAGGGTTAGGATGCTGGGTAAGATTGATGTTTTAGAACACAGAAGGCGGCGGGAGAAAGTTTTCATTTGAAATGCAATCGCAATTGAATATATGCAAAGGTACCGAACTAATTTGTACATCTGACACTTTGGGAGAGATGAATTTTTCGTTGGTTTACGGTGAAAATTCGTTGTGGCGTGTCGCAAAACTCGACAAGTGAGCATCAAGATTAAACAATCCAAGGCTGTATCGAATTGTTCCAAGTTCGAGATAGGAATGATGAGCTCTCGTCCACCACAATACACGCACATGCACTACACGGCAGAGAGAAATTACGGCTGCGGTATCAGACACTCGACTATGCCTCCGGGGCACAGGTTTGCTGAACTTTCGACACGACCTGCTGATTTCGCTTCCGCTGACCAACACGGGTTGCAATTCCACCCTAGCTAGCCAGCATGGGCTTAGGAAGTGCACGCTGCTGACAATCGAGAACGATTTATTGGTGACGCACATTCGGTTAAAAATATCGACGGTTGCAAATGTTCCGAGGCTTTAAACCCGTTGTGTTCTTGCAAATTAAATACAATTTTACGCACAATTTTTACAATTGTCTTCCGCTTACTTCGATTGATATCAATGCGTCTGTAATACGATGTGTATCAAAAGTTTAGACGCGCCCTATTGTTTGAACAATAACGTATTAATTTATTTAACCTAATTTTTGTAACCACTTTATTGTTTTATTAAGTAAGTACCACAAGTGTTTTTGGATTTTATTTGCTAAGTAGATACACGATATTATTCAGCACTTTTTTCCTGTGATAAGAATTCGAGAAAACATCGAAAGATTAATATCACAGCGGGAGAGTTTTCAAACAATTTTGTTTATCAGCAGGGTGTATTTTTTTGGAATTTTTCATTTTTCGTGAATATGCTGCCCTTTTGATAGTGACATACGCGCAGCATGGTTCTCGTATTTCTTTATAATTCATTTTTATATGAACATACGGATAACTCTGAAAATGCATGGATCTGTTGACGTCTGCTGTGCGTATTTGCATGGTCTTTTAAGTTAATGAAGAATGGTTTGGATTACTGTTTACGCTACATCAAAGGCAGAACCACCATTTAGTTAAGGACAGGCAAACACAAGACCTAAAAATGGAAATTCTCGTAAAAATTTTAAATATATACAGGCTTTTTTACTATTATATATATGTATAAAATTTTTTTAGTAATTACTTGAGACTCCCTATATATGACAAAGTCATATGTCAGCTTTTAACGTCTGACAACCTTGTCTTGTGTGAAAATTTTATAATGAATTCCATTTAATTCGAGCTTTTCTCAAAAAAATGTAATATACATATACATATTACTATACTGTACTATACTATACTATATTACATTTTTTCGAGAAGCTCGAATTAATTGAATTCATTATAAAATTCTCAAAAATTTGTGACCTACCGACAAGGTTGGCAGACGTTAAAAGCTGACATATGACTTTGTCATATATAGGGTGTCCCAAGTAATTACTAATTTTTTTTTATTAATGTACCTACATATACGTATTACTTATATCTACATATTGTGTATTCATTACTAAGTGGAAGACTCTATTGTACGTTTGACATATTAGTTTTAATTTTACTTACAAAAACATAGTAAAAGAAGTAATTATTTCAGTAGTTATAAGTTTCTATGAGGAATTTCGTACTGTGCCAATAGCTTTATGTACCCTTGTTTACAGGGTAGGGCAAGAATTTTGTCCCCACCTTTAATATTTCCATTATTCCCTCGACTGCCCTCTATATCATGCAACTTTTGAATGTACGAAAATATTTAAGGTGGACGAAGATATTGCTCCACTCTGTATTTGCTAACGTTGCTGCTGGACGTAACATCTTACAGTTAATAAATCTCCCCCCAAAAATGATTACCATAACGTAACATGATGTCACGTCTAAAGACTATAATATATCTTCCAACAGTTAGCGGGCAGACATTTCCGTCTTTCAGAAAATCACAGACCCCTCAAACAATGGGCTCGCTTGAGGATTTGGACGACGATCGGGACTTCTAAAGGTCTCTGAGGTGATAAATTTTCGTTCACCTCTAGCTTTCACTTTTTCTGACACAGCCACGATTTTCCGATCAATGGTGAAACGAAAGCAGAATTGTCTATCTAACGATAAAAACTTTTAACCATGCATCAATATTTTACGTTTTGTAAAAGTTTATGAATTGCACAATATTGCACGTATTGTCAAGAATTACACATTTGTATTAACAATTGTAGGAAATACTAAAAGTGACTAGTTTTGCATTGCTTTATAAAAATGTTAGGACTATACAGTCAGTTTCATAATTGATGGCTTTAAATCTTTTGAAGCGAATTAGTTTACTCGACGATGTCTAATGATAATTTTGAAAACAGTTCGCTTGGTCTATGTAAATAAGAAAAAAGTTTCAAAATGTTGCGTTTTGCAACAATTTTATTTGGGCTTATAAAAAAAATTTAAAAAACGTGACTTGTAGATTGATACGAATTATGCATATACTGATAATTTCATCGAAATTGATTAGTAGACTGCGGATCTTTGTGCAACAGAAAATTTTTTTGCAACGATTGTGAGAGATTCACTGGTTTATATTTCGCCGAGTCAATTTCTTCATGAATGCATAACAATCCGCAGTCTATTGAAAATAAAATACAGGAAAAAGAATTGAACAACGAACTTCCAGACAGAAGTCTACGTCGCCTACGAGATGAATTCTCAGGTATTTATACGCGCGACTGTGGCGGCAGTTCCACTTAAGCTGTCGACGGAACGTTAGCGGAAGAAAAACGCAAAGTCGCGGAACATCGAATGCGTGTATGGTTCTCGGAGCATCCTCGAGCACGTCAGTCCTCCTTCTGCTCTCTGGTTTTTAGACGGCGCGCGGTGCGTCGCGGTGCGGCGCGGTGAGAAAAGGGAGGCCGTGCGGCGAAGGGAGAATTCATGGTACTCCTGCGGGAATAGCGGGACTCGCGACGTCACGGTTCGACAAGCGGGTACGTAGTCGCTGTTTCCGCATCCTTGAAGCCGCGGGACTCACTCTCTCGCCGATTTCATTCGTCGAGTGGGTGCTTCAGTCTGAAACGTACGCATTCACGTGTGCTCGTGTTAGACGGGAAAGAGAACGCAGCAACATGATCCCGGAGATTTCACTATTCAGTCGGTTCACACATTCGTGTCTTTCCGCGAGAACGTTTCGCTATGCTCCGTGTACAAACTCTTCTGGTCCACGCGGATTCCCCGTACGCGCTCTTTAATCTCCTATTTTCGGTAATATCGGCCGCTCCGAAGCTTCACGGGAAAAACTTTTCAACGAATCGCGCCTCGCCTGTTGGCTTCCGCGAAATGTGCCAAGTCAGATTATACAGCTAAATCAATTTCGCGATCTGTTTCCCAACCAATTTTCGATAACAAAGCAAGCAACGCAACGCGCCGAGTACCAAATTCTCACGTCCATTACGGTTCGGTATATTTAATAGACTGAAAATAATATAACAGTATATTTTTCAATTCTTCTATTGATTTTACTGTTTTTAATTCTAAATTGTTGTAAGTGAGGTCTGACAATTATTTTTAAGCAGTTCAACGTTTTAGAAGAACCTATAACGAAATTAATTTCTATGTATGTGAGAAATATAAAGATTCACTATAAACAACTAAGTTATGTAATAAGAAGATGAAACTATACAAGAACATCAAAGTGAAATTATCGCAGGCGGAACCAGTTGGGAGAAATAAAACTGGGTCTACTACTAGAAGATTGCCATTACCTAATATTTTCAAAGACGTACTCGGCCCCATATTCCTCTTGTAAGATACTTAGAAAAACTCAAGATCATTTTTTAAAAAGATTTCAAGTTCATCGATATTTTTTTGTTCATACTCTTATAGAGAATAAAATGACAAATTCAACAACCTATCATAATAAATCCTTTCATAATAAATTCACAATAAATAAATCATAATAAAACCTATCATAATGTATGATTCGTCTCATCTGATCTCAAGATATTTACAGTTTACTTACGTGTTCCGAAATCATATGTCGTGTTCAAAATGATGGCCATTGGCATTGATTGAGTACTGACGTCTCGTAATAAACGATCTGTGCGCATTTAAAAATTAAATTAAATTTTTAAAAAAGCAGAATCATACATTATGATAGGTTATCGAATTTGTCATTTTATTCTCTATAAGAATATAAACAAAAAGATATATGATTCCATTTTAAAAAAATATCGATGACATTGAAATCTTGTAAAAAAATAACCTTTAGAAAAAAAATTTACCATCATCAAATTCGCCCAATGAAACACTACAACTTTATTCTGTGGAGATTTTTTATACGACTAATAATAACCGAGATATTTAGGTGTTCCCATTTAAATGCCCCACCCGGTATAAATTTTTGAAATCCCGAGGATAGATTCCTGCGGTATCAGCTAAGGCGCATCGCATTGACGAAGAATCAATTTTACGGATGATTCTCGCCGTCACTCCCAAGAAATCGTTGTATCCCCATTCGATCGGACAAATCGATTTTTCTGGCTTTTTCTCGGGGACGCGGTCCAACTTGCCAATCTCTATTCGTTTGTACGGTCGAACAGTTCGAGGTCTTGACTTGTTCGCCTGGCTCTCGTTCGGTATCAAGAATAGGAAGAAAAGCAGACACGAAGAAGGTATGATGGAAAACCAGTGCAAACGATCCGGATCCAGTTGTCGTCCCAAAATCAATCTATTGGAACGAAGTCGCTTTTTCTTGCCCGCTACGGCGCAAGCCCCAATGACGGACACGGAGAAACTATTGGTTTGTCGACGTCAGCGTGGTAATTGCACGCCTTTTGAGAAACGAAGTTCTTTCGCGGGGTTCTAGTCCTACTTCGATTCGAACTTTTTCACTACCAACGAACCGACAACAGTTTCTCTTTATATACAGGGTGAGTCACCTAACGTTTGCACATCGAATATCTTTGTTGTTACTAAAGATACGTAAAATATTTATATAAAATATTTACGTAAAATATTATTTCCTATTTATGTGAAAACACGTTTGCCTAACCGTTCTATAGTTTATACAAAATAATATTTTTGTTTAACTCTTACAGACGCAATAATGAAATTTTCTATTCTTGAAAATGGTCTAGATTGAGACCGAAACGTTGAATTAAATTTCATGTGATATTTTTGCAAATTTGCTTATGTTCCAATTGATCGAACCAGTACGCCGATAACAGTAATTGTAGTTTATACGTAAAATATGGTAAGAACAAAGTTGAATGGTACAACGTGGCTGACACGATGCCAAAAAACAAATTTTGTTTTTATGTGCATTTTTTTTTAGAGATATCAAGGTCACCTTGACTTTTTTAAACATGGAACCAACCTCTTTTAAACACCTACAATGATAGCCCCTTTCATTACGAATTCAGTGACTATAATTACTTAAGGTTATTCAATGTCACGGACAGAAAAAACTTGATGAATTCTTAATTTTCTTTGACTTTCCAAAAATGAAATAAAAGTTCTTAGAACCCATAGTTTTTAAGTAATAGGCGAAAAACCAAAAAAATGTAATAAAGATTGTGTTTTTTTCCCCCTCCTCAAGTTAGCACAGGGTCCTCGAAGTCGAAAACACAGATTCGATACCCCAGAATTTCATTAAGTTCGGAATTCTTTCCAGGTAGACGCCCTTTTTTGACCTGGCGACTGGACTATATAGATTTTTTAAAAACCGAAGTCTTGTCTTGGAGCTTGGTTTCATGCTTTTAAACATAATTAACTGACAAAAATACGAATCGGACGTATTGATACTGATCTCTTTAAATAAGAATATTTTTAAAGCAGACATAGCCTTCGCCATTCATCTGATCTGGGGTGAGCGAATTAGAGTTATTACTCCAACTGGAACGCGTCGTTCTCGCCGGTATTACGATCCGCGAAAACGGTCTTGTTAGGGGAAAGAGGCGGACAGAAATTAGACAGGCCAATTAATCTGAAATAATCTTAATTAGTACAAAGTGAATTTCTGCTTGAATGCATGTAAGGAATTAAGATATTTTTGGAGGTATAAAATATTTAACTGAAATTTTTTCAGTGTACACTTTACACATTTAGCACGCAGACATTTCTATTTCAGAATTTCGCATTCGATATGCCACGACTTCTCGACGTCATATTGACCTTAAATATTGCATATACCATTTGTTTCAAAATTTCATAGTTGAAAAGTAACACCGGGTTTTTACGTAAAATAAAAATTTTCTACTTAAATTACAACAAACTAAAGTGAAATAAAAATATATTGTCCTTCTTAATATGTTTAATAGGTTGAACATATTATAAAAATGTTTTTAAATTTGTCGAATGTATTTACTGTCTCAAATTATGCCTACTCATTTTTGTCATAAATGCATAAAATCCGTTGTCTGAAGTACATACACAGCTGTCTATTTAGACCCAGGGGATCAAAATCGACACTCGCTTACCCAGTTCCTCGCGATTAAATTAAATGAACGGGTGTAAAGGACGCTCTACACGATCAATCATTTTGATCAAACGATTGAATCAATTGATTGAGTCAAGCGTGATTTACCCTTCAATCAATTGATTGAAGAGCTGATTGAGGTTGATTGAAGCGCGTGTCGATCGATTGACTCAATCGTTTGATCAAAATGATTGATCGTCTAGGGCCTCCTTTAAGTCTCGATCAACCGAAACGCCGATAAATAAAACATTGAATACGCAGTCACGAAAATGACATTCTCTTCGAACTGCTAAAGCTAACTAAAACTTATTCGCGTTATCTAGATGTATCTAATGCATTCAGCATATCACACCAATTGTCAACAAGTTTCACGATGTTATGTTATCAATATCAACGAGCGTGTGGCCACGGGGTAAAGGATCGACTAAACATCGCGATCGCGAAATGTACTGTTACATATTTAACTACATGTTTTACTTGGCCATCACTGTTGACAAGGGTTTCGTTATCGATACTATTTGCGAATTTCCCATTGGGTGCCATAAATTACCTACGGCATACCAAAATGTATTTGCATTATCAATTTTATTCGTAATAAATTTATAGCAAATATGACCCATCGACACAAACTGGATTTTCTGAAATAGTCTACTAATCAATTAATAAACATTTAAGTATTGCTCGACATACTATGTCAATTTCATATTCGCAGAAAGGAAAAAATGAATACAGAATGAAATTGTTCAAGATGAGTTTCATTGTCGACATAAAATATTTCCGAGTGCAAAGGGTTAACCGTTTTCCTGCAGATGACTAATACCAGAGTGAATGAAATATAAATAATACAGTGTTAAAATACTTATTATAAAGTCTTTTACTTTCATAAAATTGCCGACGAGTCGAAAGGGACTTGAGGTCGAACGGCAATCGGTGCAGGGCATTGTCTCCATGGAACGTGCACGAATGCGCGCGAACAACGAATTTTCTTTGATGTGTCGACATCGGTCGGGACGCGCGGAAATGTTCGCAAACGCGCGCGAATGTTTGCTGTCCGCACGCGCTGGCGTCTCCGTCGAAGCGAATTTACGTTCGCGAGCATTTTACACGGCCAGTGGATAGCCAACTTAATATTTACACGTTGTTCGTTTTCATTGGGCCTCGTATGCCAATCGAATGGAAGGATACTCGCAAATCTTTCCAAAGGGAAGTCAACAGGTACACTGCCGGAAAAAAATAGCACATGTGCGTTATCATTAGACTGCGGATCTTTAAGCATTTATAAGAAAATTCGGTAGATGAAATTCAAAATGATTGGAAAATTGAAAAAATTGAAATTGCCAATATATTTCTACTCTATTAGAAACATTGCGGACAATGATGCAGGCAATGTTTACTACGCTTATATTAGCCTATCGAGTTCTCTAATTTTGCTATGGTATGCGATACCATCCTAAAATTTTGCGTTTTTACGTTGAAGATAGCATGTACTTTTCACCTTTATATATAAGAAATTTAAAAATAAGTAAAATATTTAAAATATAAGAATATTTAAAATAAAATATTTTTTAAGTGTCTTATTATTTTGTCGAGGACTGTGTATGGCACTGTAGTGAAACATTTTTAGCGAAATTATGAAAAAGAACAATATCAGAAGTTTAGACGCAATTATGTTTCTTGTTGTTTGTAACTGCATATCGTACACCAGTGGATATATTCATTATAGAGACTCAACATGAAGATAACCGCCGAATTGGTTGTTTAAAAACGAGAACGGAAGGCAAAACATGTTTAAACATTCATAAAGTCTACAAAACCTTTTACTGTATGTAAAGAACCATTCGAAATCTTTTATATTAACATTGTATTATCAGCCAAACGTTGACTTGCGCAAAAACGGCATTACTTTCGGGTCCCCCTAATTTAAAGCTCTGCAGTCTACTTATGAATTATAACTACGAGATACTTACAGTTAATATTGTTAATTATTGAGCCTTTACGTAATCCTCACGAACGTACACTTGTAACTACTAATCTCCATACAGGTGTACTACTCGCTTAGCTTTCCAAACCTAGTTCAGAGAACTAAACTCAATACTCTAGGGTTTAGAAGTTACTTCGACTGTTGCGGATTCGTTACAAACCTCTGTGAAGCTAGTTTGCTTTTCTAAGTGGTCAACATAGCTGTATACATCGTAGTACAATGTTATTAAGAGATTGAAAAAGTATTAAACTTATGAAAACCAGAAAGCTTATGCTCACAGAGTACTAACGAGGGAACCCCGGTGCCTGATACACGCCGATTTTGACTGCGGATTTTTATGCAAAGTAAAAAATGTTTTCGTTGATCGCAAGACACAGGAGCCAAATAAAAATATCATTCTTCTTTCGATTATCTCGTTAACCTTTTTAATACCTTCACAGTTTTAAATTGTACGTACCCATTTTGTCCTATATGCATAAAATCCGGAGTCTACTTATCACTGTTTATTAGATATACCTAAGAATTTAGCCACATTTCTTTCGTGACCGTTTTTTATTTTACACTGTACACTCATTTCTTATGAAATAATTTTTATTATTTCAATAATTGCGAAATTAAAAATCTGAAAACGGTAATTTTGACCGGTGATGGTAGGCTTAGTGTTAAAGAAGATATTCCGGGGGTCACACTTAAGTCAGACACCCTGTATATTGGTTCATATTACCTTTAATGCGATGCGCATCCCCATATCACAATACATATTAATAATATCTCACTTACATGCTTGATGTATTAATCCGCGTGCTATTAAACAGAATGAAAAAGTAAAATAAATGGCGGCAATAAGTTCAGATTAAGTTACTTAGCTGAATGTAATTGAATATCAAAATGGCCTTTGGTAAAGCCCATTTGGCTGAGCATATGAATCTCGATTATACATATATGTGTGCACATTAATCCGGGTCTTCTCAAATCTTGCTTCGGTATATGGTTAAGTCTTAGCCAAACAAATTCATAGGTCTGAAACAATTGGTCAAGTTTATCTGCGTATAATTTCAGAAGCTTATTACTCGTTAAGGGGGTTTCCGGCTCTTATGCACTCAGAAAGGTGTAATATTTATGGTATGCAATTAATAGTTGGCCATGCATCAGTTAATAGGATATCTCATACTTTACTAAAACCACAGATCGCAGAAGAAGCGATTACAATTCATTATGGAGGGTTTCTCTTTCTACAAAGTCGTTGATTAATCCACCCATTATTTACTGTTAGTAGGATCGCGGATCAAATCGATAGAATAACTTGTATCACCTAAGCTGCGTATAACAATACTGTGCTTGCAAAATAAACCAATTGGCTTAACGAAATAATAAATAAATTAATAAATACAGTGACTGAAACGTCTTTATCCCCAAAAAGCCGTAGAAGGGAAAAAATTTATATTTTTTGTATGGTTACATTTATGTTAATACTTAATCATTGATTACAAACGAATGAAATTTTATTTCATCTAAAAAGATCAAATAACAATCATATTTGTTAGACTTTGTTAAAAGCTTCATGACTAGTCTGATTCGATAAAATACAGCAAGGGGTTAACACTGTGAGATTTTGAACATATAGCAGTAATATAATTTAATATAATACAGTAAGCAATAACATAATTACTACACAGAATGATAACCACGTGGAAGTAAGTACAAAGAAGAACAGCTGTGTAACAATAAATAAAATTGGTAATTAGGAAATGAAGTATTGCCAATATGATAAAGTATTGGCAACATATAAAAATTAACTCCAACAAACGCTAAACGTACTATTAATCTGAATCATTCAAAATACAACATGTCTGCGCTTTCCCGAGCTGATTGTTCATAAAAATAAAGTGTCGATACTGTGAAACGCTCGAAAATCATACGTTACTACATTTCGTTACTACTTTTATATAACCTTATTCATGGTTTGTTAGTTTGTGTTATAATAATGGACTATAGAACGTATAGAATACGTATATTTTTTGGAAAACAAACATTGGTACCCATTTATTTTCACAATTAGAGACGTTTATATTGTAAAAATTGTTCTCTGCAAATTCTGTTGCCCGGCGCTGTATACGTATAACTTCATGCATGAAAATAAACAAAACGAGAAGTTATTATTATTTTCAAAACGGTTTAAAATTTTTTTACGTCAATGCGGTCATGTATTGTGCATCGATATGTTTCAATCCTTTTAATCTCCGTATTGTCGATAAGTTATTTTCTTTCCTATTATGTTTAGTAGATTGAGAATAATATTTGAAATTGCACCTTCTCATTTTTCTTATAAATGCATAAAATCTGTAGTACAATAATCATCAACAACAAATGAATTAATAGTAGAAAAAGGAAAATGTCGCTTTAAATGATCTCGGGACCCTCTCATTTCCGGATGTTGAAGGAATTTTGAGATACTCCTGTATATATTGTCCACGCCCCCATGTTAGATCCCAATAGCCTAATATACCATATGTTGGATAGATGATAGCAGACGGAAAACAGATGGCAACGAAACAATAATAAAAATAGAAGAAGCAAAAATCGATAAACGGAAATGTAATAAAAAGACGTTTCATTATTGGCCAGTGAATCTTCAGTGCCATGGCAAGAGTAATAAAGAAAATGTTCGTTGCACCACTATCCGACAGAACATGAAATGCGACATTATTGGTTATAAAACAATGAATACACCCTGGATCCACAATTGTCTCCGACTGTTCGCGAGTATATCACTGTTTAAGAGAGAAAGGAAGTGCAAATGCAGGCAATATTGGACAATACGTAATATGGAACATCGTAAAATTTCGATAAAAAAGTAACAACCTATGACGGCTATTATGTATATTACATTTTCAGGGAGAATAAGCAACATCCAACAACTGAGGAAGTAGATATGTTTGCGGTAGAGTACGGTGAGCATGAACAAGATCTTCGCATCGTTAAGTTATGCTTTATGAAGAATCCTTCGTAGACCATTTGGAGGTCAACATACTATACATTGTTGAATTCGTCTTTTCATTAACTATAATGTTACACTAATCGAAATACGTCGTTCCGTTTAAAAAATACGACGACGACAATGATATGTGTGCAGTCCATATGTGTGCAATCCCTATGATAGTCCAGTCGGCAGATCGAAAAAGGGCGTCTACCTGGAAAGTATTCCGAAATTAATGAAATTTTGACCCATCATTTAGGGATACTCTGGGATGTCGAATCTGAGTATTCTACCATGAAGACCCTGTGCTAACTTTGGGAGGGGCAAAAAACCACGATCTTTATTATTTTTTCTTTTCTTATTTTTTCACCTATTACTCAAAAACTATGGGTTCTAAGAACATTTTTCCATTTTTGAAAAGAGCATTAAATCTCCTTCAAATTTTACTGGTCATACGTGTTTTTTTAACCCAATAGGTACCGAGAGACAGGCGTTCAAAATTAGGAAACGTTTCTCAAAATGACATTTTGTGCCACACATTGTGACATTTACCAGAAAATTGCAAGTTTTTGGCTAATAACATTAGTTTTTCAACGTATCTAAATTTAATCTACATACTATGTATACCCCTTACATTTTCACACCCTCCTCGGACCCTCCCCTACCACGAAGACGAATTTGAGAAATACGTAAAAAAAACTCTCTCTCTCTCCAAAAACCGTAACATTGTACTCTTATCAATCTGACTTCACATGACTTGGGAGGAGTACACAGAGTATCCCTAAATGACGTGTGGAAATTTTATTAAGTTCTGAATACTTTCCAGGTAAAAGTACCTGGCGACTGGACTAATAAGTAGGTTTGTACCGTAGGTTAGGGGGTGACGTGTTTTCCGTCGGCAGGACAGGTGCTTGTCCGCCAGAGTCAGAGTCAGAGTCCGACTCAGAGTCAGAGTCAGCGGCAGAGTGGCCGATGTGGGACGTTCGGGAGAGCCTGCGCGCTCCGGCAGTCTGCGGGATCAGTCGGCATTCGAAGCGGCACTCACGTTCCGCGACCGTACCGCGTGGCGCCTTTATCTTGCCTCACTAAATCGTCCTTTTGAGTCTGCCCGATCGAACCTCGTGTTATTCATTGCTGCGATAAACGTCGCGAATATCGAGAATCGTTCGTGTTCCCCTCGGTCGCGTCGACGAGGAGACGAGTTTTCGTGTTCGTTCGCCGATGATCGATCCGCGATCAACGACGCCTATCCAACCCTTGGATCGATCCATCGATCCGTTATCGATCGTACCGTGTGATCGCGGCACAGACACTCTGTCGTCGCGATTGTTCTGGAGATCGACGAGATCAGTTACCATGTACTCTTAGATGATTGCTCTGGGATTCGTTCATCGATTATTCATCGATCGATAGGCCTTGCCTCCACATACTGTTCCATTGACTAACTTCCGCACGTGTGGTCGTGTCAGTCGGCCGGTTCACTTTCACGTGTTTCGTATCGTGATCAAATTTAAACAGAATTTACTGGCTTTCCGAAACGGATCATGGGATACGTCCGTTCGAGATCGTTCATTTAGATCGTTAACGAGACTTATCCTCTTAGGAAACACGTGTGCAGCGTAAGGAGTGATCAGTGTGTTAATAATTCTGTTGTTCTGTGAGTGTGGTTGTGCGTGTATGTGTGTATGTGTTGCTTCGACGGACTTGCAGCTTCCACGTGCTCCCTCGACGACGCGACGGGTGAGTAAAGCGTCGCTACATTATTCTATTGGGTTGTTCGGAAAGGCTCCGCCAGTTTTCAATTATTTCCATTAACCTTTATTATTATTAGACAGCGGATCTTTATGCAAAATAAAAATTTTCCACCTGAATTGAAATAAACCGGAGCGGCATAGAAATTGATTTTCTCCCTAAATATGCTCCATGAGTTGAAGATAATATAGCAGTATTTTTAAATTCGTCGAATGTTTTTAATGTTTTAAATTACACCTACTCATTTTCGTCATAAATGCATAAAATCCGCTGTCTAATTATTATACATTTTCTGAAAGGTGGCACTGTCGTCAATACTTGTATCTACTCATCATGGACATGGGTTCAATCGTTTTTGTGTGGCGTCGATGGAAACACGGCTAAATAATGTTTCTTTACTACAAAAAATACAAGAATGTCGTTCAAGTTGCAAAAAAGATATGTGCTGCTTACGGGGACATTTTGTTAGAGTGGGATAATGAGTCCTTCCAAAAGATGGCAAACCGTTGTCAAACTTAATGGTGCATATATTATTAAATAAATTTAATTGTTAGTATAATTTTTATTATTTTCAATTTAATCCAAAAATCGAACAACCCAATACCTTTTAATACCTTGGTTTTCGGGTCTCAAATGACCCGGAGATCTCATTACATTCGTCAATAGAAGCCGTTCGAACCACTATAAATTAAATGCTTCCCTGGCGAGAGTACGCTTCATGTGGGATGGTTCCTGTGAATACAAAGCAGAAGCTTGAGACCTTAATTCTGTGGTTGCCAAGAAGAAAGCCGCATGCCACGTACTTTCACTTTCGAGATGTTGCCGTTTAAAGTTTCGATCACTAATGCTTTGACATAGGACATCGGTTAAATGGAATTGTTTTTTGGAGCATTTCGAATTTGTTTTCAGGAGTTTATTTCTGGTAAATACTATACGATCATATTATAATTGTATTATGAACGGAAATAAATTTTCATAAATAAAGAATTTATTTTGGAATACGGGTCTCGATTATCCATCAGGCCTTCATTTATCCGGGCTGTTTGTCTCCCGATCAAACCGGTTAATCGAGTTCCTACTGTACGGAAATCCTATACTATAAAACTCAATTAACGCGTAAACTCTAATTTTTGGAAATTGTGACATGCGGAGTTTCTCCTTGAAACAACAGAATTATTGTATTATCTGACAATGTGTAGGATATGATTCAGAACATTGTTTGAACTGATGTTCAATCGTAAATATCCTCCCTACATTCTTAATTTTTTCCTAAGCCTACGAGACATTACACCGCTGATATCTATTTGTAACTTTCTTCAAAAACTATAAGATTAGGACTCAGCGTTTACCATTCATATTAATTAAATTTTATATAACGATATATGTATACATACTTCATTATTATTTGTAAATACTAATGTACAGAATTGGGCAAAGATCAATGATGGACGAATTTCCTACTTCAATCGTTAATCGGAATTAGCAATCAAATTCCTACTTTAGTGGTTAAAACGGAATCAAAACTGTATCCATACTGAAAAAAAGTTATACTGTTTTTAAAATTCGTTCAAATGCTTTCATGTGGTCCACTGTACGTCATTGAAAACTCGAGTTTGCAATGGATAGGAAGAAGGATATTGATTAGAACATGTTTTCTTAAGAGATTATTAAGAAGCCAGAACTGATGTACATAGTATGTACATATGCACCTTACGTTGTACAATCTTGAAACCCAACTTTACCGTTTGTCACAGAGAATATAAACGAAGCTCCATCTCCTTCCATTCGATGAAAGTAATATATCACAATCGATCATACCTTGTCAATATATAAAAACAGAAATTCTTTGTTCTTTCTGCCGTGAACTGATATCCATGAACGATGTGAAAGTCGAGAATTTCATAATTTAAAAAAGAGTGACTACTACCCCCGACAAAAATTATTCGTACAAACAAATCTAGTGTCTATCATTGTAATATTCATTTGTCGAACGTGAAAAATGTCTACAGTAACGATAAAGGAAAATGTAGGTAATATTTGTCACGTATGCACATACATATACAGTGAAGATATACGTAGAATGAGCAAATTAGACACTGATTAAAAATGGGTTTAATAACATACAATAAGGATAAGACTATCAGAAAACACCCCTTTCCTTTCGACATGCGACATACGTTATTCTATTCGTTTTGACATGCTGAACACAAAATGTACATGTCATTTTTGGCTGAAATGAATAGTTTTCGAGATATTCGTGAAAACTGTAGTTACTAAACATTGAACACATTGAATTTTGTGTAGTAACTGCAGTTTTTCACGAATATCTCGAAAACTATTCATTTCAGCCAAAAATGACACATACATGTTGTGTTCAGCATTTCAAAACGAATAGAATGACGTATTTCTCATGTCGAAAGAAAGGGGGGGGAGTACTGAAGTTCAGCCACTTTACTGCATGATTTTTTAAATTGGGATGAAAAAATTGAAAGGTCAGTTTTTGTGTTTTATTCAAGGGAAAAATATTTTTAAAAAATTAAAACGACATTTTCAGAAAAATAAAATTAATTCAGAATAATAAGAAAACACTGTCTTAGTTTACTATATACCAGATTTGTTAACTGTATCAGATATGATACACTACGCAGCGAAAGGTTAAATAATCAGGCAAAATTATATTCACCTGTTTATCAAAAACATGCATAACACTAGGTTTACGGAAATATATTAATTTATAGCTAAAATTATTTAAAATCGAGCAAGAAAATGCATTAAGCAGTTTTTCGGTCTGAGACCGTTGGAATTGGTAGACAAGATGTTTTTCCGTATTCCGGGCGCTGTTGAAGTAGATAGAGAATGGTTGACTATTAATAATGAGAGAGATCTCTTCGCTCCCCTTCATCCTCGAACACCTCTTTGCATCACGAACCTTAGAACTGCCATTTCAGCTCGCCAACACTGCTTCAACAAGTGATCAATTTTGCATCCATGGAAACCTTTGAAAATGTCTGTCCTTTGTTAAGGAACGGTTAGACGAGATAATTCGTTCCTTCTTGCCGCGTTTTCACAGAAATATATACCACATAATTTTATTAAATCTGCTTTAAAATGTAACGCGACGATATCTCCGTATTAAATTGTACACAATTAAAATTCGCTTCACTACATTTTTCACGGTTGTATAATTATATTCCTTAATTTTTCTTCCGTGCAGCAGATAAATATTTCTTTTTGTAATAAAATTTTCACATATAGGTATCTGTGATAGTAGAATGTAATTTGAAGGTATTATATTGGAGATAGAATTATTAGAATCAAATTAAATTAAATTGTTGAAGTTACTAAACCTATCACTACCGGTAAAATGACCGGTTTCATATTTTTCATCTTACAATTATTGAAATGATGAAATTGCACAGAATCGAACTAAATAGAGCCTTGTCATTTTTGTAAGCTGAAACATTTTAATTTCTTTCAGTGCTCGGTAGGTTTAGTGTTAAAAGTAAGATTACAGTAGTACAAGATATTGAATAGTGCGGCAAGTGCTAAATTTATAGTGAATTATATGCAGACTATCACAGCTGGATTGGATGGAGCCATACCTTTAGATCGGTAGAGATCTGTTTGAAAAATTACGTGCAACATTTATTTTGATGATTATTCATTTTAAGTTTCACAGCAAACATTGCTTTCAGAAAATTGGCTATGTATAACTTTTTATCCGATAACGCTATCTTCATACTTTAAGCAGCAAAAGTGCAGCTGCTAACTATATCTTTTCAACGGTATACATATATATTTTTATGTAATTCTCATGCTATGAAATATTATAGCTGAAAAATGAAACGTGTCTCAACCTTTATGAAATCCGATTATAGTTTCGCGGTTAAGTAAAATTACTTATTATACAGATTACACACAAATAAATTAATAGCAATTTTCTACAAATAGAAAGAAAATCGTAGTGAGTAGCAAATATAAACCACACATGAATTGTTAAAATCGTTTTTATCGAATCCGTGCATTTTCAATATCGACATCAAAACTATCGAAGAAAATAATAAACTGATACAACTAAAATTTTGTATTAATTACGTTCAATTCATACGTGCATGTATTATAGATGATATGGGTAGGAGACGGAGAATAAGAAAAATTAATAAAAATGTTACGTCGTGAACGTATTAAATATAGGATACATTTAGCACTCTGAAGAAGTATTCGTACGATGTTAGGATTTCTGGAAGGCACCGAGGTTCTCGAGTTAAGATTGAACTGAGGCAGCAGGTGCGTCTTGCCAAATGTACACTTGACGAATGGGTAAAAAAAAATCGGTAGTCTCGTTTTACTTTTATGTACTTCGTAGCGCCGAAGATTTCATCATCGTGGATTCCGTTGGGGAAAACTTTGAAAAGAATCTGAAATACGAGAGCAGACGAACGAAATGATTTTTCAGCAAAAGCTCTTTAGCTCTTATACATACACTCGTGTACGAAAAATTAATAAACATCGACGGAAACGTTCGTATCAGTTTCGTTTAAATATGTACTTCAATAGAGAAGTTCACTTTAAAACAGTTCCTCAGAGACAATCATATTTATAATGTGATAGTGATATGATTATTTGGTCCCCTCAGGGTTTCAAATCCATTTACCAATCTCCCTCTTCTTTCCACTCTCCCTATCGCCTAATTTCAGCCTAATTTTCAGCGGCACCTACTGTTTATTACGGTGGGTTTCGAACCACCTTTTGCCAGACGTTTTTACCAGGCGGTCATCCATCCAAGCCCATTCCACGTTCCACATTGTTTAACTTCGGTGATCGAATGAAAACCATTTCATTTTAAAGTCTCTTTATTTACATAACAATATCTTACAAACTATACATAATACCATCAGTCTTATATATTTTTGTACTTTAACATGTGTTCTTGTAGCCCCTATCACAGTGATTTATCTACTTGCTATGTCTATTTGTACGTCTAGTAATATATATATATAATATGTTTCTATCTGACTTATTCATGCTGCGTTTATATATTATTGCAGTTGCGGTTTTGTTGCATGTTTTGAATTTTTTGCAGGAAAAAAGAAAGGATAAAAACCTACTTATTTTAAGTTCAAAGCTTAACCATCTGATCCTGTTTGTTTGTTCCTTATTAATACTATTGCTAATATATCACATTAATATATCAAAATATTTTCTAATTCTACATATGTTATGTACATTAAATAGTTTTAAACTCTACATTAGATACATTTGAGTATTTTCTACGTTTTCTATATCTATGTCATAAAATGGGAATTTGTACTTTATCTGTTGGTCCTTTATTGCACTTAGCTGCTCTTGCATCAGATTAATTAATAATGGGTTATTGTTTAACTGTGTATTATAAAATATTTTCGCTAGGTAATCCATATAGTCTCCTAAATATTCAATCTCTGCTTCTGAGTGTAAATCTTTTATTTTGGTATATCGAATGAGAACCGGAGCAAGTCATTTTGAATTCCCTTGATAGACCTAACGTTAAGTTCGCTGTAGATTCAATAGACGTAGGTACGCATGTCATTTGAGACGAGCATTTCCTTACATGCTTCAGAATTTGAACCGTACACGTAATGCTTATAAAGATCTACCTTGAACCGGTCTTATTTTTTTTCTTTACGGCCGGTTCTCAAAGAGAAGATAGCCGGAGGTTTTTCTCGCTCGATCGCAGGAATCGTGCTCCCGGGAATTGACTTAACGCCGAGTTTCTATGTAAATTCTTGGTCGTGGCGAGAACTGACGGTGATTCGGACGATGCGTTTAAGAGAAATTTACATGCGCCTTTCTTCCGCGTTCCCTTCCAATCGACCGTTCCCGAACTCTCAAAGAATTTACAGGAAATTCCATTCTTGAATAGAATGAATTTCCCGCTTCTGCTTTTAGAGCCTCCGATATGTGCTCACTGTCTTTCTTATAATAATTTTCGGTTGGAATTACGCCCTAAAGTGCCGCTTCAAGCTATCTTCATCCAGTATGGAAATATACGTCGAACCTTCTTCCATTTTTCATGGTGGAACATATTTATTATTCGACTACGAATGTTTATGCAATATGCATATCAAAAAAATATGCTGCCATCTGTCAGTAAAGAATCAAGTTCTACATCATCAATTAACGTTGTCGATAAATAAATGATGCCATTAAAATTCGAGAAACAATATTAACTCAAATCTTCAGAATTCGAAGTCGGCCCGCCATATATCGAAACACGAGTGTACCTTTCTTTGCTGTCACCGATGTCAAATGTCCTTCAATCATCGCTCTTTTATTTCAGATAAATGTCTTCGGTCTTTCCTAAGGTTCCTTTCTTTCCACCTTTATTGTTAGTCCTTTCCATTCTTTCTTTGGCCACATAGCCGTGCGCTGGCAACGATCATAGCTAAGACACTCGTTTCGAACGAAGAATGGGAAACCTGGGTAACATCAGGCACAGACCATTAGAACTAAGCTCCGCCCGTGGCACAGGGCGTATCAAGGTGTATTCAAGTTACGTCGGGAAATGTAGTCGCCATTAACACTGATACTTTCGCCAAGATGTTGGGCTCCCAAATGCTCGCCCTTTCTCAGAGAACAAACAGACCAAAAATAAGTTGAGACTCTTCTAACCGCTACTGTATTCGCTTGCGTAGAATACCAACGTACACTTGAAAATACTTCTATTTCGATTTTTACAACGATTGTCCGTTTCATACATTCGCCGACGTTGTCTCGTATTCGTTTGTCATGTCGAACACCATTATTCAAACTATTTAGAGAGGCAAATCTTGCGGGTAAGTGGTCCGGATTAGGGTTGTTACTTTCCTTCGAAGGTCAAAGATTTTCAAGCTTCAATTTCAGAAACTTCGAAGGCGATGACTAAACTGCGGATGTTTATGCAATTTCCAATTTTTGTCGACAAATATTAAGAAAGTGGAATGAAATAAAATCCTATTTTTAAGGGGAACAGCCTTTGTAAATCCTAAAACAAATGAAACATTTGAACATTTTCATAAGCCATAAATGCAAAAGATTCGCAGTCTAGTGATGAGAATCGAAGTTTCGAGGCTTCGAATTTCGAACCTTCGTAGTAAATTATTAGAAGATTAAAATATCTATTAATTTTGTTTTATCTTGTGTTCCTTCATTCTCATGAAATCTTGTTTACAAATTATTTGATCGAATAAATATATTTTGTACAACTTGGTTCTATTTGTATTCTGTGAAAATTCTGTTGTATTCTTTATCTATATTTTTATTTGTCAAAAATCATGACATAA
The DNA here is from genome assembly GCA_028455615.1 of Lasioglossum zephyrum. NCBI lineage: Eukaryota > Metazoa > Arthropoda > Insecta > Hymenoptera > Halictidae > Lasioglossum > Lasioglossum zephyrum. The sequence continues at coordinate 13,384,527 of CM052329.1, read as the reverse complement.
CGTGAAACTCGCTGCAAACATAAATCCTTTATTATAAAATATATTCAGTGAAAAACAATCGTAAGAGAAACAGTTTCAAATCTCTAGCTCATCGGGAAGTGGTTCAAAATTCGATTTCAGGATTTGACGCATATAACGACAACGACAACGGCAACCTGGCAAGCTAATATAAGCGTGGTAAAATAATTTTCGATACCAAATATTCTTAATATTCGCCGTTTAAATCAAAAGTGTCAATAACTACTGCCGTGTCAACAATAGTACAGTTTACCCAAGTTTCTTAAACCTTCTACAACATCTATTACGTAACATTTTCTGGTATTGTTTATAAATAACCAATATATTTACCTGTACAGAGTTCGTGGGACACACCCCTTATTCGACAAAAACACGCAGAGAGGGTGAACTCTGTTAAAATCAGATATAAAACTCCGGTTCCGTTTGTCCAAACAGAAATCTTTGAAAAAATTCATTACCCAGCTTTAATCCGTCCGTACTAAATCCATTAGTTTTCTCGTGGCCGAACCCGCGTCATAACTGTGTCCTGCATAAATAATTTTTAACCGAAAATGTTGCAAGGAACGCGACAGAGACGCGATCGCGTCGAAACACTGGCTGGTGGCGTCCGGCATTAAAATGCAAATACAAAAATTAAATTGCGCTTCTAATCCCGTGTATTAAAAGTCCGGCTTAATCCCGGGTCGCATATATTCCGGAATGGAATAGTTAAAAGGGCGCCGGTAGCCGTTAACGTTTCTCTTTTTTTCAGCGCTCGGCGAGCGATTGGTGCGTTTCGTTAAATTAATTAAAATTGGTTGCCGCTCGACGAAACTGACTAATGACGAACGTACCCCGACCACGGTTTGTGCATTCATTAACCAACGACGAAACTTTCGTAAAGATGCACCGTGCGCACGCACGCACGCGCGCAATTGCGCAGAATTTCCGCCAACGTTTCTATATTGAATAATTAAACGTGCTCGTAAGAGCGGGGCAAAAGTGGTCCCCAGCTTCGAGGCCATTACTGACTGGAGAACAGGCAGCTCGGGATACTCGTCGCGGCTGTCGTTACGGAAATTTATGTAACTTCCATACTAATGAGACAAAGGGACTCGACAAAGCTGGCTCACCCTTTGGAGACATCTTACAAACAGGACATTTGACTCTGAAAGGTGAATCATTCTCTAACATTAGTGTCGTATAATCAACAACCTGGAAAAGCTCCTGTTTCCGTTCACGCCAGTTTAATACACGGTACAGTAGCGAGTGATTCAAAGAAGCAATTAGCCTACTGCTTGCGAAATTGCGAGCTTCTGTCTATCAAGGGGTTAGGACACAGTAACATGTGGGGATAATATAATATTTTTACACAAGAGTACCGAAAAAGTGAATGATCGATTAATATAAGATTTTAGTGTTTCAGTTTACTGTATTAGGAACTATAAAAAAATGCTTGTAATATCTAAAAAATAATTTGTGCTATCTATATATAGCCTGCGGTATCTTCGTAGTCGAGTTTGACAGTGATATGTGGCGAATTGCTTCCTTCGTGACTAAGGAAATGACTGACGATCAACGGAAATCAATAAGTCCAAATAGTTTATGATTTCCAAAGCTTCCTACTTCGATATGTCTCCTGGGGACTCGATTGGGTGTCCACCATACGGATTGGCATATCATGATGTACGATCAAGCTAACCGGCGAGAGGGCCGCCAGTTGCGCACAATACGATTGGCCACGTCCACTTTGCGGGAATATCTTTTGGATACAGTATGATTGCGCACAAGAAGAATCGAACCCAGGCCTCACTGGTGATAGCGGATCGACTAACGCGCTCACTCACGGAACCCCCCTAATTCTTCCCGATCTCCTACTGCAGAGCCCTGTCCTACTGTATATTCGTTCTGGGGGTCCTGATCCCACGCATATGTAGAATTGCGCACATGTGAATCGCGCACTGTAAAGTTAGACACAGGTGGAATTGCGGCCAAGTTGCGGTTAATTTCGGGTTATGCATACGGGTATAGCACTGTAGGGGGCTATTTGTCTATAACAAAGACCCGTAGGCCCGATAAAATTCGTCGGCTTGATAGGCTACATCTTATCCAGGCCTAACCCAAACCCAACACCCTTTATTTCAACATTTCAAACATTAATTAGTCCCGGAACATCTGACAGATCCATCACAAGAATTCATTAACATAGATTTGACATTTCAGATTAAACGCACATAACCGGAAATTAAATGCAACTTGGCCAGCTGTGTCCAACTTTACATTGCACAATTTTATTGGTGCAAAATAAATATTCATCTAATTCTATTTGCACCAAATAAATATGTAAAAATTAGAAATTAGAAAATTTCTGAAATTAGAAAACAATGATTAGAATATAAAATATAGGTACATGATTATATATTAAATAAATGCGAAATTTGAGTAAAAATTTAAACGTCTCCAGAATTAATTCCACTAGTGTATCTACTAAAGTTTTTTGTACTCGGCACAGTGTTCTGCATAAATATCGAGTGACATTTTTTGAACATCCTGTATACGATTTTTGGTAAATTTGTTCGATAGCGATATAATCTGCTGCAAAGAAACCCGGAAAATACGCCGCAGGCAACATGTCTCACGCGGTGAAAAGTCGTGGAAACAGGGGAAAACTCTTTCGGCTCGTTCCAGAGCACCGATTAATTCTTCCATGGCTCGACGACGAATTGTATTTCGACATGAGATTTCCTACAAATCCGACGGTGAGCCGGGAATTTATAGAACGCGGCATCGTTTCCACGAATTATTTGATCGCGACAATTTTTCCATCCTTTTGTACACGAATACTTCTTCTTCTGATTGTAAAACAAATTCAAAAGTCGGAACCTAGAGCCACCTTAGTCTCCACCGTCACATACTGTGAAAGTGTTTGAACGTAATTTAAAACAGTTTAACTTTTTTATAAATGTACCAAACGACCTGATGATTTGTAAGCAATTAGAAGCATTGGTTTACTAACTGATCTGCAAAAAGATTTTCCAAAAATTACAATTGATCTTGCTGTTAACGCGAGGTTATTAATAAATTGCAAATAAATAAATAACTAATAATTGTTCTAACTCCTCAAACCCAAGTCGTATGGTTCAATATGAAGAAAGCTATCGTTCTTTTAAAAGTGTCCAAATATTACTGTGATTCAGTGTATGTTAGTTTACGATGGAAAGTGTAGAAATTAATTGTATGGCCTTCGAACACATGATGTTTCTGGCATGTCATTTTAAGGCAAGGTGAAAATAAATACGCATTTTCTTTATTTATTATAATACGCATTTATTTTAGCAATTATATGCGCATCTTTATAAGCTTCAAATGCAATGCGTGGATAAAGTAACCATTGATTTAAACCAAGGGAATCAATTTATGACGGAAACATTTTTGAATTTCTAGTTTTAGATCCCTTTCGCTTCGAGTAGTACAGGAGGATAAAGAATTTAAGACGAAATCGGAAAAACTAACTCTGAAAGGAAGTGCAGGAACTAAGTTCTAGCTTGGGAATGTAAAAATAAAATAAGCTCCTGAACGGAATTGCATCAAAACTTCTGGGAATGTCGAATGAGCAGCGTAAACTTTCAAAAGAGGAAAATGATAGATAAAATAAGATATCAAATGCTTATGATATAGAAAACTTGAAATTTATTATACATATATTCGCGCGAAAATGTAAAACAGCTGCAAAAATCTGAATATTGTATTTTAAGTAGAGCTACACAATCTTTGTTTCTAGATTGATTCGTCGACAACTATTAGGGCATAATAATAACTATAACAAATTTAATGCTTGAAATGTTTTATGGGCCGAACAATTTCCTAAGAACGTTCAACAGAAGTAACCTCAATTTTAGGGTGTTTACCTACATATTACCCCTAAATGAGGGGTTAGTGTTAATTATACTAATAACATTATTTTGCATACGATATGGATAAAAAATAGATCCTTTGTTCCTTCATTTTTTAATGGTCCCGTCTCACTTGAACTTGTATGCAAAAAAAATAAACGCATGCTTTGTAAAAAGTTGGCCATCTCATACTAGAGTCAACATCGGGAATCATTATTTGTCCCCGTTATTCCCGTGTTCGGACCTTTGAATCATTACCGTATCGTGATACTCGAAGGTTCGGAATTCGAACTCGACTTCCAAAGTACGAGAAGTCATCGCGTTTCACCCTTTCGGTACCCGGCGCTCAACCTAAGGATTCTCGTTTCAGAATCGAACTTTCAAGAACCGCGTTTGTCCCGGATGGACCGTGCCCACACGAGAGCCGGACTCAGTGCCCCGGTGTTTCCCGATTTCCAAAATGCACAGTATTGCGATCAATGCTAATTTAGCCGGACAAAATTCATAACATAATTCCATACAAAATAGATACTAGTCACATGAAGTAATGTCTAGACAGTAAGAATATTAAAATTTCTCTGTCGGCAAAAGTCCCTATTTTGTAAGGAGATCCATTAAAACTCTTATACATAATTAAAGCGAATAAGGGCAAAGTGACTGAACACAGAGTAGAAATGCATAAAACAGAATATATTTAAAAATAGGAAATTATCACTGGGTTTACTGAGATCTAGAAATAACTATTTCACATTATTTTACAAACATAACAAGAATGTCTCTGTCGAAATTGTTGGTCATTTTTCCAATATATATACTCCAAAAATAAATTTGGTAAATAATTCCTCAGAGAAGCATTTTTACAATCTTAATAATAGCAAATTAGGAATATTAGAACCCGTCATTTCTATGGGTCTCATAAACCTTATATTAAATAAACATATAGTCGATAAAAATTCAGCCTGACATTACTCAGAAATAATAGTAGTAATAATAACAATAATAATAATACTAATGTTGTGATGTTTAGCTACCTTAAAAATAGTACAACATTTGCTTAGAACATAAAGTAGAAAAATATATACATGTTAGATTAAAACGTACAATAGAAAAATACATATTAGCTTAGAAGAACATAGAGTAGAGTACATTATACAAGAATGGTATTCCCATATGTAAATTAGAAGAGTAATATAATTATATTCACCAGTGAAATAGATAGATCATTAATATTATACTGTTATATAACATTGGCATATAATATATAGATGCGTGAAAAACAATATACTGTTAACAACTATATTGTATACTGAGGACTACAATAAGACATGTATTTCATGGCTATGAAGTTGTGATTCGTCCACGTTCCGGATTCACTGTCAAAGCGAAATTGAACTTTATCTGCTATCAGTGCGTTATTATTTTAATTACACGAATTAGTTACATGAATCGAAGATGAATAAATTTGTCTTGAATCTTACCCGATCCCCGACCTAATGCGATTTTTATGGCAGTCGATTTTTATGGCATTTTTGAGTTAAAATCTGGATCGAAAGCTACTAAAAAAATATAAGAAAGTCCATAATTTTAGCAAAGTAAAGTTCAGTCAATAATATTTTAATAAACCACTCGTTTTAAAGCAATACTAAATAACACCTTCATGATCATTTGTTTTAAAAGTTCACGCGATATACGTATACAAAGATTGTATGACAATCACCCAAGCAGGCAATCGCTGCACTATGCTGACGTATTATACTACGAATGACATATAATACGAATATATCGGATACCAAGGCTGAACGGAGGTTTTATCTATAGGAAAAACTTGTTCAAAATGTAGAATTTTACAATAGATTATTTAAATTATATTAAAACCGGTGAGATGTAACCTTTTGTGCACAATTACTAAAACGATATTAGCTTTAATCATCCTCTACATTCACTGAATTTTCATCTGAACTCTCCGAACTATCAGAACACGCTGAACTACCTGCGGCTGACTTTTTATCCTTTAACAAATCGAAAACCAATTAAAATTGAAGGAATACAATTATTCGAACGCACTTAAATAGAAGACTTTCACAATACCTCAGCTCTAAGATTCAATTTCTTAGGATCACTCACAACTTTCAATGAAACTATTCGCACGGCCACACAGTGATAGTATAATCGTAGGACGTAGGACTGTGCATGTTAGCAGACACGATGACTGCATCAGCGACGGTACTTATATGTCAGCAGTGATCAGCAGTGATGGTATCACTGTCGCCAGATCGAGGAAATCGAGGGGAATACAGTTCACCCCCTCTCTGATAACCAGATTAATACGTGACTAGTCTACGGTCTTAGTGGGGGATGTTGCGTGCGTAGTGGAAATACGAATGTGTAGTGTGAACCTGTATAAGAGCCTTACTCTTGATAAAGTGCAACCAAAAAGGTTTTTTGAGTTTGAGCGAGCTTAAATATACAGGGTGTCCCAAAATTCCTTCAACATCCGGAAATTGGAGGTTCTTGAGACTATTTGAAGCAACATTTTCGTTTGCAAAAAAAATCCTATTGACAGGTGGTGCGCAGGGCCGACTGTGCCAACACGCGTCTAGGTCGCACTCTGATTGGTCTGTGTTTTTCGTTAATAACTCCTTAACAAAGCCGCGGACGCTATTTTGGCAAACGAAAATGTTGCTTCAAATGGTCTCAAGAACCTCCAATTTCCGGATGTTGAAGGAATTTTGGGACACCCTGTATATATAAAAACACAAATACATTACATTTTGTAATACATTCGTTTTCTTATTTTGTCTTCATCGACAACGTATTAGAGACATCTATCACGAAGGTTTCTGATCTAAGGTATATGTTCGTAAAATTCCAACAGTTGTTCGTGTAAACACTACCTTCGTCACAAGAACAGTGACAGTCCAGATTTATGAATCTGGTGATTCTAGAAGGGCTCAGGTTTTACCCGTTTACCATTCCGTAGCTCTCCTAAGAGCATAGTGGTGTACGCCCTCAAGAAATATGACTGGGAAGATCATACAATCTGATAAAGACAGGATGTATAGGAAAAAAAGCATAGAAACAGTACATTTTGATAAGTATTATCAAGTAAAAATACGAATCCGTCAATTAAGATTAACTTTATTGATAAAATATTAATCTAATAAGAACTCCGTACAGTTACTCACACTCATTATCTAGTAAAAATACAAATCTATGAATCAGGATAATTTACTTTATGGATAAAATCTTAATTTCACAAGAACTATATACATATAGTGACTCATAGTAATATTTGCCAACTATTAAAAGAACAATCAAATTTTGTAATATTGAACCGTATGGTTTAGATATTTTTTAAAGTTAGAACAGAGTTTACTATACTATTAATACATTATTTTCACCACATTAAAAATATTAATGATAGATATAAATTGATATACGTGTAGCTTCTGCCTTGCAGATGATACACAAATTTTTTATTTTGCATAAAAATCCGGAGTCTACTAATAATAGTGATGTTTAAACAACCTCAAAAATAGTACAGCTTAGAACATAGAGTAGAGTACATTATACATGAATGGTATACGTAGATGTAAATTAGAAGAGTAATGTAATTAGATCAACCAGTGAAGTAGATCACTAATATTATTCTATTGTATAGCATTGACATATAATGATATAACATATACGAGCGTGAAAAACAATAAACTGATAACACATATGTTTACTTAAGGCTACAATAAAACATATATTTAACGATTACGAAGTTGTGTTTCCTCCACGTTCGTAGTTCACTGTCGAAGCGAAGTTAAACTTATCTGTCAGTGCGTTATTATTTCAACGACACGAATGATCTGCGCGGGTATAGTAGAAACAGGTATTTCGTCGTGTCTTTTGTAGAAAACTTCCTGGAAATATCGTTGTATTTAGTATAAAAGGTAGTAGATCGAGTCGAAGATACAATTAGCACTAGAACTACCACGCCAGCGAAAAAGACTGATTTTACCATTTAATTTTAAAATTCTTAGTACATGTCATTTTGACTAGTTTTGGTAGAAACAGCTTCCTCTTAACTGTTTGTAGTTCTAGTGTTAAACTCGGACAAATATTTAATGGGTTCCAGCGACCTCCGCAACAATTTTAATCAAACTAAATCAATTTCACGCAATTAATGCCTTACAGGTTTGGACGCGAGACCATCGGAGAGCTGAACAGAAGTATACCAAGTCGGATCGCGGCGTAAGAAATTGTTATCGCAATTGATTGTTCACACTTCGCATTCTATTTTTTAATATTTTTAAAAGAAAACTAGGACACCATAAAAACCACACCAGACATCTATTGAGCAGCCAAAGAAATGTCTTGCACATTTCCGAATATTGAAATTTTTTCGAACAATTCACTTACCTAATGCGTCTGGAGAAAGATCATTTTCTGTTTGAATGCGTGTAAAAAATTACTTAAGGAGTACTATGGGAGATGAAAGATTTAAAAAAATAATAATAATATGGCTATTCTGCATACATATATGTAAAGCAGGATATTTTAAGCTGGATTGACACTGACAAAATAATTGATAAAATTTGCAAGAAATAAAGCAAGACGGAAATTCGTATAAAAATATATAAAATGTATGTTTTTTAATAAATTCGTTTAATGTCTTATGGTATGGAATTTCTATTACTTTTGATTAATGAGAGTTTCCTGGAAACTTTTTTGGGGTAGTGTCCAAAATTTTTACCGTTTAGGGCCACCACTTGTCTTGATCCGCACCTGCGCGACGTTTACATTTGGGTATGTTCACCTGTATTCGACGTCGAGTCGGTACAGCTAAGCATTGAAAAACACCAAACACGTGATCGCATTCTTATGATCGGAGTTTCGACGTCAAATATACGACTAGGCAAGTAAACCGGGTTTCGCAATCGGGATCGTTATGTTCAAACAATGTTCAACAAAACTGATATATTAATTTTTCATGTTGCTGTTCATGGCAATGGAAACTTCATATCAAGATTTAGAATTCAAAAACAAAACTGTACACACGTCGCTATACTCATGAAAAACAAGCAGTATCAGTAAACAATTTTGTAACCATCTCACTAGCATTTTTTGATAAAAATGTGGAAAAGAGTACGGCACTGCGAATAATGGAGGCACTGAATATCCGGACAGATGAACCTTGCAAAAGATGTTTTAATTATTCTGTATGGTGTAGAAATTTAGAGAATCAGAAATGTTAATTATTTCATCTCCCAAAGTACGACAAAATTCTTTGAAAGATTTCGAATTTCTACAAAAAGTGTGCATAATTCTGGTAATGTATTGTATAACGAGAATGCAGACAAAATTGTACAAACTACACAAAAAATATGATAGAAATGTATTACATGTAACTCTGTATTCCTAGTTGATCATTTTTCATAATCCAGTTGCAAATATGTAGCAATCCTTTATAATTCTGTTAATTGCAAGAATATAATAAGTTGACTGTGGATTGAATGCATTTACGAGGAGAGCTAGTAGACAAATGTATAACAGTATAACCACACATTGTTAGATTTGAGACATACTGTTTTATCATTTCCAACTTATTCAAATTTTGGGCATCTATATAGGTCCTGTATAATGCAATTAATGCAGATAATTTATGTTTCATATTAAAATCTGTAATTTAATAATAAAGGATGTTTAACAATTTACCTGAGAGATAGAATTTGGCAACATTATGTCCTCCAATCCTAATATTGATCCCAAAATAATCTAGATCTCCTCTCCTTTCCACTTCTCATTGTTCTTGTCGAACAGTCATAAAGTAAATTAATAGTCGATAGTAGATAAAAACATTGCACATATGGATCCTTCAGTGGTACTTGCAGCATGCATGTTAGTGCACATGCAAATACTTAACATTCAGATATATCTTACAATTTCTCAATTCTAATAGATCAAGGAGTACGGAACGAGATCGGGTCGAAGTATGACTTTATGACATAAGAACGAAAAAGATGGATATATTTTGGCGTTGGATAAAACTAGGCAACAAATAACTATATTAATCAAAGATAGGGATTCTTAGACCACTTCAGCGTGAATGAATTAGCGTAACTTTCGGTGCGATAGACGAAGATGACGTTGGATTGGACGAAGAGAGAAATTTAAAAAAATAACCCAATACACACGCATAAAACACTGTAAAATGTTATGAAAATGCGCTTATGATTTGGGTATATTTCGCATAGTACAACAAATCCAAAGAGTACTCCAATACTAAATTTCCCACTCTCAAGAAATCATTTATATTTAATCTGTGATGATTTTGTTTAAAAAAAAATAGCACAACAATTGGACTCATATTAAAGTTTGAAGCTTCTACATTTGCTACCCATCGTTCATTTTTAATTTTATGATTATGTCTATTACGATATATTATTAAATATTACGATTATGTTTGGTCAAAAATGTTACCGATTGGAATGGCTGTAAAAATACTAAAAAAAAATTTAATGACTGAAACCACAGTAAATTTAAAGATTGAAGCATCCCCTATACAAGGAATATTTAAAACTTGATCTACGATTTTTTCTAATCGATTTAATGAGCTTCGCATAAATAGATGTCCTGCTATAATTGTAATAATCTAGGGTACACTGTGAGACTTTACCAAAACAATCTTAGATTAAGTTTTAAACAGTCGTCGTAAAGGTGAAGATTCACTCCTGAAATCGGTAATAGATTAGATAATAAATTCATTAGGAAAAACTTTTTTTAGTGCTTTTACAGACGATTGAATATGTACCATTGTAGATTAAAAACGTGTCCTCAATTTTTTACGGACTCTATAACGCATAAATATCCTAGAAAAAGATGAATGATGGTCTGCAAAGGTGGAGGTTAATGAGTGGAAATTTATTATTGCACTATTGGATTAACGAAATTGTTGTAGTCGAAATTGCCGTATGAAATATGTAAGTGTCGTATAATAAAATAAAATTAACATTGAATAATTGCAATAAGTAATTGTGCATAAAAGGTCACAGCTAATTTTTTAATATGATGTCACAATGTATATATTGAACAACTTTTCCCTATTGTATACATATGTTACCGTCGTATACTACGCCATTAACTTCTGCCTGTACATGCACATCAGTGGCACGCGTGTGTGTCAGCCTGGTGTGAGTGTACGTTAACTGTTTCAAAAGATACATGTACCGGGTGAAACTTTCAAAACAAATACTGATGAATAATGGGTAAATTCTGAGCGAGTTCTTCACAACTTATTTTGGAGTCACTGCTATTAAAAAGAAACTATTAAAAATATAAAAAAAGTCTATGGACTTTTTAGTGAAGTAAAGTTTAACCAATCATGTTTTAATAAACCAATCGGTTTAAAGCAATACTACATAAAACCTTCACGATTATTTGTTTTAAAGTTCATGCGGTATATGAATACAACGAACGCAGAAGCAAATGGTCGCTGCATTATCTTGCAGTATTGTACTACGAATGACATATACATAATACGAATATCTCTGATATCAAGGCTGAACGGAGGTTTTATATACAGGAAAAACTTGTTCAAAATGTAGAATTTTACAATACATTATTTAAATTATATCAAAACCGGTGACGTATAATATTTTGTGCACAATTACCAAAACGATATTAGCTTTAATCATCCTCTACATTCACTGAACTTTCTGAACTCTCCGAACTATCAGAACACGCTGAACTACCTGCGGCTGACGTATTATCCTTTTTCCAACATTCCTCTGTCGTGTGCCCTCCGCGCTTGCAGAAATCACAGTATTTATTAGCATTTTCGCTAGTTTTTCGACGGTTTAGAAAGCAGTCTTCTGTTTTGTGATTCGTTCTAAAACAGGTGTCACATATTCCAGCTGATTCTTTCTCTATCCGAACTGCCGCGGAATAAGCCCGTTTAATATTGTCATAAGTATTGTATTTGAGTATTCGTGATATACCAGGATGCGAATGATACACAAAACGATGTAACGTAAGATCATTTATCATTTCTATACGGCCTGGCAAAGTACAGTCTCTGCCGTATCTCACGTAAATTGTTTCTACAACTAATGCTTGTAATCCTTTCAATCTGTTATAATATTCTTTGAGACTTTCACCTTTTTTATATTTTGCTGAAGATAGATTTTCTATTACCTGGTACAGTGGTCGTCTATCGCGATAAATATCTGTCAATATTTTAGCCAATTCTGGCCACATTTTTGGAAATGTCGGCAGCGTATCTAAAAATTCTCTTGCTTTCACCCCTATCCGCTTTATTACAAATAATAATAGAGTTGGCTTTAGCTTAGGATCAGCTACAGTAAAAACAGCATCAACCTGATTGAGGAATGTACGTAGTGGCGTCGAGCTATCATAAATCGGTGGTAATAGTTCAATTAAGTTATTTATGGACACTTCTTCCGGGTTATTTTTGGAATCATTGTTGGAATCATTTTTGGAGTCATTTTTGGAGTCATTTTTGGAGTCATTTTTGGAAGCATTTTTGGAAGCATTTTTGGAAGCCGTTTTGGAATTATTTTTGGAAGCCATTTCGGAAGGGAACGGGATTCAGTTTACCATTAGAAAGTGAGAAATATAAGAATATCCGACGTTTAGTACTTACTGCGCAATCGTACGGATTAGAAACGTATTTTCTTAAGATGCAGCAATAAACAACGATGCTTGGAAGGCTCAGTATACTGAATCAGTGGTGGTTGTTTTGCTCTTAAAACAGTTGAAACTCTTTGGAAATTCCGTCTCTTTCATCTCTACCATGTAACAAATCGGAGATCAATTGAAATTGGAAGAATACAATTATTCAAACGCACTTGAAATGAAGACTGTCACAATACCTCAGCTCTAAGGTACAGATTTTTAGAATCACAAACAATTCAATAAAACAATGCGCACGGCTACACAGTAATAGTATGATCGTATGACGTGACCCAGTGTTACCAAATCGCACACCGATTCGCACGCGGTGGCCGCTAGATGCTGGGGTTTCAGCCTCAGTAACAGAAAAATGGAGTACCTCGAGTACCCAGATGAATATAACGGCCTCAGGGCTCTGGTCGCTCTGCTACCTTATTCTAGACACGGCACTGTTTTTGGCGCGATCTGGTAACACTGCGTGGGCCGCTTCTCGGGCGTTTCCTTCAACGCCTTCAACTGTCGAATATGCCCCTCTCTGCCAGTGTTCCGATCAGTTCCGATCGAGCCAGTAATTTTTCGCGCATGCGCGTCTAAAACAGTAGCGTATCTATAATGACGCAACAGAGCGGCCAGGGCCCTGATGCCCTGAGGCAGTGATGCCAGAAACGTGGGTATTTGGGCTTTTCTTCTCCTCTACTGCTGCTGGCTGGGTTTCCCAGGGTTTCCCCACTCTTACGTCTACTGCGCACGCGCTACACACGAACGTACCTCTACTCTACCCGTGTGAGTCTT
>CM052329.1:13337632-13371066 GCA_028455615.1 Lasioglossum zephyrum | reverse complement strand
TTATGGGACTTTTTTTAATAGATTTGTGACATTTTTCTGATTAAAATGATAACAAACACGATATAATTCGGATCATATACAGGTGTACGGACATATAAGAGTCAGGGACATATGTACACCGGTGAGGCAACAGTAATGCAATGATGACACTTTTCCATTTTTAATTAATCTTTTATAAGACTTTTATCATCATATTTATAATATTTCTCTGATCACAATTTTTCTGATTATACATACATACGTACTTTTTTAATTGACGATAGAGTAAGTTTTGATGACATGCAAAAAGAGTAAATAATAAAGACATTAAAGACACACTCTCTTGACTGGACATTTCGGAACTCAGAAAACGAGCAGAAGCTCAGCTACAGTATAGTTAAGTAACCAATTTTATTTCAAAAAATATAAATTGGTATAAAAGATATACAAAATAAAAAATTATCCAGAAATGCAAAATATATAACGAATATAAATATTCGAAAATTATACATAGGTATAAAAGCTAAATAAAATTTTAAAAAATAGATGATAATTACAGATGATAATCATTATAATCAGAAAAATTGTGATCAGAGAAATATTATAAATATGATGGTAAAAGTCTCATAAAAGATTAATTAAATATGGAAAAGTGTCATCATTGCATTACTGTTGCCTCACCGGTGTACATATGTCCCTGACTCTTATACGTCCGTACACCTGTATATGATCCGAATTATATCGTGTTTGTTATCATTTTAATCAGAAAAATGTCACAAATCTATTAAAAAAAGTCAAGGTGGTTCGGAACCCACCATAAAAACAGTAGGTCCCGCTGGAATTGGTTGCAATTAGGCGATAGGGTGAGATTGGAAAGAGAAGGAGATTGGTGTATGGACTTGAAACCCTGCGGGGACCAAGTATCTATCTACTACTACTACTATTAAAAAAAGTCCCATAACAAAATAAGTAATAATAAAAAAGTTATCCCTTGGTATTGCATTGTGAGCACGCGCGAGCCTTTGAACTGTTCCGCCAACTCCGACTCTCTGCGTCTCTTTCTTTCCCATACGCTATTCTTCCTCGCACCAGTTACTTTAATTGTCTATTACGCAAGTAAATATCATCGGAATTATATCATATTTGGTATGATTTTAATTAGAAAAATGCCACAAATATGGAACTTGAAGTCCCATAAAAAAATAATGAAAAGTAAGGAAGTTGGAAATTCTGATCACATTGTGTTTACACTTGGGTGTTTATCTCGGCGACCAAGGCTTCTCGAGCTCGGCTGTCCTTCTCTACATTCGACAAAACTGAAAGAATACTGTCCCTGATGCATATATGTCCCTCGGCAGACCAGTGTTAGGGACTTGTATACATAAAATACTGTACCCACGCGCGTTTCTGGCATCACTGCCCTGAGGCAGTTATATTGGTAGGAGTGTATCGGTATTATTGGCGGGACGAATCTTCCATCTTGAAACTTAATTCAACAAGTGGGGGTTAACTTCTAGGAGGCCATCTGGTGGACGAACAGTACCTACTTATTGCCTTCAGGAACAGATACGCGAGCAACAAAGACGACTGATGTCTTCTATCGGTAGACGGTTGTCTTATGTGTAGTCTGTACATTCTCAAATATTTAAAGTTATCACCAAACTTCCCAGAAGCTCACGTTCTGCAGAAAGTGCCGAGAAAAGTAGTCGAGAAGACGTCCCTCGACGGTGCAAGAAACTCTGAGCCGTGCGTAACGTGTTCGTTCAATACGAGGGTCTCACGTCGATCCAAAGGTAACGCCGTGAAGTTCCCCGTGCAACTTGCACAGAGAATTTCGAACCTTCTCTTTCGAGCTTCCTCCAATTGATGGAGTGTGTCCTAGTTGTGCTTCCCGGACTATTCTCTCGTAACGACTTGAGGATTATCCGTGGAAGTTACAGCCGAGAACGATTTTATTTGCTACGAACACAGTTGGCAAACCGAGCTGTGCTTAAAACAGGATGTCATTTGCTTTTCACTTTATAAAAACACAGTTGTCAAATGGAAAGCTCATATTTTCAAAACTGGGATAGTTGAACCCAGTGAACCCCACGAACTCTTCAGCTAGGCTAAGCATAAGTACCGATTACTGCGGTATAATACTTCGAGCGTACATTATTTTAATATTATTCCTAATATTTCTACTATTCTATGTTAGATTAATAATATTTCTAATATTCTGTATTCGATTAATATAAAATATAATAATTAGAAATATTCTATTGAATAATTAATATAGAATATTAGAAATATTGTATATAAATATATATATTTTAATAAATATACGTGACAAGCAAAAGTGTAACCACACTTTGTTAGTTTTACATGAAATGTGATAATATGAGCCATTTTTCAATCTAATCTTTAGATGGATGGATCCCGATAGAAGTCACATGTCATTTGTAAGTAGTTACTAATATCATTATTATCACCATAATTAGCTGTATTACTCATTTCGGCTGTGTTTTCAACGCAAGAAGATATTCTATGAGTCAGAATGTTCGGTGACTAATGAGAAACGGCGAGTGTGTGATAGACCACGAGAGATAAGGAGTTTACGTGAGAAATGTTCCGTCGCAAAGGAACCGTCCACGCAGATTTTCTCTTGCCAACAATATATATGATATGTACGTGTCTAGAAGGCCTTTTAAAGGATAAACCAAACAAAAAATTACCTCATTCTGCGATCGCCTAACTGAGTTTGTTACAACCTTGAGCGAAAATACGTCCGCGCATCACCCGCGAGTGTCCCCCGAAAACCACGATTACACAAGAAACTTGAGAGATATGTAAATACTAACATATTCCGTTGCGAAGCACGTCGCTCTAAGAGATTATTGTTTCGTTAGATATTATTCATAATAGTTTGTCAAGATCTATTTTATTGTTAAATACATATTTCTCGTTAAACATAACCATATATTATTAACCATGCACAAATCACGCCTCACGATAATCAGCTGACAAACTATATTAATTTTATACAGTAATCAAAGAGGCTGCCACGTCGCGAAATAATTCTCGTAGAAGAATTCAAAAAGTGACATTAAATAAGGTAAAAAAAAAAATCAAAGCGGCTGTCTGAGATATAGAAAACGCGCGACACTGCATGTATTACAATAAAAGAGAAATCGTATTTATTCGTTGACAAACTTTCACAAGGACGGGAAGCGATGAGAACATGCATATGTATTTTTGATTAGTGTCATCCTATCTTATCGACATTGGCTAATTACACGTTGTTATTGACCTAATCTAACGAGTCAGAAGATAAACTCAAATAGTTATACATAGTCATTTGTAGACTGTGGATTTTATGCATTTATGTTAAATATGAGTATGAGAAACACAAAACTGTAAACAGAAATATTTAATATAGAACGCGATGTGTAGGTATTAGTTATTTAATAGTTCTCTTCGCAAATGTCTATCACGTTTGCACACCGTGTAGAAATAATTTACGCTAGAAATACTTTTTTGACTTTATGTGTGTTGCATATGAATGCAATGGAGACGTGATCAGAAATTCAAAATGTTCAGACTTGTTAGCCAAACAGCATGCTATCTCTGTACTCTGTACGTTTAAATCCAATTTCGGAAAAAAACATTTTTTTAAAGATAAATATATAGTATTTCACGTTTTCTATTCATTCAATTTTTTAATCGTATGTTTCGCATATAAGGCGTAACCACACAGAGACGACACCGTATGTGTTGTATGTATTGTATAACAAATATTCAACAATATCTATTTGAACACGTGCGCTCAGTAGAAAACCTCGTAGTGTACGAAATACCTACGATCGGGATCGGTAGCGCCGGGGAAACCCCAAGGTGCCCTCTGGCGAAAGTAGCTAGGCGAAATAACCGCGTACTTCAGCACAATTATGTTGTAATATGCTCTTTTGCAGTAAACCAATGATTCTAATTGATTACAAAACATCAGGTCGTTTGGTACAGTTATAAAAAAGTTATACTGTTTTAAATTGCGTTCAAATACTTTCGAGATTCACTGCATACATGATAAGCATAATTAGAATCGTAAATTAACCGAGAGTATAACTCTGGGGCATCATTACAAACTGCTGTACCATTATTAAAAATACTATTCACATTATAAAAAATATGTCGGTATCTAATCAATCAGTTTTCATCGATTTTATGTATTTATGACAAAAATGAGGAGGCAGTGTAAAAACATTAGAAGAATTTAAAACCACTTTTATATTATTTTAGATCTATTAATCATACTAAGGAAGAAAATCAATTTTTATTTCACTCCAGTTGATCAAAAATCGAGTAGAAAATTTTTATTTTGCTTAAAGATCCGATGTCATCATTTACCAAACATTTAGGTATTGTGTAAAGTACAGGGTATTATACCAATTTTCCATATCCACAAAATTTCATAATTTAAATTTAAAAAAATTTAATTTTCTAGATCGAAAGGAATGTTTAATTTTCGAGTTAAAATAGTTCAGAGTACTCTTTCATAGGCTGCCCATAGTTTTGCACTTAATGTACAATTACGGTAACGGGTTCATTAATTCTGTGCTGTTTATTTGTTTGCGTTTACAATCGCGACCTTTGTCGCAGGGAGTTGAGAAAAAGAAATCTGAAATGTAAAAAGGAAACAAGGTACTGTGTACAGTAACCAGCGACGCGTAATCGCGTTAAGTAAAAGGCTATTTGGAAGAAAAAGGAAAAACATTTACGACTTGTTTCCAGACTTGAAGTCGCTAGTTTTATAAATATGCGCGAAACTTCCGCATTTTCATTATGCCATTTATTCTCGTTCCTTTTTTGTGCAGCTTCTTTGCGAGGCAGATGATACAACGACCAATTACGTCGTGAAGGGAAATGAGTTCAAAGGAATGGCTTCTGTTATTCTTCGAGATTGGATGTTCTTAAACTGTAGATTTCGTAAACGATACAGCGACTGTGGTACTATGTAGCAACTTAAATGATGCTTGTTGGAAGCTTTCGGAGACATACGTTCCGTGCCAAAAAGAGTCTCTTCCACATTGTCAGTGTATTCGTTCTCAAAAGAAAATAAGTAGGAGCTGACGTCTCTTGTGTTTTCTTTTCTAATATCAATTTACTATGAATCCACTTTTTTCATCAACCACGCTCGCCGCCTGATCTTCTGTAACGTGAATGATGGCTGAAGCATTATACGACCAGCAACGTTCTCATAAGGCTGAGACTTTAAGAGATTCTATCTCCATCAAAGAAAACTTATAAGGTTTGCTATACATGTGTAGAGTTTTGTGTTTACGAAAATCTTGCAGTTTGTATCAGTTGATTGCAGAAGTTCGTCCCCGATTTGAAAATAAAATTCAATGGTTAAAATTTAAAGAATACGGCTGTATTAATCAATTATATGTATACATACATATATACATATACATGTATCACCATTCTTTTCTAATTGTAGATATAATATAATCTTTTTTACACTCCGCCATGCACTACAATTTGCGAAATCCATGAAAATTGGACACGAACTTATGCGATATCGTATAATATTTTATTATAAACTGAATTTTAATTTCCAGAGCTAAAAGAAAATTCGTATGAAAATAAAGGCATTACTTTTAGCTGACAATTCGGTATACAATATTCGTTCTGATGAAATTAAGTAAAATAATTTTGATCTTTGTTCAAATCTACTGGATTCCCATACCAAATAGATAATAATTTATAAGCGAAACGTAACAATTTTTGGTTCCGTAAAATAAGTCTTATTTTTTATATTATAGTTATAATATTCGAGCACAATATAGCACAAACATAGCACAATTCAGCACAACTGTTGAAATTATTAATTCAATAAGTGGAAGGGCTAATTTCTAGGAGGCTGCAAGATTAGTAGAGCAAGTACAAAAGAAATTCAGAAAATATATGTTAAACATGATTGATTTTATTAATTATTATTAATGGCTGAACCACCGGACGTGACAAGGGTGAATGTGTTGTGAGATTTTGCTGCAGGTAAATGACTGTTTCGTTGCCACGTGATCAACAATTTCAACTTTTTCCTGGTATGAAGCAATCGGGATAAATTGTCTGACCTCGCGGTCTTTGACGATATTACGATATTTCTGGTTATGTTCGCTAATTTAGACATTGCCTCGTACTAGAAGCTATATCTGATCGAAGTCTGCAGCACGCAAATCCAATTTTCATCGACAACTTGTATTCGTGTTGATCATAGCGAACAGAGCAAAGTGACCGTCAATTTACCTCCGCGATCGTATCGCGGTCTTGCTTTCCCGATTTCTAACAAGATCGTACTTCGATTAGGCTTCAATATTCGTTACTCAGGTACATGAATAATGGGAACTGCATGCAGTACCAGGAACGTAAGTAGTAATATCAACGTATAGCAAGTCCTTCCATTTCGGTGAGGTATACCGAGTGATGCACAATCATGTCGATATTCATGTTGACACGTTCGTATTCCACGAATTGGTTTTTTCTAATGACTAGACTACGGAATTTTTCTGCAGAATACAAATTATTTGTAGCCGTTTCAAGTCACTCGAACTGCATAAACGTTTATTTCATTTGTTAATGATTGTAACAAGCTGGAAATAGTGCAACAGTATATTTAAATTCCTCAAATGTTTCTTCTCTTTTGCATATGATCGATTTTCATTTTTGTTATCAATGCTTTACAATTGTTCAGTTTATTCAGTACACATGACACTACAAAAGTAAAATAATGAAAAAAAATATATTTAATAGAAAGCAAAATTTAAAAATAATAATCTTTGAATGCTTAATAATGCGACTGTAATCGTTTCAGTTTTTAGTTAATTAGTATTGGTAGCAGTCAAACTCTAGGCAAATAACTATTTTGTTAGTATCATCCGAAAATATGATTTGCAATTTGTAAGTGTATTGTATGTTTACAACTACTCATGTTTATTGCAGTACAAGAATATAATAAATAGACTGTGGATCTTATTCATTTAGGACTTACAAAAATTTTCAGAAAACGGTGTAGTATTAAATTCAACAGAATTTAGTACGATTTTTATTTACTATGGATCTACGAATGCTATTGACAATGAAAGTAGAATTTTATTTGGTACCACTTTCTTAAAATTTTTCTACAAATATTGAAAATCGCATAAACATCCGCAGTCTAACAATAACATAGGCTATATACAAAAATGCGTAAAAGAGCGACTAGTAGAATTTAAAAAATAGAACAAAAAATGATATTTTTCAATTACAATTACAAAAATAAAATAACAAAATATACATCGTCTATAAAATCCAAATCGATAACAAGACCATACGCAAATAACAATATTTCATTAGTATTTATCTGAAAATATGCTTTGCAATTTATATGTTTACTTTCATTTCCGTGAAAAAGAAAAAGTTTACCTGTTTATCTTTCATTTCGGTGAAAAAGATACCCGGAATTTAAGAATTCGTAGACCATGTCATATGATCGACAGCGCATAAACGAGTTTTTAAATAGGTGTCAATCAATCATAGTCATTGATACGACGCTGATAGGTAATTCGTTTCTCCTTCCACTTTCAGGTTGACATCAGATTTATTACCAATACATCCTCAACTGTTATAGTTCATAAAAATTCTATAACGGAGGGAAATACAGGACACTGTTGACATAAGAACAAATTATGCACTCTCTGAGAGTATATTAATAAGATATTATACGAAGTAACAATATCGAAGTTAACAAATACGGCTCCTGTAGTTTTCTCTATTGGAGTATCTTCATTTGCTAATTCTTCGTTAAAAATACCATTGTGTTAAGGTAGTTATCTAATAAATATCCTTACATTCTCGCGTTGGAGACATTTTCATGATATCGATGACGTTGAACATCATTTTTATACAAGATATTCTTCAATTAAACCATTACAATAACAAATAAAGGTGTAGATGTATTAGGTTGTAACATAGTCGCGACATAAATTTTCTTTACACCCTGTGCATAACGCCTAACCAAACGCATTCATTTTTGCACTACAGTATTTTATCCATATAAGTCCCCAGCATGGGCCTGTCGAGGGACATTTATGCGCCAGGGACAGTATTCTTCGACTTTTGCCGAACGTAGAGAAGGACAGCCGAGCTCGAGAGGCCTCGTTCGCCGAGAAATGTAAATATAGCTAATCCAAATTTTCAACTTCATTATTTTTCATTATTTTTTGATGGGACTTTGATAACCATACTCGTGGCATTTTTCTAATGCAAAAGCATATCAAATATAATATAATTCCGATGATATTTACTTGTGTAATAGACAATTAAAGTTTCGGGCGCGAGGAAGGATAACGTATGGGACAGAAAGAGACGCAGAGAGTCACAGTCGCCGGCATGTTTCAAAGGCTCGCCGGCGACTCTCCTTCCTTGCGCCAGAAATTATATCATATTTAGTATCATTTTGCAATAGAAAAATACCACGAATATGTTGGTGAAAGATCCATAAAAAAATAAAGAAGTTAGAAATTCGGATTAGGTGATCTCACCGATATACCCGAGCCGCATGATGTCATACTTCTCGGCGACCGGAGCGTTTCGAGTTTTGCGGCCCCTTAAGAGGGTATACTGGGACATTTACAGATCAGACTTTTGGGACATTTATGGATAAAATACTGTAATACTTTCTTTATTTATATGTAACGAGTTTTATGATTGCAGTCGTTGTTATCGTAAATGAAAAAAATGTTCTACAATGAAAACATGAATAATTACAATGATGGACAATTGATGTGTTCAATCATATCATTTTTGTTAGCGATAGTATTTGCAGTCGAACGAGTTTATGTTACAACCCTATAAATTGTTTACTGCCGTGGCTAAATTCGTAACGACGTCAGTACTTTTTTCGACGTCGGTAGTGATACAGATTTGCAGTACAAAGTTAACGTTCTGACAAGCTCGAAGCGATACAAGCCGATGTGCGATAATGGTCGAACTCCACAGAAATTCGATAATAGCCGATCGGTTACTGGCTCGTAATCGTTATCATGCGGGTATAGGACGGTGTGGTAGCTATACCATACATATGTATGTATACGTTCTTCCGTTCAATTTCACTTTGGAATAAGACGGTAATGAGTGAAGGAAGAGGTATCCGACTTTTCCAGTGTTCGTCAAAACAAGAAGATACAGTGAAAAAGTATCTAACAGTCGCTTCCACTAATATTCCGACACTCTTAAATAAATGACAACTTTTTAAATATTGGACAATATGATTTGAATTTTTTTTAGGAAGTTAGAAGAATTGGTTTGCTGCATAACGTGACCAAAATTTTTGAAAACAATCGTAAGTTGTAGGAAATGCAGAGGAAAGACTTAAAGTTGTGTTGCAACTTCTTTATTTGGGCTCGTATGGAAAATTTAGAAAACACGTTTCGGAGATCTGTATCTCTCCGTATAAAATAGCGCATAAAAGGTTAATAAAATTTAAAGAATTTCTTTTAAAAATATTTCATCCTACGGTAGAGTGAGAAGCGAATAACCTCTACAATACAAATTCCCAATATGTTGCTCAGTTTTGCAGTTTTCAGCGAGCGAAGAGCGAACATCAACACGCAGTGACGCGCGGAAGGATGACATTTTCGATTGCACTGGTTGTTGGTATGAATTTAGAGAGTGAGGCACACATTGCGATTCTCATATAGCTGTGCCAAGTCATTCTTGCTTGCAAAATAGCATATTGGACGTCACTATCTAAAAACTAGAGAGTTTATTTACCTATGGGACTGTACATATGTATACAGAGTGTCCCATTTTGAAGTGAGCCGTTCGAATATCTCTGGAATTATTAATAATATCGACAAATGTTACAAACAAAAGTTACATGGTTCGAGAGGAACGAAATTCCATGTTAATGGTGATTTTGTAAGTATAGAAGTAGAGGACATATGAACCATCCATTTTTAAATACATAAATCGATGTAATTCATTATTCCCCATCTAAAATAATTAAACTTCTTATATCGCAAAACCATTAATTTAGAAGATATTTTAATCGTAATAGTTCGACTTGGTACTCAATACTAGAGTAATGTTTCATGCTGTTATTAAAAACTTTTAAGTTTATCAAAAGACTATAATAATTATTTCTTTACTTTTTATTTAAACATTTATTCGTATGTAAGGTTTGCGCAACGGTTTACTGGTTGTACCCATTAAGTTTTATCCTCACTGTTCTAGGCATTTCCGGTAGTACAAAAAATATTTCAGATAAAATTTTATCAGCATAGTAAAGTCGCTATCAGAGATAGGCAATTATTTATTTAAAAATTTTAAATGAAAAGAGTAAAGTTATCTTTTCGAGCTTTAAATAACGAATAAAAATGATAGATAAATCTCGCGCGACATCCGGACTCAAATAATCTATATTAATACGAATCTATTTTTTCCAACAAAATCTGACGGATACTCTATGACGAAGTAACGACACACACAACCGTAAGATACATCGCGGCGCTGTATTCGGCTTACGAATAAAAGTTGAAGATAACCAGAAAATTTCTCGGCGAGACAGACGAATAAACTCTCCAAACCGAGCGCTCGAAAGATAGTTACACATAAACCGCGGTGGAGGTGGTTGTTGTAAGTCAGTTCGATGTGAGAAATTTTAACGGGTACAAACCAGTATAATTTATTTAATTCCCAAATGATGGATAGCATTTTTAAATGACATAATTGATTACTTAACTGTTTTTAATAGTTCGCTAAATCTCAAGTTCTCCTGCATATAATAATCGTGAAATGTGTGAAGGTAGAAGCTTCTTATAAAAGCCTTTATTGTCGACTCCGACAACGACGTGATACACTGGTACACGTAATTCAAGGTACTAGAATTTATGGATAGCACGGGAGTACCCATTATTATTTATCGACGTTCGTTGGAGCTGTGGTCGTGGATCAATGCATAAAGTATTGGCTATCAGAGCGCCGTTACGCTATCGTGCTCATTGTCAGTGTCGCTTATGAGTTCCCATCGTTTCGGGTTATATTAAAATAGTATATTTGTCAATGTAGAAACTAATCTGCAACAACCAATGTTCAGGATGAGCGTGTTTTTCCTTGGACGAAGCAGATGAATTTGTACAAGTGCAATGAATCCATAACGTATATAAACATTGAGTTTTTAATTCTCGAATCTGTCGATATTTGAACTATGATAATTTCGTTAAAACGAATAAAACACTGGCCATCAGCACTTATATTGAACCACAAAAGTATTTGAACGAACTTTAAAAGAGTCTACCTTTTTTTTATTGACGACCTGAGGATTTGTAAGCAATTAGAAGCATTGGTTTACTAAATAATCTGCAGAAATGATTTTCCGAAAATTAAAATTTACAAGGCTGCATACAAATTTTTTACTTTTTTTTATACAATCCCGTAGATTTTCCAAATAGTAGTAGGAGATAGACAGTAGTAGAGATCCAAGTTTCAATCCTAAAAATTCAGTAGTTCTATAGTTATGCGTGTATAAAATTCAGCGATTTTCATTGTTTTCTTGCTTTGACAAAGTGAATTATATGTAATTCTTAATTATTTGATTTATAGCAATTAAAAAAGCTTACGTGTTTTGTTATATACTGCATTATTTATAATGCCTCATTCTTTTGGTGGAAGTATATTCTACAGTCTTAAACTTGTTATAAAATATATATTTCTATCGCATTAAATAAATACGTCAGTATGTACTATCGGTGGTACACGTGGCACAGAACGTGTTAAACAACTCTGGTCTTGTTATCTACCAAAGAATTGTTTTCCAATAGTTTTTCTATGCGAAGGAAACCATGTTTTATTGCTAATTTTTATAAGTGAACCAATGAGTCGGATTTTAAGATCCATTAAAATCCCTCAAGTGGAATGCTGTATTGTTTTATGTATAATGTGATGACATTTTCTGTGACAACTTCAGCAAAGCGTAAAACCCGGTCATTCTATTTTATGGATGGTTGCAAGGTGGAGTAAACACGCGTTCATCCAACTCTTCGGCGCCTCGTGATTATACGATCTTTCATAAAACCGAACGATTTGGTGTTTTGCATTGTCGGATTCGTTGCAGTCAACGTAGTCGTGCTATGAATAAATAAGAGTATCGATCCACTTGAAATAAGTCGAATTTGGAATCCTCGTGTTTCGTCTACTTGCACACTGTTTCTAAGAAATAGCGTTTCATTTCACACTTAAAATAACTTTATACTACGACACATTTAATTGTTTTTAAATAGAACAATTAGTTCACACACACACAAATATATATTACGCTTTGCCAACACAGACTTGGCTGCAGGAAAGTGGCGGGCAGAAATTGGACAGGCCAATTAATGTAACATGATCTTAATTCGTACAATCTAAATTTGTGCTTGAATGCATGCACGGAATTATATTTTTGGAGGTATAAGTTATTTAAAACTATTGTACAAGTTTAAAAATATAGTATGAGTTACATAATTGTAAGAAACGCATAAGTTAAATACAAATGCACTTTCTCTTTCAATATTTTCAAGAAGTCACTAATAATTTAACAATAACAATTCAATTCTTTTATTGTTTTTATAGTTTCGTTTTTGATCAGTTAATTTCTGTCATAAATGCATAGAATTCGCCTACTCAAAAGATTACATTAATAGACAGCAATGAAACATATTAAAGAAGAAAAATATGTCTATACCACTCCAGTTAGTTGCAATGCAGGTAGACAATTTTTATTTTGCATAAAATTATGGGTGGTAGTGTATGTGTACGTTATTCGCACATTTCGTTGTACGTGGAATCACGCCATGCAATCTTGGGAAAAGAACATTTCAATCAGAGAGTGTTTGGAAACAGTTTGAAAATATAAGAGTCGCAGCAACTTGTCGTTCAATAAGTAAGAAGCAAGTTGTAGAATTTGTTTGTATGATGCAAATTAGTTTTCTAATTAAATCATCAAAAGATGTTTGTGCAATGCAGGTAGAAAGCTGTGAATGCACATTTACTTAGTGAAAGGCCTTTTGCTTTCGAGTTGCTTTTCCATTACGTTTCTCTGGATGTTTGATTTTGAAACTCTCTGACCTGACGTCTCTCCCATGCCCTTGGTTGTTCCACCCTACGTCACGTTCAAATTGAGTATCAACCTATCTCGCCAGTTTTTATTCAACCTCATTGTATAACGAAAGCTTATTTATTTATTCATTCTCGATCAATTCACATATTTGATTTACTCTCACTAGACTATGCGTGTCCTACCATCTACCTAAATACATACAATCCGCAAAAATTACCATAGGGTAACCTTTCCAGTGAATGAACGTCATTCATATTCAATGAAAAAATATATCACTGTAAAGAAAATGTGTATATTCCTCTATAACTGTAAAGAAAACTTTTTAAAAATCACGCTTATATTACAATGCCCTAAAAAGGAGAAAATAATTTTTTTAGATATTAGTGACTATAAATAAATTATTTTCTCCTTTTTAGTGCATTTTAATATAAGCGTGGTTTTTAATATATATTTTAATTTCTACTTTTTAGTCTTTACTATCGATGCTTAGATGTTTTTATCTCCTAAACGCAGTTTAAAAAGAAAAACTTTTTTAATATTGCATTGTCATTCAGTTCTGAGCTATGTTTAAGGTTTCAAATCTCTAGTTCATTGGAAAGTGGTTTAAAATTCTATTACAAAATTCGACACAACACGGCAAGCTAATTTAAGCGTGGTAATGATACGGCAAGGGATTAAGTGTTCATGATTGGAAAATCACGCAGTTGGTAGGTTAATTATATATTCGTTTTTGAAAAACATTCAAAAGCCTGTGCAACCGATGTTGTGGTGATACCATTATTTGATAGCAGATTGTTTTCTGAAAAGTCTGTTTAGGTATAAATGCCGAAATACTTTTATCGAATATTGTCAAGGGTTGAATTGATCTGTGAAACGAATTTCACATATCACGTAGCACTAGGTACAATTTGAAGCTTATACATTAGCGGATGAACGATAGGGACTTGCTGTCCTACCTATCCCTCTGGATTACATTCCTTTGATTCCGTATAGGCAGCAGGAAATACGAGATCAGTAACGCGTGTCGACAGATATATAGGGATGATTACACGGCTATCGTCGTTGAACGCCCCGTTTACGGAGCGGTACTATTTGTTCATAGCACACACGGACCAATTAAGGCTTATGTGCTTTTGTCTCCTTTGGGCGGGCAAACTGGCCAGGCCCGTGTAGCCGCGCTGACTCTGCAGAACACGATGTCATGAGTGGAAGTTCGTTTGGACCGGCGCGCGTCAGTAGACTCGAGAGCGCTGAAATTGGAAGGTGATGTGAATATAATTGTGGTACTCAAATGTTCACGGGCCTTGAATTAATTTCGCTCAGGTGAAATTGGTTCGTGTCGCACAAACACGTGCAAACGTACGAACCCAGTCACTTGTAGACAATCGCTCTATCCAACTATGTATACTTTTCTCATTAGGACACAGCCGTAAAGCTAAACGGTAGGGTAGAGAAAAGTCCGACTGGTAAGAAGTCCCCTGTTGAATATCTTTGTTGATGGTCGACTAAAGTTTCCCAGTGCGGGGGATTATTTTGCAAATGAAATTCAGTCTTTTGGAAATCAATGTCACCCATTAACCCTTTGCACTCCGAAATATTTTTTAATTCTGTTGCCCACAACTGGCTGCTATTTTAAGTGTTTCATTTAAAATTTACTTCAACGAGGACAGTTCCTTGACTGTTACTTATTTTAAACAA
The DNA here is from genome assembly GCA_028455615.1 of Lasioglossum zephyrum. Taxonomy (NCBI): domain Eukaryota; kingdom Metazoa; phylum Arthropoda; class Insecta; order Hymenoptera; family Halictidae; genus Lasioglossum; species Lasioglossum zephyrum. The sequence goes on along the minus strand of CM052329.1, from coordinate 13,356,275 downwards.
TTTTGTTTACTAATTATATTAAATAATACTCAAACATTGTTGTGATTTATATTTGTGGAACTTATATTTGTTTTTAATTAAAAAATGATTAATATAAAAACCGATGTCGAGTTATACTTGACAAAGGAGTTCAAACTGTTAAAAGATATTTGTAAAGGTTGAAATTGATTTGCGAAATGATGAAATTGTTTTGCAATAAGGCGTGTTTGGAGTGCAAATGGACGAAAATGATTGGGAAACGGATGAAAATGATTTTCAAACCTGTTAATTAAACGAAAGACAAACGTTCGATCAAACTTTCATTTCACTGAATTCTATTTTCTGATGAATGTTAAATATTCAAATTAAATTACGGCTGTTTTTATATTTCTTTATAACTCTGTCGATATTTAGATTAAAGGAAATCCATTTTATTAAATATCTCCGAAACTATCAGGTCTAGACGAAAGTTTCAAAATCCAATTTATACATCTTTGAATGACGAATCTTTTCGTGTAAACGGATTTTTCAGAATATGTTAAAAATTTACAGTCTACACACATTGAAAAAAATATATAAAAAAACAATTTTGTTCGTGCCAATAATAGACTTATTATATTCCAAACTAATTACCCAATCACATTTCATTTCAATTGCATTGTACTCCGTTTACACTCGTTATTCGCGTAATTATCAATTAAATAAACTGAAATAATGCAATTACAATGTGGATCAAATACCGTGTATATAAAGTTCAATGTAATTCAATCACGTGATTCAGTTACAATGTATTTAGATTAGCACAACTTTGAGTAAAACGTAAAGCCCCGTAGTAATAATTACTTACATTTACCCTAGGTGACAATTAATAAGTATACAGTGGATTTTATGCATTTATGAGACAAATGAGTAGGTGTGATTTAAAACAGTAAAAACATTAAAAGACTTCATAAACACTGTTATAATATTTTCATCCTACTAAACACATTACGAAAGAAAATCAATTTCTATTTCATTCCAGTCTGTTGTAATTCAGGTAGAACATTTTTATTGTGCATAAAGATCCGCTGTCTATTAATAAGGAAACCTTCGGTTTCCTTTACACTCTTCGGATGAAAATCAGATGCGAGAGACATTGGCCAGCAAGATCGAATCGTTTCATATTTCTGTCTGACAAGTTACTCGTACGGTGTCATGCAACAAGGAGGAAGCACGTGGCGCACAGAGAGCACCTGCTGTTCGTTCACCGTATCAGCCATTAGGCAATGAACGTGGGCGGTATGCGCGTCCTGTATGCCATATTATCGCGCGTACCGAGCCTGCCAATAACAGCCGTCTATAAATGGCCTATCCTTTCGTAATAACGGTCGCGCTGTAATTCCAAGACTTATTGCGATGATACGATCGCGAGAATCTCGATGTCACGAGGGAAAAGCTCCGGAGAATGCCAACGATGAACAGCAAAGGGTGGATAGTTCAACGAGCAGGAATTCGTGAATAAACTTCTGAGAGCTGAAGATGCGATAAGGAAAATCAAGAAGCGTCTGCAGGGGTATTCTATGAAAAAATTGATGCTCGTACACGAACCTTACATTACAGGAACAATATAAACAAAGAAATAAGAAGCGCTGCACGGTCTCGGAAAACTTGCTGTTGCGGAATGCAGAAAAGGAACAAAAAAAACAGATACGAAGAAGATACTGAAAGAAATCAAAGGACGAGAGTTATGCAACGAATCGTAGAAATAAATGTGTACAGGAAAACAGAGGAAAGAATTATAAAGTGTTCGTATACCTTTTAAGATAGAATAACTTTTTTATAATTGTACCAAATGACCTGATTTTTCTCTGCGTCAACCGATTTCTACGACATTTTCAGCATGTGTATAACTAACATACATCTACGGAACGCGCATTTTAAAATTTTAATACGAGCTCTAATAAAAAAAGTTATAAATAGCGCCTTTTACACTTTCTCATGTAATTCTTAGCAATTGAAATTTTTTCAAAATCTTTTCTGCATATCATTTGATAAATCAGTTGTTCTAATTGCTCAAAAAAAGTCAGGTCGTTTGGTCCGATCTAGGTATTGTAATCCCGCGCCATTTTCAATCCTGCGGGGTCCTGCGGGACTAAGAATTTAGTTCTTCAATCTAATATATGTATATTTAATAAAGAAACAAATTTTACTTAATGAGTTAATCATCATTAATCGTATTAGGTAAAATGTATGAACGAAATAGAAATGAAATCTAAATATACATAAATTTAAATTAAAATAAATCTCTTTTTCGAACTACAATTGACATATTTACATGTATGTATATGTGATATACGTATACATACATATATATGTATATATGTGTGTGTAATAATATCAAATATATGATATATTAATCTTATATATCTTCGACAAAAAACATCGAAATAGTTAATCCTGCGTGTCGTCATTCGCGAAATTTTGTTCATACGCGTGGTCCCGCAAAATTTGCGGAATTCCGCATCACCTATTTAGGAAATGTTGAACCAAAAAATGACGCGAGATCTTGCGGGATTGCGGGATCCCACTTTGCGGGATTGCAATCCTTAGTGCGATCATAAAAAAGTTATATGTACTGTTTTAAAGTGCGTTCAAATACTTTCGTGGTTCACTGTATGTTGAATGAAACGTAGCACACGATACCCGCAGAAGAAATGACCAAGTCATGTCACGAGAGTGGAGGAAGTGAAATCGGAAATTGTTCATTGCCTAGAAAAAGTTCTGTTATTAACGAGTCAGTCCGTAGCCCTCAATGTCTATTTCCGGCTGGATATACACACAGGAGATCCGTTTCCCTCCTCCACAATAAATCTTACACCTTGTAATTAAGATAAGAACAGCACGAATGTGCTCCGAAAGAATTTCTGTTGCTGGATAATTAATGAAAACGCGTGATAAATTCAACAGCAGCGTATGATGAATGTGCTGGATGTTATTTATCTGCGACGAGCAGATAGGAAAACGTCATGCAAATCTATAATTAACGTGAAAGATGAAAACATAAGTGCTCTTTCAAAGTATTTTTTTTTCTAGACTACAAATGTACAAGTATACTATATCGAGTACTAGCTTCCGCAGATATAAAAAAAGTCAAAGAACACATTAAACTCTTATTTTTTTATTCATTTAAACTCTATCAAACATCGTTGTTTCAAAAAACTCACACATTTTTCATTCAAATTCATGAAATTTTCTTTCGTTCCGTCGTTAAAATTTAACTGTTTCATAAGCACAGAAAATCTCTTTAATACAACTATTATGAAGTTTTTTCAAATTTATATTTTCGACTGCGGATTTTATGCGTTTTTATGATAAGAATGAGTTGGAATATTTTAACCCACGTTCATCCCTCATTTCACGAACTGCGTCTGGCCCTCGATGTCGAATTGTCACAGTGATAAGCAGACAGCGGATTTTATGCGTTTATAGCAAAAATGCGTAGGTGTAATTTAAAACAGTAACAACTTAAGAAGTATTTGAAAATACTATTATATTATTTTTAACCTATTAGATATACATTAGGATAGAACATGAATTTCTATTTAAAGAGAATCGGATATTTAGTGTTGAAATGATTCTTGGGTAGCAAACAAGTTACAAACACTGTCGAGTGCAGCTCGCTATTTGGAACGAATGGCTCGAAGCATGGCTACAGTTTCGGTAACAGAAAAAAAAGGGAAACAAGTAGAATGTTGATCCAATTTTTTAATAAAGACTTACATTACGTAATGGAAATTTTTCGGGGAAACTCGGCAGTAAGTAAATGACATTGCCTGAAATTACCAACTACAAGAACTTCTCCGAATCTAATCAAAGAACAAGAACTGCGAATAGCTAAGGGAGCGGTGTTATAAGCCCAGCTATGAACACCAGGATGCATTTGAAGCAGCCTGGAAATTTAGCAGTGGATTTCCAGTTTGGTGGCACAAATTGCAAGTTGCCGTCTCTTTCGTGCATACAGTTTGGACCTGAATGGAAACTACGATTTTGAGGGAAATTCAAATCGAATAGGGTGCGTCTAGTGGATTAAACAATTCGTGTTCTACATCTCGTTGAAAGTAGTGAATAGTTACTTGTGATGTGACACGACAGGAAAACTGAACAACATTTCCGTTATTAATGAAAACATATATGAAACAAAAGTGGTGTACCTTCATTTTCTTTTCACGATGTTGTTGGTTTTTATTGGTTAATAAATTTGTAATAATTGCTTTATGCTGCTGCAAACGGGCATTGTTCAGTGAAATTCAATACTCTATTCAACTCCACGTTAAGGAATTAATACACTGAAATGAATGTATTAATTGTTTTTTTAATATAACGTGAATTATATTATTTACACCGTCATTTTTAATGAAAACTTTTCGTATTATTTAAACCATGGTTGTTAATAGCTTACGGATCTTTATGCATTTATGGCTTCGGAAAACTTAAAAGAAATGCTGGACTATCAAATTCGAAAGAATTTAGTACGATTTTTATTTCTTTTACATCAAATATTATTGTCAATGAAAATCGGATTTTATTTGGTCCCGCTTTCTTAAAATTTGTCTGCAAAAATTGAAAATTGCATAAACATCCGCAGTCTAGTTATATATATTAAGTATGTAATTATAATAAATTTCTATAACTAGACCGGGGATCTTTATGCATTTTTGTGTAATTTCAAACAGTGTAGAGCTTAAAACAGTTTAAGACGATTAGCGCGTTTCTTACAATTTAATAGAACCTCTAAAAAGAGAAATGAATTCCTACTTGGTTCTTATATTTTGCAATTAATCCAAACAATGTTTATTTTGCATAAAAATTGGAAGTCTACTTATAACATTTCATAGAAACTAATGCGGCCGCTAATGACCACAATAATACAACGTTTATAAATAAACACTTCAGAAAAGAAGAGGTATGTAACAGTAAGTTTATCATAAACTGCTAAACATCTTGAAATTTCTTTTTCGTCTTAGAATCGGTAAAATCGTCCAAATACTATCTCTCCACTCTAGAAAAAGGCTGAAATAGTGCGGAAATTTTAGCCTCTAAAACCCTTAGGGGAGGCTACTATCAGTGGAAGTCTTCGAGAATTCTTATATACACTACACGAAGACTTTTCCGACTTTCGATTTCACTTAAATATCGGACTGTTGAAAAAGTTTTGTACCCTTTTGAATCTTCCATTGAAAGCCACATCAGATGTCCCCAATGCACAGTGGATCGTTTCTATAAAAGTAGCTCGATTTAATTTAAAAATTTTCATGTCATGAAATAGGTTAAAACTAGGTCTTTTCATAAGCTAATACCTAATAGTTATCGATTGAAAAGGACACAGTCGTGTATCTAATCTCATTTGTTAAATAAATAATAGAGGAGTTCGAATCTTTTGAAGCAACGAATTAGCCAATTTTCGTCGCACCTCGAGTGCAGAGTTGTGTTGAATTACAATTGAATAATTTCACCAATTATAATTACAAAGTAATTCAATTACATTTTATTGAATTATTTCGTAATTCTATGATTATATTCTACGATGCAAGAAAGCCCTAAAGCTGTTCCATTTGAAATTAATAATGAATAGACTGCGGATCTTTATGCGTTTACAGCAAAATTGAAAAGATGAAATTCAATGACTGAAATTCAAAGTTGTTGTAAGATTTAAAAAAATTGAACACGTCAATATAGTATAAATCATCTATCAAAATCATTAAGGGAAGAAATGATATTCAATTTGACAGACAATTTTCATTTCCCTTAAAGATTCCCAGTGTAATAATGAACATTTAATTAACAGAAACGTCAATTTCATTCAGACCACCCACCAGATGGTAGAATAGTAGATCTTTCATCAACATAGCGCGTATTTGATTTGATTGTATGGTTATCGCGGTGGGTTACAAAAGTATTTGTACAACGTCGATTGTTCTAGAACCTATGCCCCAATTACAGGTAAATATTTGAATTTTCCCAGAGATGGAGAGATCGAAAATGGCATTCTTGAGCAAGGATATGTGCTTCAAAGGGTAACTTCGAGGATTGTTGAATTCGAGTCAAGATACCGTCTGCATTTGATAGACTCTGGGCCCTTTGAACAGATCCTCCGAATTAACAATTGGCCTTTGATGTTTAAGTTATGCGGTATGCCCAAGCGGAATGAAACTCGCTTGAGAGATAGAACTTCGAAAAGTTCTTGTAACACAAATCTTCAAATGTGTGTATGTAGGTAATCGATGGACAGCGGATTTTATAAACTTATGACAAAATGTGAAGTGTAATTTAAATTACTGTCTCGAGACAGTAAAAATATTAGACGAATATAAAAATACAATATTTTATTCATAATTGTCCCAGAGGACTGACCTGTAAGTGTCCAAGATCTATCCCCACTACTGCGGAGTATACCCGCTTGAGAGGCTATGAAGTTCGAAAGGCCTCAATCGCCGAGAAGTATGTCATCATGCAGCTCAGGTATATCGGTGAGATCACCTAATCCGAATTTCTAACTTCTTTATTTTTCATTATTTTTTTTATAGATCTTTCACCAACATATTCTATGTTGTTAATGTCTATTTACAGAAAAGGTTCAATGTGGCGACCATTTGCATCAGAACACTTTCTGAATCGAGAGTCGAGATTTCCTAACAAATTATAATTAAAATATTTCCTAAACTAATGATTTTTTTACACAAATAGATTAATACTTTTTTGTAAAGAATATGAAGGAGCATCAGCTGATGCAATAAAAAATATATGATTCCATTTATAAAAACATTAATGACCTTCATATGTCTTTTACACGTCCACCTACAAAAAAATAATGTACCATCAGAATGTGCCCCTGTCAAAACCATTCAACTTCATCTGAAACATTGTTTGCTATGCGTAATAATAATGACGTAAATCTAGATGGCAAAATGTGGCGCGCCACCCTGCATAAATCTAACAGACGTTTATTCGTATCAGATGATTGCATGAGTTCGTGCCAGGTTTGAAAATAAAATTCTACAATGTGAAAAGAATGGTGACTATATAATTCTTTTTTTTTAACACTCTGCCGTGCAGTACGGGCACGAACGTGTGCAATTATCTAATACATTTGTATTGTCGTTGCTCAGTTCGGAAGTGGATGGAAATTGTGTACAAGGAACCGCATGTTGTCGAAAGATCGCCTTCGTAATAATTTGTTGAAATGAGCCTGTAATGAATACGCAGTTTTAAATTATTCTCGAGGCAGTTAGTTTCTTCCCATTCGGCGCAACGTTAAGATCTGGACCTACATTCTGCAGTGGAAACAAGCTATTTCCGGCGCAAGCAATTGTTAGTCGTGAAATATTTTAGAGCGTATTTGTAAACGTCAGTACCTTTTGCGAAAGGGGGCCTGAGTGTAATTGTGGAACAGTAAGGGACGGCAATTAGCAGGTTGCCTAATGGGAGAATGGTAGGAAGGAAACGGGAGAGTGAGAGAAAAGGAAGAATTGGGTGGGGAATGCGAATGAATAAACGGGGAAAGAAGAAAAGACGGAATGTTGATGCGCATTTACTAAACCAATACAATACCCTCCATGTTTTTACATTGCTGCTATACTGTGTGTGTATGTGTGTGTGCGCTCGCGCGCGCGCGTTTGTATAGTTTGTGAATTTTATACAATTTTTAAGAAATCCATTTTTGGAATCTGCGAATTTATATTTCCCAATGAGCTTTCAAAAATTAATGAAACATTTATTATCTTTATATCAGTAGCAACACCATTCATTAATAAAACGGGGAATATGAAGATTCTGAATATGAATATACAAATGAATATTAAATATTTGAGAAAAATGGTATAGTAGCAATTAGTATAATTATGTTAAAGATAAACCTAATTAATTGTAAACGATGACGCATTTGCAACATACAACATCTCAAGTTTTACTTAACTAGATTACTTCACATATCTTGTCGCTATAAAGAAAATACAGGTTCCGCCCTCCAAATTCACCCTTTTGCAAATCGATTTCAACCTTTCACAAATAAAGTATTTTTGAGTAAGTTTTTAAAAATCAATAAGTATTTTTAGAATATATATTATTTATCGCAAAGCTATGTACATCAAATACTTATTTAAAAGTAATTACCAATTCATTAACTTTGTAACGTATGAAAACTGTGTGTATATTCATTGTAGTTATTTTCTGATTAATGAATTTTAAAACTGAAAGTACATATGTATTTATTGAAGTGTATTGAGTGTTGAGTTTTATGTTTCCCTCGCAGTAATGACACCGTTCATATGTGTCTAAATAATATGTAATTCAATCTAGATTACATATTCTTTTAATTATTTATATACTAACTTAAATATTCTTAATGGGCAAAATTGATTTGGAAATGGGTGAATTTGCAGTGCAAAAAAAAATTATTAATATAAATGATGAATATAAAATCTCTTCTAAAAATGAGACTTGAGAAGAGGGTTCATTATCTTTAAAGTACACGAATCGTTATTCTTGTTCCCTCTTTGGATCACTATTACTATTCCATTATAAAATTCAATAAGACTCGCCATTGAAAGCAGCGGAGCTTCTGTAATTTGCACAAACGTTTCATAGCTGCGAGTAAGCGTACTAGAGAAGGAAAAATATTTTCCGGCGAACTACAGGCGATGAATCTTTTATCGATCATATCTTGAGAAGACAGCACGTTTTTTCCATTCGTATTCTTTGTCAGCAGGCGGTTCATCGACGGGCAACGCTTCCTGTGGAGATTTCGAGGAAAGTTGGTTCGCTTTTAACGACTGCTTCAAGAGATAATCCGGGTCAGAAGAGTCTACTTCCCGTGAAATTATTTATTGCGAAATTTCAGCGGATTATCTGGTCGAGGGTAATATCGAAATTAAGGAAACGTTCGAACGATTTCTACCCAGCGGGACATGATGAATCGTTCAGAACATCAATATATCCTACGGAATATTTGTCACACTGGGCGAGTAATTGCTGAAACTCGAACATTCAACGGAGCATTAATCATGACTTCTAACTGCGTTCTCATTGATTCATAAACTTATTATCGGATGCGCGAATGCTCTAATATTCTACAAGTTGAATCACCTATCGTAGAATATTTACAAAATTCAAGGCTGTAGTAATATCCTGGGGTCACTTATGACTCCGGAAAAATTTACTGTCCGTTGATTTTCGTATCAGTATTCCAAGGCAATGGAAATATGAAATTTTTTTAGGGTAAACGTTTACTTGGGTAACCAGAAATTTTTGCCTTTCTACTATAAATCTTCGCCTTTTCCCTATGTTATCAGGTAGATATTGACGAGAAAATGTGCGAAATCCAATCGTCGATCCTGGAGGATCAATGGTTCAAAAGTTATAAGTGTTTAAAGTTGAGCGATTTCCAATGTTTTTCAAGGTCTGGAACTCGTGGTGGGGGTTCGGATCTACGTAGAGACAAAAGAAGACCGGCACTACGAATCACTATGATTGTTTCGCACATCGAGCGTGTCAAACGTGTTTCTTTACACAACGTAATATTCTTTACATAACATAAAAATATGTAATTCTTGTTTTATTATACTTATGCATATAGCTTCAATTGATAGAAATATTGCTAAATGAAAAACCTTGTGACTCGGTAAACTTCGTTTAAACAAAAACTTGTTTTTATCTTTTTGTTTCTCGCGATCAGGTTTTCTTTTTCATTGTTAGCTTTTAGTTTCCACTGTTTTACACGTTCAGGTTTTTTTTAATTGTTAACTTTTTGTTTTGTATTTTTAGTGCTTTCGCGGTCGGGTCTTTGTCTTTTTTTTAATAACTTTTTTTTCGATCCATTGTACACCTGTTCGTTGTCAATGAATATTTCTAGATAGGAGAAAAATATTTTATAGTTTCCGTCAGCTTCGCTGCTACCGAGAAAGAAAAGAAATGGTATTGCTAGACATCCGCAGACAGTTTCCAGCACTTTCATATTTACGGACTGTGGTCAAGCATAGTTAAGTGTAATATGTTACGACAGACGTGATACTGTACATTTCACATAATTGAACTTTTTGATAAATAAGCAGAGAAATGTTTCTGACGCATTCTTTCCCTACGAAGTAGAACGGTATATTTTTTAAAGACGTAGCTGAAAGCATTAGCGTCACGTACACTTGCAGATGCAATTTTCTTCTGCGGGACGTGATGAAAATGTAGTTTTGTTTACGTACTAGGATTCTGTTCAAGCCTTCCCATCGACTGCACACGACAGAATGGATTGTTTCCTCGAGTAGAAGTTTCTTATCGTAAAAATACTTGTCGGTGATTAACAGAAATTCGGTGCTGCAGTGAACGTTCACACATCTTTTCGATCAAATTCACCGTTAAATTACAATCTTCTGTTCCGTTAAATAAACTTTAATTAATTTAATCCCCGTGAGAAGCAACTCCATGGACTGTGAATAAAGTTCCAACGCGTGACGGTTCGCTTAAACTAGTTAGACGTGCAGAATCCTCTCTAAAGTATTCCTTATGGCGAATTTAATAGAATTCCCTCTGACATTTTGGTTGCTGTAAATTTAAAAAAGAGATATCTAGGATATCGACGACGAGCAGCGTTCGTAATTATTATCTTAAAAGCTCGTACGCAACAATCTAATAAAAAGTTACTAAAATCATATCTATTCTATTTCTAATGACTAGACTGGGAATCTTCATGGAAAATAAAAATCTTTCCTGTCCTGATCCCAGGACAGTCAAATAAAAATTGAATATTCTGCTTTTAATTATTCTATTAAGCTGAGACTAATAGATTGACGTCCTTAAGTAGATTTAACATGTCCACTGCTTTAAATTGTTTGTGTTGCAACTCAGAATTTCTATTTCGCAACGAGATCCGCAGTCTAGTCATTATAGGGTTAGATAGAAAAATGTATAAAATAAAATTGGCCAGTAAAAATTGGATTTAGCCATGGCTGCTGGAAAATAGTCAAAGGCGTCCACCTCGCGAGGGTTAAGCGTGGAGTTCAATAAGAAACAGGAATAGATGGCAGGAGGATATGTTTTCATCCCTATGGTGTTATCTGGCATGATGGCTCGAAACCAAATGGCCGTCAATGCCAGCAACCAACGGGGAAACCAATAAAACACACGTGGCGATAAATCGCGCGTGGTCGCACGGGCGTCGTCGAGCGGGCAATAATGGGTGCCTCGTGGCCGGGCAAGCCGTCCTGCACCCGGAAGCCGGGAAGGGTTACTTTCAGGTTCTGCGTATAGCGAGACTCCAGTGCGGTTGGTTGTTCGTCCGGAAGTAGCCGTGTACTGGGCCACTGGTTGATCTATTACATGTCGTTCTAACCTGCGCGGCTCGTACAGCTCCTGCAAAACTGCTTGCCACGGACGAGACTTGTCCAGCCACCTTACTATCGCTAGCAGCGTGCATATCCTCGCTGCGCGTTGCAATATTAGCCAAATTGATACGGTCAAGTTAATGGGGTAGACTCGTTTCTAAGATTGTAAGGGTGTGGCATGCGCCTTCTCATTTCTCGATAATGCGACAATGAGGTTTGTCAGTGGTCAAAAGTGCTAGAAGATCAATCTAGTCCACGATCGCCCCCAAAAGTCCTATTTTTATTATTCAGAAGCAGAGGTCGACAAACTTTTTTAGAAAAGGCCAGATCGTAAAATGTTTAGGCCTGGTGGGCCATAGAGCAGCAAAAACCAGAGGTTTCAAATATTTTTTAATAGAAAGTGATATTTTTGCATAAGTTTTCTATTTCACGTACTTTGATTTATATTTAATTTTTCCATGTAAAGAGCAATATTAACCTCGCGGATCTGATGCAAAACAGGTATTATGATGCAAGACAGGTACATGATGCCGAATAATGTAAATTACGACTCGCAAACATAAAAATAGGACTTTTGAGGGCGATCGAGGTCTAGACTGATCTTTCATCTAACGTTTTTGATTACTGAAAAGCCCCATCTTTGCTTTATCGAAAAATGGGAAGGCGATAAAGGTCGGGAAGAAGTGCTCGTTTCGGTCGATTTTCGAGAGCTACGCCCTCTTTTCCCGCTCACTTTTTCTGAGCCACCTCACGCCCGTGACATATGAACTGCGCGTGGCGAATTAGGGCGACATCCTTAGGACTGAAATTTTGAATACGAAAAAAATTAGCTGTGTCTCCAATTGCGAGCCTAGGAGGCAAGTGTTTCACGATATATATTTCACGTGTATAAATTAATTCGTGACTGTCACAGTTAATCAAGCGCAACTGTATTTTGAAATTAAATCTTTTAAAATGTTTTAGTTGTTTGTAAATAATTTTCGAATCAAATTCTTTAACCACCGTATTGTTTTAGTTGTTTGTAAATAATTGATAAATTAGGGAAGAACGAACTATGGATGAATTTATAACCTAATACTAACTTCATTGTACGAAAGATATTTTCATGTCTAATAACAGCTTCTACGACATGTTTTTGAGTGTGATTTTGATCCATAAGAATAACGAAATTAATTACATGGATATTAAATAATCGAAATAGACCAATAAATAAAGGCAGAAGCTGTTCAGATTCTTTGTGAAAAGTCTAACGCGATATTGCAAGCGAAGGCAAATAGTAAAATGTTCTTTAAAAGACTGAATGATTTCTCTGAAGAAATAAAATTCGATTTGGTAAAGGATTGATGGAATTTATATAGCGAATCAGCAAGGACAATGCGATTTTTCTTTTCACTTCTACGTGTCTGTGTTTTGACAATTTCGCCTACAAGTGATTTTTCCACTGTGCACGCACTGAAGTCCACCGGCATTGGTGCATGCTCGTTGAATGCATGCCCGGACAAATTCTGCCCGCTGGAATCGAGCTTTAGCAGCAGTCACTAACCCGTAAACTGTTCTATGTGTAAAAGAATGACTTGTGTTCAATGTTTTAATGGAACCTCTGCTAACCCTTTCAGACCCGAATATTGTTCAACCCAATTAGAAGTAGAAGAGAAAAGAAAATTTATATTTTTTAAATATTGATTGCATCCTGATGCAATACATCAAAGGTTAACGAAAGCATATAATAAGTATATTATGTACATTAATTTAAACTGGCAATAATTATTATTTACGCATGGAAATATTGCATTCGAAGGAAATTATTTCATAAATTTTTATGTCTCTTTTACTTTGTAGAAATGGAAAGAAATTCGTCAAATCAGTTTTCATGAATGTAACTAAAATGCAATTAACATTATTTTGTTTCAAAATGATTGTCCATTATCTTTGAACGGACGTCTGGAATGAATGCTATTATCTGTGCAGTAATACAATGTCTGCATATGTATTAATATGTAATGTGCGATAATTATGTACATGTCGATAATGAAATTGTTAAGCTTTTATGGTTTAAAATAATCCGAACAACCGAAAGCTCTTTGAAATTGTCAGCGTTCGAAATGAGGCGAATGACACGATGGCTTGTCGAACGGTAATACAATGTGTCTAAACGCGCTGTTGGCAAGGAACAATTTCGTTCGTTAGTGTATCTACTTTAAATGACATTTCGTTCATACATTGCTCCTGTGCGCAACAATGCTCGTGCTCGAAATAGGTCGAAAGCTTCTATTTAGTGCCGGAATGGCTTGCAATATCGTTTCACGGAAGCGCAAAACACAATGTCCCCATTTAGACAGTGGGCTAATTGAAAGAGTAACTGGAAAAATTGGGTGCTGCTCCTTTTATACAAATTTTCGACACGTGAAAAACTGACTCTCGAAACTGCACCAAACAGTATGTATTGAGAAAAACAACTATTCCATATATCATTTTCATGACAAAATTTTCCTTCGAATTTATAATTCATTAGTTTCCTCAATTTTACTATAATTGGTAGCCAACGGATCTTTATGTAAAATGAAATTTTTAACTAAAATTACAACAAACTGGAGTGAAACGTACATTTAATTTCTTTCTTAATATGTTTAAATTCTTCTAATGTTTCTACTGTTGTAAATTACATTATTAATTAGAAATCACTATTATGTCGATTAAAATAAGTTTACAATATTGAAATCGACCTATTCATTTGATTTAGTTTTTGTGTCGTTATAAGATTAATATTTACAAAAATCGTAAAGTTGAGCTAATATTTTATTCTTCGCCATAATATTCATTAATGTCTTAAGTAGATCATACCATTTTTGAACATTTTTCGGTGCAGTTTTAATGGAATTAGAATTTCGTGTATTTCGTTATATGAAACTCTCTCTTATCGAAAAAATACTCTTGGTCTGTAAGGAAAAGCTTTTAAAAAATTTAATCTACTTCGATTGTTTTCCAGATTGGAAAGATAAGTACAAAAGTTCTAACACGTAGCAGTGATGAAATACTATTGCTGCACAGTCCCACAACAAAAAGTATAAAAATGCAATTCGTAACACTGAATAAGTCGTTAACATTTGCGTTAAATATTAGAAACCTGTAGATAACCGTTCAGATTAGTAATTTGACAAAGAAATGTTTTATTGGATTGGAAATTATGGTATTTTATGTGGATGAAAATCATCCTAAAAATATTATTTAAATTTTTACCCATGATATTATTCTCTTAATTTAAAAGTTTCCAAGAGCTGATTATTTTAAACAAATTATTAAAATTTAAGACAAACCCTCGGGTTCTTTTTATGTTCCGTAGTGAAAGGGATACTCCTTTTTCTTAGATCCTATAGTTTCCGTTCTCTTAGAACAACACTTTACCGTATTATGTCTTCTCTTGACTTTTGGTTTTCATTCAGGAACAGTACTTGAATGTTAGGTATAATAAATAATCAATTGTATCGATCGTAAATATTTAATACTTATGAATTAATGTTTTCGGCGTAACGGTTTCGATCAATTTTTAAATAAATAGCTGTTATGCAAATATGCCTGACGTTTCGATTCCCATTTGAAACTTTATCGAAGTTTTGGTATAATGTTGCAAAAAATTATTCTACAATGATAAGGGAGTTATTGTGTATGTTATTATAACCTAATTAAGTGTCAATTAAAAATAATCTTATGATACATTTTTTCCGACTGAAGAATCTTGATAGTGTTTAAAAAATTTTCATATTTGTGTCAGTAACATTATCAAAACAAAATCTTTACTATCTTCTTCCATAAAACTGTTTATGCTGCTTTACAGAGCATTTAGAAATTAATGCGATTAACCAATTGTAGAACAGTTTAGGAAGTGTATGAATGGATTGTTAATGAAATAAAGGAGGTATTGTCAAAAGGAACATTCGCGATTTCGTCCTGTCCCTATGAACGCAGTGCCATTGCAAAACGCCATTTAAACACGCAATAATGACCAACAACAGCTCATATGAGAGGTTTTGTCGCACGTATAAGCTGCGTGTGCATGTGTGAGCATAAACGGTTATGAAGCTAAATAATGGGCTCTTTAACGCGTGAAAATTCTATTACTTTGGCTCGCACACTATGCGTGCTATTATGCTCCCACGAAAGCAATTTATATTGCGTTCTATTTTAGACAGGAACGTAACTGGTCCGTAAGGGCTTGCATACATCCACATAGATCTAATTGTAAGTTAGCTAAGATAGTTTCGGTCTGGAAAACAATTTCTATTATGTAATATCAGGTTGATGCGTAAGCCATGTCGCTTGTGCTTCAAACGAAATTGCATCTTGAAAATGAACTTCACAGTTGCTTGCTGTAAATTAAAAGAAGATGCAATAACGAAGTCTAATACCATCGTGTATTTGCTTACAATCGAAGTACATTATATTTCATAGTAAATAGCGTTTCTAAGGACATGTCAATTCTAAACGTTACTATAGCCGAATTAAAGATTGATTATTTATGTCAATGAAGGAAATAATTATCTGGTACATTCATTCAAAGAATGAGAATCTTCATCTACATCTGGAAATAAGATTCTACTTGTTGATTTGTCTACTTATCATTATTCTTCGGAGAAGGTCTGCCAAATATCGTAAAAACTGTTGATCTGTTGGTCGATATTAACTTTGAAAATATACATTGCACAATTGTTTACCGTGAGTTTTTTATCCGAAACAATGCACAACGATTGAAACCGTATAAATACATTGACCTTTTCATAGCAGAAGTACAATCATTCGCCGAGAGCAGTTGTTAATGCCGCTACGGGTCAATATTGGTGTCAGTTAAATTTGGTTTCGGTGTATTCTTGTCGGTTAAAACAATGTTGGTGAAACCTGTGTCCGCAATTTCAATGTACCAGCAGATTGTAGAGCCCACTACAAGCATAGTCGGGTTTATTAGGTCAAATATTCGTGATGTAAATCGCGAATCGTATGACACGAGTCATCGATCAGGACATACTCTTCATTTGAAACAAACGTATCGTTGATTTGACGGGTTTTGCGTCCCAGTACATGTAAATCTTGTCATTTAAAACTCTACCACTATTTGATTAACAATCTCGGTTGCTATTTATATGGCAGTCAACTAACATGTAGTCAACCAAAATGTATAGATTAGATAAAATCTTTCTGTATTTAACATGTTTGCACAAATTCTCATTATAAGACTATAAATTAATATATCACAGTCCAATGAAGAATGGGCATTCAGAGAAATTTTGTAATATCTTTTAGAGGAACAATAACTAATTGTTGAAAGAAATACTATAAATGGGTACCCGATAGACTATACACAAGGATTAAATAATCATAATCTGTAACTAAAGTAGAAATTCATGAAGAAGAAATTATTAATGCTTTAAAATTGATATAAATTCTATGCCTATTGTATGTTCTCCAATAGCTGTATATTAACAAGACCAAAATAGAATTTTATTTCAGTTTGAAGGAAATTATTAACATATATTTTTATCAGAATCTGTTCTGAATCTTTATCACGAGTCAGACACGATATTGTAAGGCAAGCGGTTAAAGAACTTTGTGATAAGTAATAACAATTTTGAAGTGATTACTTTTCGAGGTACTTATAAACATTGCAGACTCTCGCTTCGTGTACGCTTAAGTCTACTTGAAGAAACTACCTCTGTTTCGTGTTGAAGTATTGGATCACGAAAGCGCAGCTAACATTAGAAGGGTAGACTCTTCAGGGCCACGCCAAGAAGACAGACGATCGGGGAAACGTTTCACCTGCTAGCTGAAACTCCGCCCATTCAATGTGATGCTCATTCAGTGCAATTTTTACTTACTTAGCTATTATAGTAGAAAATCAAGTAGTGTGACTAGTTGTATAGCGGATACTGATGGCTTCGTATATATACAGACTGTCAAAAAAGTCTTCTCACACCCTTTAAAATAAATGTAGCTTTTTAAAAGTAGTCTACGTGACTTGAGTTTTCTCAAGAATTTAGGAGAAACAGTTTTCTAAATGTTATGTCAAAAATATTTCAAGAAAATTGCAAAAATTCAATAAAGTATTAAATTTACAACTTTCTGATCTGCACCTATAATAAAAATTTCCAAAATTACGTTTTGTAGATCTGCATCAATATATGTATAAATACACTATGTAAATGTCATCAAACGCGGTATATTTCGGCAGTGAAAGTAAACAGTGTTTCCATTTACAATCTTTTTCTTAACTTTAATAGACTCCAAGATATATTCAAATATGTATTTCAGCCCTAACATTGGAAGCTGTTTTTCTCCGTCAATATTGACGATGCTCCATAAAAAAAGAGTACATGTCAAATATTTTTGTGAGAACTGCTCTCGAGCAAAGTTGCATAAAAACCGGAGAATGTCACTCTGGCATGTTCTGTCGTAAAGTCTACAATTTACCGAAGTCCGTAGGCCTCTTCCTAGAACACTGTACCTACATGAAAACACATACTTTACAGTTTTAAAACTTCAACTACCTAACAAGTGATCATAAAAATCTCATAGAATTATAGCTATTTGTATAATGAAAAATGAAGTTACTTCACTTACAGTGGGCCAAAAGGTATATGAATTGAAATAGTCGATGTGACGACACTATCCGTTCTATTCTAAAAAGCTTATGTTGTTGCAACTCATATTGAAATGAACTATATTTATTAATGATTTCTATGTATGTACATTTCTCAGCAAGTTTCAGCACTAAAATTGAAAAGGGAATGTCGCTTTGTGTAAAAAAAAGAACAAAAATGTATCAAATGTTCTCGTACCAAGTTCCGTTTCCATGAAATTGATTTTGAAAATTCGCCGCGTGCGTGTACAACAGAATAGAATTCTGCTCTCACAACTACGTTATTGGTTTTTTTTCAGATTCCCCAGGAACCATCAGTAACGAAATGACGCGATAGTAGTGCAAGTTTAAAATTTGCAAAGCCAACTCTTTATCTGCATACCACTCGTATAGTATACCACATGGGACATATTGATAGCACGTCCTTCCTTTGTTCTCCATATGAACAAATATGTATTCCCTATGCAAAATATTTAAATGCAAAATATCGTCTGCTAAGATTATCACTTTGATTTGATTCGTTGAATAATGTATTAATAATATATAATATATAATGTGTTTAAATACTTTTTGGACTGACTATATATAAATCGATTGAGAATATAAGTTAAGTAAAATTAGAGAATATATTAATGTATATATCAATATACAGGGTGTCAATTAAGTCCCGGGACGGCTGAATATTTTCTCA
>CM052329.1:13323183-13337532 GCA_028455615.1 Lasioglossum zephyrum | reverse complement strand
AGTTAGTGTTAATGATCGTTCATTTGATGGTAAAATAATCTCGATAGAAAGATTGGAGATACGCAATGGCGTATTTCTGTCTGCTGCTAATTAAATGTTGAAACATTCTCATTACGTACAAGGTGGCATTAAAAAGTAGATGCAGAGATAAGCGTAATGAAATAATGCGCGGCAGTTCGCGGCGTTCGTAGGTTGTGACGATTTCTGTTTATGGTGAATTCATTTAAATTGCGGGAACGTGAAAGCTTTAACAGTGCAAATTATATTAAACGGTGATTAGGGGTTCGCCACGTTGATATAACGTTAAACGGCTGTTTGTAATAGCCTCTTTTCCTTCTTGACTCCACACGCCATTGCCGATGCAAATAAGGAGATACGCGGTACGAATTACTCAAACAAATTCACCGATTATTAGCGTCACGATTCGTTGCCGTTCTCTGTGATCAAATTTCACGTCTACTTTGCGATTATTATCGGCGTTATGCTAAAAGTTCCCGCGGAAAATGGGGAATCGAAAAGTAATCTTGTTCCTACGTTCACGTTCGAACCTTTCTCTCGGTGTTTGTTCAACTATTCGTGGAAAAAGTGCGCGCGGATGTTCCGAATATACGTTTAAAATGGCACCTCTACGTTTCCAGTAAACATTTTTGGAATAATGTAATACTCTGGGAAAGATTGCGCACGATTTCCATTTGTCCGGAGCAAAAAGCATTACGAATCGTTTAAATAGCACGTAGGTACAGTACTGTGCAAAAGTATGAGGCCATCAGGTTTTGTTTTAAACTTCAATGAATCTACAGGGTGGTCCACGCAATTGTTTCAGGTCGTAACTGCGTTATTAGCACATTTATCAAATGTTTACAACATATTGAACATTTTCTTCGATAACGACATTTTTTGAAAATATCTCGACGACTAATAATTTTTTTTACCATGGTGTCCAAAACACGAGTAGAATTAATTAAAATGGAATGATGAAAAATGAACAGATTCATTTTTATTTTTTTGGCAAAGTAATCATAGATAAAATTTTTTGGTAAAACTGAAATACTTCTCGAAACTGGTTCATTAACTCGGATGAATACCTAAGTAATCGCATTTTACAAAAATTATAGTTCAGAATAAAATAATTAATTGGACTTGCTGGTTTTTTTATTGTTTAGATATTATATTGTGGTGAAGGTCCAAAAGAATAACATTTACTTGATTATAGATCAGCGCAATTTCATTTGGAATTAAATTCAATAGTATTTATACTATAACAATATTATGTAACTCTATTACAATAATATTATTATATTCTTTCATAAAAATATTAAGTCGTAACATATTTTTAATCTGTATCATTGGTCTATGTAGACAATGCACAATAACATTTTCAGGAATGGTATTAATAATTCACGTCAATAAAAATTATTCTTTGTACGGTCATTTAAAAACACTTAGTTAAGATTCGTTTTCGTTGCTTCTTCTGAAGTGAAATTGGTGTCTAAAAAATTGGTGATAAATTTGTGGAGGTTGTTAAATGCACATTTGCCCACATTTTCCAGGTGATTAAACAAAGAATTCGTACGACTTAATTACTCGCATAAACCACGCACATGCATAGAGAGTTACATGGGGAAGGAAATTATGTTGTAGTTTGCGAACGTTTTTAATCTCGTATCAGCAACAGTTCCCGCAACGCGAAATTAAGTATACTCGTTAGCGAGACGCTGTTTGCTAATGGGAGAAAGATTCGGGCTTCCCTGGTTTCTTATCTTTTTCTACTAGACTGTCGCGATATTTCGCATTAATTCGCAATTCCGTGACCAGGTCACGCATTGTCTCGAACAAGATGAGACTCTTGCGGTGTTTTACATGAACGAGTCTTTTTCAGAAACGTAAGATTGACTGCGGAATGAATTGGCCACTACGATCTAATGTTACATTTTTCATTAGCATAATAGCCGGATAGAGTCGACGTTGTTCCTCCGATTCTATTTCACATTTATTGTCAACTAACGATCTTAAACGGATTCATAAACTGCGAATATCGTAGTCATTTATTTTATTTATTTATTTATTAAAATATTGACGCGTAAGATAGAAGTTACAGGTCACTTTATTTTTTCATTAATGTTTAACCTTCTCTCTGTGCACTGCTATTGCAATGCTAACAAGACTACAGGTAGAGCATAGGTTAAAATTACTCATTTGGATATTGAAAAAGTTTGTAATGAAACGGGTAAATAAAAGAAGTAAATTTATTCAAGAACTTGTATTGCAACAATTTTAAAAAATGGGCGCAGGAAAATATCCTGAGAGCAAGAAAGTTCCGCCATTCCGGAAGATTTATTACGTTACATTCGCTAGCTTATGTACACGGTCCTTGAAGTACATGTTGAAGTATCTTTAAGAATAATGAAAGCGTTCGAATGGAAAAAAATGTTCTATGACTTCAAAGCATTATAACTTAAAATGATGATTAAAGCGTAAATAGATTTGTACGTTATTCATAACATTGTCTCCATTGAATAATGAATAAACACATGAACTAAGAGTAATACTGTACAGTACAATGAGTACATTATAAAATTGACTTGCAATTAAGTAGTCGCCATCGAATTTAATACAAACAAACACTTTGTCAAGATCAAATTATTTTAGACTGTGTCGTAATAGCGTTCATCGCGAGGAACAATAGTCTCAAAGGGACCATCGATCTCAAGTCAGCCGTTCCCTTAATAAACGACTTTAAAGTCTCGTAAACCATTTTATTCCATGTGTCTACATAGGGTGTCCCAGAATGGTATAAAATTGGCGGGGATGGCACCCTGTAGACACAAAGAATATAATGGTTCACAAAAATTTAAAGTCGTTTTTTAAGCGAACGGTTGAATAAATTCTGTCAAAACCGCATCATAATACGTCAGTCTTAATTCATAACATAATTCATAAAAAAATTCATAACAATTCAGAACATATTCAGTTGATACAAACCGATTTTGATGAAACTTGTGTGAGATATAGTTCTTCGAATGTGATCGAAGATCACATACCCAAATTTACATTAAAATTAAGTAACAATAGATACGAGAAACTGCAAAAAACATCAAATTTTTAATATATTGTTTAAATAAAAAAGACGTTTGTTAATATTTTCTTGCACGACTATATTTTCCATTAAGAAACACACAATTTAAAAAAATCGAATATTTTCGACCACTGGATTCCGAGATATCTCAAAACATAAGGTTTTAACCTCCAACTTTGAGGGTTGTTTTCACACCTTCAGAATGGATGTTTGCCGATAAAAACAAACACGTCTCAAATATTTTTCGCAGAACTATATCTCACGTAAGTTTCATCAAAATCGGTTTGTATCAACTGAATATGTCCCCTTGTAAGTACAATCCTGAGCATTTGTCGACGTTCAATATGTACAAGAAAGTCTTGCAAACTAAGAATTGATATTCCGGTGTAATTGCCTCGGGTTACCTTCTGTGTTTTGCTAGTTTCAACTGTCTTAGGTACACTCTGGAGTGTTGGACTGGCGATGGAAGGGTCTACTGTTGAAACAGAGATGTTTTGGTATTGCCACTAGTTATTCTGGTATCTAACGTTAGGGGATGCCTGACAGATACAGTCAGACAAACAATCTGATTCAGAGTCAACGTACCGCCAACCAACACAGTTGCTTATGCCATGAATGCAGATAATTCAGATCCGATTTCTAATAATATATTTAACAAAATAAATAACATATTTTACAGTTGAATGTGAAACTTTTTATTTTACATAAAAATTCACAGTCTATTAATACGTGCATTATTGTGTCAGCTTACGAAATGCACATTTACAGCTTGACAGTAATCAATAGACTGCGGATCATTATGCATTTACGGCTTTCGAAAATTTTCAAAACAGGGTAGAATATAGAATTTGACAGAATTGAGTACAATTTATATATACTTCTGATCTACAAAGGGAACTTCTACTGGAAATAAGATTCTATTTCGTTGTACTTTTTAAATATTTAATAATAAAACTTTTCCCAAACAATTTAGTTCTCGTAAGACGTAAATAAATTAGATTAGACCAATGATTATTTATTACTTGACTAAACTTAGCAGTGGGTTTGGTTCATCGTGTTTGCCTTTGCGTCGAACATAATAGATCATGGCATGATTTTGATCAAGACAGAAGGAAGGGAAAATATGCAGGTCGCGTGGGAGCAGCACACGTGTCAGGGGAACGCTCTTAGCAATAAATTTTCGCAAACTAACAGAGCGTTTTGGAAATTAACTATGTGATACACAGCTGCAACATTTAGGGCACCTAGATGGTTGCTCGACGCGGTGATCGGTATGTCGGTTTATGATGGGGCACTCAGTCGGTGATCCCTTTAATCCCTTTACCAAGGGTTGCTGTCTGCCACTACAATGTTATAAATTCCAGCGATACAACACTTGGATTACTACTTGCGAACAGTTCCAATCACGCGTTACCAAAGCAGCAGCGACCCAGCTAAAAAAGGACGTTTTTCGCTTTCTATTTTAGACTGACCGATTCTTCCTGATTTTTAGACTGCGGATCTGAGTATGCATACAATTATAATTGTTTATATTCTTCTTTTTTCTTTCTCTGCTGATTGGGTTTTTAAGGTATTGTTTCTTTTTTCTGCATTTGGTCTAACAACCATAATTAGAAACGAATTCTTACAGACGCAATTACAATGAAATAAGATTCTTGAAAATGATCCAAATTGTGGATCGAAACGTCGAAATATTTTATGTAAATTTGCAAAATAGCTTAACTATTGTCAAGAATGATCGTACCAGCGCGCCAATAACATTCAAATAATTAGTTACAACATTTCAGAAAATGTTTAAACGGTTATTGGGAGGAGAAGATGAACGTAATGGTCTTTCTAGAAATTCCTGTGATTCGGCATTGAAATGATTTCACGTCGTTAAGGGGCACAAGGATATCGCGGTTCGTTGTAAATTGCATATATGATGTTGATGCGCAGAAATGAATGTCGAGGTGCTCGGGTTATCGCGAAGCTGAGCCGCGTGTTGTTACAGCGTCATATTGTTCATATGTTAATGAAATTCGGGCTGCCAAAGCCATCGCTTAGTTCCTGCTGAGCTTGATGCGGGAATAAACGGTAGCTGCAAACGAAACTGGGAGAGAAACAGTTGTAAACGTGTGTGCGTTCACGGCGGATCGTGTTGGTAGATGGCTATGATTGATAGATAATCCCTTCTGTGCTCCGAGGCGACCAGCCAGTGAATCCGGCGCAACGCGTGCTTACACACATGCATCACGCACGACATCGGGTTAACGTCGATGTCGCGACCGATTGTTATTTACGATCATAATCAACCTCGTGCGCGACCTTGCAGCCCTTATCGCGTTTCAGATAACGTTTCCGTCCTGGACGCTGTTGGAAATCATATCCTACATCGCGAAAGTAGAATGCTGCCTGTGACCGAGAGAGAGGGAGAGAGAGAGAGAGGGCGAATTTGCTAAACCGATACAGTAGATTATCTAAACTAAACAGTGACACATGACTGTTCGAATACACTGTCCAACAAAATAAAAACTTTTCTCATGTTCAACAATTACTCTTGGACGATTCTTATAGAGTTGTTTGCGCTGATTCCGAATCTGGCCTTCATTTTTTCCCCTAGATCCACAGTTTGTGAGAATCATGGTCTGAAAAAAACAACCATTCTATGGATTTTATCGCAATTCTTTCCGAGCAAACGAACATGAAATTTTATCACACCGTTTTGTTCTACATTTATTCCCGTACAGTGATAGAATCATCGAATTGTACAATATTTAACCGTAGTGCATCGTGCGCGTAATCAGAGAGATAACTTTTATCTATTCGAACAGTTACTATAACTATTTTCGGGTAATAACAGTTTCACACTTTTCAACATTTCCGAATTGAATGAAAGCATTTTTTCGTGTAATTGGTGATTGTGTTCGGTGGTTATAGAAAAACTGAAACATTTGATCGAAGTTATTGGATTTTCCATACTATGCACTAGTAGATCGTTAAAAATAGTAAAACATTGGGCAACGATGAATTGAATTTTGTATTGTTAAATAGTAATTGCAATACTAATAAATGGAAATGTGAAACAATTTACGAAATTTCATCACATTCTTTTCGCATGGCGATACTAATTCCACGATGTCGAAATAAACATTGCTCATGTCTTGTAAATTAAACTAAAAATCCTAATATTACCATTTTTGATTAATGTTTTGATTACGTTAAAGAAATTTTTTGGAGGTTGTTAAAGTAATGACATTACAACAACATTTAATCGCCTGGTAAAATCACGTTACAGGATAAAAATTAAAGCACGACTCAAAGATCGTAGATAAATAGAAAAATGTAAACTAATATTTTGTTAAAAAATGTCAAAGTCATTATACTTAGGTTGCTAAATAATAGTTGTATTTCACAATTTTCTATTTCACAATATTAAAAGTATAATAAAATACAAATAATAATTCCTAGGTATATGAGAATATTGAATATGTTTCTGATGGCAACATGCTTTGTATAATGTAAATTCACCAAGTATAATAAACAAAGTAGCTCGATAGAATTTCATTACAATCTAATTTTCTCTTATGATAATGAACTCTATCATTGCTTCTTCAACCATTCATTCATCATGACCCTTGCAGTGGCTATTCATTTATTATGAATGACACCTGTTGCGATCGCCTATAAAATTTAGGCTTTATTATAATCGTGACGCACTGGACTTGTAATGATGACACGTGCGAATTATTCATCCCTGACAAGTCCAGATAAATGAATCGTATTAAATACACACTTGTTAGGTGGATTCACCGGACACATGTCGCCGTGTGACAGTAAATGTGTTCATTGAATAAAACAATTAACGTATGCGCATAGTAAATTCATAAATAAATGCATTACAAACAATAAAATTCGAATGTTTCTCTTTTTACCACGTTTTTTTTTTATCGAAGCATTCGCTTTTACATATGCATGGTTTGATATAAAAGTGGATCAGTATTCATTTTTATATTTGCAAATTTTTATCAATTTACTATATTGTGTCTATAATCTCTGGATAATCACATTGCTTAGCTATTTTGATTTTTATCCTAAAAAGGAACTCATCTGTTTTTGCGAGGTACAGTCAATAAAATAAGTATTCGTACGCCCTTTAAAACAGAATAACTTTTTTATAATTGTAGAAAACGACCTGATGTTTATACTAAACGATGAGGAAGAAAGATTTCCCAAAAAGTATAATTAACAAGGTTGTATGCAAAAATAAAAAAAAAAAGCATTTTTAAAAGTTATTGATTTGTGCCGTCAACGAAAATTTCAAATACACATGTTTTGTAGATGTATAGTAGGTACCACACAATGAAATTGATTGACATACACACGAGCTGCAAGCGGTAAAAATGTTTCTGCTTAAAATCCACAGAATCATATATTTTTCGATGCGTCTCGTTTTTTCTTGCGTCAATCGATTTCGATGAAATTCTCAGTGTACAATGTCATTTCTCAATAAAGAACAAATATAAATGCTTCTGAACTACGTCATAGAAGACCAGCTAACCGGGTTTAAAGTGAAGTTTTTAAAATAGCATTTACGTGGGAGGGAAGCTGGATTTACGCGGTGAAGTAGACGATCTGGCCGATATTGCGCAGGTTATTACGGTGTCCAGTTTAAGTAAAACCGAATTCCAGGGTTCATCTTCCACTAGGAAAATGTTGACTATTTATGTGCTCTCAGTTTTTGCCGAACAGAAATATTATATAATTACAAAAGTTCGTGCCCTATTTGAAAGGACACCGCAAGTCGTTATTTGCTAAAATAACAGTTTTATTATTTATATTTTATCATAATAAAACAATTATTAGTTAATAATAACTAGACTGCGGATCTTTATTGATTTATGCCTTATAAAAATGTTCAGAAAACGCTGGAGTATCAAATTCGACAGAATCTGGTACAATTTTTATTTATTATCGATGTACAGAAATTATTATTAATAAAGATGGGATTTTAATAGGCCCCACTTTCTTAAAATGACAATATTACTTTGTCAAAAAGACAGAAGATTTTCTGGGGATCACATTTATGTGAGACACCCTGTATTATATTATAAGATTCAATATTTACGATACTATACTAAATAAAGTTCATATTGATTATATTGACTATACCTACATACAGAGTGTCTCAAAATTCATTTAACATCCAGAAATTGGAAGTTCTTGAGATCATTTGAAGCAACATTTCCCTTTGCAAAAATAACGTCCGCGGCTTTGTTAAGCATTTATTAACGAAAAACAGACAAATCAGAGATCGACCTTGGATGCTCGTTGTAACAATTGGCCCGGCGCGCTAACTGTCAATTGGCCGACTGTGCTAACACGTGTCTAGGTCGCGCACTGATTGGTCCGTATTTTTCTAAACCATTTTTGCAAAGGAAAATGTTGTTTCAAATGATCTCAAGAACCTCCAATTTCCCGAATGTTGAAGGAATTTTGAGACACCCTGTATAGTTCATATTGATTATGTTGATCATATTGATTATATAGTTCATATAAATCATATTGACACTGTTAATTTTTGTTGATGAGGAAATTAATTTTATCTAGATCATTGTGGAATTCGAATCACTGATGCCCAATCAAGTTAATTGCAACATTAATGAATCAATATACACTACCATTAATTTTATGACAGTCATTTCGATGACCCCCATGGTGTTCAACGCGTTAACAATGGGAGCTAGTATTCACAATAAGAAAAGTGTCGTTGCTACAAAATTTCTTCCTTAAAATTAACAAATTGTGAACAAGTTTTTATTGTTTCGTAGGTACACACGGGTCATGTTTCGTTAAACAGAAACGGTAAACTGAAGTTTCACACCGAACAGACGCGTCACAGTCCGGGGGAGAAACGTTGAGTACAATGATCAATCAATCGCGAGCACAGTCAACGGACGGCGATTGCTTACGTTCCCGTTCTCAAAGCGGAACAACAAACAGTCTGATTAAGCCTTTGCGGTTCTTCTGTACACACACTTGCTAGAATTGCATTTCTCACTGGCCAGTGGATTGAAACGTTTCCAGAAGAAAATACAAGCGTGACTTGTGCAACGGATATCGCATTTCATGCTTCTGCCTTGTTCTAAATCGAATTTTCAAAAGTTATAAATCTCGTTTTACAACATATGTTCATTAACGTACATAATAATATCAAATGATTGCAAAAGTACTTTGTACGTGAGAGAATCAGCTTAAATGTAACGAATTTGTTACTAAATCCTAGTCTTGTAAAAATGAACACCTTTTTGGATAACGTCTAAAACAATTTTTGACACTCCACTTTGTGTCATTGTTATTAATTTTATAAATAATATAGTCCTACATACTGAAAAAGAATTTGGTGAACTATTCAAAACATGCAAAATGCTCTCACTATGACAAGATATGTTTTACTAAATTGTTGTATAGGATTTTAAATAAAAAATGTATGTTGGTAAATTTTTTAATAGTAGTGTACTTTATGGTTATTGAAATTGGTGAGGTTGTCTGACTAACAACAGCATTGTTCTCTCTCATCGATATGGTTGTTGATATTATTATAAATCATTCTATTTGTCTTAGCAATGATCATTTATTTAATTGACAATTTTAGGGATATTAAATGAATTATTATGGGTATAATTAGGGTAAATACACATTCCCAAGGAAGAGTACATTTGTCTTATAATTAGTGATGCTACTTAATTTAATTTGTTTATTTTAGGATTATTGTTTATTATTGGGTAATGATTGGTGCTCCCGAAAGTTAAGAATGAAAATCAATAATTAATTCTGTTTAAAATTTTGTTAATGTGTGTACTGTTTGCTTGACAAAATTTGACTCACTGAAACGTGAAAATGCTGGAGACATTTAAACTGTAGAAATCAGATTGGCAACGAATTATCCGGACTGCGTGTAAGAGAAATGGTTTGTTGAATAAAACTAAGGGAATAATGTAGATGTAATTCAGCTTACGTCACAGTTTCTATCATGGCACACGTGCAATGACGATCCTATCTGTCACGGAATTGCGTGCCGAGTTTTGGTCGGTGCACTAAAAATTCCAATTTTCCAATGTTCTTCCGAATCGGCGAGCGTCCGTTCGACTCCAGAGCGTTAATTAAAACTGCACAATGAGCGAAGTTGCCACCGAAGCGAAACGAAGTTCTCGAGTAAAACTAATCGCGTTTGCCCATTCCTACATGAAACGCCGGCCAGCATTCGCACGAATGTATTTTAATAACAAGCTTCTGTGGACCGCTCGTAAATTTTAGAACGACTGCTATTTTCAACGACGTGTCTTAGGAATTAATCGTGGCCGTAACGATACTGCCGATTTATTCGCCTAATAACATTTTAATTTATGGATTATCGGCAAAGTCTCTGAAGATTATTTACACCTAAACGTGCCGCGAAGCTTTTTACTGCGACCAAAATTATTCTCAACAGGTGTTATCTGAATATACATCAGCGTAATAGAACATGATTCTATTGTATATGGTATACATAGAGATAGACAGGGAAAGTGGACGTATTTTAAGTGTGTACAGGGTGCACCAGATAAAGTATTGCAAGATGTTTTCTTGAAATCTAATGTAGATTTAAATTAAATGGTTAAGGAGAGAAGGCTAATATTTTATTAGTATATTATCAATTTTACTTGGGGGCCCCGACATTTTTTATTTAAATGGATAGTATTATTGTATTTAGTTAGAATTGTTATTGTATTTACTTAACTTTAATGCCATTTTTAATTCATTCATCATTGCTGTGAACCTTGATAAAATGCCGCATAGATTTTCAATGGGGTTAAATTAAGAAATGACATCAAAGAGGCGTGGTCTCAGATCGGATCAGATATTTTTGAGAAAAGAAATCGTAGGGAATGAAAATATTCTAGATCGGAAGAAATGTTTAATTTTCGAGTTAAAATGTTAGCTTCGACTGTAAAAAGAATCCGGGTTAAAATAATTGTTACCAACACGAAGGTAAATTGAAATACAGTATGGAATCGAGAGATTGGCAGGTTTTTAAAGAATTTTAGTATCGTGCCTTTTATTTCGGAGGAGTAGAATAAAGTTCTCAGATTTATACGCGTTGTGACCTGTTTACGTTCGTCTGAGCATTTCTTAGTTCTTCTTTCGGCGCATCTGACGGGCATGGGCAGGCAGCTGGAAAAGAAGAACAAACTTTTAAAACTACTAAAATCTGACCTCTGATCGATACGGAGTGGTGTCATAAACGTACGTAGCCAAGTATTCCGACGCATGACGTATGGCCCGCCGTACAACGATGCGGTTTATGATTAAAGAGCGAGTAAATGGTTCGAGTGACAAACTTTTTCTACAGTATCGTCGGAATTATCCCTTTGAGGATAGTTTGGAAACATGTTCGAAAGTAGTAAAGATACAGCACACTCCTGAGTTGAGGTCACGAAATTCATAGGTGAATTCTGCACGGTTACGACCCAGTCCAAGAATTCGAGAGTCGCTATGACCATCGACGTATCGAACCAGCTCACACAGGTCAAACAATCGTATACTGGGATTCTCGAACATCTGCGCATTATGTGAAAATGTATTTCGCTGTTACTAATACTACTACGTTACTTCTCCGACTGACACATAATGCGTCGAGTCAATGGAAGAAGATAAAAATCGTATTTCGGGTTCCTGTAATTTCACTGGCTTCGTGCTCCCTCTTCACTCATTATGATTATACAGTGTGTACCAGATGAAGTGTTACAAGCTGTGCAATAAAAAAAAACAAAGGTTTAAGTAAATCCTATTGAATTTAATGAAAGGTATTACGATAAGAAAAAGTCAATAATACTTTCCATTTAAAAAATGTTGGGTCCTCCTGTTTGTCCCCCCCAAAAATTTAATATATACTAAAATATTAGCCCTCCTTAACCGTTTAATTTAAAAAAAATTAAGTCGATATCTTCACTAGATTCCAAGAAAACAGCTTGTGACACTATGTCTGATAAATCCGGTAGTATTAGGTGCCAGAAAGGACATAGCAAGATAAGATGATGATGAGCTCCTTCAAACCGAACTGATTTTTAATCAGACCATTCGATAGGGCTCCCAAAGAATACCCTCTGTGACAAGTTTCAATTCGGTATCCCTAACTACAAAGATAGGGTGCACTTGGCTTTAGTGAGTTATGCTTTATTTATAATATTTTAAATAATGATACAGCAATTTTTAGTGGTGACACAACGAGTGCTAAGGGTTTTTGATTATATATATTGTATTTAACAGTGTTATTTCTTGTGTTATTCTAAACAACTGCGCTAACTGACGAGTCAATTTCAGTTTCAATATTTCAAAAACGCGATGGCGATGGTTGCAGGGTCCATGACCGCTGTTTGAGATGAAATCTCGGAGCACGTGTATGTGTGTGTGTGTTTGAGTGAGCGTCTGGCAGTTCGGTAGGTGAGCCAATTAGAAAAATTGTCCATCCACCCGCGAGTCATCGACGAAGCGCCGTCGAATTCCCATCAAGAAGGAACAAGTGACAATAGAAGCGCAAAGGTTAACAGCCGTGGTAGACAAAAGACCTCTTCCACCTCAAATCACACAGAATTTGCTATATGTATAGGTATCTACCTAGCAATTTTTGAAACTGTTAGTGTTCGAATATGGACGACGAAAATTGGTGCAGGGTGTATAAAAAGTAATGATCATAGCGATGAATCTACACTTCTAGACCGGTGGGAATTTGTATAAGAAACTTGCTGCAAAATTGTTTACACCAAAGAAAATTGTTGTCAAGGAATTTTTCACATCAACACCTTCTGCACTTAGAGAAGGATATCTTCTATACATATACTAGTGTCTATATACTAGTGAAATTAATTCTGGACACTTTTAAATTTTTACGTCGCTTATATAAAAAAATCAGTAAAAAGACAATTTACAGCCATACTTTTAATATACAATGAAAATTACAATTTTATTTGTTTAAATTAAAATTTTACAACATTTACAACCCAAATTATGTGGAAATATTAAGTATAAACATTATACATAGATTGGTATAGCAGAATACACATTTTCTGCACAAACGTGAAATAAAGAATATTTTTATTTAAAGTGCCCAGAATTAATTCCACCAGTGTAAGCTGGTAAACTGTTAAAGTTTTTGCGAAATTGAGTGTATGGAGGTACACGTATAGACAAAAGCCTAACCGGAAGAAGTGATTTATTCGTGCAGTAAAATTGTTAATATCTGGATCGATTAAATTGTTATTAGTTGAACGTATATATGTCTATAGAAAAAAAACTATGAGTGCATAATTTCACTTCGGAAATATTCGAACAGGATAGTGGTAAAGTGACTGTAATCGCTCCAGGATTAGTAAGCTTATTTCCTTTAATTAGGGTCCTTCGGTGCGATTCCGTCATGCATATCTAATCGTTCAAGACAGCAAATCCTCGCGGGACCTCGTGCAATTAGTGATGGGAGTATCACAGAGCCGATGGAATTAGCCACAAGAAATGGATCACTAGTTTGTACGGAACTTTAAGGGGGTAGACTCGTTTCCAGGATTACAAGGATTCGGGATGCGCCTTCTCATTTCTCGATAATGCAAAGATGAGGTTTTTCAGTAGTTAAAAGCGTTAGATAAGAGATCAATTTAGGCCGCGATCGCCCTTGAAAGGCAGAAAGCTGTGCATACAGCTATTTTCATGAAGTTGCGACAGCTACATACTGCCGAATAAGGAAAATTACTCCTCGTAATCGTAAAAATAGGACTTTTAAAAAGAATTTTATAAATTTTACCTTTCGCTCCTATGCTCTACATATACCGTATACTACGATCCTTCAGTTGCCGTATTTACTCTCAAAACGCGAAGTTGAATTTGGACAGTAATATTTGAAGCGTTACATTCTCATGCATTGAATTACGTGGAAATATACTAGACTACGGGAAAAATTTACCGAAAACGTGCGATTTTACGTGATTGCTATAAAAACCTCCATACCTCGGAACGGTCCTCTTCACAGAAATTTGAGACTGGAGAACCCCGGAACTCGCATTGAATCTACGTAAGTATGTCAAGCATGTCAACTCAAATTCGGTTTCCATTAGCTTCATTTGAAATATCAGTGTAAAAATGTATCGTGCAGCAGCTTGTACCTCGTTCAGGTGCGGCGCGAAACCTGATTCAGGTCTCGTCTCGTGAATGGGTCTCGTTTATATAAAACCAAGTCTAGTGTTATTCATTCCATCATTTATATA
>CM052329.1:13183206-13323083 GCA_028455615.1 Lasioglossum zephyrum | reverse complement strand
AAAAATCGGAGAAGGTAATTCCCAGGACAAACAGCCACGCAGGAATTGAGACAGATACAGGGAAATGTCAGTGTATCTCACTCCTGTCAGAATAATCTCGCGGAATCCAAAGCTTACTGCAATTACGTAGAAACGGTAACGCAGACGCTGGCTCGGCGAAGTCAATTCATATTTGCAAACAGTTAACAATGCATTGGTGTCTAAGTTTATTCGTTCGGACGACGAAAATGCAAGTTGAGTACGTCGGGCACGTTACAGTTTTAATGTCGACCGTTCCGAAGTGCGATTGACATACCAACGAGGGAGAAATTTAATTTTGGTCCGGTATAGTCAGCATTCAATTATACCGAGTTATACCGGCTGGGTTCCCTAATTTATCCGAATAGCTTGGCATGCACTTAACCTAAACGCGAATCGTTACTACGACTGTGGGTCAATTAATTGGTGAACTTTGTTAATTCCTCGCCATCAAAACATACGTGCAAAGTTAACCTCTGTTCAACAGCGTTGTTCTCGAAGCACGATGCCCCTAAGAGAAGCGAAATTGAAACTTTGACAGTAATCTAAACGTTCTCGTAAACACCGTCGAAGTTGTTATTGTATTAGTTCGCAATCAATACGATAAATATTCTACTACTCGACATTCACGTGTCGCCAATTCAGATTGCAATTGATCGAATTTTTTAAATTACTTTCATCTGCTTTACACAAATTGTCGTATTTGTTCGTTTGCCATTTTCCTTTAAATTAATTTTAACGTCATTTAGTTGGCAATTATAGAGTTTGCATTTCGTATTCACCCTTTTTCTTATTTTTTTATTTATTTCGATTACATTATATATTTATGTCCACGTATAAACGTATTTTTTCAATTTCCAATACAGGCTCACATATAAAAAATTGTAAAATGAAACTTTTAGTATTTTTTATACAATTCCGATCAATTGCAATTTTTCGAAACAGTTTCTTTTCACAATATGTAGTAAACTAATTGGTCTAACTTCTCAAGAAAGGTGAAATCGTATAGTCCAATATTTAAAAAGTTTTTTTGAGAGCGTTCGAATATTAATGGGAATCGCGGTATGTACAGTATGTACAGTGTGCAGTAATCCTTACACTCAGCGTAGTCACTCTTACAAATACCAATTTTATTCGTGTAAGTGAATAGTTCGTTAGAAATGAGCGCGTGTATCGACGATGAAAAACAAGTAAGTCGAAACTCATTAGTAAAACTGTCTGGGTGATCTTGATTAAATGCAATTTGGGCTAATGGTTCGGCAATTTTGGCGGGGGACCCTTTTCACGTATACTGTCTGCACTATTGCAGTTCTACGAATGGTCAGAATTACGTAATTTAAAGTGTCTTCATCTAAATGCTGAGTAATATGTGCATTTATCCAAAAATATTACGACATTAGAACTAGAACACCGATTACTTTAGAAATGCAATTTAAACGACACGATTGAAACAGCAACATATATGTATAAAAAATAACAAGATCTCTGTATGTACAAAACTTTTCAACGTTTCACGAGCATTCATTCATTTCATACGTAAAATGCTGGGTTGGATGTTTATTAAAAACCGGTTTAATTGAACAATTTTAATCAAAGTATTTGTCAAATATTGAAATATGCAACTTTTAAAAACGGTTATCGTTTGGCAATCATGTTCCTTTAAAAAGATACTAAATGGAATACAAATTGGTTGCAAGGACTTTTAGTTATTCTAACTTTTGTCATGTTGTTTTTTACAGAGATTTTCATATGCTACAATGATAAACGTACCAAAAATACACAGATGATGATATTATAAAGATAAAATAAAATGTTTGATGTTCGAGTCGTATTAAAAGCAAATTACACTACAAATAATTAAGTAACTTGTTCTAATGATTTTCTATGTAAAACTATGTACTTTTTTAAAAATTGTTCACAGTACTGATATTACAGCAAAAGTCGTAATCAAACATGTAATCATTTCATGATTAATTAATAAAGCAATCACAAACATTGATTACAACTTCTGATTCCTTTCTTGTTCGTTAATCAATGATTACTGATTATTTAGTAATCGACAGCTACGATTAATAAATGGATTTTATATTAATCGTAATTTTCAGTCATAAATCGGATTACGTTTCGCCTTGAATGGTGCTTATAATTAAACTGTGGGTCTTTATGCATTTATGGTTTCTAAAAATTTTCAAAAATTGCGAGAATATAATATTCCACAGAATTTAATTCGATTTTTATTTATTTTAGATCTGTAAATGCTACTATCACTGAAAATACGATTTCATTTGTTCCCACTTTCTTGAAATTTGCCTGCAAAATTCAAAGATTGCATAAAACACCGCAGTCTAGTTATGATGTTTGTCGCAATGACTCTCGTAATTTAACACGAAATTGAACTAATGAATAGTAGAGACTAGAGACCAATTTTAATGATCGATCACCAGAAGTGTCTGTAAGATATTATGAATCCATTGATCGTCGTATTAAATCTAACGTCTCTGTTTGAAAGATGACCAACGAACAGCGATCGTATGGTGATCCAGGACATTTGTCATGACTACTAGTTTTAGATTTATACCCTTCAAAGATCGGTTACGCGCCATATGCTATTGTCTCGCGTGTTTGATATCCATATTTCAGATGGGCCAATTTTGCTCACGAACTATCATAACTGGCAAAGTATGTCTGTATCCTCGATAACCTACGCCAACTCTCGGTTAATACTTCTTCGTGTTGGCCTACTAGATGGTTCTCCCTTATTAAGGGACTGTTGAATTATTGGTCGCTGTAAATTTGCTCTGTTAACGCAGAGAATATAATAACTTACTTAGACACGTATACAACTATTTAAATATACAGCTTAATATTTTAAATAATCTTTTCCTTCGTAAAAGTTGATAAGTTCACCTCAACGAACTTTGCCAATTCAAATTAACTTTGGATTGGTATGGAGCCCCTTCCAAAAACATAAAAGAGTACAAAATATTGAATATATTAAATAAAACTAGTAAGTTTTATTTAATATTCAATTTTTTAAACACATGTTTTATCATGATGTCTTATTTATTTGTGTTAAAAGTTCATACTTTTCTATTTCGATTTTCTAGTTTAATTCTACAGATACAGTGAGAGTCAAAAGTGAGTATACACCTCGAGAACACGGCATTTATTTAACAATTATTAGATGTTACATTAATAAAAAAGTTATTTGAAAAACATAAAGTGCAGAATTCACGTTTTATCTAGAAACTATTGCTTCTAAAAAAACACTTTCCTGGACTATCTATCTTTGCTGCGTATATTCATTTTAGATGCCTTCGTAAACAAACCTACTTCAGATAGGCATTTGTTTACAAAACGTTGGAAACGTAACACACTAAAATGTGTGAATACGTTTGCGACACTACAAATACCATGTACTACACATCACTGCTTTGGTTTTAGCGAAGTATGCTGTAAAAAAAATATATAAAAAAACTAAACTATATTAACTCAATCTTCGTGGGCGCTCCGCGCTTTTATTTATAGTCACTAATATCTAAAAAAATTATTTTCTCCTGTTTAGTGCATTTTAATATAAGCGTGGTTTTTAAAAAGTTTTTTTATATATCTTTTTATTTTCTACTTTTTTGTCTTTATTACCGAGCGCATGGCCTTGGTTCTAAACGCAGTTTTTAAAAGAATTCGTTTTTTAATATTGCATTGTCATCCAGTTCTGAGCTATGTTTAAACAAGTCTCTAGCTCATCAGAAAATGGTTTAAAATTCGATTACAAGATTTTACATTTGGGAGTTTTCAAATATACTTTAAATAATCAAATAGCCCAAAGATCATATAACAAAGTTATTTATCATGAACACAATTAGAATTGAAGGAAACATAATACATAAATACGTCTGAACGTTGAATATTATATAAGGGGAATGAGCTGTTTAATCAATATTGTCGCAAAGGAACGTTTCTCTTTTTTTTATTAACATCTTGTTTCAATGTACTGCATGATCAAATTTAAATAGATCAAATCAGTCCACATTACACAACATGGCAAGCTAATATATGCGTGGTAATATAATGTAGAATCTCATATGTATGGGGTGTATACTAATTTTTCACTCTCACTATAGATATACATATTTCTATTTTCTCGTCGTCTGAGTACAACAATGAAACAGCATAGCTCGCACAAAAGGCAAACGCCGACTACGCCCCTTAATTATATCTGCATTGTAACTAGCATTGTTACAATTAAGAGGATGTCTGTCATCGAAGAGTAACAGGAACGAATGTAAGTTATCGTTGCACGAAGGAAATTCCTATAATATCGGGCGGTTGTACAACCCTACGGAACAGAAGTGCACGTATACAAAGGCGAGTCGCGATACACCCAGCCATGTAGAACACTTGTGCATCCAATAACAATCCAAACCCGATTTTGCTCAGTTGCGCAGGCTGCGTTCTGGTTCTGCTGAGCTGGAAACTGCCTATTATATGGTTGTACCACCACTTCTATTTCCACATTCACCTCGCTATCGGCTTAAATTTGAATTAACTTGAATGCATAAGTATCCTTATTATTCTTAAAGGGAATACTTTATTTCAAGAGAAAATGCATCTCCAGCTGAATCGAAATTATGTGGCGTCTTCGGCATATAATAAGCCGTGCGCGTTTGAATATCGATGCGTGAAGATTTATAGTAAGTAATCTGGATCTATAATGTTACTCGTGCACGGGTTGTGTCACCTAACTCGTCGTAATAACTTCAACTATTTTAGCATGTTAACGGCTTTAGTATGTTATAAGTTAATTTAAAAAGTATCAGAATTATCCAACTTGGGTTAGGTTCCAAATCTAACGTAATCTCGGAACTGAAAATCGTGTTTTAGGAAGTAAAAGTTTAGGTGGATTGGGTGAGGGTCTCTAGAATTAAAACTTAGAGTCTCTGTCTCTTCTTCCGTACTTTACTTTTTGGGCAGGGTCAAGAAAAAGCATTATAGGGTGAGTCTAAACGTTAGGATTGGCAAGGATCTGTTGAAAAATTTTTGTGCAAAATTAACCATACCAGAGTTTGACAAGGTCAGATGAGTGGAACTATCTTCTCGAAGGAACCACGGGTCAAAAATGAACCGTTCTCTTAAAAATTGATCTGCTACATTAAGTTATGTTGTAATTAAATTCTGAGTCGAGTTTATGTGTTATTTGAACTTTAACGTTAACTTTCAATTCTAGTAATTTCTTAAGAAAGGAGAACGATTCTGTCTATTGTATGCATA
Source organism: Lasioglossum zephyrum (assembly GCA_028455615.1). NCBI lineage: Eukaryota > Metazoa > Arthropoda > Insecta > Hymenoptera > Halictidae > Lasioglossum > Lasioglossum zephyrum. The sequence goes on along the minus strand of CM052329.1, from coordinate 13,317,794 downwards.
TATATTCTCCAATAGCTGTACATTAACAAAACCAAAATAGAATTGTATTTCGATTTAAAGGAAATTATAATAACATACATATGTATTAGACTCTGTTTAAAATCTTCAAGGGGCAAGGGGTTAATATCTTCTGAATTTTGTATTTTGCCTATACATTTTTGTCATAAATGTGTTAAAATTCGCAGTCTACTTATTGTATAATATTGGTTGAATATTGTTTAACCACCGATACGTTCTAAATAATGATTACATTTCCATTACGTGGTCATTTCAAATGAAAAAGTCACTTGAGCAAGGTATGCAAAGTTTTTTGGTGATTTGTACGGCACTATTGGGAAATAAAAATACGGGAAATAGCTATTCCAATTTGGAGATCACGGGTAAAACAAGGAACAAAAGTAAACTTATTTCACGGTAATGCGAAAAGTTTGGAAGGTGGAAAAATGTTCTCTGCTGGCTCTTTTTTGCTCTAATCGATTGCCAGTTTGCCAGATGCCCACATTTATCAGAAAGGGGCATTACATGTGCCAGTCTCGGATGAAAGGATATGAGGAAACTTGATTTTCGATAGGCCCCTTTGCAACCGTAAATTCCAATAAATTTCTGGAACATGTACAGTCGCCGCGGAAAATATGTTGGCTGCATTGAAAATTCATCATCGAGTGTATTCTTAACAATAAAACGACACAATTAATATGAAGTTTTATATCCTTTGTTACTTACGACCTCTTCGAGTCTTCTAGGCATACATCCAAACAATTTCTTTATAACAGTTTTATCACTACTGTTCCAAGCACTCAGCAGTGCTTGTTTAGAAACTGATTTATTACTCCGAAATTTCTCACTTAAGGTTGGATCTCCTTTGTGCGTTTCGACGCAGCTTTTTGTTATTCTAGCGCCATTTATACTCCATTTGTCATACTTCATATCAGAACGCGCGCATCTACGCCAAGAAACAATATCACATTATCCTTTCGAAGAATATTCTAGAATATTCTACACTTATTACACTTCGATCTAAGCGATCCCACAGGCGTTCAAGTAATTTCAAATGGGAACTTTAGGGGGGCCATGGTAACAATTGAATATCATTTTCATTGAAATATTTCGTCGCTTGTTTGCATCAGTATGCACTAGTTTGCATAGTATCGCTGTTATAATGAGCAATAGATCGAGTTTTATGATCGTTTAATTGACAAACGATTATCTTCAGTACTGTGTTCCTCTTGTCGATTCATCTCTGTTGTCCATGCTGGTTGTTAACAAGATCGAAACAAAGCCAGTCTATTGTTAGCTGGTACCCACCTCGACATTGTATAGATGAAGATGCAATTATAAGGACGTAAACAAAGTGAGATGCCGGGGTAGGAATATCGGTTTCGAAAGCAGAGACCGTTGCTCCTGTTTGCAATTAGTGAAGGCACACCAAATCTCTACGATATAGTACGAATAGCGTTGTGATTATAGAGAGATTAAATCTCCCTCCAGCTATGGTAAATAATTTTCAATATAAGGTTAAAATATGGTAATTACACTGTCTCAAATTAATTTCGTGATTTCAATTCACCAATGTTCTCGTAGATTCTTCTGTTTACCTATCGCCATCAGTTTCTACGAAATTTGACGACAAAGTCGAATTTAAAACTTTCAGAACACACATTACGTAGAAGAGATACGAAGGTCACCAATATTTTTTTTAATATAGCCGTATGTTTTTTCGAAGAAAAAAGAAGTTATTTTTTGGAAAAATTAAAACGAAATATTATTGATACATAACAAATATTATTGATAATCAACATAAATAAAAAATAAGTAAATGATGAATACAGATTACTGTAACTGATGAAGTTGCACAATTTAAAAACGAGAAAAATTGGGTTATATTGGAGAAATTCAGACAAACTTTTAACGAAATACTTTTTAACCAAAAAAGTTTAGTTAAAATTCACTTGAAAAGCGTTAAATTTCCTCGAAAATTAGAATTTCGTACAGATTTGACATGATCGATCGCAACGTTACTGTTCTGAAAAATCCAATTTCGTTCTGTCGTTCTTCCAGCATATTTTTCCAGTTGTATTTATTAACACATTTGCTACCAGTCACACGTGTATAACGATCACGATTTTGCATTTCGCTAACAGAAAAACAAATTAGCTTTGTGCATGTCGTTACTGGAAATGATAACGCATAGCACAATATTTGGAGAATTTAAACCTTTTTGTGACAATATTTTTTTCATGTTTTTTTTTACAAATATAAATTGCATTTGATGGAACGTGATAACTAGACTGTAGATTTTTATTTAAAATAAAAATGGTTCGCATTAGCTGTCAGATATAGGAGTTACTCGTCCTTTTCTCAATAATTGATTTATATTATAATATGTATCCAAATAAGTAGACTTATTGAATAATAATCGTTATATGCTTAATAAGTTAATATGTTTAAGTCGGTAATATGTTCAATAAGTTGAAAATAATATAACAATACTTCGAAATTCTTCTATTATCATAAAATCCACTGTCTAATGCTAACTATGATGGCTGTTGCCGAAATGAACGGTGGCAGCAAACATGTTAATCTTCATCTACTTAGGGAGAAATGATTAACCGAGTTTCTATTAGTTTCCAAAGCACAAAACGTATACTATCTCAATTCCAGCAAGACATACGTTACTTAAAAAAACATAATACGATATTACTTACGACAGGACTGACTTAAAGTCGTAGTAATTAGTACAAGTGAAGTACTGTTTGACGTCTACATGAATATCGAATGGCTCCTCAAGAATGCCATTTGAGTGCAAAGGGTTAGAATATAGTACTTCCGTTCCGCAGAGATTTGTTTAGCATTGACTGTGTACCATAATGATATATGTATTGTAAGTTCAAAAAGAAGCTGAAGCGGTCGTTGGCCTGAAATTAACTGTGCAAACGTCGAGCCCAAAGTTCGCTCCCCACACACCACACTTACAAGACCTACTTCATACCGGCGATTACTCCATCCCACGAGACACGCATGAAAAATGTGTGACTGTCGCCGAAGCAGAAGAGAAACCACTCGTGGAATGAACGTTGTGTGCATGATTGTCGAACGTTAGAGAAAGCACCCCAAAATTCTGCTCTACGGTGAATCGTTGATTATCCAAACACAGAATAAAATAGCTATGTGTAGACTGCGGATGTTTATGCATATTTCTACTTTCAAAGGAAATTCTACTTTCAAAGGAAACAGCCATTGTAGATCTAAAAGAAATAAAGATTATACAAAATTCTATCGAATTTTATATTCTAGGAGATGTGTAAAATAAAAATTTTCTTCATCAATTGCCAGCCATAGGGATCATGCAAAACTTTCTTTATATTTTCAACAATTTTAATAAATTGAAAATAACATTGTTTTTAAAATTCAATCAGTCAATAAAAAATGAACTTTTTCGTGAAACTATGGAAACTTCGCTAACTGTATGATCATCGCATAGTATCAGATTTATAAAACCCATTTTGAAAGCACACGCTTGGATCGTCACACGAGTCTCTTTAACCCTCGCTCGACGAGTACCAGTTCATTTTGACCCACCGCACGCGACAGTCGTCTGTTCGCTGAAATTGGTTTCTATCTCTATAACAAACAAATACATTTGTGTTTACTCGAACGTAGAAGTGTACGCTTTGAAATAAAGTATTCCGTAAACAGAACTCGGTCTAACATAGAAGTCAGACGTGCTCGCAGTTCTACACACTGCAAATAAAGTGTTCAGTAGTCGCGATGTGAAAGCAATTGGAACTACCGATAGGTGAATCCGAAACAGCAAAGAAACATGTTCCAGACAATTGAACAAATTATGTTCCGGGTGTTGGTGCTCGTTACGGAGAAAGTGCAAAATATTGGTCAAAGTGTTGATAGGAAGATATTTTTAAATTCATTCTTATTAAAGAGCCTCCCTCGCGGTCGAAAAAAATAAATATGAAGTCAATTTAAATTAGAGTCTTAAAAAATAAATAAATTACCCAATATATATCTTGGTACTTGAGTTAACCATGCGCTGCAGAGTGTATCGTATCTAATGCAGTTAACAAATCTGGTATATAGTAAACTAAAAATGTTCCCTTACCATGTATATTTATTTTTCTGAAAATGTTGTTTTAATTTCTTCAAATATTTTTACCTTAAATAAAACACAAAAACAGACCTTTTTTCAATTATTTCATCCCAATTAACAAACTAATGCAGTAAAGGATTAATTTCGGTTAATTGGGTAGGTCTTCAAACAGTGTTAATCGATACTTTTCTTTTGCAAAAATATCTGCAGTCTGATGATAACCAATTAATTCGTTGAATACGATTTAGATGAACAAAATGATGAGAGTTTGAGTATTTTAGTTTAGTTTAGTCTTAGTTCTTTCGCATATTGGAACCACTCAATTTCACAGTGGAGCACAAGGAGTACAAAATAATCGAAAATAACTTGACCGTAGCGAAATACGCAAAATTTCGGGTTACTCAGTTTCTGTCGAAAGTTTCAATTATCTCCCCGTCAGTCCAATATTCAGCCGGTAGCAGCGGCTAGAGCGCCTAAATGGAAATTGAATCTTCCGGACGGAACACAATAAAATTATACGATCGCTCGCAGGAAGGAACTCGGTCTTCGCGATCTATGCTCGTCTCATCGCCTATTCTAAATGTTCATTGTGGAAATTGTAACGCTCGTAATTCCGGTGTATTACCGCCGATTATGGGGTATCGACGTTACCGTTCATCGAACCTAACCGCATAATATCGGGAACGGGCATAAAAGCGTGCAGCCATACTGTCGATCTTAAATATGTAAAGTGAAGTAGACTAAGTGCCGACTAGTTTTTGTAAAGTTCGACTTTAAACCTGTGTATTTCTAGTCTGGTATGTAAATACTTAACGCCTTTGCACAGTAATTACAGGTGAAATAATATCAGACTAGTGTTTTTCTCAATAACTTTTAATAGATACAATGAAAACCTTTCATTTAATGCATACTTGCATCAATATTTATTGTACTTACCTAAAATAACAACACAGAATATATAATTAACTTATAAACTATTGCACGTTCAGGGTAACCTGAAAGTTGTACATGTACTTCTCACGAGACTGTTTAGCACTGGTTGATTTAAGAGAGGAAAACACCTTGATTATTGTCTTGAACTTATCGTATTATTATAAAAATAACGAATTTATGTACTAGCCCGGTTTACGCACTTATTCTACGTCACCTTGCTTCATTTTATGTGTCACCCTGTACGATGTAAATAATAACATTAGGAATGAAGGAAGAAACAAATTCTTACTTTTTATTCATTTCCTTCTACGTTTTGTAGTTTTGTCGCGGCGTGTATTATTGATGGCGGAAAACGCGGAATCCCCGAGTCCGCGGAGACGAAAGATTTCGAGAGTCGACTCCTCCTCTTGCCAAAAACACGAAAATGGCACGTAAGAACGAGGGTGCCACCGTGCCATCCCTGGTGCGACGTAAAGCATTTTCACGCACGATTCACACTTCGTCTCGATGGCTGGAGGATGAGGTTAGTGGCGGGAGGGATAGAAGGGACAGGGGGAAAGTGGTGGGTGGTTATCGCTGAGTGTACATTGAGTTTGCCGTCAATTGCCGAAGAGTCGGCGGTTTTTCGTCTCTATTTACGGTTTCCCGAGGTATGGTGCGGATTTCCGTTCAGCAAAATATCTTGCAATAAATAAATACGTCACGGGGACCAGTATTTGCTGAGGCAACACTGATTAAAATATGAAATACAGAATGTCCTGTCATAGAACGTGCTCATTAAAAGCGTCGATTAAACAGACAAAATGAAGAGAAAAAATGTTCCGCAAATACGACGTTACAGTCGATCACTCAATACGCCGATCCAGACGAGAAATAAATTAGTGATCATTAGACAGCGAATCTTTAAGCAAAATAGAAATGTTAGCAGTAGAGATGTAAATATTAATTCGGAAGTGGAAATACGTACATACGCGTTACTTTTATATTCAGGGTGTTCCAAAATCTCTGAGCGGTCCGTGATTTTCATTAATAATTCCCCAACAAAGTTACATAGGAAAAAGTTACTTCAAATGACTTCGTGAATCGCCTCTTTCAAGGAGGTACAGCTTTTTTGGGATACCATGTAATATGCGTTACATGAAAGCTCGTAGTATCGGTTTATTTTAATTTCAAAAGACATTCCCAATTCCCTGGGGCATACTTGGATAAATGAGACACTAATAGAAAAATCGATAAATGCAATGGACTTGATAACTTGTTATGATGTGTACGTAGCAAGGTACGTTAACATTTTTATCGGAATTCGATGTACATCTTCTTTAATGCGACATTTAAAGCTTACTCGTGGATGATCCAGTGATTCCATTACCAATATTATTCCATGCATCGTAGATATCTACGAATTATACCAGAGTATACGTAAATACCGTTCGTTTAAAGAAGTCTTATGACGTTAACGGAATCCATCGGTGTTCGAAAAATAAATTCACCCATGTTAGTTTATCCGGTGAGATGGTGTAACAGTTATTGAATCTTAAGTATGATAAATATGTTCAGCTAAAGAGCGTACGCGAAGTATGCATACAGGAATCAAAACTTCCCAAGTTTTTTTATTATTAAGCTTAAATGTAACTCCCCATAGGAGGTTATGAAGCTTTGCATTAGGATTAACAGTGTTTGAGTGTAGTTCAGATTTTTGTATAGTAGTAAATAATATATCTTTTGATTTTTCAAGAAGAAAAATAGAACCGTGGATTATAAAAATAGGAATAATTTATATGTGATTATGCAATTCCTAAACAGTGAAAGGTTCGTATAATGGAACAATTACTAAATTGCAATACTCGTTTCATCTTTATTGATTTGTACAATAGTGTTGCTTACGGATTAGATTACAATTAGGTGTAGCTATTAAATGTACAAATAGAATTAAATTTTTTTTTTATTTTAAATTTGCATTTAAGCAATAATATTTTTCAAGTTTCGATATTTCAATTTAATTTTACCTGTAAATGTTAATATTTTCTTAGAATTTGGCTTCTGCGTTTTGGTGGAATGTTTTCTTTAGCTCGTAAGGATTCATCGATTTAGTAAAAATTCCGAATAAATCGTTATGCAATATACATTCTAATTCGGTATTTTATTTCGGCAGGTATCGGAAAGTGCGTTTTCGTAACGAGGTTTCTCCGGCTTGGTGAAAATCGATCAGCATTGCTCACGCGACTGTCTTCGTCGTGTTAGAAAGTTACAACGGATATTTCAGTGGTGACTACCGAATTTTCGTTGGAAGAGCATTAGCAAAGACAAAGGAACCAATGTTACTTACTCAGGTGACTCAAACGAGAACTGTCAGTCAATCGCGTCCCTTGTCAACAGCCTAGCGCCCGGTCAACAATACACATCATTACAGCATCAACGGTATGTTTAATTTTAACCTCTTTGTATTCAATAAGGTGAAATGCCCTAAGCCTGGACAGCATTTTCTATGTTGCGAAATTTCCCTCCATGCAGATGACGAAATTTACACTGACGGAATATATTCGCCGTGAACAATCAAATAATTCGTTGCATTGGGAACATATTGCGTAAAACAATCGGACAATCAACAGAAATGTTGGAACTTTCGCAATATGGAGGTTTTCTACCTATTCAACAAGTTCGTTTTATTAATCGGTGTGACGTTTGTGTCCCGTGTGTGGTAATATTTTGTATTCAGGCAACTTTCGTATTGTATTTACATGCGGAACGAGCAAATCCAATCATTGTACCAGAGTCGAGTTCCGCAACTGAGATTACAGTCTCCCGCGTTCTATGCTTGACCCATTCAATACTGTAATCACAGTTTCTCAAATACAATGTGTGAATAGAAAAATGGTGACCAACAGTTGCGGTCATTCTTCTACACGAATTTACGGTTTTATTTGTTTCGAGCGTCGGGCCGGTCGATACTGTTCCTGGGCCAGGTTAATGAATGATTTAGTTTATAACAGTGAAAGTGTTGGGACGTGCTTATAGTATGTCGTCAATTTGGACAAAAATTGTTTTGTAGAAGAATTATACAAGATATATAATACGAATATATGAATAATGAATAAAAAATTCATAAATACTGGGTAATCGATGGAAATAGTGAAAGAATATTGATGGAAGGATTAATGAAATGTTAATTTTCATTATATGGACAGATGGAAGATTAAAAATTATGATCTGTCGTTCTTCAAAACTGTTTTACGTACTAGATAGTAGACACTATCACTTACGAATGAACAACTAATAATATTAGTTACTAACTATCATCATTAGTTTACTAACTAATCCTTCTATAATCTTATAAAAGCTCAAGCCATTTGGTCCAATATCGAAGAAAATATTCGATTTTGCAGAATGTACGAATTCTTCTGCCACTTATCGTATAATAAAAAACTTAATTAACTCAAAGAATTTCTGGAACGTATGGAATTACGATCATTTCGCACTACTTTCGCGTAATTTTAAAAAGTACGTAAACCGTCTCCGATGCAATCCTATGGAATCAGTTTGACGATAAAGATTCGTTCCTCGCGATTCGAAGGACGTCGAAACAGTAGTGTGAAAAGCAGTCGTTAAAAATAAAAGGACGAGTTTCTTCTCGTAACGACGATACGTTCAACGTGTATACGTGTAAAACGAGGTGAAGAAATCCTGCACAGGTTTCCGTGCAGTTACTTCGCCGCTGTTCCTTGGTTGGCAAGGAGTAATAAAGTGCTAGTGTCCAAGCTAGCGGAAATTAATCGACGCGGAGAAAACTGCAGTGCACTCGACGGTTCCCTTTCAGCAAAAACACAAGCAACCTCTTACTTTCTCGTTAAGAAGTTATTGGACGGCAGCGTAATGCGCGTAATGTCGCGAGAACCGAACGTTTAATTTCGAGATCTGTTAAATTACCGAACAAATGACCGTGTTCATAATTATCGTCGTTGTACGCCTAGGACCTCTGTCACCCATACAGACCTTATCGAGGGAAAAATTCTGTTTATTCACCGATAAGTAAAATTATGTATCGTCGCTTAATACGCGTCACGTAATCGTACCACATATGGCATAAAATATTCGATCGAATTTGCGAATGTGGTTGTTTAACGAAAAATAGTAAACATTTTAGACGATTATGGTACAAGAGGTAGACTGCGGATGTTTGTAGAAAATAAGAATTGTTAACCTTAATTAATTATATATAAATGTTACGTATATGTGTATACTTTCTTAATAATTTTAACGGACTAAAAATAATGCAGTAGTATTTCTAAATTCTTTAAATCCTTTTATTATTTTGCATTTAAAATATTAATAAAGTGGATGAATTTTTTAATATTGGGTTGGCAAGAAAGTAATTTCAGTATTTTTTGGTAAAATAGAAAACCGAATTTTTTTGTTCAAACAATGAACTTCAATCAATAAAATATTTTTTTAATTTATTCTTATTGGCAAATGATCATCGTACAAACGGGAAAATATCTTATTCGTTAAAGTTCATTGCTTGAATAAAAAATTTGGCTCTCTCTCTCCCTGTATTTCACCTTAAATTAATAATTAATAATATGAAATAAATTATATGAATTAATAATAAAAACATTTAATAAACTGTCCACCTCTATGGGATAATTAGACTGCAGATCTTTATGCAGTAAGATTAATTTTGTATCTACAAAGACTATATTGCCACTGACAATAATATTTTACTTGATTCCACTTTCTTAAAATTTATCTACAAAAATTGAAAATTGCACAAATATCCGCAGTCTAATTATAATTAGAACACTATCTAATGTTTCTAGCGATGGAGATGACGATAGACATTGCCAAAAAATTGTTCGGAATTCGTGCGGATGGTTAAACCCTTCCTTATATAAATATTTTACTTATTTATTTCATTTGAATTGAAAATTAGATTTTTATTCCTAGAAAAACTATATAATATGCATAAAATCAGTTTGTAAGAAATGTTATATGCTATTGTATTTTTAATTTCAGTTCAGTACAATTACGAATTCTTTGGAATTCCTTCAGATGGAGCATAGGTTAATAATAATCCCAAGACCTACTTCGAACCGTAAAAGATTTCCTCCTTTGCAACGTGCTCTGAGAAGCAAGTATGATCGTGAATAATATATAGATAATGCACATACCCAAAGGATTTGGCGGAGCAATAATGGAGGATATTAAGTCTCGCGGTATCTCCAGAATATTAATCCGAGACGAGAGTTGCATATCAGCTGCAACGTTACCGCATTCATTTCCTATTCAATTATAGCCCCGCTCGTTCAGGAAACATTTTTACGACACAATGGTCACCGATGCTCTGATCCGTTGTCTCCTCCCTTAATTTCCCGTTTACGAGGAAGTTCAAGTGACGCGGAACGATAAATCATTCTTTCCAAATACGTGCACGAGACCACTATTAAGTACCAATGAAGCTGAAATGATTTATTGTCGAGAAGAAAGTTCTGTCTGTCCTAGGCGATATTCATAAAATATTTTCCGATGGCAAAAACGTCCAGTCTAGGAAAACTTACCGATAGAAAAATTTCCTCGAACGTTTAGACGTATACACGGAAGATTTTTCAATTAGCGAAAGCAACCTTTTCTAATTATTATCGTCGTTGTTATTGTTATACCGTGGATTTTCACGCTACACAAACATTTTCCGAAGTATTCGTAGGAAATGGAAAACTATTTGAGAATGCATTTATTCTTTCAATAATTATAATAAGTGGACTGCAACAGTGTAACAATATTCTTAAATTGTTTTAAAGCCTTTACTGTTTTGTTTTGCACTCATCCATTTTTTCAAGAAATGCATCAAACCCGTAGTCTAATGATTATATTATTCGCCACTTTCATAATTGTATGAAAGCATAATTGTATGTCTGCTTTAATAAAAATGCTACTTTTACGCAACCATATATGCACACATTTGTTGTAGCTCGTTACATTTACTATATTATATTAGAAAGAATGTAATAGGACGTAAAAGATGCAGTTCTCAATTCCAGTTCACGATTCCAGTTCTCAATTCAAGTTCTCAATTCAAGTTCACAATTCAAATTTTCAATTCAAGTTCAAATCCAAAAACACTGTTCTAAAACGAAGGTTCGTAGCGCTCTATCTCGACAATTCTAGACAGACTGTATTAACAATAACAATCAATGGCACTCCCAGTGTCAAGATAGCGCAGAAAACGGCTAATTAATTAGCAGACTGTTTCAATAGTGAAGCACTTCTGCTTCAATAACAGAAGTGATAATTAATGTAATCACGTAACTATGGACACGATTTATTGTGCAGTTTGATTGCAATTGAAATAACTGCAATGCTCCGTAGAACGTTGGGGTTTAATATCTCCTCGACGAAGAGCAGTCGCATAAACTTGCAAGAACGTTATATAGTCTTTCCGTGGAATACCTTTAGAAACTCGGATGTTTCCATTGCATCAAAATATCGCAGATCGGCGCCAATAAAACTGAACTGTATTGTTGAAGTATGAAAACTTTATGACTTCCTGCGACAATGCACGGTCCACCCGTACGCGGGAATACGTAACTTATAGTGCGAAATTTATGATTAGCGTCAGCCAGTATTATGAAACATTCAACTGAGAACCTGCTTTTACATGAAATTCTTTTTTACCGTCTTGCCCATCATTTCGACACCACCGAAAATTGCGTTCACGATATTTTTCAGTAACATACTAATCGCTTTCTCACGTCACGCTGTGGTCTAAAAGTCAGTTCTAGCGCGAATAAATTAAAAAAACCAACTAACGTAAATCTGTTAAAATTTACACTTGTATGATAGTTTGATATGTATACTGCAATAACAAAAGCAAAATTCATAAATCACATCAGCGTATTATTGTTTGCAAGACTGTCAACATTCCAGTAACCACATTTTGGTTTTCTGCGTTAGTCAAGTGTTATAAATTATAACCTCATAATAACGAGTTCTTTCTTAAAGTGTGCATAAATTGTGTTAGTATCTTGTTATATATGATATTATCAGTATGACTGTAACTGGAAATGGTAGCTTTACCTTTACTTCACACACTTTATGATATATTTTATGAATTGATATTATTTAAGAAAAATTATTGGAATGTCGTAAGTTTTACAAAATTTGCACGCATTTGCAAGCGTTGCGAAGTATTTAATTTGAAAGCTTAGTTCATTTAACGGCAAAGAAAAAACGCAGTCCCACGCAATCCCATTATCATTTTATTTTAATATTTTAGTAAACGTATCTACGATCACCCGCTTAGAGTTGTTCGAAGAATGGTTCAAATTGAAGAATTTGAAACGAAAGGATAGCGTTAGTGGATTACTAGAGGCTATTTTTACCGGAAGGAATATGAGCGAACACAATATTGAAGGGATTTTAGAGAACTTTATCAAAAATATTAAGAAATGTTGGAAAATAGGCAATAATTATAGAGATAGATTTGTGTCAAGAAAATAAGGCTTGATTAGAATCGACCATATTATTCCCCTTTAATGAGATTGACATTCACGAACTTGTTTTTCTTTTTAAAATTTTTTTTATTATTTATTATTATTTATAATTGAATGATATGAATGAATATAATTAATTATTATATTAATAAACAAGTAGTCAGTATTGTAAATTATGTTTTATTTACTTTACTCAAATATTTCAAAGTATTTATTACACAAAATGTCAATTTTTTCCTCGCACAATAATTAATTCACACTATAACTGACTTCTAGACTAGAGCTGTGACTTATGAGATACCCGGGTACCCGAGTAAAAAAAAATTACCCGGGTACCCGGGTATCTCATGAATACACTGCGGATCTTTATGCAAAATAAAAATCGTTTGCATTAATAGGAAAAAGTAGACGATATGTTACGATCACTTTTTCTCTTGAACGATTCTAAGAAATTTAAATTAATATATCAACGTTCTTTTAATTTCATTATTGTTTTAAATTCCACAAAATCATTTATGACTTATGTCTTATGAGATACCCGGATAGTCGGCTATGTCATGAGATACCCGGGTAGTTTTGCTCTACTCGGGTATCTCATAGGTACTCGGGTACCCGGGTATCTCATATACCCGGGTAAAAGTCAGAGCTCTATTCTAGACCACTGTGCGTCATGCTGCATCACAGTAATTACAACAATTCAGGGAGTAAATTATTTTACAATCACTTTAGTTTCAGCAACGATTCATATTTAACCATTTCCGAAAATTTAATCATTTTGTAGTGCAGCTTAAGTACCTGAACGCGGCTTACGCTTTGAGGGGTCTGAGCCAACTTTTTAAGTAAATGTTACACGTGTATTCACGCGCGTTGTACAGATTTCTGGGAGCTTCATACAATTTTCATACGTTGAATGGGTTTCGAATGGGTTTTGAATCGTTGCCGAGATACAGACACCAGCTAACTTGAGTTTCGCTCGCGCTTTCACGCATGGAACGCTGGGTTCGCGGTTGTCAGACACGAACTTACATTATCATTAACCCCTTCGTGGCGTGCGATGTAAATGTGTTTACCTACCAAAGCCAGGGCCTGGAGGCGCGATAGTGGTGAACAGATCAAACGTATACGCGTGTTAATGGCAATCGTGTCGTGTTTACCGTTGTTCCGATTAATCAGGCTTGCTGGCAAATGGAACTGCTGCTCGTTGCAGTCCGTCTTCAGAAGAAAAATATAAAACGTCACCGTTCTTAACAATTTTCTTAAACACTGAACAAGATCACCAGATCACTTCAATTCCTCCAAGATATTAGAAAATACTAGTTTACTCGATATGGTGTAAAACAAATTATTTAAATATTGCTATTGATGGGAATTACAGAGAAAAAACTGGAGGTCACGATTTTTTACTTTTTATCGGTAACTATTTAATTTAGGGGCTTCCTCACTGATTTTGATGAAAAGTTTGGTTAGAACAATAGTTTTTTGCGAATATCTCGAAAACTAAAACCAAGCGGCGGTAACATGTATAGGGAAAAGTTGTTCAGAATGATGACCTTAACAACATATTTCAAGGTCATCAAAATCAGCGAGGAAGCCCCAAAAGTAAATAATTAACTTTTTATCTAAACCAGTAATGGAAATTTAGAGATCGAGGAATTGTTTAACCTGAAGTGACTCAGAGAGTGGCACCACTAAAAATTGTTGTACCATTATTCAAAATATTGTCTTTGCATTATTAAATATACTGGTATCTAATCAGTTACTAAACATTTCAGTATTGTATGAGTGTGAAGTGAAAAATTAATATATATATGTATAGAAGTCGGAAGCAGTATTGTTAATCTGTAAAATTGGAGAATTGTCAATTTAATATACTGAAGAAAATTTTGGCGAATTCATGGAAATGTTGTCTATAGGTGGGAATGCAGTTCCGTGCAGACTGTGCATGTATAATCTTTCGCTGCCGAATGCCGCAACCCGATGCAATTAATTATCTCAGTTAGCAGCCTCATTGAGTATTATTGGAATAGCAGTGTGTTATATCGCAGGCGATTGAATTTACGATAGCATCACTAACGATATTTCTCTAAACAAAAACATAGAAGCCGATTGTTTGTTCTGATCTTCAATTTCTTAACCACATGTGCAGACTATACGGTCAATTTCGATTTAGGATCACTACACAATAGATTTCTGCGCAGAATCCAGCTATCCCAGCTAACTCCTTTCACAGCAGAGATAACCGAGTTGAGCTTCAAGGCTCCTGAAGACATTGCTCCTATTAACCTTGATAGTTTTGATTTATCCGAGTGCTTTTTCTTACTTTATCCTCTGTCATCACGTGGCGAAGTATCACAAGTCTGTTCTTCTAATGTGCAATACAATTGACGATTAATGCACAGACAACTTAACCATGCCAAAAACAAAAGCAAAACTAAATAAACACTGGCAATGTTTGGTACAGTGAAACAAGTATATTCATCAATAAGTCACTGTGTTTAATTGTAACAAATTATGAAACAATGCTTACAAAAAGATGGTAATGGTAACATATAACCTTTATTTTATATATTTTTTTATACATTATAAAGTATAAATAGAATCTTAATTTGTAATTAAATTCTATTTAATTCCACCTTCTTAAAATTGGTCTATAAAAGTTGCATAAATATACCCAGTGTGCTTATAATATTTGATATATTATTTTATATAACATATAGAATGGTATAATTTAAATGTTCTATCGTGTGTGGTACATTAAAAAAAAATACGAACAACGGTTGTTCACTGATCGTAAAATAATTATTGATTTTTTCAAAACTAACACGAAGCCATCCGGTAGTTTCAATTGCTGGCATTGTTCAAATTTTACTCGGAGTTGAAGCACCAGAAAATAATGGGCACGTATTTTTTTGAACTGCAATCGTTTATGTCGAAAGAGTGAAAGCAGCTCTTCAAATTTCGGTTCGAATATTCTGTTAACTGTTATAATAGTACATAATACTTCGATTTAAAAATAAAGTAAATACATTTTATACAAGTCATTTGATTGAAAAATATGCTGTTCTTCGTCTTCCTATATTAGTATAAAATTATAAAAGCCATATAAAACTATAAAAACCATACATATGTACCCACATGTGAATTGCACATTCAATAGTGAAATACGTACAGTCAATTGCGTAAGAGTAAATTGCAATATGAATTCATCTGATAATTTTTGATAAGCCAACATTATACATATACCTCTACAAAATATTAGCTGTCATAGTGCGTAGACAACTAGTAAATAAAATAACTTTTTTATAGCACAAGCTAACAATTTTTCAATTTATTCATATTCTCCACTTTATTGCGGATTTTTATGCATTCGTGGAATAATTAGCTGGATAAAATATAAAACCGTGAACAATATAAAAGATCTAGGAATATTGTTACGTTGTTTTCAACGTGAAAAGACTACGGAGGAGTAAAATGAATTGGTGACCGTGTTTGAAATATGTGCATTAATTATTTGAAATTTAACAGTAAAGTGTACGAACTACGTAATATTCGTGTTGTTGCGGACCTTTGTAAAATATTTTTATTTCCAAGTTAATTGTTCACGTGTCAAACTCGCACTTGCCAGGGTAAATCTAAATAAAATGGTTACAATAAAATAAACAAAAACGGTCACTTTTCTGCAATCGAAGTATAATTTCCGAATAAATCGATATTGAAAATTTGTTTATTGTCCGTGCATTCTACATTGCAATTGATAGAAACGTTGAATAATAAACGGACCTTTAGACCAGGTTTTTTCGAGCATCACAGCTGGTCAATTTTTTCCCTCCAATTTGTTTGAATATAGAGAGAGTATGCATAAACTTTATTCTATATTTTTCACATATGCAGAACAGTAAAAATGAATCGAAACCCAGAAATGGAATGTAAGTAACATTTTTCTTATTGTTGGTTATGTACGTTATTCTAAATAAACTACACACTATGTCCCGGCACACATATACTTTATTTTGTATAATTAAGGTGCTGTTCTGAATAAGAATGCCGTGTTTTTGCGTATCACAGTTTTGCTGTATAAATGACAAAAGTGACAGCGTGAACATGGTGATCCCAAATAACTCGTACGTTATTTGTTGTACGAAAAAATGTTTCGAACTAAAGTTGCGTGGTTTCCTACGGGAAATACAGTGCTTCAATCTGTTTTTTATTTCGTTCCTTTTTTATCGAGATATGAGAGCCACCATCAGTTTTTAAGTGAAATGTCGAATTTCTTTTTTCCAATTCGGCATAAAAATCTATTATGCAAAATATTCAAATAAATAATTGTTAACTATTCATTTGAATTTGAGAAAAAATATTAGATATTCTATTGAAAAAACTGAAGATGGCCCTCATATCTTGATAAGTGATCAGAGTCATAAAAAACACGGTATGTCAAATATTATATTGTTCGAAATATTTTTTCGTACAACAAATACGTACGAGTTATTTGAGATCGTCGATGTGTGTAACTATAGTGGAGGACCAGGGCTAAAAGTTCGCGAAGGAAATTGCGTAGACGAGTCTAATATTTTAAGAACAATTCAAGAATATTGTAATGTTGTTTTTAACGTAACAAAGCCGGTAAAGGATGAAACCAATTTTAATTTTACTCCTGCTTTCCGCAATCAATGCAAAATATTTTTCCATTGCATAAACATCCGCAGTCTAGTCATAATCCACAACGCGGAGTGAAAGAAATGACCTCTTCGTCTTCGCGAAATTAGTCCGCTTATTTCAGTGCATGACACATTTCTTCGAAACAGATTTTTATCGAGATACATACTTTCGAATATTCCGAACAATTAGGCTCGAAATATTTCAGTCCCTGCGGCGCTAATATTCGGCTGATTGTGAGGCTAATTGTGCGAGTGCAGCTTTAAGCTCGAATCACCTCCGCAGCACTTTCTTCAGCGAGGAGTTCGATTGTAACGTAAAAGTGCTGCTTTGACATTCAACATCCCGATTCGTGTGTTGACCGCAATCTTTCCTTTGAGAAAGAACGGGAAGAGAGGGAAAGGAAAGGCAGAGGGAAAAAAACTGAAGGAAGTAGTATTGCAATCGCGATGGCTGCCATTCAGAAGCGTACTCTTCTTCACTTTCTATTCAAGACGAAACTCGAAAGCGGTGCACGAGATTCTTTGGAATGCCTATTCGAGAATCCGAAGAGATTATGAACGACGATGGTTCCTTTCCCAGCTCGTAAACGTCTTCGCGCAGACGAAGATTATCGTTGCATATGAAATACGACGTTCCGCTGTTTTATCATAAAATCAAGGCTCTCGCTGGTTCAGTGTGCTCGTGGCGCTAGCTACGATAAACTGGTTTCATGATTACTTAATGACACTGGTAATCCTTGCTCACACCTCAACGAAATTGTTCCTATGAATAAACTAACGTGAGTTAGAACTAGTTTGCGGATTTTATTCATCTACAACAACAACGAGTCGGTGAAATGCAAATTAGTGAAAGCGTCTGAAACATTTAATGAATCTTATATTATTCCGAAGATGTTCAAGTTATTACGGGAGTAACTAAACACCCTAAATACTTAAACTTAAGGGGGTAGTCTCGCTTCCAGAATTACAGGAGTGCGGGATGCGTCTCCTCATTTCTTGATAATGCAAAGTTTTTCAGTAGTTGATAGCGCTAGATAAAAGATCGATATAGGTCGCAATCGCCTTCAGCATTCCTATTTTTACGTTTACGACGCGTAATTAATAAATAATACATAAAGCTGCGTTTTTAAACATCTTGTCACTATAAGATTGCTGCATTTTGGAAGGTTGGTCATCGTTGCATAAGAAAATATCCTTTCTACAATTGTCGATGAATGGACTGGTGTATTATACTGCACAAAAACTCGTTTAATTGGTGGATAAACATAAGTAGGCCTTCCGATGGATCTATGAAATATAGAAGTACCTTTTTTTACTTTTGGATCTATGAATTATAGAGGAAGATATTTTTCACATTAAGCGAGTAATGTACACGTTGAGTCATTTCAATTAAATTTTGTTTGAATTACATTTTATTTCAATTACACTTATGATTCGCATAATTAGCTATTAAGTTAATTCGTAGCACTCGAATGGTGCGCCTGAAGCGCCACTAAAAATTGCTGTATCATTATTCAACAAATTACCAAACATTTAGGTATTGTATAAGGTATTGTATTATAAGAATTTCACACCCATAGAATTTAAAAAATCATAGGAAATGAATAGAAAATATTCTTGATCAGAGAGAATGTTTAATTTTCGAGTTAGACGCTCTGAGTGCAAAGGGTTGGTGAACCATTTCGGAGTTTATTTCTTTTTTTACTTCTGGATGATTAATGGCGCAAGCGAACGTTTCACAAATGTGTAAACAAAGATTTCGCCAAGATTTTTCCGGCGAGTTTTCCTCGGATCGTTAACTGGGAAAGGGGAAAGGTCCCGACACCAATTAAGACGTTTTCGGAGCTGATTCCAGTAAACTTCGTGCACCCTTACGCGAGAACAGTGTGTGGATTGGGCAGGTAAGAACGCGAACGCCTTTATCTACGAATTTCATGAGCCGTTCCACTCGGTATCCTGACTTCTAGGGGGCATGTGGCTTTATAGTAGGTCAATTGCTATTAATGCGCGGGAAGAATTCCGCACACTCCGTTTGTGAATTAGAAACAGAGTCCTTCGTGGCAATGAACGGAAGAAAAAAATATAGAGTAATCGACGTAATACAAACCGCAAAACGTGTACTGAAATCCGAAGCCCAAAAATAGCAAACGAGTCACGTTCTGGTCATAAATTCTAAGCTCGTGTCTCCGACACCAATTTTAAACAACGCTATCCGTGACAATCACTTTCGTAGTGTAACAGTTTAATAATTAGCGTCCTTTATTATTTTAACGTTCTGAATTAGCCTATTTTTAAAACAGGGAAAAATCTTCAGGACTATGTCTGAATCACAAAATTGTGGTTGCTTATTGTGGTAACAATTTAATAATTAGTGTTCTTTTGTTCGAACGCTATTACGCTTTTTAAAAAATTGACAAACCACTTTAGGGAACCATATTGCAACCACAAAATTGTGGTTAGTTTTTTATTGTGGAAACAATTTAATGAAATTAGCGTTCCTTCGTTGAAACATTATTATGCTCTTAAAAATATTCCAAAGTAACGCACTTTTAAATCAGAAAACCACTTCAGAACCATTGTCCTCAACCACAAAGTTGTGGTTACTTATTGTGGTAAAATTTTAATAATTACCGTTCTTTCGTTAAAATGTTATTGTCAGACAGCTGATCTTTATGCAAAATAAAAGTTGTATGTGGAAACTATTTTCTTTCGTAATATGTTTAATAGATGGAAAAGAATATAACAATATTTTTAAATTCTTCTAATGTTTTTACTGTTTTATGTTACACTTCCTCATTTTTGTCATAAAATCCGCTATCTAGTTATTATACTATTAAAAATATTGCGAAGTAACTTTTTTTTAAATCAGACAAACCATATCGCAACCACAAAATTGTGGTTACTTTGGAGCGGTTATGAATTAATCTGGAAATTATTAAATATTATTATTAATTAATTTGGTATCGAGCTTGTGACGTGGTTTTTTGTCGATACGGCCTACAAGCGACCACTTCAAGTGGTGCACGAGAGGTTAAATCCAACAACAGCCCAATAATCCAATAACTTCAAAACTATGATAAATACAGTGGCGAGCAAAATTGATTCAGTGAAACTATGTTCTCTAGAAATTATTATTTCAGTATCAAAAATTTCAGGAAGTACATATGTACATGATTTTAGGATCACTTTAGTCTCAGAAACGATTAATATTTTGTAACATTTAGCATATTATTAGATCGTTGATTAGATCGAATATATGAACTATAATAACGTTTATTCTCGCTGTGCCATCAAAGAAAAATAAAGAAACTGAAGTCTCATAGTTTTGTCCTCATCGTCGAGTATTTTTGATAAAATCTTGAAAGGATAAAAATAAATCTTAATCAGAGGAGCTTAGATTCGCCAGTGAGAGAGGTAAAACGGACCATTCCAGCTGCAAAATCTTTTCTATAGGGATCCCTGCAATATGTGGCCTAGCATTGTGGTGCAAAAATACGATGCCCTTACTGTTGAAAACTGCTGGTCGACCTTTCTTGCAGTTTTCGTTGAAACCTTGCCAAGCATTCGACGTACAATGTTGCTGTAACTGTTGCATTACACTGTATCAATTCATCACGAATGATTCCATTGCAACTTCTCTGTATAATCAGCTTACCATAAAAGAGATTGTGCATGACGAGTCAGACTCGTTAAAACACGGCAAGGAGTTAATAAAAAGTTGAAACGAAAGTTGCATGGTACTATTGTGTCTACCAAACCGTGTAAGAAATGCTTTAAATGCTTGTTTAGTTTGAGCAGTGCATTCGCAGAAAATTATTACGGTAATAACATGCAACAATCGTTTCAACTATTTTCTATTATCACTGACAAAAATATACAAAACGTTTTTTTACCATTTTAAATATAAGCCCGAATAAAAAAGTTGTAAAACGCAACTGTTAGTATTTTTTCTACAATTCCGATCAATCGAAATGTTTGAAAAAAATTCTTTTCACATTCTGTAGTAAACTAACTGCTGTGACTTCCCAAAAAAAAGGTCAAATCGGATAGTACAACATTTAAAAAGTTACCATTTTTTTTTTAGAGTATCCGAATATTAATTCGTTTCACTGTTATGTGTTTTAAATTCATTACGTCCCAGACGTTGATTGTAAACAGTAATTGCTTTGACCCGGAATAACTCTGCCATAAATCAGTTTTAGGAAAAACTAACAATCCGCATGTGGGATGACAGTCAGAGTGCTAGGATGTGAGATGAAATTCGATGCCCCGTTATTTACCCTCTGACTCGTGAAACAACATGCTCGTAAATCGACGACTGGCGTGCTCAATTCCTAGAATTGACCACAGTTGCAGCGAAAAACTTTCGCGGCTGTTTCGCCCTCTAAAAAATAGAGTGCTCATGAGATGTCGATTTCAGGTAGCCTGGCATTTTCATTTACCCCAAATTTTACCGAGTCCGTACACACCGTAATTGAAATAATCTTGTAATTACAGTTTCCATAAACAACGAAGTAACATTTTGGTACAAAATAAAACTTGTTTGTATAATTGCAAGATGCAGAAGTAAGTTAGTAGACAGCGGATCTTTATGAAAAATAAAAACTTCATTCCTGAATTCCAATAAACTCGATCGAAACAGGAATCTTAATATGTTTACCACGATGAAAATGATATGTACATTGTATTAAAATTAAGATTTTATTGTATTCCACTTTCTTAAAATTTGTTTAGAAAAATTGGAAAATGCTTAAAAATCCGCAGTCTAGTGATGAAAACGTTCGTGCGTTGCGTTCATTAAAATTCTGTCAATCGTACCTGTTATTAGTTTATAATTACATTTTCAAGTGAAGGCTTGTTTAAATCAGAGTTCAATTCTGTCAGAATCTATAGAGAGAAAATGAATAGACGTGATTAAGTTTCGATATTGTAACTTTCAAAAGTACGAGATAAGTTGCACCAGTTATTGAGGATGATCTGTTACTTTGTAGTCTCCCTAGCAGAAGGCGTACGAGTGAAATCAATTCCTGTTGGCAGACTGTAAAAATCGATTTTCGCATACACTGCCGACCGCATTATTCTTGCGATACTGCATTGCGAATTCCATCAAGTATCTTTTGTTTAATTCGCCCGCGCATTCATTCACTTGCTGCCGTCGTCTACATTTCATTATCCAAACCGTACCGATTCCAGACACGGTTCATGATCATACATAACAAAAGAATCACAAGATAAATTACAAGTATGAAAGCACATATACAAAAGTTTAATTTCCGTTCTACGGTTGAAAAATATGCAAGCAGCGCGAGTGCACAATGACTCCTGCTGAAACACCGGAGAGGCGTCTACCTGCACACCGTGACGCGTTCACTGTTTTCGTGCAACATTGTGTTTTGGGAAATAAAACCATCCGCGCCGTCTCGTACTCGCGTACCGCCTTCTCCTGTTTGTTCGTGTAAATGCCGAATAAAAAATCTGGCAAATACGAAAAGCTAGATAAAAAAGCGATTCATTAATCACGAATCCTTTTCCGAGAAACACACTTAGGGCGATATGAACAATTGGTGTGTTGAATATTTTTTGTACTTTTGCATAATGCGCATGTTACATCGTTAGATTGAAAACATACACGATGCATATTCGATATTTGCCCAAGCAAAAATTATTATTAAACTTCGGTTGTTTATGGAGTTCATATCAGAGATAAATTAAAATCGTATTAGATATTTGTTAAAAGCATTGATAATTGATGTAACGTAATGTACAGACATGTTCATTAATAATCAAAAATATATTATTTAGAATTTCGTATACGACAAAACTCTTAACAATTTATCGCGCCTTAGATCGTAGAAAAATATCAAGATTGAATTTATTACCATATGTTTCTGGAGAACAAAAATTCATTATTAATTCAATGCCAAAAGCCAAAAGTAATTAAAGTGATTATTATGAAACACTAAATGTAAGTACAAACATTTCTTTAAATTATAATGTGTACAAAGGTTGACGTTCCTTATTTATTTATTATATTTATTTATTAACGTCTGTTCTGTGCTAAAACAAAATTACAGTGGTGTGCTAGACAAGCTTTAAGCTTCGTATTATCTGCGAAGCAAATTCTGACATTTTCTTTTGCATACGACAATAGCTATCATTATAAAACAATGGCTTCCCAAGGTTTATGGCACCTTAGTGGGAGCAATGTGCCCAAGGAAGCCAGATCATTATTCTGATCATAACCAGATGGTTGCCCTGCGTCCCATTTCTTCGTTGAGGGTTAGTACTCTTATCCTCATTCAGTTATCCTTATCCTCTATAGTGCAGGCGTGTCTGATCCTTTCTCAGCAGATACAAAAGGACCAATTATGAGTCAGCTGAAACATCTACTTATTTCAACTCCGCTCACACAATGCCTACGAAGAAAAACATGGCATGGAAGTGGAAAAGATAACGAAAAAAATTAATAAGAGGTCACATGTGCATAGGAGCAACGAGAGTAATAATTATATTTAACACTAAAATGTTATAAAATATAAAATCCCCAAAAATGTCGTAGAAGGGGAAAGAAAATAAATATTTTCTGTATCGCTACATTTATTTTAATGCTTAAATAGTGATTACTAGACTGCGGATTTTTATGCAGAATAAAAATGGTCTGCATCGCTTGCAAGACCTAGAAACTAAATTAAATGTCATTTCTTCCCTTAATGATTTCAATAGAGGAGAAATCATACATTGACATCTACAATTATTAAAATTCTTCAACAATTTAAAATTCCATCTTCTCAAGTCTGCTATAAATGCATAAACATCCGCAGTCTATTGATTACAAACTAATCAAATTTCATTTTATATTGTACAAAAAAGAACACATCATTCATATTTGTTAAGCTTCGTTGAAATCTTCATGACGAGTCAGACTCGTTCAAATGCGGCATTGTAATTTGATTACACTCATGATACGCATAATTAGCAATTAAATAAATGTGAAAGGTACGAATTATGTATCGCAATTAGTATCTAATTAAAATACTGTGTATGTAAAATACGATGTAGTTCAATTACATAATTCAACTACAATCTAGCACAACTCTGCTTTTGGGGCGTGCCCTAAATTTGCAGACTACCCTGTACAATGTTTGACGAGCATAAAAATGTACAATCTTGGTCCACCGTGTATAAGCGTTTCGGCTCGTTAGCAGTTTCTGCGACGAAACTGCTGGGAATAGTGAAACTCTGATGTTTGCAGCGGGAACCGAATCCTGACAATAAACGCACCAGTTAAGCGGCGTTCGCGTAACAGTTTTTCGCTAACGAAGAAACCTGAAATGTAACGAGATCGGACAAAACGGCGATTGGAGCGGCGGAGAGGAACGGTAGGGGATGAAATGATGCCATTTTGGTATGCACGTATACGCCGGGGCGCGAGCGTAACACTCTGTGTTAACGAATAAAGAATGGCGTGTTGCACCGGCTGCATTGGATGGGGCCTGGGTATACTGTGAAAGGACATGCAACGGACAACGTGTCGGCGCGAACAAAAAGGAGGTCGCAGAGAAAAGGACAAAAGCGAACAGCCAAGTCAGCTGCTGGAGCTGCGGGTCATGCACAGACGAGATAATTTCGATCAAGAACTCCAAAGGAGAAAACAGGGGATTCCTGTTGCCACGATTGATTTACCCACCTCCATGTTGCAGGCCGTTCCAATCTACCAAACTAATAACTACACTCCGGATGTTTATGCAAATGCATATTTTTTTTATAGAAAACAGATAGAGCAATAGGACCTGGTTAAGAAATATGTTTCATGATTAGAGAACTCTGAAGATATATCTTTTATTTCCCATTCTTTCCATAACGCATATGTTTTATATGGGTCCCATGGAAATCGCCGACATAGATTTCCCCGACAACATTTCACCGACTCCAGATTTGATCGACAACGAATTTAACTGATAGTGGATTTCATCGACAACAAATATGATCGCCAACGAATCTAAAATCGTTGTTGGTCAAATTCGTGCCGGTCAAAATAGTTGTCGGTGATTTCCATGGGACCCGTTTTACATTTAGAAACATATGCAACAACTTATTTCGTAACGAGATGAACTTGCAAAAAATTTAATATTTATCAAAGTTCGAACTATTTCATTATTCGTTGTCGCTTTATGTTTTCTAACACTTCGCACTGTAAATTAATAGTCGCATTTAAATTATTAGATTGTGGATGTTCGTGCAAAATAAAAACTGTTTCGTTTGGATCCATAAAGATATTTTTAAGTTCTTCAGATATCTTTACTGTTTTACATTTGATCTATTCATTCTTATTATAAACGCATAAAAAATCCGCGGTCTAATTATTATTATATACCGAACAAAAGTACACAGTAATACGTCACTGTTATGAGCGGAGCATTTTAGAGGTAATTCGAAACTGACCGAAGGAAAGAGAATTTATCATGTTGAGAGAAAGCTATCCGTTAATCTGCTGGCTTTTACAAACCCACAGGTTCTCTCCCATTAAACACGTTTTTCTTCTGTCAGATACTTAAAGCTACACGATTTTGCAAAATAACCGTGGGCAAGATAACATTGTTATCTTCCGTATTTCCTGCATGAGTGGCGTAAAACACGATACTATAATATGCGGAAAAAATACTTGGGAAACTAATCTCGTTAATATAGCAGTAGATTAACCACATCGGTTCGGTACACTGTGCACGCACTCGACGTTAATTGTAATAAATGAAAATGGAATGCATTCCTTGCTTGATTCGAATAACGTCCAAGATGTCCTTGATGAATCTTTTTCCATTACTGCCAGTTGTCTCTTCAGGATCTACAACCCTTATCAGGCATTTATTTATAATAAAAATACTTTGTAGAAAGAAACGTCATTAAATACATAATTAATTATGTTAAAAACGATATTCTGGGGGTGAAACGCAAATGAGACACCTCGTATACTAGTAATTTATTATTCTACGCAGAATTTTCAGCGCTTTCAACATTCATCGGAATTCACCGATTCTACAATTAAAATCTTCATTGGCATGTATTCAATTCTTCGAGTAATTAGCGAGCAACGTTTCTCACTAATTGATACCTTTGGAATGAAATCTTTACGATAGCGAAATGTCTACGTCCTCTCTTATTAAGCCTGACTTTACTTAAGCTCTTAACAACTTGGGCAATTAAGAAAACGTTCAAAGCGAAAACTGCATTGAATCAACTTCTCCGGAGCTGCTGCAAACTCCGTGAATTGTAAGAACAATTAACGAGAATAATTTTTAGTAATGTACTACAAAGATCTGGTATAGAAACATGTAAATATTTTCGAGCTATTAAACGTATTACGAAAGACAATACATTTTTATTTCGCTTCAGTTCATTGCAACTCGGATCGAAAATTCTTCTTTCGCATAAACATCCGCAGTCTAGTGACAGTCATAATTTGAATTCCAACTACAGCCAGAAATATACACAGGACATCGTTCAAAACATCTTGGGGACTTCGAAGTCTCGTAAAATCGTGAAAAAAATGGTTACCCACCATTGAATGCGTCCCTTAAAATGATGGTACTTTGTCCTCATGAGCTTTTTTATACGACCATAAATGACGGAGATACTTAGGTGTTCCATTTAAATGGCCCATTCGGTATAAAATATGTGTTTAAAAGAACAAGCCGATGAAAGTAATAGTTTCCGAGAATAGTCCAGCCGAGGTCGAGAGACTAAGTTCCACGAAAAACCCGTTTAAAGTTTTGCGAACATACGCATCGCGAATAGCGCGCCATTTCGATACCGAAGTCTTTGAACCTTTGCGATTTCTGTACATTCTTTATGTACACATATATGGAATCGCTTTTAGAATGAATTTTTAACCTTTTGCACTCGGTGCAAAGTTTTCAACATGAAAGCTGTTAATGATTCAGCAAACAAAAATTTTGCATACAAAACTTACAACTTGTAAGCCACTTATAAGTAGTAAGAGGAAAATTAATAAAAAATGTTCTAAAGAATTAGCAGCAGACGCAAAAAGTTTACTCAAATCACCTTAAAAAAGATGCAAGATTACATATGACAATTATAATTTATAATAATTTAGAATATGTACCTTTGTCATGTACATTCCTTATTATAATTTTGTACAACTTTATCTAATTTTTAAATATAAGTTAAGATTAATTCTTTCCATTTTGTGTATCGTTTATTCACGTATTTAAACAGAAACTATAAAATATTTAATTTATGTTACTTTCAGAAACGTTACAATTGTTTTCTTTTTCCATTTTAAAGAAATTATATAATTCTTTTAAGTTCATGTAGTTTTTCTACACTTGTCATGATTTCTGAGAAATCAAGTGATATGTTTTATACCATATTAAGCCTCATCCATACGACGTGGTACCCGAGCACCTATTTTAAATTTGTATAAAATTCGTATAAAAAATTACCCGTGTAAATATGATTTAATTACAACAATAAGAAATTTAATGTTCAATCATTCGAGTTGAAAGTAGATCGAATGCTGTTTCTAACGTACTTTGTTCCGTGTCGATAGCTTAATCCGTTGCCGAGATACAAGTGCTTAAAGTTTGCTCGTAAGATGAATTGGGTGGGGAGCCATTCTGAAATCATTTCCTGGAAATGCGTACGCACTAATAGTAATAGTAAAAACTGACTTGCCTCAACCGATGACACGTATGTGTAGGTCAGTAACGTCTGGCGAGAGCGAGAGCAGCATACAACACGAATGAGATGCAGATAGTCAAATGCCAAAAAATAGCTTCGTCTTTCTCCGACGATATCTCAGGAACGAATTATCGTATCACGATGCAACAAACGCCACTTTAAAGCACAGACTCCAAGCTCGCCAACAACCCAAGTTTCACCATCATAGCGTTGGTAGTCTCGAAGTTACAGCAATTTGAAAATTGACTAATTTCAATACGATTTCTCCGTGTGTGTTTACGAATGTAAACGACTTGATCTTAGCAAATATTCTTCATTTAAGACTAATTATCATATTTGTAATTACTGGTTAAATATTTTTAATGAATCCCATTATAAAAACGTTAGAAAACAATTTCGTTCAAAATCTATTGTAATTGTAATTCTCAATTCTAAATTTATGGAGTGTATATATACGTAGAAATAAAAGTAGAAATAATGTTTATAAATGTAGATTTATCTAGATAGAATTATCTACAAACTTTATAAATATCATATATTTAGAATAGGATGACAATAGAATAGTATTGCTTTGTTGCACTATTCAAACTAATTCATTTTGACAATTATAATTTGGGAAAAGTAACATTTTAATGGAGATATTGATAATATCAAATGTGTATTTCTACACAACTTATTTTATTATAGAAAATGAATAGTAAGAACAATATACAGTGATATTAGGTGTAAAATACTTACTTGTGAAATCTCTTATAATGAATGAATGAATGAATGAATTTTATTTTTGTTCCCCTTGAGGTTACAAATCCATATACAACTCCCTTCCATCTCCTTTACATTTTTCCGCTTACCCTAACTTACACTATCTTAATCATAACTTAACCTACCTTAACTTAACTTACATTTATGTACATAGATCGAGAGAGAGAGAGAGAGAGAGAGAGAACCTGTATTCCACGCGAACTTAAATATCTATCCTTAAACCTACCCCTCTCTTATAAATATTACCCCCTCCCCTCTTCCCCTTGAGGGGCCCTTGCGGGACCTCCCCTTCCGGCTGTACTCTCTACCCCTCCAAACTGCCCCTCCAATCCAACATTCCTTCCTCTTTCACACATTCTCTCCCTCCATACATCCACCTTCCTCAGCCACTCCTCCCCTTCCCCTACTTCTCCTAAAATTATCCTCACCATCTCTTGCCACCCCTAAATCTCTTATAATGGTGTATACTGTAGTTGCTAATTGATGAGTAGTAACTAGCAAATTATTCTTACTTTCGCGCTGTGGTTTGAATGATAGTCGGAGTAATTCATTTTGAATTATTCGACGAGGACTAAACTGTCATGGTAATGTGTCTAGAGCTATGTTTCATGGAATGTACGATAAATTGCGAGGAATACAACCTAGTCTTGTCAACGCGAGGAGTCTTCTATTGCTGCAGGATGACACAAGACGCTATACTACGACAATTACGCGGCAAACTATTACACGAATACACAAGAGTAATGTTGTCGCATGCTTCATGCTCCAAGAACATGTCACTTGCAGATTATCATCATTTCCGAGCGTGGTAAAATAATATAAGTACGTAAAAATATTCCGAAGAAGATTTAGAAAACATATTGCAGGAGGTGAGGTTAATCATTTGCGGAGCACACTAATTGGTTAACACTGGTTTAATAATGAAGATTATTGAGTTTTTAACTTATTAACATTACTAAAAGAAACGTAAATGCAGCACTCAATACGTTATTCTCTCTCTCTCACAGACGTGACAATTCTAAGTGCTGTCAAGTCTCATACCGCCTACACACTCATACAAACTCCACCCAATCAAAGAACCCAACATAGATTATTTAGATTTTGTTTGCACCCGTGAGTGTGTCAGTAGGAGTTTCAAATATGTTTGAAGTTTGAAGTGTTATCGGCTTACTTTTTGAGATATCCAATTAAAAAGAGTACTCTCATACGCACTAGAAAATCGTATTTTTGAATGAAGAACGACCAATTGAGGTTAGGGAGCTAAGAAAATATTGATCAACAGAATACTTAGACAAACAACGAAAAAAAATTACTTTAGTTTATATAATATAATAATATACATTAAAATATATCGTACCCCAAAACAAAGTCTCACACGAAAAAATTTTATTCTACACTTACATTTTACTCTTTCTTTTTTCAAGTAGAGTCAGCTTCTTTACGGTTGTACTGCCAGTTATCGATCACCCTCTATATTTAACGACTTCGAGGAAACCTCGAAACCGGAATGAAAGTCCCGTACAAATCCATCAAACTCCCGCCAATTTTCCCATTTCCGTGATATTCGTGTACATAGGTGCGCCGTAGATCGATCCAATTCATTGTACATAGTGTTTCACCATACGAGTTATAACCGAACGTTAACCAATTTATTAATGCTATCGATGATGACTTTTTCAAACTTCGTCGTGTCCATCTTTTACAATGTGTTAAACCTTTGCACTCGGAGTTATTTTAACTCGAAAACTTCTTTCGACGATATTCCCTTCAATTTGAAACGAATCCAACACAATTACCGTACTTTCCTGTTTATCATATTGCGATCCGTCATTTATTAAAAAATTGTTAGGTACAACCAATCTGCTAATTCATTCGAAGAAAACATTATTTTCATTCTATGAAAATGATATAACATCTCATATAATACTTTTGTAATTGTACATGTTTCGTAATTGTTTAGATGCCACCATAACTAATAATTGCACTGCGGATCTTTATGCAAGTATGAAAATTTTCAAAAAATTCTACGATATAAAATTTGGCAGAATTTAGGACGATTTGAATGTATTTCATATCTCAAAAAGGCTACTACTACGGAAAATAAGAGATTATATTTTATTCAATTTAACTGAAAACTTTAAAATATGCTATGACTTTTTGTACCGTGGCACAGTGGAGTATTTGTCCGAAAAACGGGAATAAAATATTGCAGCGTTATTTATGGTTATAAAAAAATAGGTCGTTGGATTCCTCTTGACGTCAGCTATAACATTATGAAGTAAAAAATGTACTTTAACATTTAAAAAATCAAAATGATTTTTATTTTTTGTCGAAAAATATTTTTTTGAAATTTTAAATATATAATTTTGTACATGTTTCAATATTGTTCAACTTTTATTCGAACCATTTTGTCGTCAGATTATCCGAACTCTGGAGAAGTAGTGATAATGGAATGTTTTGATTAAGATGTACAGAGTTGAGATAGGTGTACAAACTCTTCACAGATTTCATTCTGTTATCATCTAAATTAGTATTGTTATTAATATTTCAACATTACCAATGATTCCGTAAGTTTTTTTTCTATTTCAAAATTTTATTGACGATTTTGGTATACTATTGAACTGAATTGAGCACTCTTTCTTGTACCATTACATTCGATAAAGCTTTGCGATCATAGTCCAAAAAGAATTTCTTCCAGATTTTTCCGGATTCGAGAGTTATAACTAATTTAAGTAGAAATGAGCATGTAAAGTCGCAGCGTACAGGTGTACTACGGGTAAATATCGAAAAAAAAAAACTTACATAATGATTGGTAATGTTGAAATATTAATAACAATGCTAATTTATATGATAACAGAATGAAATCTATGAAGAGTTTTTACGCCTATCTGAACTCTGTACATCGTAATCAAAGCATTCCATTATCACTATTTTCAAGAGTTCGGATAATCGAATAAAAGTTGAGCAGTATTGAAACATGAAAAAATTATATATTTACAATTTCGAAAAAATTTGTTTTTGATAAAAAAAATAATAATTAGTTTGATTTCTTAAATGTTAAACTACATTTTTTATTTCATCATGTCATAGCTGGGGTCAAGACTAATCTAACGACCTACCTTTTTATGATCCTGAGAGAAATAAATAATCCTACAATATTTTATTCTCGTTTTTCGGACTAATACCCCACTACTGTACGTAGAGTAGAAACAAGCCACGCTAGGTTTGCGAGCGACTTCTATTTTTAAAAACACAAACACCATCGAAAACGGGAAATTGGAGCCTGGATCTGGTTCATTTACCTGCCACTTCGAGTCAGGGCAGTGTCCGACAACCCTTGTAATTCCGAGGAACGATAGAAACGGCGAATGGATACGGGTGACGCGACGACTTTGGAACAATTTTGGAACGGTCGGTAATAAACGAGGTCCGGCCGTTGGCCGCGCGCGGGGTTGTGTATGCAATTAAAAAAAAATACAAAAAGGAAAGAAAAAAAAACAGGAAGAAGCGAACGGGCGGCCTGAAAAAAACGTGGAAAAAGCGCGGCCGCGTCTCATTTCGGCTACTATACGAAAACATCAAAAGCAGCTGTCGAAATTGTCCGGAATGAAAGTGGGTTGCGAGTTGCGATGGTCGAAAAAAAAAGTAGTGGGTTGGGACTGGCACGCGCTATCGTTCCAGGACGATCGATGCGAGCCACCAAAAGAGCGAAAATGCACGGAAATCGAGACGCGTCGCGCAGCTGAGTCTGCACATCGGCTGCTGGGACCGGGTCGTCGCTCGTTACCATTACACTAGCCGTGATCGGATTGATTTGATCTCGGGGAAAAGCGGGTATTAAAAGCCGTTTCGAGTATTTTACCTAGGCTGTTGGCGAACGGGAGCGGGCAGCCCTCCACTGTGTATCGGTGGAACGTCTCGTGTTCGCGCCGATTAAATTCTTTCCATTTCGTCTCCGGTGACAACGCGACACATGTTTCTGGCAAAATGTTGCGTGTAGAACGATTACTTTTCCAGACGTGGAGAACGCTGCCTGGCCATCGCGTTTCAGAAGAGGACGACCTTTCAATGAGATTTCCGTTTGAACCGACACAGCTTTCACGGACACTGTTTTTCACCGACAACCTTTCATCCATGTTAACCGATTCAGTTGGTTACTCTTGAAGCATCTATTACAAAATTAATCCAGACCATAATCCATGCGTTTGCAAGTAAAGGTTTCTGCAATTATCTCGTAAATTAAAACCGATCGACAAAAGACTTTAAAGGAAAATGGATCACTTGTTAGACCTTTTACTACAAAATTAGGTAAGATTAGATAAGATTTAAATACGAGGTTTCAATGGGACTCCCGTGTAAGCCGACACAGCTTTCATAGACACTGTTTCCACCGACAACCTTTTCATCCACGTTAACGGATTAAGTCTGTTGCTGTTGAAGCATTTAAAACATTAATCCAGATCTAACCCGGACCTAATTTATAGTAACAAATCTTCAAACAATTCCGTGCGTGGTATTAAATATTTATAATAATTCACATTTTTTAAATGAAATTAGATGGACAATTTTGTTAATTTCGTTGATTTCATTGAATAAGAGACGAGAATTACAAATTATATTGTAATTTAAGTGAATAAGAGACCGGAATTATAAATTATATCGTAATTTAATTGAATAAGAGTCCAGAATTACAAATTACATTGAAATTTATTTAAATGAAGCGACTGAATTTCGAATTACGAAATAATTGAATACAATGTAATTGAATTAGGTACTTTGTATCTATAATTATGGATCTATAATTCTGAAGACACATTAGTTGGTGGCTTTCATGCAAGTTTTCAGGGACACTTACTCCTAATGTACGCAACTAATTACCTTTCTTGATCTGAAATCGATAGTTTCTATCTGTCAACGCTACCACATGTTGCTATCTCTACTGACTTCGTAACCCAGTCCCACTGACACTCGTACCCATTCCTGGCCGTAACTAGGTCATTGACCGCAGTGTTCCTTGCAGTTCTAGCTCCTTCATCAATAGGTTCCTTGTGGCATTTCAACTACAGAAACCTGGAAGAAAGATCTTTCGTAATTAAGGACCATCAAACCTTTAACCCTTTAGACATTTTGTTCAACCTTATTCCCAATAACTCCTTAATATTTAAAATTTACTTCGAAAGATGTGATAGATACTAATTTCAAGTGGCCGGTTTTATATTTTCCATTTTTCAATTATCGATATTATAAAGATGCTTCCATTAGAAATTATTAAATGAATTTCTTCACTCAAGCACATATTGTTATAAAAAGTACAATAAATTTAAATAAATTCAGTATTGTCATGTTTATGACACAATGTTAAATACGTCGCTAAATTAGATTTTTGGACTGAACTTCAAAGACTTAATTTCGAAGGAGTACTGTGGAAAAAACAATTCGAAACGGAAGAGTGTATAATGTGTGTGAGTTATTTAATCAATAACGGGTCAATTAACACTACAAGCATCGGCCATACTCGGGTGCCAGTATTAAATAAATACACATGTGCACAACGTCGATCGTGTGTTCTTAATTGAAAATGAAAAATAAATGGTTATCGTTTAATGAAAATGCATCGTGTAAATTTTGAAGTACTGAGAGAATTTTAATTAATTTTTATCGTTGAATCAGATATTTATTAAACCAAAATTGTTATTCGTAAATTTCATTGTATAACGAGATTTTATAGGAGCATGGAATGTCGTGAATACTTTCTGGTACTTACAAATTGAGATTGTCACGACATAATGTACATTGTAGATTTCAAATTATTATTAAGTATTTTATTTCGAGTTATAAATTTTCAATCATTTCGCGTGTTTTAATGAGATTCCAGATATGATATAAACATATTTCTTCATAATATTTTGTGGTGATATTTGCAAGGAATAATTTCGTGTTATTAAATATTCTGTATCGCGGGACTACGTTTATTTACTATGAATTTATTGAAACTGATAAAAATGGCAAATATTATGAACACTTGAAAATTGAAATATTATGACTAGACTGCGGAACTTTATGCAAAATAAAAATCGTCTGCATCGGTTGCAAGAAATTATAACCAAATTGAATGTTATTTCTT
Source organism: Lasioglossum zephyrum (assembly GCA_028455615.1). Taxonomy (NCBI): domain Eukaryota; kingdom Metazoa; phylum Arthropoda; class Insecta; order Hymenoptera; family Halictidae; genus Lasioglossum; species Lasioglossum zephyrum. The sequence continues at coordinate 13,283,033 of CM052329.1, read as the reverse complement.
CTCATAATGATTTTAATAGAAGAGAAATCTTACATCTTCGATTCTTAAAGTTTTTCAACAATTCTTAATTTTATCCACTCATTTTTGCTATGGATCCGTAGTCTTATTTATGACATTAAAGTAAATCGAATAAAATAAGTATTATTGTCCAATAGGTTAATTACAATTAGACTTCGGATCCTTTATGCATTTATGGTTTGCAAAAATGTTAAAAAGACTGCTGGAGTATCAAATTCGACAGAATTTAGTACGATTTTGATTTATTTTGCATCTACAAATGTTATTACCAATGAAAATAGTATTTTATTTTATACCACTCACCAGTATAATTATAATAAAACAGTATTTTTAAAGACTTCGAATGCTTTTACTGTTTCAAAATTGCACCTAATCATTTTCGTCATAAACCAAAATAATTACTGTAATCAATAAATCCGCTTATTGAGAAATATTGTTTAACGTCCACTATGTTCGCTGCGCGCTATGCATCGTCCACATGAATTTTCTACGTCTTAATCGTGATTCAGAATCGGCATTGCTGGAATTACATATCGACTAGTAGTACGATCCGCGTGTGGTAGACCAAATTTTATGGGCACCATAAAACCGTAACGAGAGGTGCTGGTTGCGCGAGTTTCGTTATCACAGGAGCGACAGTCTTCCATGTAGCACTACGTTTTGTGGACGATTATTGAACCGATGAAACGAATTCTGTAGTCCTTCAATTGTTTGGGGTTTTACGATCCTAAAATTTAAATGTCTGAATGAAATTTGAAATGTGCGATTATGTTATTGTAAAATAAAATGATTCTCAGCTTAAGGGGCCTATTCACGAATCATCTGTGGGAGCCCTTAAACAAAATATAAAATAAAATATAAAAAAACTTTTTAAAAATCACGCTTATATTAGAATGCACTAAAAAGGAGAAAATAATATTTTTAGATATTAGTGACTATAAATAAAAACCTGGAGCGCTAAACTATATTAACTTAATCTTCGTGGGTACTCCACGCTTTTATTTATAGTCGCTAATATCTAGAAATATTATTTCCTCCTTTTTAGTGTATTCTAATATAAGCGTGGTTTTTTAAAACTTTTTTATTTTCTACTTTTAGTCTTTACCACCAAGCGTATTTAGTAATGCCCGGGTTCGACACCCACTGAGATACTCTGCTGACATTTTTTTATCTCCTAAACGCACAGGTATTAAAAAAAAATTTAATATGGCATTATCATCCAGTTCTGAGCTATGTTGAAATTTTCAATTCTCTAGTTCATCGGGAAGTGGTTTAAAATTCGATTTTAAGATTTGACGCATAAAACGACCACGACAACTCGGCAAGCTAATATAAGCGTGGTCATAAAAAGGGCATAAATTGGACTTAAATTGAATTTGTGTAGAAAAAACTCTTGTAATTTCATATACTTATATGCGGATCTTTTTTTCCTTCCCAAAGGGATTTTCTTCCTCCCAATCTGTACTCGGGATGTCGACAAGGCCCCTTTCGTCGATTCACTTGTCGCCATCTTGCCCAAAATGGGCCACTACCTATGCTTGGCTTTAACGTATATGCGGATCTAGCGACGTGTATGTGTGCTACCACACTCTTGCTCGGACACGAGGACTCTCTTAAAATGGCACTGTTATTCCCGAAAGAAATCTGTAAATTTCTGATTTTATACAACAAATTGCGCAATATGCCTGACCGTGAATGGACCCCTTTAGAATATCTCCGAGTGTAAAGGGTTAAATACCTACCGATACGAGACAAATAATTTTTTCCCAAATGAACTGCTGATCATCTGCCCGTAGCACAGTGCAGCGTTCGCCTAATAAGCTTGGAACAGAGTCAATGGCTTATTTTCGCGCGGAGCACAAGTTAGCCCCGTAAATGTCTAAAATAATGAAAATACCATAAATTGAAGGGGCAAGTCGGACGTAATAAAATGGTAAGAGGGGAGGGGACGTCTCCTCGTGAGTAAGAGAGCGGCGAATAGTGGAACGGTGGAAACTGGCGACGGTGGGTTCGTCGGACGGAGAAAAAAGTGATTCCGACTCGACGGTGATACCGATGCTCATCATTGAAGAGAGAAGGCAACGCAGGCAACTGGTAAGAAGCATGGTTAAAGGGTGGGTTATGCGGCAGAAAACGACACGCTATCAAGCGCGAACACTCCGGTCTGCCTAGTGGCAGCCGTGGTGGGCTGTGTAGCGGCGGAAGATACAGTGCATCATCAACAGATAAGCTGCTTAGCTCTGGTCTTATACGAGTGTTGCTCGGATCCCTGACTTCCCCGCCTTCATTCTTCCTTTTTTTTTCTTTAGTTTTATTTCGCCCCAGTTTCCTCTTCTCTTTGCCTTTTATCTCCGGCGACGGTCCATCGCCGCCGTGAATATTGCGTTAAACAAGCGTCTCGAACGACGACCCCGGTGCTTTTCCCAATCGGAACGAAATCAGCCGGTAATGTCTACATTAAGGCTGGCTGTATTATCGTCGAGTTGTTGAAACGTATTCGACGGTTGAAATCGCGTAGAAAAGGGAGGCTACTTTCCATACCATCGTTTCACGTAAATAGCTTTTTATTGCACTAATGTGCTGCTAATGTGCCTCCGTGATAAGCAGATGTAAAATTTTTCACACGACCTATTGGCTAGTGTTTGATATCGATCTTGCAATTAGTAAACCGATATTCTATTTTCACAATATAATCGAACAACTTTTACAATTACGTCGGTGCCGCCGTCGAGACTTTTTCATTATTACTCGACGTAGCTTCGAGTTCTTTTCGGGTGTCCAACGGTGCAATGTGCAAGGTACAGTGAGAAGCAAAATGGAACTAATGAAACTATATTTTGATAAAATTAATTGTCTGTGTATCTATGGAGACAGAGTACCACGTCCTATTTAAGCAAACACAGACTTGTTAATTAATATTGCATAGATTTATGACAATGTACACACGTGTCGAGTTTCGAAACAGAGAAGAAGTGAAGGGTCATAGAGGGTGCGCAGACTGTCGAGTGGACGCTTTAAAATATAGAATTTATTTCTAATAGATTTTAAGAAGCATATACAGTGAACCACGAAAATATTTGAACTTCTTCATTGTTCAGAATTTTATAGAAAAATATATTTGGTTTATACTTTCGGTATGCTTGTTTCCTCCACAGGCTACATATGTGTAGACAACAATAAAATAGAATCTTATTTCGGTTTACAGAAAAAATTAATAACATACATATATTTATTAGAGTCTGTTCTGAATTTTCATCACGAGTCTGACTCGATATTGTATGGCAAGGGGTTAATAGCCAGAAAAGGTACGACAGGTACAAGAAATGAATTTTTATGGCTTATTTGTATTCAATTAGGTTTTCACAATTGAATTGATTAAATATTTCTTACTTAAATATCGCCGAATCTTTATTATGAGAATGATCCATCAGCAAACAGTCATACTGCAGAGACACATTTTAGCAAATTTCAATTCCACGAGAATCATTTCTGGTGCATATCCAGCACTCTAGAAACTACTGCAGTCATAAATGTAGGTCTGACGCTGTGTCCAATTTCGTATGAAGATATTGAAGGAAGATTACTGTGGAGAACTTGGATGATTATGACTTCCTACGATTAGAAGTAATTTGGTGGATCATGACGTACTTGAAGCGGGTATTTTCCAGGAGTGTCACATCCGAAAAAGTAAATCGGAATAATATTGAAATCTCGAAATTTTCGGAGTCGATATTGGCAAGGTTAACATTCGATTAGAAAGCTCAAATTAGATGGCAGTTTACGTTAGAAATTTACTGGGCACAAACTTGTTTTATCATTACTCCTTTACTGGTAACAAACATTAACACCAAACTCACCACTTCCGGTCAAATGACCGATTTCATATTTTCCATTTCACAATTATTGAAGTTGAGAAGTTGGTTACATGGAAATTGATTCGACCAATTTCTTTATCCAAGCACATATCGTAATAAAAATTGCACAGAATCTAAATAAATAGAGCCTTGTCATTTTTACAAGGTAAAACATTTTAATTCGCTTATGGAATGTATTAAAAATGAAAAATGTATGGTACGATGGGAGAACGTGTGGAAGAAGCACTTCGGTGGAATCTCCGTAGCTACGTAATCGTTTAGGTATCAAGTTAAACTTTATAAAACCGAGATTTCCGTACGATTACATTTATCGTTACATATAGAAGATATATTACGTTAACCTGAGTCAGCCAGAAGTCGAACTATATTGGATTACTTCAAATCGATTAAACTTTCCTCCGAGTGAAGTCTCGCAAAGCCCTTCGTAGAAATTTGTTGAATGCAATACACGATGTCGAATAAAAGTTTTAGTGTATTTCGTGACAAGCTTAACTTTTAAATAAACAGGGTAGCACAACTTTTATCCACTTGCGATACTTATTTCGGACAAAAGGTGTTCCTTGAAAAAGTTTTCTCTCTCTTCTGGGAATGTGGCAGATTATACGGACACACATTACTTTTCCTCCTATTGTATTTCTGTGGTCACGAACGAAAAGTTTATAGAAAATAATTAAATATAATTGAGAATCATCGTATCGAAAAAGTGATTATCAAATTTTCTCTGATCGGAACAAGATGAATATCTCCGCTTTTACTGGAAACTCGTCGGAACGCAATAAATCACATGGTTAAGTTTTATCGATGAATTCGTGGTTTCAGTAAATAGTCGTGCGGGATCGGTATTTCTAATCGCTGCGGGAAAATCGGGATAGCACAGCCATTTGAATAACAAGAATCGCATATGGTATATCTAATCCTTGGCGCATGTACTTCTGTACCAATACTTGCGAATCGATAGTGCTTAAACGCTTCGATAACACATACCAGCGGTGTCTGCTTCTAACAGCACAGTTGCACGTGATTTCTGATCCACCATAACCGTCGTGTCACGAACTGTCACTGTAACAGCAACTATTCTCACACAGACATCCTGTTGACCGACCACCAGCGCAAGTATTCGCGTGCGTATAGATCCTGTTCACCGAACGCCGCCGATTGCCTATGACAACTGTCACGTCAAAACATTTCCCACGAAAACGCTTGACAGTTCGCCCCGATGAAGCCTGCGTTAACCCTTAACGACGCGTTTCGAACACAGATTTGCAAGATACGAAAAATATCGTGCGAATTCAGAGCGCACAATAGCAGTAATTTTCAATACGGAAGAATATAACAGCTTCGATTGGCCATTTTTCCGCACCACTCGTAGAACAGTGTATGTAATCGCCTCTCTGCGTACTTTATCAACTGCGTTATCGTTCGCAATCAAAATAAAAGAAAGTCGCGTTGCGCGAGTAGATGATTGTTTCTGTGTAAATATTAACGTTGAATTAAAAGATCATTAATCGAACATTTTTATTCGGAAGCCAAAACTTTCATTTGTCTCTTTAACAGGTTTATCCGTTGATTTGTCTTTCGAACAGATTTATTCTGTGATTTGTCTTTATAACAGATTTATCCTTTGATTTGTCTTTCTAAAAGATTTATTTTATGATTTGTCTTTTTAACAGATTTATTTTACATATACATATACACAATGCCCTGTTGCGCGACTAGAACATCATTGTTTCTGTATGCATATCAACGTTGAATTAAACAATCATTGATCGAACATTTTTATTCGGAAGCTGAAACTTTTATTTGTCTTTTTAACAGATTTATCCTATGAACCTTCCCGTGAAAAGATGTCACGGTATGGAAAATTGAGTAAATTTAATTGGGCACACAAAAAGTAGTCGTAATTAAATGGCAAAGTTACTTAAATGATATTATTCGCCATAGTTGATGTAATGAAATTAACTTAGTTTGTAGCGATGCATTTTAAATTTATATTGTTTGATAACAAAAATCCTTATTGGCAATATTTACAAAATATCGTATATGTACTTTCTGCTTATATTTACATGTGGAAAACCCTATTTCCGCGTGTACTAGACGTTCAACTGATTCTATATACGCGTCTGTGTACGCTTTTACGTTCACATAAATTTGGACGAAGAGTGTGCTTAATACCCAATAAATTTTACCCTTTGCCAATATAATACGTTACGGCGAAATAACATATTCCTTAGCACTTACAATGAGATTTACGAGTATGCACTACTGGAATACGAAGGTTTTTCAAACATTAAAAATGTCGTATTATAATTGTTCCTATCTGACGTCAAACTGGATTTTGAATTGCTGTCTTAAATCTAACTCTATTACTACTGTCACGTCCGATGGTTCAGCCATTAACAGTAATTAATAAAATCAATCATATATAACATATATTTTCTGAATTTTTATACTTGCTTTAATAATGTTGGACGGGAAATAAAATATCAAATACTATAATTCATAGTTACTATTGAACTTTTATGTATTATACGCAGTTGACTACATGGAATTGTTAATGCATGAGGTTTATTTCAAACTTAAACTCTTCTTCAATTTAAACCTTCATTGAACAAATTAAGAACACAGCTAAATCTATTTTATTAAACGAATGAAATAATTCCTAATAATTTTCCAAGTGTTTGGCAGCATTCTTTTCCTTCTTTTATTTACAATATGTTTAAGCGTTTCAAAGAATTTGTTGAAGGTTACAGGGAAAACAATATTCATATCTACTTATTTTTTCAAGCGTGACATAGAAATGATTAACAAGAATTCTATGGTGTTTGACATGTAAATAGAGAAGTGATTGGTTTGACAACTCGACGCGGAAGTGCAAACACTAAACGCAAAAAAGTCTCGTTTACGGAACAAAATCAATAGAAAACTAAAATACAATGGAAAAAACAGAACTGTGATAGGGATAACACCATAGTGATGTCAATTGCTTTGCTGTTACATACATTTATTTCTTATTAGTGGACTGCGGATCCTTATGCAAAATAAAAATTGTCTGCATCAATTGCATGACACTGGAGCCACTCAGGAATTTCCTTCCTTGTTTAACAATTTTAAAAAATTCAAAATTGCATGTGAATGTTCTCGAATCATTTTAATCATTCTACTATATTAAATTTCTCCTATTCACACACACACGTACACACACACATTTTTTCATAAATGCACAAAATCCGCAATATACTTATTAGTTACATTCTGTAGATACCAAATTTTCCTACATGCAAATTCTATTTTAAAAGAGCCCCTAATCTTCTAATCTTCTATTTCTCTTCTTTCAACAAAAGACTAAACTCAATTTCTATCTCAGATCAACAGAACTGCAGGACTCACAGTTACCATTGGGATCTTTTCTTTTATTCACGGATTTACAGTGGCTCCAAAAAGTATTTGGACACTAAACGTTCGATTTGCGAAAAATTCCTTGGAAAATGATAATACAGCAAAAACCTGATCTAATTTCGAAGCGCATTTCAATTTTAAGAGGTCGTTACAATCTTTAAATTTATGACAGTTTCATTCACGAAGAAAATTTTTGAAAGTGTTTGGAGATCTTTGAGTCCTGCAGAATTTTCCTATATTATTCGAAAGGAGAAGCTCCAGGCTTTAGAATGAGTCCAAATTTATTTCTGTTCCTACGAAATTACCATAGGTTAAATATCGATAATTTTTCCAGAACGCAAGAAACGTCGAAAAAATCGTTTTTTATTTTTTTTTAACAACGATGCACCAAACGAGAAAATCTGAAAGAATTCATGAACAATACGTGTAACAATATATCGTTACTGTGAAAATATAAATCTTGCCAATCTAGAATTTCCATGTGAAATTTTTTCGATTTTTTTTAGTTTTGATTTTTGTAAGCAAAATTTTCAATTTAAAAATCTGAAACCAATCGCGAACTATGCACTTGGGTACTTGTGAAAATGTCATGTGTCAGATTTTTCTCAGAATTCTAAACATAATTAACTAGGAAAACTTGGCCAAAAACTGATTTTTCGATTTTGTCCCATAACTACCCTCACGATCGAGAGACAGTCTTGAAACTTTGCACAGTATATTTTTTCCTGGTTCCTTCGGTTCAAGGGCATTTTTGGCTATCTTATCCGCTATACCCTTTACTGTTAAAATACTTTTTTGATTCACTGCAGATCTTTATGTAAAATAAAACTTTTCTACCTGAATTCAACAATCTGGAGTGAAAGGGAAATTGATTTTTTTTCTTAATAAGTCTGAAAATAATGTAACAGTATTCGTGAATTTTGCTAATGCTTTTACTGTTTCAAATTACATCTACCCATTTTAGTCATGAATGCATCAAATCCGTCTACTTATAAGTAGAGTTTTTATTTTACCTGTGTCTAAAAGTGTACTAGTATCGGCGAAGCATAAATAAAAGCGGATACAGAGATCCAATAAGAAAAGATTCTGCAGTTTTATGATGAGAACGATCGAAAGTTAACGTAACGTATCGTGTTCTAAGCTGGAATACCCGTTTAAGGACCGGAAACCGATAGCCGTATTTTCGCTGAGCCATGGTTCGCAGAACAGAATCACAGATTTCTATTTATACGAGGTAGAGTATAATATCAATGTCCGATTGTTTATCTCGTAGAAATAACAATTCTTGAAAGGTATAATAGAAATCTTGTGTACACAATCGGTTGTATGAAACACGCATGTACCTACGTACAGTATAGTCGTTCATATTCGAATTAATGAAAAACAAGTGTTCGCATTACAAGGTTATAAGTAGACTCCGGATTTTATGCACTTAGGACAAAAATAGATGCGCACAATTTGATGCAGTGAACATATTAAAAAGATTTGAGGACATCGATGTATTAGTATTAACTGTATAAGATAATTAGAAGAAGAAAAAAAATGTTCTGGAGTGGCCCCTATTTTCTGCAATGGATATAGAAATTATTCATGTTGTTTTGGTTTTCATGAATTTTTGGAAGTTTGGAGGAATTTTCCGTAAGACAATCACTTTAACCCCTTGCCGTATTTCAAAGAGTCACGGTCCCGATGAAGATTTTATACAAAGTCTAACAAGTACGAATATTACACCATTTTCTTTAAATGAAATAAAATTTGATTCGTGTGTAATCAACATTTAAGCATCAAAATAAATGTAGCTGTACAAAAGATATAAAATTTCTATTCTCTTTTACGACATTTATACGGATGAAAACGTTTTAATCGCTGTAACCGTAAAGAAAATGTTACGGCAAGGGGTTAACGAATTGTGTAAATATGTTTTGGAGCAATAGTGTATAAATACGTTATGTGAAGAAGACTTTTATTAGTAGTGATAAAGAAGGTTTTGTTCAGCTAGCTAGCACCTTGAATCGCATTAGTGTGCGTTGGTCGTCAACTTCTGGTTATCCGTATAACGAATGTTGTTAACAAACCCGTTTTTCCTCGTAAGCCGTAGCTTTTCCTTACAATTAGTTTTGAAACTTCGTGGATCTAGTGCGAAAACAAATTGCCACACATCAGTCGAATGTCTCCGCGCGCAGTATTTCCCGAAGGTTCTAATAGAACGTTGGGATGACAGTACATTCTATACGCTCTATACATATAGAGTACGTAGTTTGGCCAAACATGCCTGTGACGTAGACGTCGCGTGCATCTTTGCGCGTGTACATATAAACATCTGTGTGTGCGAAAGGAAGCTGAGTCACTCGATTCACCTTCTACGTTCTGAAGCGTTAGAGAAGGAGTCGCAGAAAGGGGGTTGGAAGAAGGGTGGTGGAGGCGGAGGACTACTCTGTTTGCTAATTACTCGGCGTCGGCACATTTGCATCCACGTTCGCACCAGTCCCCGACCGGCGGTGTTAACCTTCTCATTAAACGTAATTGTTTGCAATAATTTGATGCCACCTGTCTCCCTCCTGCTATTACGACTAGCCAACTTCTCCAAGTGTCTCCGTTCCGCCAGCCTGCTTACTGTTGCACCGCCTAACAGACTGTCTTCACGGGGTTCCGCACGCACTCGAACGCGTCGCGACGCCTCGCGTTCTCGTCGCACGCGTATCCTCGGCATTTGGAAAGTAGAGATTCGGTACAGAAGCTAGCTACGCCTAATGCCCACCCTGATCGCACATGTGACCTCCAATAGGGCCCAAGCAGTGGTGAGATATCGTGCAAGATTTCTCGCATACGGTCGACGATTTTAGCCTCAGTAAAATAAAATTCTCAATATGGTACATTGAACACCTCGTAAAATATCGGTCCTTTCCCGTTAATATAACTGCCCCAGGGTTACACAACCCTTGTCATCATACTACATACAGATACGTTACTGTCTTGGACGCGCACGCGCGAGAGATCGTGGCCAATATCACAGCACTGGACCCAATTGAGCGGAGGGACCCGCCCGGTGTCGTCATCCCTGGAGTCTTCGAGTTGGGCTTCCCGAGCCCCAACTCGATCCACCCACAGCTCCCGGAGCCTTCGTGCCCTGCTTCGTGTCCCCCCGCCCCGTGAGGGGAAGGCATACCACTACAATCCTAACCCAATCCTGAACCATTGATTCTAGAGGATTGAAATTTCGACTGCATCCGCGGTGGGTACAAAGTACTGAATTACATACCAAATACATCATAATTCATTCAAAAAAGGTCGAAATTTTGAGTCCGTCAAGGTAAATAGCAGCCAAAAAAGAGGTGAGATCGAGTGGGAGTCAGTGCAGCCAGATCGATAAAATCGAGGAAAATGCACGTACCCCCTCTTCGAGTTGCGCGACCAGTCTACGGTCTTAGTGGGGGACGCTGAACTGTGCTCATGGTGGTGGAATAGGATAGTAGAAGGGTAAAAGGAGGAGAGTCTTGCAATCGGTTTGGATTGCAATCTGGCTGCACCGGTGAGAATGTTTCTTTCGAGTCTCTTCTCTTGAAACTCTATCGATTCACGCGTGCACGTGTTCGAAGTTGTGTTTCTAAGCTCGTGCATGCTCGCGCGTGTTCATGCGTTCGTATTTCACACATGTGTATATTAATATAAGGAAATCTATGTACACTCGACCATGAATAACGAACAACTGCCATGCCGTACGCATGTGAGAAGAGATCCTCTGATTGCTGTCTCTTCTGGAGAAGCGTGTAGTCGTTGTCTGGCTTCAGAGACCGAGGGCTTTTGTTTCCGCGGTATGACGTCCTCAGCATGCACACGGTGTACATGTAATAATAGCGACTTCAGACGTACGCCCTTGGACGTGACAATTACAGATGGCCCGATTAATTGCTCGAGACGTCGCCAGATCGACCCATAATAAAGCTGAATCACTGAATAATGCCGACGTAATTTCTGAGCCCTTCGCGCGCGAGAGAAATTTATTCATTAACGCCGCGGCTGTCTCGGAAGGTCTCGCCTTTGTCGCTGACGTTACGATGCTTTTCTTAATAATCAACCGCAGAACAACTACGCAATTTGCGACTAGATGCTGGAAACGTGACGGTGTATTGTTTCTGTGGTGGTCTGTCGCTGGTTACCGAGAATACTAGCTGTTTAGACTTGTAATATTTCTATTGTTTTAAACCATACCTACTCATTTTTGTCTGGAATGCATAAAATCCACTGTCTAATAATCATTAATCAGATTACTTTTTTACACATACTTCAAAAATATTAGTGCACATCTTTGGGTACGAAAGAAATTATTTTAAAAGTTTCAAAACGATAATAATGTAAATACAAAACGAACTAATTATTACAATGTGAACATAGTTTCCATTTATTCTTAAGCGAAAATGAATATTCATAAACAATATTCTTTCTAAAGCATATTTTATCACTTACATTTGCGAATTTATAAAGAGTAAAACAACTACATTATTGGAAATCGATGAAAGCGATATAAGCGGTTCAATATTTGAGCTGTAACTTCTACGTTGTTATAAAAAAATTGCAGGAAATTGATTCGTTCTTGCCCCAAGTTAAATATTGTAGAATATAACACATATTAGCCAGTCGGGTGTAATTATTAAAGTTAATTTTCACACAAGTTCGAGATACAAAAAAATATCTTGATAGTGTCGTACTCTTACTAACGATTCAGTATTTAATTTTCACATTTCCTGGCATGAATTTCAAATAAATTGAAAATAATACGAGTATATACAGGGTGTTTCGTCTGAAACAGGACACCTAAATATCTTCGCCAATTGTGAGGTACAAAAAATATTTTGTGTACTATTTGAATGGTTTGAAAGAATCGTTATATTGCAAACAATATTTTTTTCCAAGGGTCATTTTTTTTATAGTTCTATAAAATATATAATATAATATAATTATATATAATATAATATATAATTCTTTAAGCTGTAGTTTGTCTAGTTTTTGTATGAAATGTTAAGTTTTGTTATTTTGTTGTTCGATCTAAACAAAGCTTAACAAATATATTATTCCCAGTTGATTTTCATTGAATGTGAATTTCTATAGAAAGATGAATTCATCTTTCAATAAAGGAACTTTCAGCAGTACATATTTAATCTGCATAGATTAATGCAAATAGCTTTCGCAAGTTGATACGAACAAATTTCGTCTATTCGATTCGTTGCTCTCCGTATCCGCATTCGTTTCTCTGCTTCCGACATACGTATGGTCCATTCAAAGTCCACATATATCTCCAGTGTTTGCCGTGCAAAGAGAGTACACCTTGTATCATTTCACAACGCTGAACCAATAAGGATTCGCACGAGATAAATCTTTCGTTTCAACTTCCTTTGAATAGTTCACAACAAACTTTAGCCCGAGGAGAAACACACAGAGAAACTATCGAGACTCATACGCCTTTTCAATATTTGCGAATATCAAAACGACTTTTATCGATACAAACCTATCCGAGTGAAACATATATGTACTCTCGATGCTTCAGAAGTGATCAACGCGAATTATTTTTTCTGATCGAATTACTAGCGTGATCTTTTGACATTGAAAATAGTGTACCGAAAATCTTGAACTCTTTAAATTTTTTTACTGGTTTAAATGGCGTCCATTCATTTTTATTATGAATGCATAAATTCGCAGTCTAGAATATGTACGCATTTATAATAAAATTGAGTAGATAAAATTCCAAATGGTTAGAAAATTTGAGAAATTGAAGATGTCAAAATATATCATTTCTCCTCTATTAAAATCATTAAGGGAAGAAATAGCATTCAATTTGGTTTCTATTTCTTTCGATCAATGCAGACAATTTAATTAATTATCAATTAATGAGAATTCAAAGTATATGCATCAAACACTATGCGAATACAAATCTTTAAAAGTTATGTTATATAGATGTTTAACTAATTCCAGCCACATAGAGAAAATTCATTAAGAAATGTTGTCAACACGAACAATAAATAGAGTAAATGGCAAATTCTGATTAAACATTCATTATCGATCATCTGCTGATAATAGTGTGTATTTTAGTTGTATCGGAACGAGAGATGGTGTACATACATAAATCCGGAGATAGTTTAAATTATCAGTTTGCTCATGTGGAATTTGGTGGATTTTGTTGGGATAACTTAGTTTCTAAACACTGCTATTAATTGCTGCAAGTTGAAAGGTAATCTGTGATTCTATAGTACGCTCTAATAAATTCAACATGTGCACATAATTTGAATTGATGCTACAATATTATGGGATAACGTATACGATGCATACGTTGATACTCGTTGATTCGTACAAAATGCAGATGGATTTTAACAGTGAAAGCAGTGATTCTGCATATATACATTTTACTGAAAATGGTTATCCTATTCAATACTTCTATTAAATGCTATTAAATACTTCTATTCTATGTTTAAAAACTCTGTTGACTTCCCTTCTCAAGAATAATTTCGTACTATGGAATTGTTTATGTTGTTTTTAACTTTTCTATTATCTGTTGCGACTTTAACTTCATTTGTCGCGGCAGGTTTAGCGAACGTTACACTTCAGAAGTCCTGGGTTTATGACGCGTTAGTAGGATATCCAAGATTCTTCCTCATTGCACATGCAGCTGGTCCGAGCGTCACTGATGATTCTATTACACTTATCCAAGTAAAAACTAGGGGGATAAAAGGCTCATCCGCTGCTTTGCCTTTTTACTCTTCCATTCAAAGTCAGCTGTCTTCGTGGGATGTTTACCGGAATATTTTACAAATAATGTACTGCATGTTACTATTCTTAAGGGAGAATAAAAAGTCAATTTTTTACCATTTAGAATAAGTTCATAGTATAAAAATAATGAGAAAATAGAAATTGTCTGTATTGATGGCAAGAAATAGAAGTTATATATCGACATCTTAGATTTTTAAAACTCTTCAACAATTTTGAATATTATATACTCAATTTTATTTAGTCATAAAAACGAAATTACTTTCCGAACGATCTAATATTATTTAATCAATTATGTCGATCGTAAATGTTAAATATTTCATTTGTTGCTGTTTTCGGCGCACAGTTTCGATCAATTAATAACTATTGAATTAGCAATTTTGCAACTTAAACTTTGTCTTCCTTATCGTTTCGGTCCTGGTTTGGACCTTTTTCAAAGTAAATTGAACATTGAGAACTGATTTGAACATGATGCTGATTGAAATCGTACTGGGGTCAACGTGACCGTTTGAACAGAGCCAAATAGTTATTAATTGATGCGTAAACTGTGCGCCGAAAACAGCAACAAATTAAATAAAGACCTAATATATTGTTTCATTATTGCAACAAGTTATATTTTCAACGAATACCTTTCAAGACTCTTCTCATGTTTTCGTCGTAACAAAAATTGTTTACCTGTACCAAGAATTATTCAGAACAGTAATTATACAGTGGATTCAGAATGTGTTTAAATGTTACAGAGTTGGTCCGCATTTTTCATTATTAACTTTTTAACGAAAATGCGGAGAACATTTTCACAAAGGAAAAAGTTATTTCAAATAACATCAGCAATCCCCTTATTCAAGGAACAACGTTTTTGGAACGCCCTGTATAATGGCGAATAGCCGAATGTGTCTCTAAGTTGAATCTAATTTATAACTTATTGTCAATCAATACCATTACTGGCACAGTAAATATTTTCCTTCCACAAAATACATAGCTAAATCGGACTTAAAGTATGATTCATAATAAATTAAAACCATTAACAGACTGCTAGCAGTGGTCTTTCTCAACATATATGATAGGGGGATACAACCTAACTGGCGCAGTAAATTAACTACTCTCCTCAGCATCTGTATGCATACTGATTGAATTAGAATGATAATTGCCTGGTAAAGTGCTGAAACGCACTAATTAGAAATATTGCAAGCTAAGAGAAAGCTTGTTAAATCGATATTCATATATCAATTTGAAACATTATATGTAGAGAAGAGGAATTATACAAGCTAACTTAACGTATTTACGTTTTAATTCAGGGGGTTAAAAATAGGCAATTTTTCGAGAATAAGGTATTTAGTATTCGATGAGACAAGAACATGATTGGATGTGGATATTGATGGGTAGTTCCCTATAGGAAGATATTGAAATTTTGATAAGGGAAATGAAAAATATATATTGAATGAAAGAAATGAATGACAAGAACATATGTGGTATTTGCTTGAAATTATAAGTCAGTTCAGGCAGAAATGACCAACAGCGGGTCCCTGAACTGACCTCCCTCGGGCACTTTGTGTAGGATAGGGCCTAAGGGCCCTGGATGAGTGGTTTTTTGCAACATCTGTCCCCCTCGAGTCCCACACTACCCTCTTTTGGGGTATACATAAATGTATCTTTTCCCTCATCTTTAAACTAAAAAAAAGGTATTTAGTATTCGAATACCAATTATTCTCCAAATAGCTAAGTTACTTCGCTTCGTTTTAATCAAGAGAATGCAAATAAAAATGTGTAAATTAATTTATGCTATCAACCCTGAAGAAACTCACATTGTGCATTTACTTAGCCATCGTAATTACAATTCTAAAATACGAAATTTACGGGAATGTTTACGCAACCGTTGGCACTACGTGGACTCGGTTGTGTTTCAACTTCAGCTCGGTTCCTGACATCAAACGCAAAAGTAATTGATTTACTACATAACAATCCAATCTTAATTAGTTACCACATTCAGCCGAAGCTATTTGACATCCGTCTCGTTTACGAATTTATAAAATTCTTCCAGCGTAGGAAGAGTATCTAAATTCAATGTTTCTTCCCATTTCTCTCGGATTTCGTTAGGCAATGCTCTTTCTAAGAACCGAATGATCAATGAACTATCCGGAGTAACATTTAACGACTGGAGCATGTTTAGATGTTGACGAACATCGTCGATCGTTTTTACGAGCCCGCTCGATGAGATCTTACTACTACCTAAATCGATAATAGCATCTAAATGCTTCGCAACGAGAATACGCCGTTTTTCATACGAATCGACTAAAAGACGCCAAGCATGTTGATAATTCTCGGCGCTGATGTTGAAGACTAAAATCTTATTCAGCGCTCCATCCACAAGGGAATTTTTCAAATATATAAATTTCTCTAAGTCCGTAATGTCAGTACGCCCGTCAATCATGGTTAAAAATGTATTTTTATATGAGAGCCACTTTTCTAAGCTTCCGCCGAATTTTGGCAGTTCAGCGACTTCCATCGATTTAATTTTGCCTGCGACGTCATAGTATCGATCCTGAATTTCTTCGATTTCTACTAAATGATCATTTGTCGGATCGAGAATCGCGAGTTCGTCGTTCAGTTCTTCGTACGCGTGAAATAATTCCGTAACTCGACTCAGCCGCATTTTAAAGATTGTTAAATCATACAGACTCGACGCGACACTATTCTCTAGCTGTGTAAGCTGTCGCTTAAGCGACGTACGCTTTTGACTAATTATGCTAATCCGATCCATTATTGTTATATTACGTATCCGCACGCACCGTATATGTAATTAAATGTAATTAAATTTACGAAAATGCAAAATCGAAAATTATGGCTGATAATCGGTACTTATCGTTCACCGTATGATGCTGAAGATTGTGTCGAAAGTTCATCAACGTTCGTTATAAAGTTCGATGTGTCACCACTGAGCACTATTGTCTTTAACTCTCCGGGTCACACACACCGTGTACTAAAATTTCCGAAGAATTTGCGGACACGCGATAGTACGAGCACAAATAAAAAAATCTGTACTGTAAAGGTACGATATTTCGGATCTATGTGAATACAACTCAGACTTGTCTCCGGGAGATGATGCTGCGTTCGTAGTCAGAACCGAAGTCATTTGTCGCCCACGTGTTTTCCTTCAAGGGGCCGTTTTCCCCCTCCAGGGCAACGCCTGGCCCTCGAAGGATCCTCCCTTGGAAAAGGAAAACGCCTTCTTTGTTCGTCCGTGACTAGCTCCAACGGGCAATTTCGCTCAACTTTCGAATTTTTTGTCACACCTTCATCGTTTTAACGCTCACTCCTCACAGGAGGCACCATAAAATGTATCGTCGAAACCTCTCCAACATGGAGAAATTCCGTTTTTCAAATTATCATTAGGACATGATCAAGGATAGGATTAATTAATCAGTAATTGACACAGAATTGAGCCGAAATAAATACGTTAATTTATTGGCTCATTGGGGAAAAAGCCTTGCGGCATAAAAAAGCCCCAGAATAAAATAATAGTTTACAAAGATCTTCACATTATATACGCGATGAAGGTGTGAGCGTTAACATTAGTTCGTTTTCGTATGTTGTATTGCGGTTGTCTTATACGCAATACTTGATAGATATGTGTTTCGGCAGGATCCCTCAAGTATGTTAGTGTGTGCTAAGCACGACCTGGTGGAGATTGCTTCCGAGGGATCCCTTGTGTGTATAGCATATGTGTGTATGATTCGCTATTATATTTAATTATATTACCGCACACGATGTGATGACCGCACTCACAATATCGACAATCGCGGTCCGAATTACTATAATATGTTTCGGTCAACCTTGTCCGGTAGGTTCTAGCAGACTGACTAACCAGATGATCTCTTTTCAAACCGTCTTAATCTAGCGAGACTGAAGGTCTCATAAAAAACGTCCCTCCCTTTCTTCGCTGAAGGACTCGGAAAAATCTGGCGCCGAGAAATCGATCGAGAGTTTAATTTACGACTTGCATGTGTTTACCTAAGGACCGACCCGCACTAAAACTGCAGACAATGGGGGTCCTGTGTCGACCCTGTCCTTAGACCTGGCCCATTCATAGCATTTCCGCTCTGAACACTTAACGCGAGTATATACAAAAAAAAAAAGAAAAAACAATCTTCGTCGCGGGAAAGTTTACGTCCGCGGCTGAACAGTGGAAGAGTTTCGAAGATATCAAGAAAAGCCTGGGTAAATTTTGCGTGCACTGAAACATAGAAAGAGTACAGGAATGTGTCAATTGTCAAATGTGAAGACAGATCCGTTACATGACAATATAGGGTCGTAAATAGATTGAACGTCGTTGTCGATTTTGTATAGTGATGTAAGGCTCGCTCGAAATACACGCTCGTTGTAATAAAAGCTGAAAATTCATAACATGTTTGCAGTGACCGGTAATGAATCATTTCGAACGTATTCGGGTCAGCTAGTTCGGCCTTTCCACGAATATTCGTGCATGCAGACATCAGGTTACGCGCAGGGATGCGTTTTCTTGTATACATATTTCTATGTATATACACGCGTGTATGTACATTGTATCATTTGTGATTATATGCACCGGCGAAACGTGCGTGTACGCATTGTGAAATATTCGTGGACCAGGTGAGACTTGAATATTTTTCGCATTGTAACGTGATTGTTTTACTTCAGAATCTTGTAGAAGGGCTTATAAAAATCATAATTGGACATTAATCGATTAAAATTTTAACCAAAATTAATTGAGAAACGTTAAGGAGTTGTAGTGGTATCATTTTACGGTCCCTAACACATTTATACAATGTGTCTCAACTAACTCGAACATACTGAATATATCGTTTACTTTTGACGGTGAACAAAATATCAAATAGTGAAAATAGATGGTAAACCTAATGATAAGTAAAAAGTGCTTTGTCAACTTCGTTTTTATCAAAATTTTTACAGTAGACTGTGGATCTTCATGCATTCATAGCAGAATTGAAGATTGTTGGAAATTTTTAAAAATTGAAGATGTCGATGTATGATTTGTCCTCTATTAAAATCGTTAAGGGAAGGAATATGACAATTTTTATTTTGAGTAAAGATCCGCAATCGGCTTATTATATGGCAATCTTTTTTAGATGAGATTACATATTTTTATCATCACAATATTTAAGAAAAATCCATTGATTTGTAATACTATGACTTTCAAATGACCTTGAGTACAAACATTTCAAAATAAGTTGAACAATGGATCAAAATAATAAAACAATAACTGTGATCGAAAGCGAAATTATGTTATTATGATAAATGCTTGAAACGCGATATTGGTTTAAAATACTTTAAAAAGAGAGTTGCGATAATTTAAAAATTTCTAAACAAATGATCTTCAAGAAGTTCTTTGCTTATCATTAGACAGCGGATCTTTATGCACTTATGAAGACATTGACTGGGTGAAATATAAAACAGTAAAAAATTAGAAATATTCCAGAATATTGTAATGTTATTTTTAATACAACAAAATCATTAAGGGATGAAATCAATTTCTATTTTACTTATGATTAATTTTGCCCTTTTAAACCGAATAATTTTATGGTTTGACAATTTAAAATATTCAATTTAGGCATGTCACGTTGTATAATAAGTTTCTCCCGAACGGAACGTTTTCGTTTGAATAATAAAATTTTTATTCTCTGCGATGTACTATCGGAAAATGTGATGTTAACGTATTCGAACAAGCTTTAAAAACGATGATGATTAACACCAGAAATGTTTCCAAGAACGTTTAAAAATCTACCGTAAAATAAACGAGGAATACGATGGCCTCTTTTATCTTCACATTACGTCTATTTTAGTCGTAAAACTTCTTCATCCTCATCTTACGACAAAGTGAACTTTCTGGTGAAAAGACATAGCGCGATAATAAAGAAAACGTAACGTTAATTCCATTTGGACAATGGAGGAGGCAAATGATTCCTTATTAACGTGCATGAAAAGGTGCTTGATTATCGCGTAATAGCAGTTATTATTGAATAGAATTAAGGAAAAATTAAAGCCAACTGCACCCCGTGCTCCGTAATGATGATAAATTGGATGCATAAGAATCGTGAGTTGCCTATCAAAAATTCATAGGTGATTGTGCATATTTTCCGAGCTTATAAAACCTATCAGTATTTATTACAAATACGTTGACTCCCACACAAACTATGATTTATTAACGTCCACTTTTGTTATTGTTTAATATGTAAAATAGTTTATACTTATACTGGGTGGGTCTAATAAAATGTGACAACTTCTTTTCTTCGAAATCGCAGCAAATATCGTGTAACAAATTTTTTTAAAATTCAGTAGGACATACTACACGTGAATAAAAACAAAAAAATTCCAAAAACACGTATCCCCTATTTTGGTCCAGTTAATCAGAAATTTATTTCTGTGTTACAAGCGTAATATTTTTCCCAGATAATGCCTACCGTTAATTAAATTTTCTTTCTGATAAGGATATCAAATAATTGATCCGAAAAATTCCGATTTTAGTTTAAAAAATTCCCTTTGAAATTTTAACGACATATTGCGTTTTCCAATTATTCCGTATGGAATATAAAATTTAATTGAGTGCGATCTACTGTGGCTGACCACACTCCATACGAGTAATGCTACAGGTAAAAATTCTGCAGTGGGAATTTGTAAAAGCCACTTTGTCGCTATTATATTTTTATTTATCATTCGCTACTGAAAAATCTTTTTAATGTAATCGTATATGTTGGGTAACACAATTCTTAATAAACGTGGTCGTAATTATATTTGAAAAAGGCAAAAAATAATTTTAAGTGATTCTATTTATATGACCTCGATTAGTCTACATTTTCACCAGATATTCAGCAGACTGCCGCACAAAGTCAACACAACAGTCCTGCCGCTTATGTTTTATGCGTAATTTTATGCGGAAAATAAATATTTATTATACACACATTTGATTTATATTACTTGAAATGTCACGGAACAGTTTATTTACTCGAATTTTATAAATTCGTTCATAAATTTCTTTTGCTTCACATCGAAAACTAAACAATTTCAAACTAAAAAAAACATTCTAGATGTGATCTTTTATTTGAATGAAATCGAGGAGTTGAAACATATTTTTGTAGCAGTCTACATCGCTTATTGATTCATCTCGCACAAGGAATATGATGGAGGTGTTTGTTTTTTCCATTTTACACTGTGCATTGCAGTTTTTAGCTTGAAACGAGGTGAACTTTTAACGGAATTGAAAAATTCAAAATCCATCTAGAAGAGGGAGAGTAGTATGTATAACTTTATTTGTTCCCAACGGTGTTACAATTTTCGTACAACTTCTCCTTTCTCCTCGCGCCGCTCTTATATTTTCAAAAAGTGATCTTTTAAGAAAATTTATCGGACAGATGTGATATAACTTTTGCTCTATCCATTTTTTTCATATTTTTTTTGTGGTTTGCGATTTATAAGCACTCGGCTAAACGAATAATAAAGGTTGATTTCTCCGTTAAAGTGGACAACAGGCACAAACGAAATACGGCTGAATTGTTAGGTGTGCCGAATGAAAACTTGTGCAAAGTTTCGTCAAAATCGGCGTGCAACAGTCACCGAGGTTGCCTCGTTAGTCGAAAAAGTCTGTTTTAACGCACCCTTTAATGCAGTGCTTTTTAACCGGTGTTCCGCGAAAAATATTAAATATATTTAATAATACATTTTCTAAAATATATTTATATCTACGTGGGATGTTTTTGTTTGTTTTTTAGATCATTAATGTCGGTGTTCCGAAAATGTTTCATATAATCGAAAGTGTTCCCTGACTTCAAAAGATATATAAAAAAACTTTTTGAAAACCACGCTTATATTAAAATGTCCTAGAAAGGAGAAAATGAATTTTATTAAATATTAGTGACTATAAATAAAAGCGTGGAGCGCTAAACTATATTAACGTAAGCTTCTTCTAATCTGGGCGCTCCACGCTTTTATTTATAGTTACTAATATCTAAAACAATTATTTTCTCTTTTTTAGTGCATTTTAATATAAGCATGGATTTTAAAATGTTTTTTATATATATTTTTTCATTTCCTCTTTTAGTCTACTACCGAGCGTATTTAGTAAGGCCTGGGTTCGATTTTCGCTGAGATACTCTGCTGAGATTTTTTATCTCCTAAACTAAACGTATAGTTTAAAAAAATTTTAATATTGCATTGTCATCCAGTTCTGAGCTATGTTTAAAGTTTCAAGTCACTGGCTCATCGAAAAGTGGTTTAAAATTCGATTGCAAAATTTGATACAAGACGACAAGCTAATATAAGCGCGGTAATAAAATGGTTAAGAATCACTGCTTTAATGTTGTGAATATTGAAAGTATTAATTGCGAAATGAAATTGCGAATTTCATATAGATTCCACTGCTTCCGACGTCTCTCGGTGTGTTCTGTGTAACTGTAAATATCGCGTGGAACCGAAAAGTTTGCAGAAGTCCAGTGATATCTTAAACTAACATGGTGGTTCGAATAAAGTCTCAAACAAAAAACCACACTGATATTTACAAACACGTGTTTGCACTAGTTGAATGTTTATTCCAGGGAAAAGACAATGCGTAATGCGGCGTATAGGCGTACACCTCACACGCAGATTTTGTGTCCGTACGCGTACAGCTGTTCGCTATTCAGAGAGCAAATAAATGAAACGGGGTCGCAATGTAATACCTCCTGCTGCGAGCGTACATCCCCGTGCCACAGTTTTTCATATTGCCTTCCTGTTACTTCAATATGAAAATCTGTCTTCCAACTTACCCTCGGGCCTTGTATTGATCGTGGTTTTATACTAATGAACATCTTGGTACAGTTGTCAGACTGGTCCGTGCAGTTTGTTGTTCACCTGATTCTTTGACGCGCGACCAGCCACACTGTCATTCTTAAAAGCCGCTCGGTTCTTACATTTTCCATACAAAGGATACACACGTCTTCGTTAAATTCTGAAACTCCTACACTCCGCACAGTGATCGATTCCTCTCTTCTAGGTGGACAAAATTCAAATTTTTGTGTTCTCTTGTAGTAATAACGCTTTATTTCATAACTACATGAACTTAAAAGAATTATATCGTTTCATATTGCCATTTTTCTTGCACTCTTTTGCAAAAACATTTTTTTCAAAAAATATTGTTTGCCGAATCATTAACAGCTTCGATGTTAAAAAAGTTTAGAATCAGCCATATTATTGAATCAACTTTGGATTTAGTATCTTTAGAACTTGTTGAACACCAGGTTTCAAACATCAGTCTTCGTGGCATAACCCACGTCTTTTCTAAAAAATGATATAAATGACTAACGGGCAAGAACGGGCGAGCGATATTTAGTATCATTACTTTGAAATAAGTATTCTTCAAAACTATCAAAGAATGAAGTCCGGTCGAGCCTGGGAAAAGCTGTTATCGAGGAATCGATCACTGTGTTCCGGGACAAACAGATAGCGCACGCTCAGATTTGCACGATTTTCATTTGTTTCCACATGGCAACGGAAATTTGTTTCTACACACTGTTTCAAGTTCGTTTAGTAATATATTAGCTGTTGGTTTTAGAAGCTGTATATACACATTTTTGGTTTAGTAAATAAATTGTTTAAAATTACAATAGATTAGAAAACAAAGGGAACTCTAACGAACTACTATCCAAATGAGCGTTGAAACTCTACTTATTGAATTTCGTCAGATATAACTAATTAAGTTTTAACGAATTCACGTCAATATTGTAATGCAATAGGATCCAATATAATCTGACTAATACGTATTAGGTTTAATGTAATGAAATTGGGTTTGAACGTAAATATTTCATTCATTTGCTATCCAATGTGCATGTGAAATGAAGGAAATCAGCGCGCTATGTTATTTGTTATTGGTCAATTAAGTTCACTGTCCAATATCTAATTTATTATCTAGCAACGCGTGTCGCCTATGTGTTTACTATTTAAACACCTATTAAGTTCTACATTCAATGAATGAAATAATAAAAGTTTCATTATGTTTCACAACTTATTAGAGATTTACTAGCTGTAAATGAAAGTGCAGTTACGCCGTGTCGTTTTAACACACTTGGAGATATTTTAACTAGAAAATTAAACATTTCCACCGACCTAGAATAATTCTTTTCATTTTATGGATATGAAATTGATGTAACGACTCACAAAATACTTACATGTTCAGTGATACATTACCAACATATTTAACAATCTAAACAATATTTTGAATAATGGTGTAGCAATGTTTAGTGACGAAATTTGTAGTAGAAAAATTTTGTGCGAACGGAATCTTAATGAAACACTATTTATTTTATTATTTATTTCTTTCGTTATTTTTTCCTACAAAATAAATCAGATGTTCGAGCTGTGATCCATCTTCTATAATACAGAGTTTCGTTCTTTGTACTAGTTTTCTCGTAGTAAAAAGGTATCGGGAATTACAGTGAACCACGAAAGTATTTGAACGCACTTTAAAGCACTGTAACTTTTATATAATTGTGCCAAACGACTTCATGTTTCGTAAGAAATTAGATTGATAATCTAAATGATCTGTAAAAAAGATTTTCCAGAAATTACCATTTAGAAGGTTGCATGCAAAAATAAAATAGCATCTTCTAAAACCTTTGTGCTTGGGTCCTTAATGAAAATTTAAAATATACGTTTTGTAGATCTACACATATTAGTTATGCACAAATTGATTAAAATACAATTTTTTCAAAATCTTTGTTGCACGTTATTTGGTAAATCAATTCTTTTTATTGCTCAAGAAAAGTCAGGTTGTTGGTCCGATCAGAAAAAAGTTATAATGTCTTAAAGTGCGTTCAAATACCTTCGTAGTATACAGTATCGTCCTAAAACTGATGGCGTTTATATGAAAAAAGTTGTGGTAAACTCATTCCAACCATTCATCACCGATCGATGCAACATAACGTCTTACTCGCAATTAGTAATTAACAGACGGGGGCCACCTTTCCAATGACGTCTTTCGGGTCTAGCCCCTCTTGCAGACTTTCCCACGCTCTTCTTCCTTAACCAATCTTTTTGTTTGGACTCATCTTCGACTACGTCATGGCAAACGAAAGCTATAATTCTGCCAAATGTCGGTCAACGTAACAAATCATTCGGATAACCGTACTGACATTACAAGAACAAACAAATCAATAATTCTTTCAACGATGAACGGTGATCCGAAACTAAAACGTAATTTTGAAGCTTTCAAGTAAATAGAGAAATTCGTAAGTCTTAATATAATGGGTAGAATGCAGAGATTTATGCAATTTTCAATATTTATAGACAAATTTTAAGAAAGTGCTATTAGTTTTCTAGATCCGAAACAAATAAAAAATAGTACTGAATACATGGATCATGGATCAACAAATTTACTGAATAAATACATAAATACCCGCAGTCTAATACCAATAGGTATCTTATAGTTAGTCGAACAACATAAATATATTATTCTTTTGAAGACATTTATTTAATTAAAGTTAATTTAACCGCTTGCTTGAAACCGAGTATTTTTAAGACATGGACAAATATCGTTGATTGAGTATTTGTCAATAAATTGTAAATACTAATTGTGAAGTCAAGTTCTAAGTGTTTTACGCAACTGGCTGTTTTTCGTTCTGGAAATAAAATGGATATAAAACATAAAATAAGTTAGAACATCGAACAGAAGAATAGCAATTTTTCGATGAAAAATATAATTGTTAGTATCTGTAACATATTCATCTACAACTGTTTGTTTTATATAGTACATTCTCTCGAGGCTTTTAGATTTTACGAAGTTATTACATTCTCTCGAGGCTTTGCGATTTTCCGAAATTATTACATTCCTCAAGTCTTTCGAACATTTTAGATTTTCCAGAATTTTTAATTCTCGTATAATTATGGAAGCAATTTGAAACTCGAATGTTTTAATCTCGCGGAAACTTGTAAGAGAGAGTATCGAATACCTATCACTATGCAGCACATACTTACGCTATTAAAAGTTTTCTGGAAATAATCAAATTTTAAGGGCTTGTGAAACGTGAATTTTACTGAAATTTTGATTGAACACGTTAAAATCCAGCCCCAGTCGACCAACGAGATGAAATCGCGAAGTAACAATTTTGCATATTATGTTCCTTAAAATCCTACATATTAAAGTTTGTAAATTAATTAATTCCTTATTATAATCGCTCATTTTTCTCCAATATGAAGGAGACTGTATTAACAGGGAAACTAGCAAACTTAACCAGCAGCAGCAAGACAAATAAAGACAAGATACACAAGACAGGATTGACACGAATTTATAGACACGCGCGAACACATAAGGCAAGTTTAACATTTAACAAAGTTGAAGCAAACACAGCATTTACTAAATGTTTCATATGGGTTCCATTGGGAGCTAATGATTCGAAGAACGATTTGTATGTACCAGTCGATTTTTCTTTATTACAAGTTCCATCGTGATTAAAATAAAATAAGTACAATGTTGAAATTGGTATTATATATACAGTGAACCACGAAAGTATTTGAACGCAGTTTAAAACGGTGTAACTTTTTTATAATTGTACCAAACCGTCAGATGTTTTGTAAGAAATTAGAAGCAGTGGTTTACAAGATTGATTTAAACCGTTCTTCATACATATTTTCTTCTATTACAACATCGAAGTTCAAATTTTGTAACGTCGGGCACTCGTAGTGACTCCCTCTAATATTCGGACACTCTTGAGAAGACAATAACTTTTTTAGTACTGTACTATACGATTTGAACATTTTTTTGGGAAGCTTGTCGAATATTAAAAATATTGTCGTCTTTTTAAAAGTGTCCGAATATTAATGAGAGTTACTGTAAGTAACATACTAAATCACGGTACTTTTTAAAGAGAATTGCGTAGTAGAATGTTCTCAGTGGAAACAATAAAAAAAAGATAAAAAGTGATAAAAATCAAAAGTAACAACACCGTAGTACGTGTTGCTTGGATATGCCTGTAATTAGACATTTTGGAGAGTTAAGAGAAGCTCGAAGTAACACATATAACTTTTAGTTGTATATTTTAGCATTCGCGAATTTAGGGTGCGCGGATGGCACTGCTGTATGCTCCCCTACGTCGTTTCGTGACAACTGTGAAAACTTCTGCTTTCATACTCATTCCGTCGCAGCTTCAGAGGTAATATCATTTTGTTCTGCACACTTAACATAAATGTTGAATAAATTCGCAAATTGTTAAAGCATCTTTATATTTAACTAGGTTTTCCCCGCGGCTTCGCTCGCACAGGAAATTGTTTAATGCTCTTGAAAATTGGTATTGTTTCTCCATGAAACCTTTTAACCCTCCATTCAGATTGTATCAATGAGCATTTAAGACCAAGTATGATGTAAATCAGACCACGAACAATATATACCTCATACAAATGTTGCAACCCCTTTTCACCCCCTTAGGGGTTCAATTATTTAAAATGACGAAATAGGTGTTTGATTAATTAATCAAACAGCGTTAAGACCAAGTATCAAGCAAATCGGACCAAGAACAAAAAATTCCTCATACGAACGTTGCAACCCCATTTCACCCCCTTAGGGGTTGAATTTCGAAATATGCTTTCTTGTCCCTTGTATAGATCATAAAGGAAACCTCTGTCCAAAATTTCAGCTTTCTATGTCCAAGGGTTTAGTTCGTTTTTATAGATATAGATAGAAGATTACGTGACGCGTGTATTATTAACAATGTTTCTAGACATTGTGCTTTTTAGCAAAGTGATAAAAGCGGTCGTGTTTCTTCTATTCTACTCAACAAAATTTTTTGAAAAAATTCGTAAACATTCTATCTGATAACACATATGACAATGAATTATATTAGAATTTTTTGTTGCAACAACAATCTAGAATAACAGAATTCTATAACAATTTGGTATAACAATATAGAATAACAAAATTCTATGAAAATCTAGAATAACAAGATTCTTTATGACTTGCAGATTTGTCTGAGTAAATTTTAGTAAATTCGTTTATCTTATTATATTAGAATTTTTTGTTGCAACAACAATCTAGAATAACAGAATTCTATAACAATTTGGTATAACAAAATTCTATAACAATATAGAATAACAAAATTCTATGAAAATCTAGCATAACAAGATTCTTTATGACTTGCAGATTTGTCTGAATAAATTTTGGTAAATTCGTTTATCTTACTTGAACACGTTCACCTCGCGCTTTCACGAAAGTCGAGCAGGCTTTCAGGTTCGCGTGCTTGCAGAAACATTAGCGAAATTCCAAACGCATTTCTTATTGCCTCGAAAATGTGAGTTCACCTTGAAATCATCTGCATCGCAAAGTAGTTCCTTCACTTTTGGCTCCCCCGAGACTCGCTCGAAGAAGAAAGAGTCAAACTTAGATTTTTCCTTCCGTTTGTGGAGGAGGGCGGTAACGGCCCGGGCACTTATGCCCCATTTAGTTTACTCGTCGCTCGCATAACAAATGACGGAACCATGTGTTACGTACAATCTTGCAACGCAACTTTGCCTTCGCGTTTCGAACTTTGTAGGGCAGAAGATCTTACAAACCGTGATACAATAGAAGCCAGTCGTGCTGCAACCCTACCGTTAACAAAAGACAATGTGAAACGTCATAGGACCCTTTACATCCCGGAATGCCCTGTGATTTCTATACACGTATTGAAAACTCTGAATTGAATGGCACCACCTGTAGCATGATAACTGAATAGCGACTACTGTTAGATTGAATTTCAAGTTTAAAGCGGAGGGATTGCGATAAAGCTCTAGAAGAATAACCATAAAAGCTGCCAAGGTTTATCGACTTAATTCGATTTCAAAGAAAAATCGTGTTTTGTTTGCATACAACACAGAACCATCAAAGTGAACTAACTCCTTGTACTAAGATTTATTTTACGGTTTCAATGATTAGAACCTTTTTGTAGATCGTAATTTTCTAAAAAAGGAGAAAACATATCTATTGTACGTCAATATGTTCTCTAATAGCTGTACAATAACAAAACCAAAATAGAATTATATTTCGATTTATAAGAAATTAGTAGCATATATATTTATTAGACCCTATTCAGAATCTTCGTCATGAGTCTGGCTCGATACTGTAAGGCAACGTGTTAAATTAGTGCCTGAATTGGAACAAACTGGAACGAAATAGAAACTTGTTTTAGTTATAAATAATTCGGATAAGATCAAACATTTTTTTAGTTCCTGATCGTTTTAGATTTTCAGATTCCTTTTTCTTGGAATTTTACTATTCACTTATCATATCCTGGTAATATAAAGATCTCTTTTCAATTGACTGCTTATTAGCGGTCAAATTCCATAGGCTTTACTTAGCATAAAGTGAGAATACCACAATACGAAATACAGTCCCCTGAAACGATGTGAAAAAACGTGCTGAGCCAACTAAACTTTCTTAGCTACCGCTTACAATAAACTAGGATTTGCGTAATCCTTAAGAAATATCTCTATCGCGGTCTGCTACATGACGTCATACGATAGAGATTCCTTTCGTTGGAATATGAAGCGTTTTATCCTTGCAAATGGTTATACCATCTATATCAAAAATATTTTTATCTTCACTTTAATCCGTCATATATTCGGCTGTAGATCGCTATGCGGCGAAGCAGTGGATATACGTGGACAAATCGATATTTTGATTAGCGTACCGCAAAAGTATTCGTTTCGGATTTTCGTAACGAAAGGACTTGTAATTGTAATGAAAGGATTTGTGATAGTGTTGATGTACAAATGTTTGCACATCAAATCAAACGAAGTTTATAGATCCGAGTAAAAGAAAGAATTTGTTATTGTAATGAAAGGATTTATAATTTTATAGTATTGATGTACAATTATTTTCACATCAAATCAAACGAAGTTTATAGAGCCAAGTAAAAGAAAGAATTTGTGATTATAATGAAAGTATTTGTAATAGTGTTGATGTATAATTGTTTGCACATCAAATCAAACAAAGTTTACAGAGCCAAGTAAAAGAAAGAATTTGTTATTGTAATGAAAGGATTTGTGTTTGTAATTAAAGGATTTATGATAGTGTTGATGTACAATTGTTTCAACAATCAAATCAAATGAAGTTTCTAGAGCCAAGTGAAAGGGAGAAATGTGGCGTCGAGAGTAAGTAGATTAGGTATCCGTGACGGGTGACCAGAGAAGTCGCAGGCGAGCCTACCATAAATTGAAACACGCTACAGCGTGGTACGCAGCGCCCCATTCTGCACAAATGTGCAGATTACTTTTATTGCAGGAAAGTTTGACGGCAGCCGTCCGTGGAAGTTGTATCCACGAAATAGGACTTCGTAATTAACCCTGCCGGGGTCGCGGTCCTAAAATCCACGTTCACGCAATTGCAACAGATGTGTTCTTTGAAAGAAGAAGTTTAGTTGATAAGAGATGATTAAATTAGTAACATTTAAACGATATCTGTATAACAATTGCAATTTAGATAATCCCTACGCTCTCAGAAATTTCCGTAAAGCCACGTATAGTCTGTCTCATAATTAGACTACAGATTTTCGTTCAAAATAAAAATTGTTCGTCTTTTGAATGAGAAAGTCTTTCGAATATAACCAGAACAGAGATGTTTAATTATTCATTCGATAAAGATAGTATCATCTGTTCTGTAATCAGTAAAGTGCGTATTTTATGCATTTATGACAAAAATGGGTATGTACAATTTAAAACAGTAGATTCATTAAGAAGATTTAGGCCACCTGTGTATTAGTTTCACCGTAATAAGATGATCAAAAGAAGAATGAAATTTTTATTTGGCTCCAGTGTCTTGCAATCAATGCAAACATTTTTTTATTTTGCATAAAGATCCGCAGAGTCTAGTAATCAGCCTTGCAACCCGGTAAACCCGTTTAGAAGCGTAGCATGTGCTACATTGGAATAACTGTATAGTAGATTACAGATGGTTAAGCATGTTTGTCAATCACAGTGCTTGCATAAGCATTCTCACAGTGGGTGGGTGTATTTGACAGGGAGAGTTTGCGCAAATGATTAAGAAATGATTGATCGTGTTTGATTTTGCGGTGTCAATGATACCTATGTAAGTGTACCGACATTGTCTGCCGATGCTTAGCGACAAGCTTCGGTTAGCGGTGAGTTACTTCTAAAATATTCTGAATCATTGTGCTCGCTCAAGCGACTCAACTTCTTCCGCGTGTTCTGCATACATACGATACAGATTAAACTACATTAAATTTCCAATAAATTATAGTGACTTAAGCAATTGACAAATTTTTAGTTACAAACGAATTACTAAAGAAACACAATAAACCTTTTTCGAATAAGAAAGAATAAAAGCTAAAATTCCGCCAGCTATAACGAAAATCGTTGTCGCCATCTGATAGCACTTTCTCTATTGTACAACTCTCACTGTTCACCCTGTAATTATAAACACAAAACAAAGGTTAGTCCAACTTCGGCTGTTCCGAGAACTGTTACAATTTCTACTGACAGCAAAAAAAATGTACGTGTGTACAAAGTCAAGTTAGCTCTGTTCCATGCCAAATTCCAGGCAGTTAAAGGTTTAAAGTTCTAATGGCACATTAAATTCTAGTGCATTCAAATGTACAAAAGTTGAAGTTTTACAAAGGAGAATTCTGTATAGCTATATTTGTGATATCAAAAGTTAGTATCCAAGGTTTTTTCGACCTACTAAATTATGGTTCCTGAAAAAAAAATCGTTTGTGCACTCGTAGCAATTTTAACTCGAAAATTAAATGTTTCTTTCAACCTAAAATATTACCATCCCCATGATTTTTGAAATTTTAGGGATAAGAAATTGGTATAATACCTCATACTTATTCACTTATAGATATATTTAATAATGTAAACAATATTTTGTACAATACTACAGCATTTTTTAGTGGCGCCTCAGAGTCACCATTCGAGTGTTAAGGGTTGATAGTATTTGCTAGAAAATTGAATCAAACATCTTAAGAGAATATTATGGATTATAACTAGGCTGCGGATGTTTATGCATTCACAGCAGAATTGAGTACATGAAATTCAAAATTGTTGAAAAATATTTTTAATTCAAGATGTTAATATACATTAATTTTTCCTGTATTAAAATCATTACAAGGAGAAATAACATTCAATTGAGTTTCTATTTCTTGCAATCGATGCAATCGATCTGTATTTCAAAAATTTGCTTTTTAGAAAGATGTATATATCCTTTTCCATTTTTTTCAATGCATTTTAACGTAACTTGAATGGCAGTTTGATTGGTGTCTACAAATAAAATCATTTAAGAATTTTCGATAAATACACTTCTATGATTTTAATAAATCTGGTTCTTTAAAGTCCCCACTATATTCGTTGCTAACTGCCTCATGCTAATCTATTTTCAAACCCAACACAAGCGTACATAAACTTGAATTCTCGGAATCGCTAAATCAAAAGACGCCATCAGTTCGCAAGTTTTTATTGCCTGTTTGATTAGAAGTACAGCAAGTCTATATTTAAGTTTAAAGTTTCATCGAATCTCTAACATCGTTTCGTAAGTGGCCTGAGCACATTAGTATGCTACTGTGAACATAACGGTTTATCGTACAACGATCAAATTACAAGTTTTTTCGCTGTACAAGAGTACGCAAATTGCCTTGGTTTCTCCGAGTGATACGAAAAAATGTCGGAGGAGAAAATTGTTCCATTCTGCTACGTCGCAACACTAAAATTCATGCGAGTCGCCCCTTGAATTATGTATACGCCCTGAAATAATTTATGTCGCCTATTATAAAGGAGCTCCACATGTTTGAGTGCAGGAAAGTTGATGCATGACAACGTAAGGGACAGCATACGTTCCGAAAATTTTTCTAAAAATAGTGTACCCTGTTGACATTATCTCTCTACAATATTTTCCCAAAGTTTCATTTTCAAATTCGTAAAACTGCTAGTATTAAAATGAATTTATTTAAATAGGAATATCTGAGACTGGTCCAATTTAGAGAAAGAGAAAAGTGTATCATTTTAGACGAAACAGATTTTTGATTAGTATATTTCTGCATTTTTTACAAACAACAGAAGCTAATTGTGTTAAAAAATTTTATTCCGCATTTTCAATTTATTTCTTAATGTAGAATCACTCCCTTTTCGATAGTACCATCTGTTATCGGTCACACTGTATAGTTAACTTGAAATGTGATTTAAAAAAATTCATTTATGTAAAACCGACATCAACAAGCGCTAACGTTTTAATCTATTTCAACATAAATTTAACCACAAAAGGTGTTTTGTAAAAACAGCTACCATGTATTTCTATTGTAGTTTAACGTTTGCATCATATTAGGTTGGATAAGAAAGTTCGTAGCATTTTCAAATTAAGAATCTAAGATAAAATTAAGGTATTCATTCGTATGTTTATTCAATATCACAAGAAGTTACCTTGAAAATAGGAAAACGTAATAGAACAGAATGGAAAATATGTTATTGAATAAATCTGTAAATAAATTTCTGACGTTCAGCTTTCAATTTTAATTTACAAACGCCACGAACTTTCGTTCCATCACAATATTTCAAATCAGTTGTTTCTTATGATAGGTACATTTAGTATTTTAATTAAAACTTTTTCGAACAAAAATCATGATTTGATATTTATGATTCGATTCGTTGATATTCCTAATCCCTTCAGGGTTCATTGCTCACCTAAAAATTTTACAATATTCTATTAAGTGCATCTCGTTTTCTATATATGAAAACGAAGAAACTTAATTAAAGAGAATTATTGATGCCCCAAACATTACGCTAAGCTTCGTCAAATTAAAATAACAATGTGTATAATATTAATTTACTTGCAAGACCGTCATACATGTGCGATGCTGATAGCGAACGTGTTAATGGCAGTCTACGAGAGTTTCATGAAAAGAAGCAGAGTTTAAAACTATGTGGACACTCTATGTATAACCCTCTCTTGGGACTCCTAAGGTTAGTAATGTGAAGATATCTTGAAGAAAGTAAGAAAGTAAGTGAGGGAAAGTGTAGGACAGAAAGGTGAGAATGAGGAGGTTAACAAAAGGGATGACCTGGGGGTTGGCGCGACCATTAAAGACGCGTGGTTTATGATTCTATTTTTTATTATGAATTTATGATGGTAACGATATGTCAAGTAAAAGCACGATTCAGTATTTTTACTTACGAATCAACAATATTTGATATTGATCATTGGTAAAAAGTGTATTATAAATACAAATGATAACGATATGGATCAATGTGTCACTTTCACCTCCTGCAAACTTAACCCTTTGAAAATGCAAATGAAACGTGTTTTTATATGTATTTTGTTCTTCCTTTATTTATTTAAATCGTATTTTTAAATAGAAGTTCCATAAATATTAATTGCAACAAAGTTTGAGAGCTATATTGAATATAATTAGTAAACAAAATTGTTTAAAATAAGTAGCAGTCAAGAAACTGTCCTTACAAACATGTAAGTGCAATTAACATTAATCAACATTAAAGTTACACATTCATTGATAAACTAAAAAAAGAAAAGAACTTTATTCAGAGTGTGGGTATCTTATGAAAAAATTCATTTCGCATTTCTTACTTACTTCTGCAGAGATACTCTTTGCCAACAGCAACACACTGGTTATAAAGAACCAACTAAAATTGAGAACCTCAGAACTTTGTTAATTACACTCTGCTCCTTCATTTCTTTGTTTGTATTTATTCACTGAAGTCCGACGGATTTAATAAAATGGTCTTTAGCCAGGAATCCTTGTTTTTCATAACTTTTAACTGTGTCATGGTATGCGTAACTGCTTCCCGAATATTATCATCGTCGGTGAGTATCGACTGGATTTACTTTTTAACTTCAACGTTTTTTGATGAAATATGATCTACAAAATGCAATTTCGAACAGCAGGCTCACTCTGAAATATTTAACGTTTCGTGGTATCGAATAGAGAACAATTCTAAAAGGGGAGAAATCGTATATTGACATCTTCAATTTTGAAAATTTTAAAACAATTTTGAATTTCATCTTCTTAATTTTCCTATAAATGTATAAAGATCACCAGTCTAGTAATTATACAGGTAGCTTCCATCGTATCCAATTATTATTTTTGATCTAGCAATGTTAAAATTTCTCTTACAGAAAAATCAACATTGTTACATAAAGAAATTATGGCCATTCATAAAAAAAAATAAGCGAAATGTTTAAGATGGTCAAGTTAAGTGAAATACACTGTAGAGGTGTAATTATACAGGTAGCTTTCATCGTATCCAATAATTCTTTTTCATCTAGCAGAGTTACAATTTCTCTGTGAAAGAAATCAACATTGTTAGATAAAGAAATTATGGCCATTAATGCAAATTCTTCGTTTACATCCTAATAGGATACATAAAATAGGAGACGAAGAAGGACATAACGGCTTCATTAGAGCTTCATTAGGGAAATTTGCATCAGCATTAAGATAACTGTAGTCGATTCACGTCTCGTGAATCGGTCGGATAGAAACCGGAAAAACGTCGTGACAACAGAAACTTGCGGTTTCGCTAATTTTCGTACTTTCATTCGCTTTCGTTTGTTTAATGATCGTTATTTTTATTCCACGTTTTTGCGCGATTAGCATCTTTCGTAAGAAATACTTTTCTTCATTAACCATGGTGATCAACGGTTTCATGTTTTTGTGGAAATCCCGGCGAATCAGTCTCCTCTTGAATACTAATCCGCTCTATCTGTTTGCATTGTTTGGATTGTAGTTCACGAAATAGAGAGAGGGTGTGCATGTATTACGTACTTTTGAGTTCTAAACTACGTTGAATTTTTTAAAATATACAGTGAATTCAAGAAACACTTCTACATTACTGATTCTTGAAAAATTATGATAATTTCGTAAAAACAAATAATACAACAGTAAGTCTAGCGTTCGAACTAGTGTTCGTTTATTTTTTGAAGATTCATTTTTCCTAAAAAATACAACGAAATCTTTAAAAATTATTTTTGTAAACGAAACTGCCATAGTTTCGAAGATTGGAGTCTCCTCTTTACCACGGCTCCTTAAAAATTGGTGTACGATTCTTTTTTCACTGTCTTGTGGAACACGAATGAGGCACGATGGTGTACTTATGGTGTTACTTATATTGCTGTAAAGTTGGCGGGACAAACTTCATTCAAAGCTCGACAAAACGACTAAGAAAAATCACATTAATTTTTGAGATGTCGTTGTAAAGAGAAGCTAGTTTCGGTCACGAAAAAACGCGGCGGCCATTTTTGCAAAGGAAAATGACAATGAACCACAACATTTTTTAAATACATATATTTTTTGTAATAGTCGAGAATTTTTGTCGTAGTTACTACGTTACTGTGACGTAGTAGATTGATTTACAGATTCGCTTCCCTTTACATATTTGCAACAATATTTTCAAATTTTGCGGAATGAATATTTTAAATTAAATTTAAATTGCAAATTTAATCTCCTCGCGCGAAGCTCAAGGCACAATATTGCCCTTAATCGAATGTCACTGGGATATCTATCAGAATTCGGGTCAGACATCGTAATAATGTTCCGCATTTGCGTTGAAGTTCTATAAAGCATCGCGTTGGATGAGAAGAAGAATGTGTGTCGTCATAAATCTCCCGAATGTGGAAGCCACTCGGCCTGAATGGTCATGAAAGAGATTGTAGCATAAATATTTACTTTCAAGCGAAAGTTTTCCTCTGGTCCGAAATGTCATTTTCTAGGAGCAGCACAATGCAATTTCCAGAAACTTTTCGGTAATCTACGTTGTACTTCCTTCTCCACGTGAAACAATATTCAATATTCGAAGACTTTTCATATTCTTCCAGGTAGTGATGTATCGAGTCACAATAAAGAATTCAAATACTTCGTTAAATTACTTTCTGATTATTTATCATTTCCATTGGCTGTCTAACAATTTCATCTGAAAGTACGTTTATTGTGAACGATATTTTATTTATCAAGTCTGATGTGTTTTTATATGAACATACAGTGGAACTTTTAACTGTTCGTACTTATACGGAATAGAACGTATGCCAAATTTTCGATGGTTTCTTTTGTTAATGGTACACATTAATCAATCAATTATGATTAAAATTTTAATCGATTATTGCTCAAGTCTGCTTCGAATCAGACATATATCGAGGTTGCACGGTATTTATAAAATATGAGCGAAGGTTACTTGTTGATAATTAGTTGATACTAAAAATAAACTTAAATGTTGAAAGCTTCATGGAAATTTCAGTCGGCGTATACGGAAACGACATCAATAAAGCTTGGTCGTGTAACGAATATCAGTGGAATTGTGTGAAAACTGATGAAAAAAAAGAAGCCGGTCGAGAGGAGAAGCTGTTGGCCGCGAGAATGCCGAGGATAATTTTGTCGTCCTCGAGGCAGGTAAAGAAGCCGAGAAAAGGGAATTCGTCTCCAGCCACCAAAGGAATTTTTCACTGGAGCTTCGTGAGATCGTCGCCGCAGCAATCTCCCAAGTACCGCGAGATATAAGGATGTTCCACTTTAATTTTCCTCCGATATCGTCGTTTGTTTTAAGAAGACAAAGTTACTTTATTTTAAAGAGGTCATCCTTTAGACGGAATGATATTGTTCTAGACGAACGCTTTCGATACTGTTTTTTTTAACGAAGCCGCAGATATTCCTTTGATTAAACAATCACTGTTCCGTCTCACGATAAAAATCATCTGTAATTTTTGGCTATTTATAATGGAACTGATGAATTCGAGAGTTCAGTATACAGGAAGAATCTGGTAACTGAGACTAGAGGTGGGCATTAATTAATTAAAATTTTACCAAAGATTGATTAATTGATGTGTATGATTGAGAAAGGCAATCATTGAAAAATCAGCGATTGATTCCATAGATTGATGAAGTTATTCGTCAATTGATTAAAAAGAGAAATCATCGAAAAATCGAAGGCTGATTTAATCAATTGTTGAAGTTAATCGCCACACAAAATAATGTAATCGTTAACCGCAATTAACGACTAAAGTAGAAGTTTAATTATTAATTACAATTAATGATCGAAGTAGTAATTTAATCGTCAATCGTTGATTAAATTTTTGCCCAATTCAGGTTAACATCAGGTTTACCGGATCTAAGAAAATTCATTCGTCCATTTTATTATGAAAAATAATTCCGTTTTGATTCTTCTTGTATTACTTGAAGCTCTGTTTTCATTAAAAAATGCCACGCCATATTGTCTGAAAATTACTTTTCATGCAAATGGTTCCGGCTTATTTCAACTGTAATGACGAGATTAATCCAATAAAAATCATTTCATTCATCCATGTATAACTTTTCCGAGCAAAATGTTGAACATTTTATAAAACTGTTTAAACGATAATATGTATTCAGTAATTTTCATGCGGGAAATTATTCCTGCTGAAAATTAAAAAATTCATAGAAATGAAATTGCAAAACGACAAGTACACGTACAGTGAAACACGAAAGTATTTGCACGCATTTTAAAACAGTATAATCTCACACAATATAAATAAATCTAATTCTTGTTATTTTTATAATACTATGCATATCAGTTTAGTGTTAATTTAATTGAAACAAAGTAATTGTACATATTGATGTTATCATTGCTGCATCATAAATTTTCTAGTTTAAGGTCATTTCATGGTCATTGTGTACCACATCATTGAACTCGTCTTGACATCAGCCATAATACTGTGAAGTTAAACATATATGGTGCCATTTATAAATCATCGATAACATTTTCTTCTATCTTCATGCTAAACGCTTCTGTTTCTCGTGAATCACCAGGTATAACAGATTGATTTATTTATAAAAACTTGAACTAAACGACTTGTGAATTTATCAGGTGAAGAACCAACAAAATTTTCCCTTATACCTAATAGAAAACCGTGAAGCACCCTGTGCATTGCATCGTTTACTAAAAGAAAACGCCCAATCGCTTCCAATTATTTGCTTATGCAGCCTGGAAGGCGGATGGGGGCGGGGGTGGGGGTATACGGCCTCGCGGAACTGTTTGTGTAGTCGAAAATTAATCACGCCGATGAAATAACACGGCTGAAAACCTGTTACGGGAGGGAACTTTCCTTTTAAATGCGATGAAATCCATTTTCCAGGGAAACGGCAAGTTGCTTCGCAGAAATATTTTACTGGAATTTTGCCGTCGTCGCGCCGCAGTTTCGCGTTTATTTAAAGCTTACTTAGAAATCACGGTACAAAAGTGCCGGTGGTATGCTACACGTCTATTACCGGTGTTGACATTAACGTTGAAGAGCGAAAGAAGCTTACGAGGGAAACGCGTCGCGTGTAATTCGAACGAATTCAACTGTGCTTGATACCCTTGGGATTCAATTAAACCGAATAATTTAATCGAGACGGCGCCATGGATTCGGTGATCGTGCATGTAGTAAGTAATGATAATAATTAGACTGCGGCTGCATGTATGGCATCCAAAAATTTTCAAAGAATACTGCAATATAAAATTCCACTGATTTTAAGACGATTTTTATTTATGTCTGATCTGTAAAGGCTACTATCACTGAAATATAAGATTTTCTTTGTTCCCACTTTCTTAGAATCTGCCTGCAAAATTTAAAAATTGCATAAACAGCCACAGTGTAATAATAATAAATATAAAGGGTGTCTCACCTAATTTTCATATTTGAGATACGCGACTGTTTGATTGTAGAAAATATGATAACTATGTAATTGATTAATAATTCGAATACTTTAATCGAAAATAGCTTCTATCAAACAACTAGAGATCTCGCGAAAATATTTTGAACGTCTAAATCGACTGTTGGAAGTGGATGTGTGATTTGCATATACTAGCCTGCGTTAATCGATACGATAATTAGGTGAGGCATGAACTGACGGTGCAAAATTTGATCAACCGCGTCTCTATCTGCAATTCGCTGGCCAAACGCAACGACCATAATCCACTTTTTATTAAACGCACGATCCTTAAAAATAGTTGAGTAAAACGTCATAGTTTTTATTAGTTTTTATTAGCTCGGTTTCTTGTCTGTCAGTGCGGTGACAAATTTTTCAATTGATTTTAAACTAACTTCCCAATGAGAGCTAGAGACTTGAAATTGGAAACATAACTGAATGACAATGGAATATTTAAAAAAAAATTTTTTTTAAAGTCTATCCGTTCATTCCCCAAGCTTTTGTACAAAAATTTGATAATTCTTCCAGAATTATTTGAAAAAGTGTACCGACTCGCAAGCTGTTTATTTGTTAGTATTAATCGGGCTGCGATCGCAATGTCGGCAAATAAATGACATTCTACATAGATTTCAGGTAATCATGTTTAGTATGTACATGTACACAGTTGGGAATATACCGCAGGTTGCGATATATCTCATGTACAGCGTATGAGCAACGACATCGTGCTGCGAGATATCTCGTTGATCGTCTGAGGGGGTTGAAAATATACAGGGTGGTCCACGTAAATGGAATCGAATCGGTATTTCTGACATTTGCCGGTACACTCCGGCACAAAAAGATAGCATAAATTAAAATTTACACAAGTTTCATCTATTTTCACATTGCAAATGTTTCTTTACACTGAGCTGCAGAGTATGTTTAACCCTCGTGTAGCCAAACGCGTATCTATTTATATGCTGCATTTCTTCCAACAACTTGTTCATGTTCCTCTAAAAATGTATAATTAAATTCTTAAATTATA
This sequence comes from Lasioglossum zephyrum, assembly GCA_028455615.1. NCBI lineage: Eukaryota > Metazoa > Arthropoda > Insecta > Hymenoptera > Halictidae > Lasioglossum > Lasioglossum zephyrum. The sequence continues at coordinate 13,242,306 of CM052329.1, read as the reverse complement.
GTCTTAAAATGAGAATTTCTGCAAATACGTTGAATCTAAAAGGTTTTAAATGATCGTTATGGTTGGCTACATAAGGGTTAATAACATACACTAACTATGGCAAAATTAATTCGATCAAACATATCAAGTGTTAAAATGTAATTATTAATATTTTCATTGTGGAAAGTATTTTTATTTACGATAATGACAAATGCAATGACGAAACTCGTCATATATGTATTAACAATAATAAATGCGCCTGTTTTGTCGTAACGTACAGCATGAACAAATTGAACACCGCGTTAAGGGAGGGTTTAGTCACAAACAAGCATTTAGAACATTTTTTTATTAAAATGTTAGTTAAAAATATTAGTATAAAATATTAAGAAGTGTTGTATTGAGTTGTTACCCTTCTTATATATCTTTCTAATTTTCACAAAGAGGTGAATAGCTTTTTGTATTTGGTAAAATAGAAAGTAATTCATCATTTTATCAATCTTTCTTTGAAATATTATCAACTGTTATGCCATATTTTTCTGATATACACATTTCTTATTATATTTAGTTTTTAATATATGCCAAAATGTTTAATATATGTCTAAATATCATATCCACGATGCTGATTGAATATTTTCTGCCAGGTCTACTATTTTTTAAATTTTCAAAAATGCACACCCACTTACAAAAAGTTATACTTTTTGTTTTGCAGGAGTGTTAGTAACCTACAAATATTTAATAGTTATACTAAGTATTAATTTGTAAATATAGAAGAAATTTTTCTTAACACAACTTCACATTTCGTTTTTTGTTAAACTATATAACTTTATGTTTTTTTATGTAAATGGTTTCTTTTACTAATAATAAAATGCAATCGTGCATCAAATTCTCATTACTAAATTATAAGATTTCACGAAAAAATCGTTTGGCTTTATACAAATTTCGAGCACTGTATAGCTGAGTAGCTTAGATAAATCATGTACGCTTTTTGTCGTGTAGTGTAGGAAAGCTGTTTAGAAAATAACGAGCTTTATGATCGCGTTCGCATGGTCCGTTCGAGCTCGATTACAGGGATCGTCGGTTTCAAAGCCTATGGAAAAAGGGATCTCGCAATCAGAGTCAAAGGAACGGTTCTCGTTGTCTATTTGTCTGTTGTTTCCTCGCCGATCGAATGTTCTTTTAATTTAATGTATTATTCAATATACCCGTCGTTCATGAAAAATGCATGTCTTCGTTGAAAACTAGACGAAAGAATTTGTTCAGCCTCTCGCCTGTATGTTTTAGCATCTGTGATCGGGTAAATATAAACACTCCGGGATCCACGTTCGTAGGAAGTGCCCGAGCAAAGTTGGTGCCGGCTGTCGAAAATATTCTGGGACTCCGCGAAAAATGATGAACGGAAACGACCGTTTCTGTTCGGCTAATACCGTGGACAAGAAAGGACGCGTCGGATTGACCGAGATAGAAAACCGTCCGGTTGGTAATCAGAAACGTTATATCTACGTGTAAATACCAGTGGCAGGACGAATCCCCTACTTGTATACGGAACTGGAAATCTACATTTGCAATCTCCATGTGTTCCTCATGTATACGAGGGACCAGATAGTTTGCAGAAATTGTGTGTGTGTATGTGTTCACCCGCAAACCGGCGAGCTGGATGAAATAGAAATGTGCGTGCCATCCATCAAAGTCTAACGCATATCAGCTGGAACACAGGTGCACGCAAGAAGTACTGTTGCGCTGGAATAGGACAATGGAAAGGGCAGAAGGACAAGAAAATGCAAAAGTACCGATGCAAAAGTAGAACGCCAATTCGAAACCGGAATGCCCGAAGGGAAATGGCTAGTAAAAAGCGTTTACGGATTTACGGTTTACGGAGTTAACTCTGTAATGGTATCTCGGGGTCTCTTATTATTCTAAGCAAAATTTACTGTACTTTTATCTATGTTAAGATTGTTAATCCCATCGAACCTCGCTCGTTGTGACCTTGTTTATCGCTTGATCAGGAAATACTGTTTCTTAAGGGGCTTATTCACGCGATCGAGCATATTACGCAACAATTATTGTGCAGCATCCAAATCTGTATTGTACTAATTAGTCAATCGTTATCATTCACGGTCAATAATGTTGCGGAATATATTTGACTGTGAATGTGCCAGCTTTAAGAGGTCCATTCACGGTCAGTCGAAATGACATTCAAGTCGAAGATTGACATTCTGATTGATCGTGTAAGGTTGATCCCAAGAAAAATATCCTGTAAACAGGAGTCAAGTTCCTATGGCCGTAAAAAGGTGTGACATCAAACAAAATACGGCCGAGTGCGTTAGTTTAGAAATACCTGTTGCAGTATTGAAAAAGCGTTTGTAAAAATTAGTTTAAAAGAACGCTATTTAATTTTTAAAGGTGTTACATGGAGGGCTAAATTATTCAAACTTGGCCGCTACTTTTTAAACCAATAGCCATAAAAGGTGTTAGGTAACGGTCAATTATGAATAATTCAGCCCTCCACGTGACTCTTTAAAAATTAAATAGCGTTCTTTTTTCAGTATTACAAGAGCTATTTCTAAGCTAACAAACTTGGCCGCATTTTGTTTGATCCTACAACTTTTTACGGCCATAGGAACTTGGCTCCTGTTTATAAGATGTTTTTCTTGGGATTTCATCAACTTTTTTTTCCACCTTTAATTACACCTTTAAAGTGTAAAATTTCAAACTTTGATAATTATTCCTTTGAGCGTTTGTTATAGTGGACCGATGTACCAAATTTCAAGCTTGTAGGTAAATGGGAAGTACCCAAATGGTTTTGATGATCTGTCAGTCAATCAGTCGGTCACTGACAAATATAGCGATTTTTCAGGTCCTATATCTCGAAACATACTAATGTTGGAAGATTTATTTTTTGTCAATCTTGAGACATGATAGCATTTAACAAGTGTACTACGAAATTACTTTCGAAAACACATTCTTAGTTTACTATATACCAGATTTGTTAACTGTATCAGATATGATACACTATGCAACGAAGGATTAGGATAAAAAACGGACATGAACGAAATGTGGTTAAATTCTTAGGAACGTCTGATGAACACATGTGCAAAGTTTAGTAAAACCGACGTGTATGGGTCACCGGGGATCCATTCTCAGTGAAACCTGAAGATAGGACCTTAAAGATCAGTTTTGTTCCACAGCATCACACTAAATTACAGTAAATTTTAATATCGGTCAGCGGGGTTCCGTTATCGACTCCTCCGATCCGTTGATTAGCGTGGTTCCCGTCGCAGCAGGTAAGCAAGATCGATAGCCTGAAGATTGTTGGTCCCGATCAATTCGGAAGTCGGTTCGGTCGGTACTTGCGGTCGGCGAATTAATTCTGAAAACAGGAGAGCAGCCGGCTGCGTTTCGCGGTGGAAACTTGGCTGCATTGAAAGTCCCGTGGCGCGGCGACCGGACAGCAAAAAGGGGGAGACAGGCATAGCAGCCAGTGTCGCCGAGGCGAAATTTTGCGTCGCGGAATACTCAGGAGCATTGAAATGCTTTCATTTGACGTGCAGCATCCTCAAAGGCTCGCATTATGAGTATCACGATCTTTTCACGGACACAGTAGGAGATATCTCATAGAAATGCTCGCGTCTATTTACCGCGGACAGAGGGACCGTGAAGGAAGGAGCGAGGAAAACGGAATGAGGTGGAGCAGTCTGAAAGAGACCAAGGGAACTAGCCTCTGCAAACGTTGAGTGGATAACCCGGGGGAAACTCGAGAGGTTCGGTCGCCTTTTCCGTAGCGCGTGCCTTCTTGAAACCCGTTAATAGTACTCCTCGAAAGATCTTCCATCTTGCTACTCGATCTTCGCTAGGTGAAAGATGTCCACACTCCGGAAACACTTCTCGTACTTCCTACTGAAGTAGGTCGTGCCGCGCCGGTCTGGAGCAACGGCTCTTTTTTTTCTTCCTTTTTTTCTACTCGGCACGGATTCCGCCGGAAACGACTGGGCCAAGTTTCGCCCCTCCCCCTACCCCCCGAACGCTCATTAAACCTTAATTAGAAACACGGTTAGGTATAAGATTAAGAACACTGCTGGGAATATCGGAAGCTCATAGAATATGCCTGTGTCCCGCGAGACCAATCCCCGGGAAATATCTTGTTGACTTATGAACCGATTAGGGATTCGATTCACGGGACCCCTTGTGGATCTTCCCAATCAGCTTCATATTTTTCTTTTCTTTTTATTTAAAAGCTTAAGTGGAACTCCCCATAAAGCTGCACATTAGGATGAAGGCGATAGACTCATTTTCAGGATTGCAAGGATACGGGATTCGCGTTTGGGCCGTGAAAAGAAACAAGCAATACATTTTTTCTATTTCGAAAACCGAAAATAATACCGGTATATATATAGAAATATACCGGTATGACGTCATATTGCTGTTCCGATATTTCCGGTATGAGTCCCTGGAGTATGAGTCCCTTGCAGTCATTAATACTAACCCAATACTAATCTAATGCTAACAGAGCATTAACAAATAAGACCTTTGCAAATAAATAAATTTAAAAAGACTTTAGTCATGACAAACATAGTAGTTATGATGGTTCATCCATTAGAGTCATTGGTAAGTATACACCTAGCCGGAGATTTTGATTGATCTACGAGATAGTACTTTCACAGGTAATTTCATTCCTTTTCACAAGCTCATTCATCTTTTTATTCATATATCCACAGTCATTCCCACTTTTGAACCGTTGCCTTGTATTTTTGCTGTCCAACCGAGCTTTATTCAAGAATCCTCTCTCTATCTTCATTCTATTTATAAACTCTGTAAACTTCACCCGTACATCCGGATATCAACGTCAAGAGACAAAAAGATGAAAAAACAACCCTTCTAATGATGGTTTTCATCGTTCCTTATACTAGAGTTTACCAATTTTAAAAAGAACTTATACCCTACTAAAATTCAAGGTACAGTATTTTATCTATAAATGTCCCAAAAGTCTGACCTGTAAATGTCCTAGATCTATCCCCACTACTGTGGGGTGTACGCCCTCGAGAGGCCGTGAAGCTCGAGAGGTGTCGATCGACGAGAAAAATGGCACCATGCGGCTCGGGTACATCTCGGTGAGCCCGCACAATCGGAATTTCCAACTTCTTTATTTGCATTCTTTTTTTATGGGACCTCGATGACCATATTTGTGGCATTTTTCTAATAAAAATCATACCAAATATGATATAATTGCGATGATATTTTCTTGTGTAATAGACAATTAATGTTTCGGGCGCAGGGAAGGACCAGCGAGCCTTTGATATGTGCCGGCGACTGCGACTCTCTGTGTCTCCTTCTTTCCCATACGCTATCCTTCTTCGCGCCCGAAACATTGTTCATCATATTTGGTATGATTTTAATTAGAAAAATGCCACAAATATGGACATCGGAGTCCCATAAAAAAAATAATGAAAAAGAAAGAAATTGGAAATTTGGATTAGCTATGTTTACATTTCTTGGTGACCGAGACCTCTCAAGCTCGGCTGTCATTCTCTATGTTCGGCAAAAGTCAAAGAATACTGTCCCTGGTGCATAAATGTCCCCCGGCAGATCCGTGCTAGGGATTTATATGGATGAAATACTGTATTAACATTTTAGCTCTGGACCGAAGCTACAAAACAGCGTGTGGAATCGACTATTGTATATTAAATGAAATCACACGGTTAGATTCGTGTATGTTTCCCCTGAGATATGAAAATAGCAATTACCAGCGACCACTCAGATTTTTAGTGGGAGGCACAATATATTAAATTCCCTTTGTCTGTCTTTGGAAAATACAAAGGACCTCTTCATTCATAGAACCTTTACAAGAACAAGCGTAGCGCAATAACTAAATCGATGATTTCAATCTTTTGTCTTTTGTCAATTACTGGCCGCGTAATGAATTCGCTGTGCACGAAGGTGTAAGCAGTGCGAAAAAGCAACCGCGTGAATTTTGAATACGTTTCATTCGACGCGGCATCGAGGCGTTTGAATGATGAATTCTTACTCGTATAATTAATATCAGTGTCGGAACAAAATTATAAAATGTTTCATAAATTTAAACATTTCGCATAATTACCCCCGTGGCGTATTATGTTCTTCACAGCTGCAACGAACAGTTTCCTAATAAAACAAAGCGACAGAATTGGCACATACCAACATAACAACAATCAATAATTCATCGACGCCACAGTGGAAATATTCTGTTGTTTCAGTGAGTAAAAATTAAAAGAAGATCAGTTTTATGGTTTATTTAAGAGAAAAATGTTTTAAAAAATTAAAACAATATTTTCAGAAAAATAAACATAATTTAGAATAGTAAGGAAACACATTCTTAGTATTCTATATACCAGATTTATTATCGGTATCAGATATGATACACTATGCAGCGAAGAGTTAATTTGTTCAATAGGTTAAAAGTAATACAACACTATATTTAAAGTCTTGTAATTTAGTTTACTGTTTTACATTACACCTACTTTTTAAATGTTTCTACCTGCATTTCGTTCCGAGCACTTTCTAAATAAGTCCACAATTGTCTCTGATTTTGGATAATTAATGAAAGTTGTATTTCAATCGTATGTCCTTTCTAATTGTTGCTTGAGAATGCGGGTTTCATTATTGCAACGATTTACATTAGAGTTAATCAGAATGGCTTTTGAAATAAATGATTCGGCGACCAAAAAAGATTTTGTCGTTCGATGACGTTAATCTGTATTATTTGGGACAATTATTATAAATAAAAAAAGGTATGACTGAACAAAGTGTTTTGACAAATTGAATTTAAAATATTTCGAAAAGTAGAGTTAATCGATTTGGCTTGTGCACGGCTCATTATGATCTCTGCTCTATTAAAATTGTTAAGGGAAGAAATAACGTTGAATTCAGTTTCTATGTATTGCAATCGACACAGACAATTGTTATTTTGCATAAAGATCCGCAGTCTACTAATAATACTACTATCAAGCTCCATAACATTGAACTTTGCAGTGCAGCTGCAGTTTTCGATAGCACGGTGGAGGTAATATCTAGGTAGGTGCATTTTATTTTCCGTCGCTATCAACAGCAACACCCGCGACGTACATCTTGACCTTCCGTTGTACAAATCCGAGCGTTCGTTTCCTCTATATTGGCTTTTTCAAAGGGACAGATCGCGGTTTTCTGTGGCATGGATTTCCTTGCCTTTGTGCCAGCTACCGACTAGTCCTTTCCTTTCGTTGAAAGAAAAGCTAACCGGATTGCACAGTTCTTCAAAGCTGAGTGGCCAGTTGATTGGGGAAACTGATATCGTACAGGGAATTCTCGTTGTGTAAGGAGCCAGGCTGCTTAATAACATAACCGTAAATTGAATTGTCTTCTTACGGGGTCGGTGGCCGCAAAAAGGTCGACGACAAATTAATTCTTTGAGAACTGCTGATCGATACAATGACAAAGAGGAAGTGGAAGCGTGGAAGCCTTACAAATTATGGTGAATCTGCTGAAAGCTGCATCTGTAAAGCTTTATCTACAAAAATGTCGTTCAAAAAGGTTCTACCTCGTACGTGCTTACGTAAGATCGTCACAATCCAATCTAAAGAGATTTTAAACATCGAGGAATGATTGGAAATTTTAAGGCGTGTTATGTGAAATGTTGGATGTCAGATTATTTGCAATTTAATCTCGTTCGGGTAGACCTTATTTTTAAAATGAGAACTTCTTTAGGCGCACCGCATACACAACTGCCGAGTTTAGCCGAACGAGCGAGTAACAGACAGGTGTGTTTGCTCCTTTCCCCTTGTTGAACTCGTCTTGATAAAAATAATAATATTATGTACTAAAAATATGTAGTTTCGCTCTTTCTCTTTGTGTCTGCTATTAAATGATTTTCTAGCCATTCCTTTCGCTTGCAAATTGTCGCACCGTAGCCAAGAACTTGTGGATCAAACTCCGAACCGAGCATATTTTGAACATTCAGTTGTAGTTGTCATTAGAATTCCGCGCACCACTGCCTTGTGCAATATACGAGGGTCAGTCAATAAGCAAGTTACATCCCGTCTCTAACTTTTGTTATAAGAGAGAGGTATAACTCTACTGGGTAGGTAGCTATATAAAAGCAGTATTCTATGGACGTGTTGTAAGTTTCAACTGTATTGTATTAGTCAATCATGTACTACGCCATAACAACTATAGAACGTTATACAACAAATGCAAATTCGAAATTCGTCTTCCTTCGCAACACTCATCACTAGATCTCCAATCTGTATGTAAAATAAGAATGTTTGGACGATCATTTTTAGGAATAAAAATTAATTTTGAGCGATAGCAGTTATCAACAAATAATAGAAGAAATGCTACTAGAAGTTGCTGTTGTTTGAATTATTTTTTAAGTAGTTTTTTGTAAACACTTACGTAAAAGGGCTTCAGTCCGTCTATAATAAATAATAAATAAATAAATTATAATCATACTCGGTAATTCGGGAATATGAATATAATTCAAACTGCAGCTAACTCTAGAAGCATTTTTTCTATTATTTGTTGATAACTGCTATCGCTCAAAATTAATTTTAATTCCTAAAAATGATGGCCCAAAAATTTCCATATTTTCAGTATAGTTATTGCGTATCACTCACATTTATTTTTTCATATGCGTTTATATTTCAGCAAACAATTATAAACTATATTTTTTTACTTCTTATATGTTATTTGCATATTTCAATATGAGAGCATAAACATCGGCAATTTAATAATCAGTTGCAGCAAAGCACGAATTCAATTTCCTTAATTAATTTGATTCGTCCTCTAGGACGAGTTCTTGTTAAATTTGTGCCTGAGCTACGTTACTCTAATAATTCAAATAATATAGAAAAATCTTTCATCAAAATTATTCCTTACTTGAATTTCAGTTCTCCATTAATATTTTGAAAAACTGTGTTTGCTAAACAACAAAATTTACTTACTAGTGATATCTTCCTGGAACATATCATTTAAGTTTCTTCAGTGAACAATATTAAAAATTATGTACGTGTTATATACGCTCCTCACACAAAGTTGCATAAAAGATCCGACAATAATATTTCACCCCTTGCTCACTTCACATTTCAAATCTACGAATTATGCTTCAATGATAATGTGACATTTCAAAGAAATATATTTTCCAACACAGTCGAAAAGAAATTAATCGTTTTGCAATATGTAAAAAAGATAAATGAGTGGGGAATAACACAAAAAAGATTGGAGAACACGTGTACATATAATTTTAGCACACCCTGTGCATAGCAAAACACTTTACACATATATTCGGTTTGATTTCCTGCAAGAGGATCATGCGATAGTGCAACATTAAGCAGTGATTAAATAATTCAGCGATTCACACTCGGCATGTGTCTCGGTTCTGAAAACTGAGAACTGAATCAGAGGAAACATGTTCTTGCAACGGTTTTTCATTCGTACGGCAAACTCAGCCGTCAGGTTGCATAAATAACGACTGACGCGGTTCTAGAAGGATTTTGTTTTTCAACTTCGATAACCCGACACGATTCTTCAAACGTAACTGTAGCTATATGCATACATTATAGTGGTATAGATATTACATCGCTTGAGCGATTTCACCCTCGAGGATATCCTTCCTCGTTTGTACTCGAAGGTTTTCTCTGAAACACTATGTAACATCCCTCCGCAGTGCAGGCACATGAAAAGTATGTAACGTGCCATAGGTATTGAATACCGTAGATAAAAGCTCGCTCAGTCATAGGTGATATATACAAAAATATTAGCGATATCAGAAGTGTTGCGCTTGACAGTTCATGCTTCTTTTCTCCTCTTTACCTATGCAGTTGTTGGGTATGCATCCACTTGTCGTTTTCCGGGGCAACGGCGCGAGAGCATCTCCAACCGAGTTCTCTTTCTCGTTCCACTTAACATAGGGAACTTCATTTTTCTATCTTCTCCACACTTTACCTACCGGAAGCATATTAATAAGATTTTCAATAATTATGTTGCACAGTGGTTCCAAATCCCGAGAACGTGGTCAAAATCCCAAAAATGAATTATGGGCTAGGACGTTTTTACTCATTGGGATGGGTACTCTAATAGTGACTCCACAGTGGGGTAATCGTGAAAATGCTTGCATTTTTACCAAGTTTTTATTAGCTCGCTTTCTTGTTTGTTTGTTTGTCTGTCTGTTCGGTGACAAATTTTACAATTGATTTTAAACTAACTTCCTGATGAGCTAGAGACTTGAAATTGGATACATGGCTCAGAACTGAATGACAATGCATTATTCAACAAATTTTTTTTTAAGTCTATCTGTTTCGGAGAAAATAACAATTAAATATTTACCTTTTCATCACTTCGCTCGACAACGCTCTCTACTTTACTATGCGTGCGCACTCTGACTCGTCCCCACTCCACAGACCCACTTCGCCCCGACGGAGCTCAGTATATAATAGTACGTCACCGCGCGACGATCGTTAGTACATCATCGCTTTGTTTACCAAGTGAAATTTACAGTGAGCTTAGTGAGTATACAAAGTATTAATAAAGAGTGATACAAGTATTAACCCAAGACTAAAAAGCAGAAAACAATTATTTAAATAAAAATACCACGTTTTTAAAAACGGACCAAAATGTATAAAATAATTTTCCCTAGTCCCATACAGATTCCTAACCTCGTACAGATAGTCCTGAAAATTTGTGATTGTAAATTTTTAATAGCTATGAAAATACTTGTAATATTTAAAGCGAAAAACGTTGGGCGCCAAATGTATCAATTATCTATTGCATGCGCCCCACGTTTGTCGAATTGTGTAACAGCGCTGGCTATCGTTAACAGATAGTTCTGGAATTTTTGATTACTTTTTTTTTAGGATAGGAGTTTTCTTGAAACTTTTTTGGGGGGCCCCGAAATTTTTGACAGCTTAGGGCTCACGTGTTTTGATCCACCGCTGATCCGGCACTGCTTAGTTCCATGTCTGAGTCGGACAGTATAAATCGGCCTTAGTAACTGTCTCGCGCTTCTGCCAATGCTTTACGATTTTCAATCGACGGCTTGCCTTCCCATAAAGTTGTCTTCCCACAAATTTTCACGAAGTCAACTTTTGTTATTTGTCCGAAACGTTCAAGCAATATCCTGCATGCCAAGTTGACTTTCTACCATGAATTTCGCAAAGTATCCAAACCATCCTGGAAATGAGAAGACATGACTGGGAGAATTATTAAACCACTGGCTGAAGATAATGGAAAATTTAACAAAGGCCTTTCAAAGGTATCCGCATTCCGCGTCTTCAGGTTATTGGCGATATCATCTATTCTGAACATCTCCTTCGTTGGACCAGACGGTTGGCCAGACTGGTTTACCCCGATTTCATGACATATATCCGCTCTATTCTGACCAGCAGCTTTCCTCTTCTTGAAAAATAATGGTCCCATTCGTTTCTGAAATTCCAGATAATGAGAGATATCTCTCTCTCTATCTCTCTCTCCCTCCTCCTCTTCTCTCGCGCTATCTGATTCTCTTCTTCCAGCCATATTCTCCCATTATTACTCAATTTTCAATATATCCCAGATTAATGACTATTAGAGTGCTGGAAGAGATAATCATATCTGTTCCCGTGTACCGATTAGTGAGTGAAACTCGGGCTCAACGCCCTATCACGCGCGATTCGACTTCATTGTAATATAATACAATGGCGGACGAAAGAAAGTTTCACACTTTGCACTCGGAGCTATTTTAACCCCTTGAACTACGATTTATTTTACGGTTTCCGTGATCAGAACTTTTTTGTAGTTCGTAATTTCCTACGAAAGGAGAACATTTACATGGATTGTATGCGTGTGTCGCTACCTTGGAAGAAAACTGATGTGACTAAAAAATGTTGTAATTGTTCGTTTAATGTCATAAAAGAATGAAAAAGTGGTATATTTTTATGTGGAATAATGTCAAAAATCTAATTCGCATATTTAAATCTTTAAATGGGATTATTAAATTATTAATGCTTTCAGCGCAAAGGTTCGATCATTTGTTGACATGATCGGTCGACATGATGATCGAAACAAATGATAGAACCTTCCTACTGAGAGCATTAATAATTTACTTTATGTTAACAACAAATACGATCGATAAGAAGATATAATTTTAAATGAGATTTTCTCCATTAGTTTTGATGGTTTTCCAATAGCTGAATATTAACAAAACCAAACTAGAAAATTAATAGTATAATATTTTATACGTAAGGCAAGAGATTAACTTGAAAATTAAACATTTCTTCCTAGATAGAATAATTCCATCCTATATATGATTTTTATCATTTGAATATGAACTTGATACAATACGTCATTCAACACTTAACTGTTTAGAGAGCTAAACAATATTTATAATAAAGCAATTATTAGTGGAAAATATCTCTTTCTTTCTCTGAGTCTGCGAGTGAGGCTACGTTTCGAGTGCTAAGGATTAAATAGTAATGCATACGATAATTACCATAATTCTTGCAATCTGAAAACTTATATTAAAGCAGCAATTCATTTTACATAAATATCTACACCTTATAAAATCAAGAAAGCGAGACACCTACAGAAAGGCGTACGAATGGAACTGTTGTTATCAAAATTTTCAGACGAGTGTAGACTCGAATCTGAAAAGGTTACATTGAAAATTCAGAAAATAGATGAACTGGACTTTGAGATTTTGGCAGCTGTCGAGGATTTAAGTTTTCTAGAATTCATCAAACTGGAAGCGTTTGTAGGAATGAATCTTTCTCACATCTGTAAATACGATAAAAAGGACAGTGTCGCACAAAGCTGCACCGCGGATGACCCAGTTTACTGATTACTGTTCCAAAGTGCATAAAACTTTCGTAATACTGCATTTGCAAACGATTTTACAGTTACAAACCTTTAAAACATAGCTAACGAAATTCCAACTTTCAATGTTTATTACAACTATAATATCTGTTTTAACGCTAACAGTACCGGGTACAAAATGTATCGCATATATATTATTTTATAAAAATTACTGCATTGTATTTGTTTCGATTATACACAATTTTTATAATAATACGTGCTCGAATAAAGAAATTTATTGAATAATTTCTAATGTGGAAGCACACACTCATCTTTATAATTTCAATTATTGAGCCGTTTATTTTGAAGGTCTAGTCCATTTAAGTTTAAATTGAGACATTTACGAGTTTGCGTTTTAATGAAATTAAAAATATACGTATTGGATATCACGCTCCTTAAGTGTATCTAAGAGAGTGAAATTTTCAATTCCTATTAAAATAATAGCAATTATTAAGTGAATAATATGTGTCCTCTTACCAAGAATGGACTTAAGCCACTTTCGAAATAAAAATTTGTATCATTCTATTAACCAGCTAATTTCCTTTTTACAAAACCTTTGTGACTTTAAATATATTAGTTACAATTTGCTTCAGAATGAAAAGATAACGTAGAAATGTAAATATTAAAATTGCTGGCTTGATTTCTCTAGAAAATGAACTTGGGCCACTTTCAAAATAAAAGCTCAATTAAAAAATGAACGAACCGTCTAAAAATCCTTTTCCCATTCTGTCATCTAACTCAAAGGACATTAACTCATTATGGTTGAGCATCATTACCTCATCTTTGTCGCAAAACGTTAACTCTACTTCCTAAAGGGGTTTTCACTATGTATGTTTTCTTTTATTCAAGAAGTGTTTTATAAACGTCGAAATCTCAACCGATGTATCGCAAAGTTTCCTCGGAAAAGCTGTACATTCGCAGTGAAAGTGCCGCATTATATTGCAAATTTCGCCGTTTCTGGAATCGTGTCAGAACGAAACCGTGTTGCAGGAATGCCGTGTTACACGGGAGTAACCTGCCTGTATAACATCGAATATTAGTTTCTGCATCGTTTGTAGCTTACTTCTTGTGTGGAACAATGGTACGTGGTCATTTGGTCTGGCAAGAGGTACCGTGCTTCCTTCGTCAGAATAGGAAACAATATATCACGAATGACGATTGTTTCCAGCTGTATTATGTATGACGTTTCGTTGGCTGCCCTCCTTTAACGTACCCGCTCTCTTAGCCATTCTTGGTCACCGGTGGCTATTCCATGACAAACGACCACCGATCGCCCGTCCCTTCCTTTATATCATTCAACATCGTCCACGGTAACCGACAACGAAAGCAAAGATGTCTCTCTACATGCTCATTGGCTGCAGTGATACCACCATTATTCAATTTAAGGAGTTTCGCTTCTTCCTTTAATACGTGACATCATTCTCTGTGCGACGCACACTGGGATATCACTACACTGCGGATCTTCGTGCGTTTCCAGCAAAATTGTGTAGATGAAATTGAAAATTGTTGGTCTCGACAAATTGATGATGTCAGATCATTAACCCTCATACGTTCCTCAGAGTAAAAATTCACCCATTTTTATATATTTAATTTTTAAATATATAAAAATACTTTTTAAAAACTACGCTTATATTAGAATGCACTAAAAAGGAGAAACTAAAATTTTTAGATATCAGTGACTATAAATAAAAGCGTGGAGCGCCAAACTATATTAACGTAATCTTCGTGGGCGAAGATTTAAGTCCTATACACAAAGTCTTTTTAAAACATTTTTTTGCAATATTGCATTGTCATCCAGTTCTAAGCTGTGTTGAAAATTTCAAGTCTCTGACTCATCTGGAAGTGGTTTAAAATTGAATTTCTTGATTTGACGCATACAAGGACAATGACAACTTGGCAAGCGTGGTAATGATCCCTCCTTATCTGTGTTGTGAGACGAATTTCTTTAAAATGTGACGTGATAAATAGAGCAAAAGTTTATTAGTTTAAAGTGTGAAGCAAAAATAGGTGAGAAAGAGTCATAGAATCTTTTATGCAAATATTTTTGAGGAATGTATGAGGGTTAAGGGAAAAAACAACATTCGATTTAATTCCATTTCTTGCAATCGATGCAGACAATTTTTATTTTCGATAAAGATCCGCAGTCTAATTATTAAATATAAGCTACAATTAGTGCTTAGTATGTACGAAGTGTCCAGTTCATTTTTATCAACAATACCTATTCAAACAAATTTCTATTTCACTCCAGTTTGTTATAATGCAGATAGACAATTTTTATTTTCCATAAAGATCCGTTGTCTAACCACCAGGGGTCATACTTTATGCGACCAATAATAACAAATCCCTTCATTCTTTCTCATAGTAGAATTTCATTAATTAACTTCTGTTTGAGTATGAAAAGATTAAAGAACTTAGAGTTGCCGGTAACAAACGGCCATCTTTTCCAGATGAGAAAGTTTCCAATTGGAAAATCGCTCGAAGGTAGTAGCTGAGCAATGCTCGTAATATCGTTACATATTTAATTACAAGTTCTGTAATTTTTTTAGTACTTTGTTACCAGCATGTTTTACGATTAAACGAATTAAAATACGAACGTATAAAGTTCGCGAGTGTGTTAAAATATACATGAATTAAGGATATCTGAATATACGGGTACCCGTGTACTAAAAATTACACGAATTGTATCACAGGTGAGGTCAATACAGCTTGTGCGCGTGTATTTTCGTGCGTGTCATAAAAATATATTACAAATTAACCATTTGCACTCGGAGCTTTAACTCGAAAATTAAACATTTCTTCCAACTTAGAATAATTCCATTGTACATGGTCTCGTTCATTTTATGGATATGAAATTGATACAATGGCTCGTACAATACTTAAGTATTTAATAACTAGTTAGAAGCCAATATATTTAATAATGTAAACAATATTTTAAATAATGGAATTTTTCCTGGTGCCTCTTTCTCGGAATCGTCACTCGAGTGCTAAGGGTTAAAGAATAGTATGTGTCTGAGGTCTTTTGATGTCTCTTTTCTATTTTCCATTAACTCTTTTCCATTATAACGTGTACAGAACTTTAGACGATTGTCGGCATTTTCCTCGGAACTACCTTGCACGGTGCAACAACTTTCTGACTGACCTTGACATTATTCTTCAAAATCATTGAAACCGGAGGGAAGGGAACACATTGACAAGTTACACGAAATTTTAGAACACTTGATTGGTAAGAATTTAATTATCTTTTATTTCATAAATTGTCGCCTCAGAATTTAAATACCCCCTGTAAACCGCTACTAATCCAATTACAAAACTTCTTAATCTTCTTTACCTTTCATTACGTATTTGTGGGACTTTCATCAACTATATTTCTGGCGTTCTTCTGATTAAAATAACGATAGATACGAATCTTGTTTTCGTACCTCTTTTTTTTCCTTTCCTTATTAATATATTTACAAATTCGTCCTTTCTCCTTTGCCCTTCTAATTATTTCTTTCTCTTCTCGTTTCCTCCTTGCTTCCTTTCCTTCGCATAACTTCTTAAAATTTGCTTTTTCCCACAGATAGACTTCCTTATCACTTTTGCCCTCTTTCCACAAATACGATATAATTTCAACTATATTCGGTGGTTTACAGAAGTTGCCATTTACAGAAGGCAGTGGCAATAGTGTCTCATGGATGTGTGGATATCTATCGATGCGAGAGTCGTCCTAATACACTACGCGGAGTTTATATGCCTTTCTGATTCAACCTACGTCACTGTATTCTAGCCAGGCACCTTGTGCTTCTCGTCTCACCACGAAACAAGTTTAAACTTAAATATTATTATTGTAATTTTTGTTGGAGAAAAATAAAGCATGTATTAGTACCAACAGTTAATGTGTTCTTTAATTGCCACACGGTACACACGTACATATATAGGATAGTAGAATTAAATGGCAAAGAATAAGTTTTGTATTCGTAGAATCTCCATTTTCGATTTTCGAAATTTTTCGGGCCTCTGGCCTGACGTTGACTTGTACTACTGAATTCCGAAAATTTTCGACCGCCTGACATTTCGTTGACTTGTACTACTGAAACACAATTCTCGAAAATTTTCGGCAATATTTGGGTTTCGGAATTCCGTAGTGCAAGTCAACGACAAGTCAGTTGGGCGAAAATTTCGGACAATTTTCGAAAATTATGTTTCAGTAGTACAAGTCAACGATACGTCACACGACCGAAAATTTCGGAAAACATTCGAAAAACTCTAAAATTGGACCTTGTATCAGGAGAACATGATGCTGAAGGAGGTATCCGAAATTCAGTAGTACAAGTCAACGTCAGACTAGACGGCAGAAAAATTTCGAAATTTAGAAGTATCACATTCATGCGGAGACCAGTTGTATAATAAATTCTGCCAGCTTGTTAAACGTTCGGGAAAAATTGTTGGTTGAATGAATAATATACGCAGATGTGCTTTCATATTACATTATCGTTATTTATTCATGGTAAATATATACATAAAATGTTTGTATACTACATTTACATTGCTTCTATTCTAAACGTTTATAACAAGAATGGAGACTGGCACAGGGAGACTCAACGTACCATCAAATTTCTACTGGAATAGTGCAATACTACGGATTGCAGTCACAGGTGAGGTAGAGACAATTAAATTAGTAGATGATCAGGCCGCTGCTATACTGCAATTCCTCGCTTGTGCTGTGGCAGCCGATGGATAAATCTACTATCACCATTTGTCGCAAATGCTCGAGACACTATATGTATAATCAGTTCCGTCAGACCGGGGAATTGAGGGGAATACAGTTACCCTCTCTCTGTCATCACCAAATAGGCCACGTGACATTGTGACACACGCACGATAGAAATAAACCGGGTCACGTGACCGGACCGGAGCGGAAGCGTGAGAATAGGCGAATAACCGGGGAATAGGCGAATGGTAGAATGAGAGAATGGCGAACAATGACGTCGTAGAGGGGATAAGATAGAGTGGGAGAGAATTCTTGATCTGACGACGCTGTACACTAGGCATGGAATTTAATTGCTCGATCCGAATAATATGATCCGAGAAGATTAGATTAATATGATAGTGGGGCCTAATTGGCTGTTCGTATTATAATGACTAGATTCTGCTGATCTGTATTCATTTATAGTAAAATTTATAGTATAAAATTATAGTAAAATTTAGTAGATAAAATTCTAAATTGTCGAAATATTTGAAAATTGAAGATATCAATATATGGTTTCTCGTCTATTAATGCTAAAACCTACCGAGTCTTAAAAGTAACTGGTACATGCTGTCTTATAAAAATGACAAGACTGATTTTATTTAGAATTCGTACGGCTCCTATTGTACTACTAAAGATATGTATATAATCGTTTCTTGTGAAATCATTTAGATTATTTTTCTAATTGTAAAATAGAATACCTGAAACTATTCATTGTGACCAGTCTTGGTAGGTTTAATGTTAAAATCATTAAGGGTTAAAATCACAAAAAACATTCAATTTGGTTTCTGTTTCTTGCAATCGATGCAGACAGTTTTTATTTTGCATAAAGATCCGTAGTTTAGCTATTATGTAGAAAATCTAAACAAATTTGTTGAATTGAAAGGTATATTAGATTTAGTGATCATGTAAAGTGATATGTTACATGACAAATTAATGCAATACAGTTGATGTGTGTAATTGAAACGATGATCATTGTCTAAATGGACATTTTGAAATATTAATATATTGTACAATATTCAGAAACGAATTGGCGGGTACATATGATTGATTGTAACATTCTAGTTGCAGATATCCTATTATTCAGATTATTGGTGGTATTGTAAACTAACATAATACACATGCTACGACCGCTTTCCTTTTTTTGTTACGTAATTATTGAAATTACAAAGATGCTTTCATTAAAAATTAAATTACGAAATTGATCGAATAATTTATCAACACTATCCGTACGGAATACGAAATGTGACTGTTATTCGTTGTTAAACAACGATTTATAATTGAGTTAGCTGCTTATTAAAGTAAACTGCGGAACTGTGTACAAAATAAAAATTATCTGCACCATTTGCAAGACACTGGAGCCAGATAGACATTCAATTCTTACTTTAATCATTTTAACAAGTTGAAGAAATTAGATTCGCATTATTAGATCATTGAAACATTTTCACTGTTTTAAATGGCACCTATTCGTTTCTCCCATAAATGCGTAACATCAATAAGTAAATAAATCCGAAAACAAATGGATTTAGAAGTAAATATAAACGAATAAGAAAAGAAATGAAAAAATATTGGCTCGTGTGAGAAACACACACAGGATACTGAGCAATAAAAAAAATGCTACATATTTTCGTGAAAATTTGAGCATTGAATAAAATTTATTGAAATCAGCGACTCTACAGATGTGACTTCTCCTTGTTAGATCTTGGAGAGACAAAAATTTTGTGATTAGTAGATTTAAACTTGAATTATCTCCCTAGATAACGAATAGGAGAGGCAAACGCGATGGTATTCAAGAATGGAGATAAGCTATGTGACCGAAGAAAGTGAATACGAGCTTACCATAAATTGTAATGGTGCTCCATTGTGCGCAAGTGTGCAGATTATTTTTACGATAGAGTTTTTTGTTGGTCGAAAATTCGCTCTGTCATGTGCTGTCATTATAGTTTTCCCTAAAGTAGTTTTTGAAGGACATTGAAAAATATCTACAATAACACTGTCCAACATATTTCTTTCCCACTTAATATTGAGTAGTTCTTATAGTGTTTTTTGCACAGATTCCGAATCTGTCCTTAATTTTAGACTTTGCGCGATTATTATTATAATATGTGCTCTAATAAAGATATTCATTAAAATCATTCCTTATTAAACCGATATTAAACAGTACATTACCTGGTACAGATAGCTATTAACGAATATGGATGCATGATCGGTTAAGCATGTATTAAATGAATTGATCATGAAAGTAGATACCTGATGGGATTGAAGGATTTCATCATTTCACTCCCAACTCGAGTTATATTCAACGTATGATCATATTAATGAAATATTATTACATAATGGTTAGCTTAATTACAATACGGGTCCATTAAAGAAAATTACCATTTATTCTGGTATTTACTCTTCAATATACAGTCACCCGAGTTGAAATATAAATAAAAGCGTGACGGTCAATTTTTTCTCAGTTGTTAAAAATATAATAAAAGAGTTTTTACCTTGAACTGGTATATTGGAGTCTCTCATGGCCACAATGACATTTATGTACAGTAATTTTCGCACTGCATTGTACGAAAATTGCAAATATTAACATTTTTGTATTTATTTAAAACATTTGGATTATTTAGTCTTAAGTAATACATTTGAAAATATAGCAAAAAGTTTATACAAATTTTAAAAATGTCCTAGGTTTGATACTTTATAATCTGACTGAATATTATACCATATAAAGGTCAAATAAGAATTTTTATAATAATTTAATGGACTAAATAAATAATACATTTTCAATGGAATTTTAGTCGATCTGGAACATTTCCATTCTATATGATCCTTTTCATTTTATGCATATTAAAACTGATGCAATTTACTCATGCAATGCTCAAATGTACAGTAACTTTTTTAACATAACATAATTTAATAACAATTAATTTACATTACTGATATTGCAATATTTAGGGATGCCTCAGAGTCACCGATTGAAATGAAATACGGAATCAAAACTGTATGCATATTGAAACAATTTAAACTGAGTTTAGGTGTATTATTATTTGGTCTATAATACGATCTCTACGTGCTTATATGTTTGAAGTTATTGTTCATGGATTAAGTTCAATAATCGATTAAATGAGTCTCCGATTTTTCGATGATTCCTTTTTTTAAACAACGATTAACTTCATCAATTGATTGAATTAATCGTCCATTCTTCAGTGATTACCTTTTTAGTCGTACACATTAATCAATTAATCTTGGTTAAAATTTTAATTCATTAATTTCGAACTCTGACGAGGGTGGCACGCGTATCAATTTCCAACTTTTGAACATACCAAATATAAGTTATATTATACAAAGACTTTGCATTAACTTACTGGTTCTCAATGTCCAACAAAAATTCTGACAATATTATTGAGCTTATAAGTATTCATAGCACTGTATGGAAAATATCTACGGAATAGTAATTTGATCTTCGACAGTTTGTTGTTCTGTCCCGGCTCTAGTGTCTCCGTTGGAATTTGTAGAATTGTAAATGCAGCTAGCAACCGGTAAAGGGATTAGCAGGATCGCCGGCAACGTACCCCGTCATAAACCGATATTCCGAATGCCTTGTCGGGTTCCCGAATGGTACCCCTAAATGTCACGGCTGAGTGCCACGTGGACAATTTTCGGAGCATTCCGTTAGCCTGCGACAATTTATGGTTACGAGTATTTCCAGAACGCGCGTATCGCTTTCACACCGTATCGTGTGGCGTTCACGTTTTAATCCTACATTTCTTTGATCTACACTCTACACATAACAATTCGGAGAATTTAGCTAACACATCATTTTAATTTGAATATTTTTCCACAGTGGCTGTGACGCGATGTGATATGAATTCATCATAGTATATTTTACGATTGCTTCAAGTTAACTCGAAAATTAAACATTTCTTCCGACCTAGAATAATTCCATTTTATATGATGTTTTTCATTTTATGGATATGAAATTGGTATAATACTTCATACAATACTTGAACGTTTAGTAATTGATTAGATATCAACATATTTAATCGTGTGATAATATTGTAGATAACGATAAAGCAATTTTCAAACAAATGAGAAACCTCTTCAGATTGATTAATGTGTCTAAGCTCATTGGATATCTCTTATACATTAAACATCCACGGTCTGTTGATAACAATAGAGTAGAAATTACTATTTATCTGACTTCAGATATAACACATTGACCGATGGAAAATTGTATTAAAATACCATTAAATTAAAATCAAATAAATTTATCGCGACTCGTAGTTTGCCGACCATTGCCCTAATGTGAAAAAGTGATCGGCTACATATAGAACGAGCCGTACCGCACGTTGGAAATGTCGAATAATTTCGATGGTTACGACGGAATTAAGTAAACATGCTTTCAAACATGACAGAACATACACCGTTATCGGCCGAAACATATTCACGATGAAATTTTACTTGTACGACACGTGCGTACGTTACAGCGTTTTCGGTGCTCGTTAAATATTGTTCCATCGCATCGAGGATTAAAAGACTTATAATAATTGATGTGTGTCACAAAATTATAACACAATGCATTATTTGACAGATTCATATTGGACCGTAAAATCCGCGTTCCGAAGCGTGTAAATCGAAGTCGTCATTTCCCTGCGAACAGAAACAACGTACAAGAGGGGAAACAATATACAAAGGGCAAAGCAGAAATCAGGCAAAATGGAACGGGGAATAAAAGTTGCAGCGAAATCATGGAAATGAATTTAACCAGAAATATAGATAAGCGAGTGTGAGACCCCAAAGAAATAAAAAAAAAACACACGCACACACAAAGTCGATTCAACGCGGTTTATCAAACAGATTGTAATAAGTTTCGCGGTCCCACAAAAATGTCCTTGTCGATGTAAACGGTGACAGGTTATCGTATCAAAGTCACGCTTTCGTTTTTTCACCGACGTAAAATCGTGCGGACAAAGAACGCATCGGGATAAAACGCGACACATCCATTGTTATAATCTCGCTTTAATTGCATTTTCTACCTCAATGAATAGCCCGGATGCTGCTTTGTTCTCATTTCGTGGTATTACGCGGCCTGTGGATGCACACATTCGTGTCCACGTCGTTAATGCCGCCTGTTTTCATACAAAACACAGTATTTTTCGGTTACTATCCAGACAGGCTTATCATAATTCATTCTGCGGGCTGGTATATTATTACGAAATTGCTACTGGATAGGGCTAGAAAGTTGTTGCACCGTGCAAAGTAATTTGGACGAAAATGCCTACGATTTTCTAAAGTTCTATACACTTTATGCATGTTTAGTTAAGGGAAAAGAGACATCGAAAGACCTCGGACACATCCATCAATTTGAAGAGATTTTACATTTGCTTCATACTATTCTTTAACCTCTTGCACTACGACTTATTTTACGGTTTTAGCAATTAGAATGTTTTTGTGGTTCGTAATTTCATAAGAAAATAAGCAAATGTGTATCTATTGTATCCCTATATGTTCTCTAAATAGCTGTACATTAATAAAACCAAAATAGAACTATATTTCAATTTAAAGAAAATTATTAACATACATATTTATTTGATTCTGTTCAGAATCTTCATCACGTGTCTGTTTGAAATATTATATGCACTTTTAAATAAGATGTTACCTAATCAATTATTAAACGTTAAGTATGGAGTATTATATCAATTTGTGTCACCACTTCAGTGCCTAACCCTTTATAAATACGTAATTTTCACTATACTAGACAGTTACTTTCGTAATAGCACGAGATTACTTGTTTGATTGTTAAATGTAACCGTTTCCAAACTTTTCAATGTTAATGTAAACTTATTTAAGCCTAATAACGATATGCAAGAATACGATTACAGATATTGGAGTTGAAGTGGAATAGCATCTCATTTCTTAACCGATTACAACATTTTTTTTGCATTGCAGATAGCACGCTATCTTTCCCATAATCGATATTGCTCGAAAAACCACAGAGATAATAATCACGTTGTTATCCAGTAACTGGAAAACTTTCCTGTCGATTTTTGCGCATTTCTTTGGCACTCCGTCTCTTCATCATCTAAAAGATGATTACAACCTCCCGTAGCTCGGAACGAAGAACTTGTTGTCGAGAGTTGTTCCTCTCACAGTGCAGCTTAAAGGGAATGTCCGTCAGTTAGTGGCTGCGTTTAACGTTCTTTCACGTGGTTTAGCACTCCGTCCATCGTCTTCACTTTTTTCAAAGACTTCTGCTCTCTAAAAGGATTGATAAAAATTCTTAGACGAGTTTCACTCATTGTCAGCTTACGAGTTAGCACATTACATGAGACCTTCATAATGATTCAACTATACCTTTTTACAGTGATTATGTTAACACTGTCCCTAACTCTATAAAAAGTAATTAATGAGAAATTTAAGTGAAACAATTATGAGTTTATTATAAAGCGTACCATATTCGTGGTCTGCATTAATGATAACTAACCAGCAATGTTGATTGATCAGCTGCCCAATTAAAAAAAATTGTGAACGGAGGTAAAATACAAGATGTAAAAGATTTTTCAAATTTCGTTTTAATGATAATACCGAGGACAGTAATTGGGCACTAATTAAAATATTTTTCTTTATAATTGATGACGATTTCCTCACAGGAGAATAAACGGGCGAATTTTAAAAGACCACAAGTTACACTGTCTATAATATTTCGCATTCATACTTATCTGCTAAATTATAACAAATATCACTGTAAGTATTCGTGA
Source organism: Lasioglossum zephyrum (assembly GCA_028455615.1). Lineage (NCBI taxonomy): Eukaryota > Metazoa > Arthropoda > Insecta > Hymenoptera > Halictidae > Lasioglossum > Lasioglossum zephyrum. The sequence continues at coordinate 13,218,018 of CM052329.1, read as the reverse complement.
CACAATAGCGTCCTCTTCTAAATGTACTATTCAATTATTTAATTCAGTAAAATGTCTTTAATAAAACCTTTAATAAAGTCTTTAATAAAATCCACAGTCTATTGACAAATGAAAAATAATCTCAATGAAATGGCCTAAAAGGGAAAAATGAAAATGGTACCTTTAAATTCTCAATATTCTTCGTTTTTTATTAACTCTGAACTGGTATACTCGGGTTTCCCATGACCCCAATCAATTCTCTATACAACAACTTGCGTTATTGTAATGTAAGATAATTGTAAATATCAAGTCTGTTTAATTTCTGTAGAATATTTGGATCGTTTAGTTTCAAACTATATAGTTAAAGGCATCTGAGAAAATGCATACGGAATTTTAGAGAAGTCCCGGTACGATACTTAGTAATCCGAGTCAACATCATACCACTATCAAATAGTTGGCAATTTAGTTTACGAAATGAATTGAACTCCACGAACGTCTTTTCTTGATGATCAAAATACCGTCTTATTGTTAGGAACTTGCATGGTCAATACGACATAAAATCAGTCTAGTCACGCAATATCTCTTCTTCGCGAGTACGAGTTCCAAAAATATATGGGACACGAGCGCCGGAATGGGGGAGAAAAATGATTCGAATTCGAAGCATGAATCCATCTCAAATCCTTTTTCATCCGGGTAGAGTACCTATCTAGTGTTTGGTTCTTTTCTCCCCTTGATGGTCAGTAGAAAGATCAAAAGAATTGTAATAATAATAGAAGTGTTCTTCGAAGTGATCAAAGTATCAGATTTCTCTAAAGTGTGGTAAAGCATCAAGCTATTTATTAAATATATATAATTGATTGTGACGTTTATAGTTCTCATTCTTGTCCAATAAAAGTGAAAGTAAAAATGTGCGAAATATGCATGGTGTAGTCATATTCAATTGATTTGTTTATTACTAGACAGCGGATCTCGCGTATTTATGACAAAAATAAATAAATGTATTATAATTTACAATAGTAAAAATATTAAAGTTTAAAGATACTGTTATACTATTTTCAACCTGTTAAACACATTGGGAAAGAAAATCAATTTCTACTTCACTCCAGTTTGTTGCAATTCAGGTAGCAAATTTGTATTTTGTATAAAGATCCGTTGTCATTTGTGATCCATTTATTTCATTTAGATCAATAGAATACAGGGTAGACATATTTCAATGAAATGTATTTCACGTAGAAAATTGCTTCGTATATGAAGTATAAGTATACTTATTTCCAATGCAACAACTTTAAAAGAATTTAATTCGGTATGATAAATTAGTAACTTCCCGTAGTCCACCTGCAGAACCTAATTATTAGCAATAAAACATCATATCACGCCGAATGTCTCACATAACTCGCTCTTTTCTGATGCAACAAAAAATTAAAGAATAATATTACTTGCTTCAAAAGGCAAAATCTTACGATGAACAATAAATTTGAATAAAAACACACCTCTCTCCGATTAATCGAATATTGTCATTTTAAGTAATAAATAAAGTTATGTGACTGAAAGTTTATTATAAATCGTGATCCACAAAAAAGGAATATGTGAAGTATTTTAGTTTCAATAACAATCAAGCATTCATACCATTCTCACGCAATTATGTGAACGCAAAATGGACCATGGAAGCCTTCTGTATTTCTTGCAGTGTACTACGCGTCGCAGCGCAGCAGTGATTAGTATCAGTCACATTCGCAGCCACAGTACCTTCTCTAGCTGTTGAAGGAACAACGAGTAAACATCTACCACACTCTACTATAAATACTCGAAACACTGTAAAAGTGTGTGATATACCTTATAGAAAAAGTACCCAAATAGTTTCTCCATCCGGAAATAAGAAAATTCATTGCGTTTATCACTCGCATATACAGGGTGCGGCATAAATTAGTCCCCACGATTTTTCAGACCCTTCGGATGGTCGGACAGAAAAGTGTTTATTACCAAAGTTAATCAGTATTTAACCGACAAGAAATGGCAATGTTTTAAATTTTAAAAAAAAATCGATTTTCAACAAAAAAAATCAAGGTCGCCTTCATATTTTTAAATGAAACTGACCTTGAAAGAAAATATTGCCATGAGTCAATTGCCAGAATATTTGAAATATTTCGACGGTGCGTAATATATAGCAACGCTTCGTATTTAGCAGTAAACAAATGAAAGTAAACATTGTAAATGCTCATGTCCTCAACTGTTGTCCGTTTGTTGTTTACCTCTAAATGCGAGGCGATGCTACTACGTACCGTCGAAATATTTCAAATATTCTGGCAATTGACTCATGGCAATATTTTCTTTCAAGGTCATCTGAAAGTACAATATTATGAAGTTAAAAATACCCAGTTTCATTTTACAATATGAAGGCAACCTTGATTTTTTTTTGTTGAAAATCGATTTTTTTTTTAAATTTAAAACATTACCATTTCTTGTCGGTTAAATACTGATTAACTTTGGTACGAAACACTTTTCTGTCCGACCACCCAAAAGGGCTAAAAATCGTGGGGACTAATTTGCGCCGCACCCTGTACATAACTAAAAAATGACAAGGTGACACGATGTGTAGACAATTCTAGACATACCCTGTATATATCTTGTAGTTTTCTTACAGGGTGTTTGTGTATGTATGAATAGCCCTTATAATCAAGAAACTGTATATTCGTATTACCATGATAAAACGTCACTGTTCCATTTAGGAAATGGCAATTTATACGAAGGTAATAGGGTAACTGTACCGATTACTGCGGTATCATGCTTCGATCGTACTTTATCTTAATATTGTTTCCAATTTATCATGTAATAATAATATGTATATTTGATGAAAGAATGATGCGTCACTTCTGTGGGATCGCCGATTGTGGATGAAACTTTTTGTGCTGATTCTAGAGACAAAATAAGCAGACACGTGTTTCCAAGCGTATTTGCGAATACTCCATTTTTACAAAAATTGCTTTAAAAGTCTATTAGCAGATTTCCAACGCATAAAGCGATAATTGAAAATAAAGGGGGCGGAAACAATGATTTCAAACGGTGAATCCTTTGTTTGAGTAACGGTGCTCGTGGTATTATTTCGCGCTTGATATTAAAATCGTTGAATTCCGAAATAACGAGATACGAGCGTATCGTAAACCCTGCCTCTGGCAACCACCAATATCAACTGTCTGGAAAATAAACGTATTCGTCCGTCCTGACGTATGTTGCAGCCTTTATCTTAATGGTTCCCCGGAGTCCATTCGGAAGGTAAACGTAATCCCCGCGCGTTCGTTCAGTTTCACGAATATCCGGTTTATTCTAATACTTCCCGACTCCCTTCGATTCCCGAGTACTCGAAGAATGCATAAAATATAAACCGTAGCAACATTTCCGCGATACTATTCAGTGGCAGTCAACTATCCACATAGCTGACTGCCAAATGAGAACACGGTTGAATGTCGACCATAAATTTTCGAACGATTCGAACGACGTTGAAACTTGTACGATGCCGTTGAAATATTTATCGATCTGATAAACTTTGCGATTTAAGCCGGAATTTATACTCTTCAAAGTTTGCGACGTTAAAACGTTATCCCCAGAATTAACCACACTGTTCCCGGGCTTTTCTGATTTCAACATAACTCGACCAATTATTGTTGCCGTGCATTAATGACGAGGAACGCACTTCGGAACAAGCATCGCCAGGTAGCATACTAATTTCTGAGGAATTAGTAAATAGAGTACCTAAATCCTCATCCCAAGATACACTATCCGTACTTCGTTATTCCCTAAGTAAGTTGTTCCGATTATTACTTATAAAGAACAAGAAGAACGCGCGATTCATCTTCAGTTGTTTTTGCTAGAAAAGTAGATAAAAATACTCTGTCGACCATTTTTGTGGTGTCCGCGGTGGGTTTGTATCAAATTACCACACAACATTCGACCGAAATTAATTTCGTTGACAAGAGTAAAGGGGCCTATTCACGATCGAGCATATTACGCAACAATTATTGTGCAGCATGATGTCCATCCAAATTCATATTGTATTCATTACCATTCACGGTCAATAATGTTGCGCAATAGGCACCGTTGGCGCAATATGCCGCCATTCTGTATACCATCAGTGTTTGAATGAAAATCTTATGTTATCTGTTAACTGTTATACTATAATAATATTAAAATTACACTGTATGAAACTAGATAATTGAGTATTCATTCAAAAAATATATACATTGACTACTGTGCAAAAGATATAAACACCCGGCCATGTTTAATAGAAAAGCGTAAGACATGATATAAGAACACAGTAAGTTTTGAAAAAGGATTCCGTTGTTTCGTTGAATGGTTCTGAGAATACGTGATTTTGCAAATACAATTTCTACATAAAGATATTGTTTGTCGTTATATCTTGTAATTATACTGTATGCTTCTTTCGTTTGCACAGTAAGTTGTGTATGTATATATCGCCGCCTGAATGTAAGAACTAGATAACTTGAAATTTGGACATTTTTAGTTATCTACTTTGTATTCAAGAAGAAATCAAGTAGAATTTAATGTAAAAACTGGGTAACCTATCAATGTAATCTACGACAACTAGTGAATCATAATTTAGTTTAATCTTGTTAATGTAGAAAATAAGCAAGTTCTGTTTTTTTTTGCAAAAAAATGTTTAAAATAAGGAATTGTAAGTTACCTAGTTCTAACATTCAGGCGGCGATATAATTAAGCATTTTTTCAAAAGACCAATCAAATTTTGACCGGTTTCGGTAGAAATAGGTATATTTTACTTGCCTATAAATCTAGCGTCAAACCAATCTGGTGGTTTGAAGTGATCGTTAAACTATCCATGAATCTTTTAGGAACCGCGGAGAGCTAGGTTCGAGAATCGTCGCGATCCTCGGTAAAAGCTTGAAAGATTGGCATGTGAGGAAGAAATTTCGATACTGTAATGGAAGATGCAGGAGGTGGCGCGTTACGTGAGTGAAGTCGATGGGCCAGCAACAGCTGCTAGCAATCGTCTGCAGGAATTGGAGTGAGGTGGTCTGCTGTGGCCACCCGAAGCCACTCCCAGGAGTCCCGCAAGAGGTTGAACCGATATGAAATTTGATAACCTCGATCCCCGTCAAGTTAGTCCTGAAGCGTGTCCCCTTTTCTACCCTTCCGACTTGCTTGCTACGTGCTACCCCCTACACTCCTCTCTCCATTCGCTCCATCTATCTCTTGCGGTTTGTTTCTCCGTTCCGACCGTAAACTTTCCCTATTTCTCTCTTACACCGCGTCGCTCTCTGTCTCTCTCTGTCTTTTCGTCCAGTGTGAAGCAGACGTTACCATCAAAATCAATTTCGATAAGTAACCTACGGTCAATTCTTAAGAGATGCGCTCGCTGCCCGGACGTGTAGTCACTTTTCAGCTGACCCTTTGTTCCTCCAGATAGAATGACTTTGCAATTTGCTATCGCGTTTTAGATAGGCTATGGTTGCCGAAGGACGATGGGACGAATTCGTCTTTGATGCCGCAACTGATAGTGATTAATGGAAGCCTGCCGTGTCCCGAGCTGCTGGAGAGATTTAAGTGATATAATCTGACTTTGATTAAATCTGTGGCCGAACGAGATGATGTTAGTCGGGAATAACATGGAATTTTGTACAGCCGACGAATATTGAAATGAGTGTAGAGTACTGCGAATATTTATAAGCTCGTGCACGTTTTTCGGTATTGTTCTCTTAATACTTTGAACGAACCATCGATCTGTATACATATATTAGAACGAAGTGGAAGAAAGATTTTTCCGACGATCTAAATCTCTTTCTCGAACTACAATTGACATATATACATATATGTATATATGACATACGTATACATATATGTGTGTAATCAAATATATAATATAATAATCTTATATATCTTCGACAAATATTTAAGAAATGCGGAACCAAAAAATGACATGGGATTCTGCGGGATCCTACTTTGCGGGATTGCAATCCCTATTTTTATTTGACACGGATGAGAATTATACACGTCACAATCAATTACCTATATTCAATAAATAGAAGAAACGCAAAAATTTCTGGTTATGTAAGAGTAAGAGCAGTCCAAAGATATTTGAGACACAAACGTTAGGTGACGCACCCTGTATATACATATGTGGTTCCAGTAGTTACATTTAGATGGACTATTCTGTATGCCTTTATACCACGCAGTGCCGTGCAGTAAAAGGTGCAGATTCGTTTTTTCTGGTATAAAGTCTGAATCTTAAACTGCCATTGCGTTCAAATTATGAACGTAAATCCCAGTTAGTTACGATCCGTAAAGGCCTTCATAAGTAGAAATGCGCGAATGCAATACGCGTATGCACTTCGCGTATGGGATATGCCACTGCTGCAATTCGCACACGCAATATACCGTTATCATTTGTATTTGTATCGGTCACGTGTGACGATCGTTCGTTCCTATATATCAATATACAGCTGTTACGTATACCGAGGCGCACGTATAAGTGTATGGTATACAAAAACAAATGAGGTACGTGTACCTCATACGCGTATCGGGATCGCAACGCATTGCGCTCACACATTGCAAACGCGTATCCTCGTGTGAAAAGGCTTTAATGGACGAGATGATCATTTACCCGCAATATAAAATGGCGTAACGCGATAAGAACTGGAAATGTAACTTGTATTACCGTGCAATTCAATCACGCGACAAAGCTTTATGCCCCATAGTTGACCACACGAATACATAATTAAGCGGAACTATTTATCTATCAATCGTGTAGCATGTCTGAATGGATTTCGGTCGTCATAATCATTAGTAGACAGCGGATTTTATGCATTTATAACAACAACGAGTAGGTGTAATTTGAAACAGTAAAAATTCATTAGATGAATTTTAAAATACTGCTGTATTCTCTTTAAACTATTAACCTATTAACGTTTAATTGGCACAGATCTACAAAACGTGGTTTTCAAATGTTCAATATAGGCCTACATAAAAAAGTTGTGAAATGCAACTTTTAGTATTTTTTAATTGCTCTAATCTTCCTAATTGCTCTAGCTTCCTAAAAATGTTCAAATTGTATAGTACAATGTTAAAAAAGTTATCGTCTTTTTAAGAGTGTCAAAACATAGTGGGAGTCACTGTATATTATTGTAAAAATCGCAGAAAATGTAAAGAAATTTAATCCTGTTATATTTACAATACCACACACATTTGCCACTTTCGATGGTCGGTAGGATTAGTGTTAAAATACAAGGTCAGACAATAACATTGTTCATCTTGAACATTTCTGTTACTTGCAATAATATGGAAGAATGATGTTTGCATTCGTTGTTTTCCATTATTACTTCTATTTAAAACATTTCTATTGCATTTCATACACCTGTAACATTACGTAGTCATTGTTTCTAAGTACAATGCACCAGGCAAGGTTCGTGTGTCAATATCGTGGTAGCATGTATGAAGTTGCACTGAAATCACAGGTTCCACCGACGCTGTTTTGTCTGACAACAGCATTAACCGACAGTAACATCGATATTCATATACGTTCTCTCAAGTAGTTTGCATCTGATTCTCCAACTGTAAATAAATCTGAGTAAAATGTGCGAAGCTTCTCAGAATTCAGAAATTTAAATCAAATATCACTTGACAAATAAAGAAAGCAAATACTAATCGACAAACAATTGATATTATTAATGTTATAATCACGGTTATAGTTCTATCATAACTTAAAATGCTATCTATTATAATAAGACGAAGTATCAAGAAGAAATCAAGCGATTCAACCGTTTGTATAATTATTATACAGAAAGCTAAAGGTTCTTCCAACGCGTATCTATAATACGTTCGCTGCGCATTACATTCTCCACGGCTTAGCGATCTAAGCAAAAATTGAAGGCAAAATTTAGTTTGCCTTACCTGTACACCCTTTGCGTCCACGGTTGAAACATCTCGCAGCGTAATACGTTTATGCGACACTTTCAATGTAGCATCTCGCGATGCAGCGACGGACGAAGTGCTCGATCTGGCTGCACTAAAATAAAAAATTAAAACAGTATTAGTTATAAATTTGACAGAAAAATTAAGTTACTCATTTCCCATGTTCAGCTTGTTTAATCAATGTTTCAGTAACAGAAATGTTGCTGCAGTATATCACGTGTTCGTCCAATTTAAGAATTCAAAAGGAACTTTTTAAATGCAATTAAACAAAATGCATTTTACAAATGTTTTTACTCAGCTGGATAGACACAACCATAATATACAACCTTTCGTTTGGTGCAGAACTCGGCCAATCACAAAATAACGCGACTTTACTCTATTAGGCATCCCTTTGCACTCCGAATTATTTTGCAACTTCGTTGCCAACAACTCCCTACCATTCTAATTGCTTTGTATGAAGTTTACTTCAAAGAACTTACTTTTATACTTTTATTCTTACTAATTATATTAAATACAGCTTTCAAACTTTGTTGTAATTTATGTTTGTGGATCTTATATTTGTTTTTAACTAAGAAATGGGACAATTAAATAAATAAAGGAAGAACCAAAGGGAGTGCAAAGGGTTAGCTTACTCTATTTATGTGTTTTCCATAATTTTCTGAATTTGCTGGTTCGATAACTTCCCTTGTTAGCACAAATAGAATTAGCTACATCCGAGTTTCAATATGGAAATACAGAAATACAATATGCACCACACGCAATAACGCGACGAAGCTGCTGACAGCTTTCTATACCGTGCAATCTTATCGATTCGCACCCACAAGACACAATTGAACCTCGCATTTCATGCTGTCACGCATTATCATCCTCCGAATTTCAGTCACCTGAGACTCAGCCTAAACAGTCACACGAAATTCTTCCATTCACTCGTCTCGAACAGACATTCTTTTAACCGAATGTTTAGAAACCTCTTTCACGCAGCGGTATAATCATTCTCCTGTCTCGTTGCCACTTGCCACTCAAGTTTCGGCGCAAGAATTCCACGAAAATTAGTTCGTGCTGTTTTATATCTGGTTGCTCGAAAGATCCTAGGTTAATACTTTCACCATTTTCGATTTTTACTTGAAATTCCTAAATTATTCATTTCACTTGTATATGTCATTTATATTCGATTAGGGAAAAAGTATCATTTTATACAACACTTTTGGTCGCCATTTGAGTGATTGAAGAGAATTGTAAATAGGTTAATTTAGAAGAAAAAGGAGAGAGAGAGCGAACAGGTGCGTTGCATTTTCTATTAAGCTCGTCAGAAGATTGTTCGGTGGTGCTATTTTCACCGACTCTTCCTTGGGCGTGGGAATCTGCAAATGCACGTGGGGTTTTTCCGAAAATCTGTTTCGAGACACGAAGGAAACTATAATAAATATTAATTTGTTTGCAGTCTTTCTAGGGTGTTCATTACCACTTTAGCTAAGTAATAAAACATTAAATAAAACATTAAGTGGCTACGTAGCAATTGCAGTCGACCCTTGGCAACAGTCCCCGAAACCATTTAGATCCAGTATTTCAGAAGCTTATCGAGCATTACTCACTTTTGAACACTTTACATACTGAAAATCTACTGATTCTCAGAAAACTCACCCTTGTGACTGTAAGGTCCATTTAGACAGTTGTTCACAAATTTTGTTAAACCGACAGTAATGTCTCGATGTATGTAAACGCTTCGGGAACGAACTGTTACTTACATCGTGAAGAAACACGATTTTTTGTATGCACAGTGAACTATGATATTATTTGAACGCACTTTAAAACAGTTTAACACTTTTATAATTGTATCAAACCACCTGATGTTTCGTAAGCGATTAGAAGCTTTGGTTTACTAAATGATCTGTAAAAGAGATTTTCCAAAAATTACAATTTACAAGGCTACATGCAAAGTAATCGGGAAGTTAATAAAGCATTTTTTTGTTAGTTATACATATGCTGAAAATCTTATCAAAATCGAAGAACACAGGCGACTTTTGGTCAGTTTCTTTTTAAAATCCACAGATTCTTACTAATCGCGTTAACCGATTACGATGAAAGTTTTTAGTTAGTGTATAACTAGCATACATCTACAAAATGCATATTTTAAATTTTCATTACGGGTTCTAATAAAAAAGTTATAAATACCGCCTCGTTTACTTTTTCTCTTTACTTTGTCATTTGGTAAATCAATTCTTCTAATTGCTAAAAAGAAGTCAGGTTGCTTGGTCCGATCATAAAAAAGTTATACTGTTTTTAAACAGCGTTCAAATACTTCGTCAAATACGTTCACTGTAAGTTGACAATCAAGACATTGGTGTTTCCAGAAAAAAAGCAGTGTCCGAATTTATACAGTGTCCCAACCTTTACGACAGTCCCTTATTGTCCTATTTCGACAGGTTTCGACTTGGATCGACGCTATTTCCAACAGAGTAAGACGTTCCGAAGACGAAACAAATATTGCTATACTTCCCGCACGTCACGCGGAATTCACGGTGAAAAATTTCCAATAATATTTTCCTAGTTTCATTTGGTGGAAAAGGAACGGTCGAACGTTTACCGTAAAGTGTTACGTTTACACAGCACTACACCCCATTTTCCGGTCTCGTCATCGCAAACCAGTCTCCTCGCATTTTGCGCGAATAGTTCGATGGGAAGAGAGGGGTTAGCAAAGAGGTGGTGGTAGCAGAACCGAAACGTGATTTACGATACAACAAGGATACAGGCGTGGCCAAATATCAGTGTAAACAGCACTGATGCGACGGAAAATTAGATTTACGCTCTCCGCGGAAGCTGTAAATAAATATGTCACTTAAAGCGCCCGTGTAATCTAAATTAAATGCGCTGTAGGTAGGGGGAGAGCCTTGAAATGGTTGAAATGCTATCCGCGTTTGTGTCGGTGAACGTCGAAATATCATTTACACGGGAATGAGTCAAGGGTTGTGTCAATAAGAATGAGGATTTAGAGTAATGAAAGAGAACAGTGGACTGGTGCGCGTTGAAAAATTTGCGCTGTTTAATTTTTCCGCGAGAGAGTTCTTCTTTGCGATTTTTCAATGGCTCAGGATGCTTCTCGTCAGTGGAGGCCGAAAATACGCTCTTTCATCTAGGGGACAAGAAATCCTAATCGCGTGTTAAAGTTACGACCTTTAAACTGATATGAGCAGTGCGGTATAATGCGATTATGTACTACTTTTACTAAGTAAGCATCAGTCCCATAAAAAATTAATTTCACGAACCTTCGTAGCCAGCAAGGAATATAATTCTTAATTATAACTACCATGCGGATCTTTATGCAAAATAAAAAGTTTCTTCGTCAATTACAAGACGCAGGAACAGTATTAAAATTTCTTCCTGTTTTTAACAATTGTAATCAATTGAAATTAACATATGGATGTTCTTTTTGTAAATAGTTTATCTCTCTCTATCTTTTTAGTTTAATCGTAGACATAAGGTTGTTTGTAAGTTGGAATAAGTTTGGTTAAGAACGGGAAAAGTGGAGGTTAAATGTGAAGGAAAAAGCTAGCGAGATTGTAACCCTAAGGGGAGTCAATAAAGTTATACATATGGATGTTCTTAAATCGTTTTTATTGTTTTTATTGTATTAATTTACATCCACCAATTTTTGTCATAAATGCATAAAATCCGCAGTGTAAATATAACACATCTTTGGAGCGAAGTAATGTATTCAAAAATATTAGACACTTGCTTTTTTCAAAATTCATATATGTATGTGATTATTAGACAGCGGATTTGATGCATTTGTGTCAATAATGAGTAAGTGTAATTTAAAAGAGTTAAAACATTATGAGAATTCAAAAATATTGTTAATACTAGCTCTTCTCCGCGGCTTCGCTCGCACAGGAAACTGTTTAATGCTCCTGAAAATTGATATTGTTTCTCCATAAAACCTTTTAATCCCCCATTCACCCCATTCAGATTGTATCAATGAGAATTTAAGACCAAGTATGATGTAAATCAGACCACGAACAATATATTCCTCATAGAAACGTTTCAACCCCGTTTCACCCCCTTATGGGTTGAATTTCGAAATATCCTTCCTTATTCCTTGCATAGATCACAATGATTATTTATTACAATGCCCTGAAAATTGATTTTAATAAATCTTTGGAGCACGGTAATGAATTCAAAAGTTTTATATACCTTCTTAAAAATAGAATATATTTAGATTTTAAATTGATATATCAACCATTAGCTTAAAAACTGAATAACTATTTTTACATGTTAGATGCACGTTATTAATAAAGGAAATTATATATGAAATACTTAATTACGTTAAAGCCGCGGAGAACATCTTTGGGACACCCTCTATGGGTGTTAAAATGCCTCGTTACTGTCTTTTTGCAATAAAAATGCATTTGCTAGTTTGTAGGAACAGGTGAAACAATTGTGAACACAATAACTCTCCTTAATATATTCGTATTTAGGCATTGAATACATTCCACGTTCCCAGAACGTGGCAATGCTGAACCTTCTATGCAAATTGCCTAAACATTCGTGTTCACTAAGATTCCGACGTGACTACGAGGTACGCCATTCAAATGCAATTATGTGATCTTCCGATAGGTACTTGGAAAGAGAAATCATCAATGGTCTTGAAACAGTTACAACTAGACTCCAGATGTTTATGCAAAATAAAAAGTTTCGGCATCAATTGCAAGATGCAAAAGCTAAATATACATTTATATTTTCTATTAATAATTTTAATGTAGTAAAAATAATATATTAATATTTTTAAAGCCTTTTAATATTTTCTTTTTCTTAACTGTTTCAAATTGCACATACTTATTTTTGTTATAAATCCATACAATCCGCAGTCTACTTATAATGTACATTATAAACTTTCTAGGCGAATTTAAAGAAACAGGAATAAAATAGAATTTTATTTCCAGCGGCAGTAGCTTTAAGGATCTGAAATAAATAAAAATTCCATTAAATCCTGTCGAATTTTATATTCTATCCTGTTTTGAAAATTGTCAGGAGGCATAAATACATAATAATCCGCATTCCAGTGATGTAACTCGTGACCCACATGTTACAATGTATTATCTTAATAGTTCTCTATTGATTTCTTCTTTTTATTAACACAGCTTGCATATTGAGTTCAAAATATGAATAAATAAATTATTTAATAACTTTCCCCCGATGTGTATTTCAATTGTGTTTCGTTAATAGTCTTCGTAATTATTAAATTGCGTTTGTTCCGACGTTGATATAACCTATGTACTCTTATTTCTCTCAATAATTAAAAAATTATCTGTTTCAAGTTTCTAGAATTCCCGGTCATTCGAAATGTATTGACAAGTGATTTAACATATTCATTTCCTCCGTGAAACGAAATCCCTGCCATTTTTCCAATCGCTTGCGATTAATCGATTTAATGACATTGAATTGAGCAAAAAAATTTGGAAAGTAAAGTAGGTCGGTACGTCCCCGATATAACAATGAAAAATGAGATATCGAACATTGAATCAGTAAAATTAACTATAAAATTAATTATATAATTCTATATAATTTTATCAAAATATGTACACATTAAAATGTGATTTGTAAATTTATATTTTCTAAATGTTTTGGACAAATCGATTTTGATTTTAGGTTACTGCGATTGCTGTAACAATGGCATAGTCAACGAGGCAAGGCCTGGGAATACTAAGCACACAATCGAATAATACAACCACTTAACGTGTATAGATCTAGAATCGATTTAAAAACAGTGTACAATCATTTTACATTTCAATAATAAGCAATAGGCCTCATTTGCAAGAAAAAAAGAAGTTATATAGAAATTGATTTCTTATCTTAATACTTTAAATAGATTCGAAATAATCAGCAATATTAAATTCTTCAGTTTTGTGTAATAAAAGTAATAAGTAAGTGGCAATAAACAAGTTTATTTTTGGTCACATAATGTGAATTTATGAACAATACAATATTCATCTTCTTTTTTTTCTAGAAAACAGAAGTTATACAGAAATTGATATCTTTCAAAAATCCTAATAAAATAAAGACTGACATTCGCCAAATAATTAAACAATATGTATTTCCTACTGACTCGAGTAATTTAATCGTCCACTGTACAACGTTACAAGAATAATATAACATTTCTGAAGCTACAGAAACTGGTACAGATCGTGTTCCAGACGTTTCGTTGATCTTTACGTAAGAAATTATCCTGTTCATAGTTCCACTGGGATCTACGGGAAGGGGGTGGCTCGTAAACACAGGACACAACTCGAGACGGTTAAAATAAGAGATAAACAAATTACCTCGTGCCAGATTTAATCCTTTATTTACCCAGACAGCGAATCAAACAGCAATTCCCTCAATGAGTATTCAGGCCGGATATCACAATTTCCATAATCCCGTCTAAACGTAAACGAACGCTTCTGATTCCGACGTCGTGGGTGAACGTTCCTGATAGGCCAGCAAAATTAGATTCGCGCCTGGGAGCAACACTGCCGCGACAGCCTGCATATTGGATTTCGCGTCGTCCTTGGACACGACGAATTATTCCTTCTCGAACTCGCTTTCTGTCTCGTTTTCCGTGAGCAGGACGCGGACGCGGGCGGCCCGGGAAATAAGATTGTCGTGTGCTACAGGGAAAAAACATCTCCTCCCCGAAAAACAAACTAATTCGTCGAAAATTACCGGATAAAAAGCGTCGCCGTGTTGCGTAGAATTGCACGCGGATCCGGAAGCGGAGCTTTTGATCTGTCGCAGAAATGCGCGAAATTGGATTCATGACGCATAGAAGGGAGGGCACGTGCGCCACACGAATATTGGATTTTCCTGCGTCGTTATACGGCTGACGAGTTGCTTCTGTTCGCCGATCACTGTCGACAGAGCAAACGATGATACCCAATTGGGCGTACTCGTAAGTGGCAATCGCGTCGACGTCACGTACGATTGCAACGTGTCTCCCTTGTGAACAGTCGACGGGAACGGTAGAATGAAAACAGCAAAGTCAGACACGGGGAATGAAAAAAGGGACCGGTCTGAACTGTCGTTTTGTTGATTGGAGCATTTTACTCTTGCCCCGCTCTCTCGCCACGGATTTCAAGTCCCGATATTATGACAAAAGCGACTGACACGCGCGGGATCCGTGCGTTATTCGCCGACAGGCGGCCGCGAATACTTTCATTAACCGTCGCGCCGACATCGCACCAATGAAAATTGAGGTTCACCAAATATTTCGAACTCGATCGAACACCGATGATTCCTCTCCCATCATGAAAAAGTACGATAACTACTGATAAATTCGCTGCGCCCGTTTCTCATAACAAGTTCCGTGCCGCGTTCATCACCGAATGGTACACGCTAAACTTTCCATTCAGGCTGCGTGTACCACTAAATGGTACACGCTGACGTATTTATTCAACGCAATGAAAACCTATATTTTAAAATATAAATTTTTAATAATATCATGTTTTTAACATACAGATTCTTAACCTCGTACAGATAATCCTGAAAATTTGTGATTGTGAATTTTTGCGCATGCAATAGATAATTGATGCATTTTGTGCCCCACGGTTTTCGTTTTAAATCTTACAAGTATTTTCATAGCTATTAAAACTTCACAATCACAAATTTTCAGGACTATCTGTACGAGGTCAGGAATCTGTATGGGACTAGGAAAAATAATTTTATATTTTTAGTCCGTTTTTAAAAACATGGTATTTTTTAAAATTTATTTTTATTTAAATAATTATTTTCATTATTTTCATTTGAAACTTCTGTGAATTATAATGGAACGTAACGTAGGTACATACTCCGGAACATTTGCTGAGAGACCGAAATAATTCAGAGAAGTTTTAGTTTCGATAAATTCCTATAGAATAAGTATAGAGCATAAGTCTGTTAGCACGTTTATGTAGATCACAAGAAACTGCATCGGTAGGTACAGTCTAAAACGTAGGTTTCCATTCAATTAACTAATTTTATGCACTTTTATTCAAAATAATTATGGAAATAATATTCCGCGATTATTACACCTTCAAACACTCATGTATTCAAAAAGTGTAATCGTTATATTATTTATAAAAGCAATGTCAATTAAGAGAAAAATGCAAGATTGTCACGAACCGTTAATAAATACATATTATCGCGATCAAACCGAAATAGTACTGGCAACCATAATACTGTAATATACAACGTCTGTAATATGTTATTCGAAATTTCTCAGGCTTCATATCGGTGACTGGCTGTCGCCAAAACAAAAATGCAAATCTCAGCTGCAAATACAATGTCCAGGCTGCGATGAGCCTTGCAAAAATAACATATATTGTAATCCCTGTACTGCGTCGTGACATAACGTTTTGAAGACCTGCAAGGTTTTACAAACGACTAGCTACAAGTGACAACCGATTTTATTGAACCTTTATCGCAGTGACAGTACACCAAAAAAATGCTAAACATATTTTTTTACCAGCAGTATTCTGAACTAAAGAAGTAGGAAAATCTGTATGCTGAAATACTTCGAAAACTATTACGGTGGCATAAGAAATTTGAATTTATGTAACTAGGTTGGCAAACTAAGTTCGCGACCTCCACATGTTCTGAAACTAAGTCAATTACATATATTTTTTAAGCACGAATATTTTATATCAAATTAATTGCAGAATTCAGAGCTTTCCAATGATATGCAGTTCAGAAGGAATGGTCACTATTCGAGGTTATACTGATAAAATAAAAGAATTCAACAAAAAAAGTCAACGTATTTATGTAACGTAGAAATGTAAATTTTTATTTTGCACTTTAACAATTTGTGACATTTTAAAATTCTTCTAATCATTCTATTTTTTCAATTTATTACTTAATTCCGCAAAGATCCGCAATGTAAGAGACTGTCGTAAAGTTTCGGACACCGTACAAATTGGAACAATGCTTCTTTCCACATTAACGCACTGAAAACACCACTGTCATGGCTGTCAACATTATTTCTGTTTAAAAACAAACTTTTCCTGAGCATTAGAAGCAACAAGTCGTGTAAGAAGTCTAAAAAGTTTTGTGTTTCTTATTGATTCGTTTTCAACTGAAAATTTTCCGTCCAAATTCATTTTAAAAATTCTCGAAAATCATCTTTTCTCCGACCTCTAAAGTGGCGTTACCCCTTTAAGTTAAATATATCTAATTTGTTGGAAATTTCGGCTGCCGACTAATGCTGTCATTACAGTTTCTGCAGCGAAAAAATTGCTTGCAATAATACCTACCCAACGGTATTAATTTTATTCGGTAATTCTGATCCTATGTATAGTTAAAAAAGAAAACGTGTCCCTTTACGACAGTACCTTATAAATGAGCTTTCGGACGGTATGATTATAGTCTAAAATATTTCTGCATCATCAGACGTTCGAAAATAAAACTGCAACGTGTCCGAGGCTTGACGGAAAAAGATCGGTTTCACAAAAAGAAAGTATTGTAATATCTATCCGGGGGATCCTGCACCACGTCATACTTGTATTCTTATCCACTTACCTTAGCGAGCACCTGACGGTAACGTCGCAAAAAGTGCCATACCCTTTTTACCTGGCTGCTAAAAATTACTCTTTAATGGCGATGGCAACGGTTAGCCTTGCAGCGGAAGCTTAAAATCATCTTTATGCTGGTGATGTGTTAGACAGACTCGGCTCTCGCGCAGACACCGCCGTTCCATCGCGTGCCCGCATGTACCACCGATTCAGATTTCCTTTGCTTTTGACGGAAACTTCTCTTCAATATGGGAAAAAATGTAAAAGCATACGTGGAAGCCACGGAAAGAGGAAAATTTTAAATTGACGAATGGTATGAGCGGCTCGTCGAAAAATTGTCACATTTTCCGACCAGAAAGTTTCACGTCCTTTTATTTCACACACGTGAAACACGTTCACTTTCTGTTCTCTCTAAACGCCCATTAAACAAACATAATATTCACAGTGAACTACGAAAGTATAAACGCACTTTATAGTATATACATATATTTAATATACAGGGTGGAAGATTCATCTGAAGTCATTGAAATTTTACAACCACCACCGTGCTCTGACAACTTCAATCTTGACAAATGGACACCACTGACAAATCACGCCATTGAGGACCGAAGGCAATACGAAAAGGAATTTCTTTAACAGTTTCCCACTCGTTAACCTGAAACCCTTTAGGACACATCCGCGTCAAGTCAACAAACGCTACATTTCCTATTATCTCTACATTTCATTATTAAAATTATTAAATTGAGTTGAGCATTTTTGTACAAATTATAAAAGAATGTATATCGCTATACAAATGTTATGATTGAAGATGAATGTCTAAAACCATTTCTAACGTATAAATTTTATCTCAATATTTTCTTCTTATACGGCACAAATCTTCATTTGAGTTTACGTTGCATTTTTGCCTTTATGGAAATGAAAAAGCATGATGCGCTGAAAAATCTCCTTACTGCCATCCATTTCCGTGTCATGAAGAAATAAGTATAATTATTCAAACGTTTTCGCCGACAAATATTCTCGAAATGAAAATAGAAATTTAAATAAGAAAATGTGCTGTCAAGTTTCGGCATTTTCGATACTGTGATTATAATTGTGTTTTTTTTATCATACAATAGTTATACATACATTGCTTTATTGCTACCCCAAAAATAAGTTTTAAATGAAATATTTCGTTTTTTAAATAAAACTATTTCCATACTTAAGTAGTATTAAAAATTGTGTAACACATTCTACAGTTAGCTTACAAAAACATTAATCTCTCCGTTTTATCCGAGTTAATTAGATCCAACAGCAAATACTTGCTTTTATTCGTATTTTCTCTCTTACAAATAATTATATAACTTGATTGCATAATAATTATACTTAACACTTGTTATTTATGGTAAAAACAAATATTGGAAGAAAAATTATTTGTTTCGAAGAGGTAAATGTTATAGTAAACAACGAGCTTGTCTGACGGTAACTTGTATAAAATTCTTAGCGTCATTGATATTCTTAGTCTGACGCATCTATTCATAATCTACTGGATCTACTTTTCGACTTTTTTTGTATCAGCTAGATTCGCAACTAAAATCGCGACCCATTGTTTCGTAATTCTTTTATTGTATCATTACAACCTCGTTAAGTGACCATTTCTTTTGAACTGTATATCACTCTAAATATTGCGATTGATTTGATATAAAATACTCGTGCTTAAAAAATATATATAATTGACTTTGTTTGAAAAAATGTGGAGGTCGCGAACTTAGTTGCAATCCTAATAGAATCATCCCCTTTCGGTTGAACCGCTAATTATTTACCGACCAATACATAATCCAATTCCAAATATTCGCTAAACAAGACGAGAAACAATGCCAGTGTACCGAAAAGGTAATTAACGACGGTGTGTATAATTGAAGTGATAAATTCTATTGGACGGATGTAAATTTCCCTTGGAAAACAGGGAATTCGATTTAATAAGATTTCAGCCGGCTGCCGCGATGGGTGGCCCTCCTTAAGCACCGTGTCCGTGTGTTAACAGTCAGGTTTAGTAGCTCTCTTAATTCTGCCGTAACCCAGCTTACCGGCGGCCATTTCCCAAACAACGAATCTCACCGGAATTATCGTTCCATTCGATAGTGTCACTGGGAAACCGTGGGATCTTGACTGGGCCAGCACTAATTGCTTGTTTCGCTATGCTTTTCCATCCGCCTGCGTCGCTTTTTAACCGGATTTAATGTTTCCGAGACTGTATTCCCGACGGTGTGATTTCACGGAATACGAAAGTGTCGCTCTGTTTCCCATCCTAACCGCCATTTTCCCGGTACGAGGCATCAAGAAACTACTGGTTGATTGATCTAAAGGGGCACCCACACGATCAATATAGTATGATGGATCCAAAAAGTATTAGAACACTAAACTTTTTATTATATAATATTTATATTTATATTATATAAATATTTTACGATAACTTCGTTAATAAAAAATAGTCCGGTAATTTTTGACTCATTTCAAAACTCGAAGCATCTACTCTCGCAAACCGTAATTCATTTTCTTCTAAGATTTTTGTGGATGATACAAAACGTGAAAAAAAACGAGGACACGTTTTTGGTCGAAGTGCAACAAATTAAATCGTCCGTGGAATCACAGAAAAATTTGGTTTTTGAATGAGTCCGTGATAAATTTATAGATTGAATCTTTCCCTTTCAATCGAGTAAAAAATTAACCATCAGGAGCCACCAATATTTTTTGTGTTCAAAACACATCATTCTTCCATAAAATTCTTATACATATTATTATTTCATCATAAATCAGGAATAATATTAACCCTTTGCACTCCTTTATCAAGTGTGACTCGACATTAGAGAAAGAAAAATGTAGAAAAAAAAAACGGATTTTTATATGTATTTGGTTGTTCTTCATTTATTTGTCTTATTTTTTAGTTAAAAACAAATAGAATTTCTGCAAATATAAATTACAACAAAGCTTGAGATGTATAGTTAATATAATTAGTGGACAAAATCATTTAAAACAAGTAGCAGTCAAGGAACTACCTTTTGAAGTAAATATTAAATATAACACTTAAAATAATAGGTAGTTGTTGGCAAAAAAAATTGAAAAATAATTCGGAGTGCAAGGGGTTGAAACAAAGATACGATCGAAGTAATTGGTACAGTTACCCTACTTAAACTTTCTTCGTGCGTCACTGTATCTGTGAATTGGTAAAAACAAAGCAGATCTGATGATAAGCCCGTTCATGCGCTCTGGCGTACCTGTGGTTAGTCAAAGAGGAAGGGAAGATGTGGTCGGAGGGTGGAAAAGGGTGCAGATTGGGAGGAAGAAACCGTGGCGGGGGAGAGTCGCATTTGTTAATTAGGTTGAGCAGGAGGCGTGACGTCGTAATTATTGCAACGCAGCTCTACCTAGCATGCTTGCCTGCTTGCCTACAGGTCTGCTTGCCTGCCACAACAAAGTTATTAATTGCTTCCTACCATTCCAGCCTAGACAAACCCTCGCGTTCACGACTACCATAACCCGCCAACGCACGTCCACCTACATAAACAATATATGTACATATACGTGTATAACAGCATCACTATTCATCATGATATTCTATCGTTTCTACGGTTGCTTCGTTCGAAGTCAAACGATTATTTTTCCGTTTTTAATTAGCGCCAAACGAGTTATGATGTTGATGCTTCTGTTACTGGTATTGATCGCTTCGACAATCGGACTCAAGAATTGAAATCACTGGTTCCAAACTGTTCATCCGAAACGTGAACAGAGTACACTTTAACCGTGCATCACCATCTGTCACGCTGCAACATCGATGTGGTATTCGAACCTCTGTCCTGGCCAAACTATGGATAGTCTATCCAACGAGACGAGTCAGTGATATACCAGGTTGCATCCTTTGCTAACTGTCTGAGAAGGTTAACTTGAACTTCGTCGCAGTCAAGTGGCTACGTTAACGTTTACTGTCTCGTCTCGTTTGTACAGTTGCATTGTTACCGACACGTTGCACAGTGTGGTACTATGATAGGAAATTTGGGACAAAAATAAAAAATTCGTATAGCGTAACAGTAATTTATATTTTTTTTTGTTCGGAATTATTTTAAATGCACTAATCGAAGATTTGGAATAATCTTTAGAAATTTCCACTCTTTTACACTACGTAAGTTTGAAAGAAACAATAAAAGGTTTTATGTATAATGTAAAAATGAAATATGAACAAATATTACTTATATTACGTGTAAAAACAGATAAATAAATATCGATAAAAAACAAGTATTCATAACCGAGTAGAAAAGTAATATTCGCCGAGTAGTATCTTAACAAGTACCGAAACTCATGACGACGATCGGAACCGTTGTTAACATGATGACGAAAATTGAAATCGTTTCGGTTTTCTTAAATCTCTAATAATTCCTTAAATCATAACTAGACAGCGCATTTTATGCATTTATGACAAAAATGTGTAGGTGTAATTTGAAGGAGTAAATACATTAGGAAAATTTAGAAATACTATTACATTATCTTCAACCTATTAAATATATTAAGAAAGGAAATAAACTGTTTCACTCCAGCTGGTGCAACTGAGGTAGAAAAGTTTTATTTTGCATAAAGATCTGCTCTCTAATCATAACTACAACATAACTAAACAGTCATTGAAAAGTCCGTTAATAGAATTTAGACAGAGTGTTAAGTAATTGTTCAGCCTGAAATTGTGAAACCCCAACCGAGCTTCGTTATGTACATACATATATTAGTTATGTATACATATATCTTTTCATTCGAATTTCGATGGAAATTTATAAGACCAAGGCAATGATCACTCATTCGTGAATTCTCCCGTTCTCCTCGCATAGCTGGATACCTTTGGTACACATGTTTGCACAAGCACGTTTAGTATAATTAAAGAAAACAGAATTTTGAATCTTATTCGGACGCTCTTGCAAATTTACGCTTGTAAGAACATCTACCGAATTTCGCACTGACTTTTTAATAATACCACTTGAAATTACGACTTTAGTTTGATTATCGGAATTGTTCGTTTCACCCAGTATTATTTCAGAAAGTTCTTGGACCGGAATTTCATTGGTATAATTTTGTTCGTTACTTTATATTGTCAATATTGTTAAACATTAACAAAACAGAATTACTCTTGCAAATTTACTTTTGTAAGATCATCCAACGAATTTCCCATTGATTTTTTAATAAGCCCACTTGAAACTGCAACTTTAGTTTGATTATCGGAATTGTTCGTTTCATCCAGTATTATTACTTTATATTGTCAATATTATTCGACATTAATAAAACAGAATTACTCTTGCAAATTTACGCTTCTAAGAACATCTGTCGAATTTCGCATTGACTTTATAATAATCCCACTTGAAATTACGATTTTAGTTTCATCCAGTATTATTTCCGAAAGTTTTTGGACCGTTATTTTACTAAAAATGCAGTTCATTTTTATCTAAGGATATTGTAACGTTGTTTTACTCAACTGAGGAACGGTGCCGATGTCGTTGTCTTCTTTTTCCCGCAACTTGCATTCGACATTGATCGAAATATTGTTCCCTATCTCGCGCAAGTATCATTTTGATAACAACTTCTTATACGCGTAGAACTGCCGGCGCGATGCAAACGATCATCGTTTTTTGTGTTATTGTTATGCGGCCCACTATATCACTACCACCATCTTCACCACCGTCACCGTGTTTTATATTCCGATGAATCTCGCGTTTAACGATTCGACCGTTTTCAAACTGCCAGGAGAACACACGGTATTTTGACGACTTTTATTTTATTACACACACCAGTGCACGATCACGGAACGTGTACACAAAACGTAGTCAATCGCATTGTGCGTTACGAGCGAGTTTTCAAATCCGAATTTCTTATATACACTGGATCCCAAAAAGTATTTCTGGATCTAGAAAATACGAAGAAACTGTTATCGTTCTTTAACAAATGTAATAGTTTATTGTCTATGGTTGTTGCTCAGGCATGATACAACAATACGTAATTCTGATTTAATAAAGTTCATCAATTTGATAAAGTTTTTCCTCCATTTGATGTCTTCATATTTAATTCTCCTTGCGCATAGAACATCACGATTATGATATGTATATTAGTGATTATTAGACTGCAAATCTTTATGCAACATAAAAATGTTCTGCATTAATTGTGAGCAGCAGGAGTAAAATAAAAATTAATTTCATCCCTTAATGACTTTGTTCTTTTCATTATAAGATGTGCTCAAGTAAAGAAGGTCATTTCAGTAATTTCTTATGAAAGCGTTTTTATAATATGACCGTGGTAGGTTTATTGTTAAATATCTCAATTTAAGTATAAATGAACTTAGGTCACATATAATTTTTGATGAACTTAGGTCACTTTCAAAATATGCGGCTCAAATCTGTTACATGAAATTACATTCCATCCTTAAATATTACTATTACATGAAAAGGAAATAGTTGTTCAAAATGTCGAGATCAATAGCATATTTAAATTTCATCAAAATCGGAAAGCAATGCATCTTTGCAAATAATTACTGAAAATAATTTCACCCTGCTGAGGTGTGGTACGTGCTGGGCAAGCTAAACAGAGGTACGCGTGCCTACTTAAAAAGCTAGTAATCTTGAGTGATCTGTTGAAGGGGACAATTGATCCCCTTTGTCACGATGAAAACGTTTCACGTGCCGCGAGGAGGAAACGGTTGTAAAACGTAACAGATCTGGTCTTTGGAATTAATGAACGTCGAGGATACGTCACGCAATGAGGATCAAGTTTTCGCACGACTGATCCGCGGATCATAACGTTCGCGAATGACAACGTTCTTCCCTTTACTTTATGAACAGCTGGCAGATAATGTTCTTTCTCCGTTAAAAGCATTTTCATTAAATTCTTTCGGTGGTAAAATTGCGATAGGCAGATCATACAGCTGTAAAGTGGAGCTAGGGAAGAAAGGAGAGCCGAGCGTATGGAAGAACTTTCCCAAGTAAGTACTTGAAGCACTTGCCGCTTCGAGATTCGTCGATCTCTCCTCGACTAGGTAAATCTGTCCGCTAAAGAATCTTTCATCTTCTCGCTCATTTTCCGCGCGCTGCTCGCGAAGTTTAATCAAGATTTAGTTCGAGCAACCAGACTCCGTGGAAAAGGGAGTATGATTTTAATGCTGTTGAGATCCTGTCACAGCATCTTAACGGGAACTACCATTATTACCGGTGCTATGGACAACGAAGAAGTTCCGAGGAAATCGTAGAATGTCCAGTAAGGCTACAGAAGTTTTCGTTACGGGTAAAACGCTCGGCGAATCTATTAAAACGATCCGTAGCTGTTTTTCCACGATTATTCTCACGGTGGATTTCACTGCCTTTGTTGCTCGAACCATTGTTCTGAAGGCTAGACATCGCGAAAGAACTTAAACTGAAAGATCAAGGAGACTAAATAAAAATTTTCTCTATCCTGTAAACGGAGAACACAGAGAAATTCATTTCTTTCCCATGATAATTATTAATTACTTCGATGTAACCCATTATTTCTCACATGTTTGCAAAAAATGATTTTACTTAGCTTGTATGATATTTTTTACTTATATTAATGTTATAACATAAATTCTAAGTTTAAGAATTCAATCGCGACTCTTTTCAAGAGATTTAAAGATTTTCAAGTTTGTAAATTATTTTTCTGGGTATAAACAGGTTCGATATTACATAACACACCTACAAATATGTAAAGAAACGTCGAAAAAATTTATTTTTTTAACTACGATGCAGTATATAAGAAATTTTGAAAAAAAATTTAAAAACAGTGGCTCTAACAATGTCTCGTTACTGACTGTTTATAAAACTCGTATCTCCAAAATTTCGATACGAAATATGCATTTTTTCGAATTTTTGGTCACAGTCAATTTGCATTGGGGACACTTTTCAGCATCTTTTTCAGATATACCCATTATTTTAAATATATAATTTCTCTCTCTCTCTCGCATATAATTGATTAGAAACAATTTTTTTAATAGAAAATATATGCTAAATATCTTTTATAACGTCCCTCGTGCCTCAAACACTAAGCATATGTCCACTTGTTGCTACGTTCTTCTTCGAGTTAATATCCAACGAATTCAACTCGTATGTTATTAGTTCTCGTACTTTCACATTGTAATAAAAGTTCAGTATTTCACATCAGTACACAACGATGTAATCGTGCGTTTGATTACAGAAAGTTCGCTGGAATGTGTCCCATATCGAAAGCTTTTGCTTTTAAACTTCCTTTCAGTTTTGCAATTCAATTATTTTCCAGTTCCACACATTATCGAACATGTTCCCCGACTTGTTTCGCAGGATTTTTATTTATTTTCTATAAATCGGAACGGAACAGATTCAGCCAATAACGGCAATTCCAATACACGCTTCACGGTAGATGGAATTTCCCTGATCATAAGTCAACTACAATACATTTAATCTCATACCATCGTACGCTGAATGCACCATTATTCCTTTGGCGACATGAAGCATAAGATATAGATCGATATTCGCATGAATAGAAAATACTTGACAGACGTTCTTTGCCGAATCCATTCAAAGCTAGAAACTCGTCTTACCTTTAACGAATATAGCAGATCAACGTATTTATTGATTAATGTTGCATTATTTTGGGGTTATAATATGAGAATTTGTTAAAAAAATGTCCATGTGTAGTAGATTCCAATGTTGATTTTTAACGGAAAAAATGATTATTCTCTTCTGTCGTCTGTTTCTGGAATTGAGTTTAATGCACGATAAGCAGACCGATATACGCATAAATATGGAACGCTACGTCATCGCTGATTCGTGCGGGTTTACAGCGCTTTGCGTTGTAATTTAATAAATTCGATACCGGGATAAATTGCAGGTACAATTTCGAGTTCGGCATTAACCATAATACTCCAATCACATTTCCGAAGTATTTGCATCTACGTGAGTTAGATCTAGCAGTATAAAATATTTCTCAAAGGAAAACAGGTGGGAAAGAGGTTTCCTTTTGTTTCTAATAAATTAATAGAAAGTAGGTATACTGAAATCTATATTCAGAAATTCATGTGAAAAATTATATGTAAATTACTATTGTGTAAGTTAGCATTGTGTAACATTTGCTTATCATTAATACTTTTACGATTGACAAGGCTACAGCCGGACATACAAATTTTTAGAATTAATTAAAACGTAAATAAAATAAACATTAATTACTTGTATAAATGATTTATTCCTTAAAACAAGGAATAAAGTCAGCATACACGTTTCAACAAGTTTTCATTTTCTTATGTTTTAATTCGACACATTTCGTGTTCGTTGAATTTAATTTAGAAAATTAATGTTCATGGAGTGTTCCTAAACACTGTTGTTAATTTTAAATGTTTCACTAACATGAAATAAACGTGTTTCGTCAAAGTGAGAATTATTAATATGCCGAAATTCTGGGTATAATATACGAGATCGGTACATTAAATTTTAGCTAATTTAGTATTCATTTATTTACGATAGCTTTGTTTTATTTACGATGTCATTAGCAAGAAAATTAATTTTGATGTAACTCCGAATATTTTCACACAACTTGCATAAACGGCGTTAATTAATAATAAAAGCATGTTTAGATCAATCATTTTGAGTAAGTACCTATTATGAATGCAAACAAATCAGGTGTCCGAATGTAATACAGGGTGTCTCAAAATTCCTTCAACATCCGGAAATAGGAGGTTCCTGAGATCATTTAAAGCAACATTTTCCTTTTCAAAAATGGCGTTCGCGGCTTTGTTAAAAAGTTATTAAAGAAAAACACGGACCAATCAGAGCGCAACGTAGACGGGTGTTAACACAGTAGGCCAATTGACAGTTGGCGCGCCGGGCCAACTGTGCTAACACGCGTTTAGTTCGCGGTCAGATTGGTCCGTGTTTTTCGTTAATAACTCTTTAACAAAGCCGCGGACGCCATTTTTGCAAAGGAAAATGTTGCTTCAAACGATCTCAGGAACATCCCATTTCCGGATATTGAAGGAATTTTGAAAAACCCTGTATACATGCGTACTCACATATCAGGGTACATATAAAGTAAACTGTTACGCGAATGTTATGTATGGCACATCAAATGTAAATAATGTCGAGAATATTATTGTTTTCGTAACATTTTAATAAACGACGACCTTCGACAAAAACCTTCTCATTACACAAGACAATGACTCCAACAAAATATTAATTAAACAATCACAGACTCAGAAGTGATTCTTCTTTTATGAACATTTACTAAAATATATTCTCCGGAATCATCAAGTTTAACATATCCGTTAATTACTAAATTTTCAACTGCTATAAGTAGACAGCGGATTCTATGAATTTATGACAAAAATGAATAAGTGCAATTGAAGACAGTAAAAATGTTAGAAAACTTTCAAAACACTATTATAATAGTTTCAACCTATGGAACATATTGACCCTCAGCTCTCGAACTTGGTTGTAACTTATATTTGTTTCTAACTAAAAAATACGACTTAAATAAATAATGGTAGAATCAAATACATACAAAAAGCACATTTCATTTACATTTCCGTTTGTCCGATGTCGGGTCACACTCGACAAAGGAGTGCAAAGGTTTAGGAAATAATATAAATTTTTATGTCACTCCAGTTTATTGCAATTTAGGTACAAAATGTATATTTTGCATAAAGATCCGCTGTTTAGTTAGAAGAGAGTTAGCGGAAGTTTCGGTAAACTTATCGAGCAAATCGTATTAAATACGTGTTCCCGTTGAGTTAATTTCCGACGAAATGAAAATCCGAAGGCATTATGTGAATTTCACTGGGAGAGAGGAGGAGGGGTAGGGGGGCGGTTCATCGAACGTAAAATACTCTTGACGGAACTCATTTTCCGGGGAAGCCCGGCAAACAGCAGTTCCTCGCGAGAACAGAGCCTCGCTTGCTTCAGGTCTGAGTGATTACATTGTAAAATCGGAAGCGGAGTTTTTCCGGACCGATCAGGAAGTTCCTGCTGCCGGTACTGCTCTATCTCGCCGCATAAATTTCTATTTCCCGCTGGAAGTTCCAGTTTATTCCGCATGATGGAGAAGGCGTCAATGGCACTTCGACGTTACGATAGACGATGAGAGCAATAAGACCACCGGCTCTCGACGATTGCTTCATTTCCGTAAAGAGGCAGCCTATCTGCGCTTCCGTTTCCATCGGAGCCCGTCGAGTCTGTTGTACATCGATCCTACCGGGCTGCAACACACTCTTTCACCCTAAGCTAAAATCGTTTTTCCAGGATCTGACAGTTCCCCTCCCGCGTCGGAACCCCCACTGCCAGGACTGCACTCGGTTCGGTTTCGTTTTCACAGCTCGGTGTACATAGTTTCCTTTCACACCGGGCTGAACAGATGACGAATTGCCAAATGTTTCGCCAAACAGATGCAGCTGTGACGTATAGTTTAATAAAGAGATGAGTCACAGAGCGAGATCTGCCTCTTTTCTATTTCTCACAGCGATATCATGGAGCTGGGAGATATATACAGTAATGTTCGACTGTAAGTCATTTTTCTGTTCTGTGTCATGGCGTTTTGTTTTTTGTTAAGGGGAGGAGGAATGCATTTACACATATCCGACCTAACGATGACGGTCTGCCGATTAAAAGGATCCTACCACAACCCACTAAACCTCCTCCTCCAAGACCATCCTGGGTCCTTTCTTCCATCATCCAGGGGCCTGCTCTTCGCATTTCTTCCGGTTCTGCTCGGCCTCAGGCTCTCCCCACACCTGTTCCAGTCTTATTCTGTGTTGTGACCTAGATATGAGCAAGACACTATCCAATAACAAAACTACTTTAGTTTTCATTGTTTTTTTTAACTTTCACCAACGTGTTCGTGGCATTTTTTTAGTAAAAATGATACTAAATATGATATAATTCAAATTATATTTACTTGTGTAATGAACGATGAATGTTTCGGACGCAAGGTAAAACAGCGTATGAGAAATGCTGTTCTTTGCGTCGAAAACTTTTATCGTTCGTTACTAGACTGTAGATCTTTATGCATTTATAGCAAAATTGAGTAGATGAAATTCAAAGTTGTTAAAAAAAATTTTAATTGAAGATGTCAATATACGATTTTGCCTTTTTTGAAATGATTAATGGAAGACTTTCTATTTCTTGCAATCTACGTAGACAATTTTTATTTTGCATGGTTTAGTCTATTGTCATCTTTATCTTCAAAATTACGAAAATATGTAATATTCTCGTAGAGCTAGTTTATTATTTCATATTTGATAAGAAGCAAAATAATCAATGATTTTATTAATATACAATACCGTATGTATGAAAAGATATTTTTGGGAATATTCCGTCTTGTGTACAAAATAAGTTATCATAACAATTAATACATTTAATAATAATTAAAACATTTAATACCGCACCAATATCGATATGCCTGTCTACAATAATCGTTTACGAAAGTATTCAATTTAGCAAAAATGTTTGGAAAGACAAATATATCAAATAATACATGCAACAATTCTATCCGTCTGTTACAGATATCAGCTTTTTAATCGTGACGCATCGCTATGGAAATGTTCAAGTGTGATACAAGATACTGTTTGTATAATATGTTGGACGTTTCGTTAGCTCATGCATCAATATTATATTTTCTCGATCATTCAGTATTATTAATATTTTTGTTACTGCAGTGGAACATAACAGTCGTGAAAATATTATTAATTTAATAAGAAATAATTCAATCTAGTACACATGTATTTATACTGTTTTCAGTATCTCACTGTAAATAATTAAGTCTAGGAAAAAGTATTCTTGTTTTTAGTATTACATATTTCTTTCTAATAAAAATATTTATTAAACGATGTCGTATAGAAGCATCATTATAATTCCATTAATTGTGAAATCAAAAAGTTTAGAACCGGTCGGACATTTCATATGCAACAAACTAATACAAGTTCGAACTCCCTGACTTAGATGAAGGCTTTACTGTATATGCACAACATAATTCTGCGCGTGCTATTTAACCGGAAGAAAATTCAAATTTTAGTGTAATATGAGTGACTTAAGACTTTTACACAACAGTGTACGTTTGAATAAGTGATTGTATCGGATTATACATAGATGGCACGAAGTGGTATCGAGATTCGTTCGAAATATAAGATAATGATGAAAATGAAGTGGCCCAACAATAGTCGAGAATTCCAAGATCCTGCGAGCGATCCCTGGTAAACAGACCAGTCGTGCTCGTTAAATTTAAGACCCTGTTTGTCACCGCGCACCGCTCGCAGTTTCCATACAATGCACCGGTCTCTGAACAAGATAATTGTTAAATACAAAACACCTTTGAATGCGACGCATACATCAGGCAGTGAGAGAGAGAGAGAGAATCGCTGAAACTTCCCGACTAGTCCGCAGTCCGATTCATAGGTACCCAAAGTATTCTTCCAGAGTACTGCAAACGACTTAATGGACAAAGCTGGCGCCAACTTTTTCCTCCGAACTGCAGCCCTGTTATTTTTATTCCCGTGACATGATTTGACTATTAATTCGCCTCTCAGAGTCCCGCAGCGCGAGAAAAAACAACGAGCCGATGCAGCTAATACAATCAACCCTTTCTCATTGTTCTCGCGTAATCTCGGTTTTCGGACAAATGTTCGTTCGTATCAAAAAACCTGGAAATTACCGTAAGTACAATGCGAATTTTTCACATCTGTGGCAAAAGCATAGGTAGATCAAATACAAAACAGTATAGAATTTAAAATACTATTCGATTATTTTCAACTCATTCAAATCGTTCAAAGAGACCTCTGTTTTGTAATTAATGCAAACTATTTATGATGACAATACTCGTATAGTGAAGAGCAAAATTGAACCGCGCATCCTGTGATTGATTATTTCACATGATGTGACGTTTCGTGTTGCCAGGCGCAAAAACAATAATTACAACACAGTTTAGATATTTTTAAATTAAAATTTTAGAACATTTATATACCAAGTCATGTGAAAATATTAAGTAAAAACGTTATAGATTACAATATATTACGGTATCGATTTAGCATAGCAGAATATACATTTTCTGCACGAATACGAAACAAAGAATATTTTTATTCAAACTGTTCAGAATTAATCCCACCATTGTATTTAGGTGGCCTGTTTCTTGTGAATCACCCGGTATGCATATGTTTAATTTTCATAGAAGTTTCACGTATTTCATTCATTTTTGCATTTACGATCATTAAGTATTCTATTCCACAATGCTATCTTCCAACGTACGACGTTGTAAAATGTATAGAACCGTGCAAAAATTATGGTCTTACGACGGCAACAAAATGGCATAAATTATGGAACGTCTTGCGGTGCTTGCATATTAATCGACTACGGTTTTATTTTACAATATGGCGGTAAGCTGCAGTATAAAGTGCGGGTAGTGAAGAACTATTTATGGCATATAATTCACTAGTTACGGCTTGTCCACTACGAAAACTTCGCTTGAATATTAGCAAGCATATTTGGAATAATTCAAGACGAAGAAGGAAACGAACGAATGCTGGAAACGGAGACGAGTTATTCAAAGTATTCCAAACAGGATGGTTGAGAATACCAAAAGAAATTATCAGAAAGTTATTCGATGGTATGCTCAAAAGAATTTTTGTCATTGTTGCAGCAAGAGAGCTAAATGTTTTAAATTAATCAAATAATCTCTCGTCCAAGTTGGCTCGCCCAGTTTCCAGGATTGCAAGGGTGCTGGCTACGTCTTATCATTTCTCGATAATGCAAAGATGGCATTTTTCACTAGCCAAAAGCGCTATATAAAAGATCAATCTACTTTACGAGGCGTAATTTGCATTATTCGGAAGCATACAGCTGGGTATATAGCTATTTTCATAAAGCTGCGACAGCTACATGCTGCAGAATAATGCAAATTTTATTTTTGGGACACTCTATATGTATAAATGTAAATACGTTCATTCAAAGTGTAACTAGTTAAGTACGCAGACAAATTTTGCATTTCTTCTTTATTTTACATGTATAACAGAATCATCTTCTCAGTCGTTTGGTTGCACCCTGCATTAAATTCAATGAGCATCTATGAATATTGCAACAACTTCTTATCAATTTATCGGTGCTTGTTAAGCATTCAAAATTTATTACAACGTAATGAATATTAATATGTATTTATTCCTGGCTGTATCAGCTACAAACACGATTAGTTGTTAGTCGAATTTATTTAAGAAACTCTCTCTCTCTCTTGATATAAATGGTTGAGAAACGTGAAGTACGATGAAACGTGCCTTATAAGAATTAATAGGAAAACAAACGGGATAATGAAACAGAAATTATCTAAACGATGTATTAAAAAGTTTGTTATCGATGTAATTGATTACGACATGGGTTTAAATTAGGTGGAAATGGGATACGGGAACGTACGAGGTGTATTCTCGTGGGACCTGATCAGCGATTAAAGTTTCTGTGAAGAATCAGTAATTCTTACTGAAAGTTCGGTAGTTAGAGCCATAAACTTTAGGGTACCAGCATGTAGTGACCGATACCGATACACTAAGCGATAAGTTTACAAGGAATGTCCAGCAAGCTGTGTAGCTTAATCCATTTTTCAAGCCTGGGACTTGGTTTTTCATTCCACCTTAGTTAGTTTATTATTGTATGTAATTATTATTATTTTTTAAAAATTGAAGTACTTAACGGGTATTAATGCTACTATTTTTGTAATCATATTTATATTATATGCATAGTGAGTGATCAAATGATTAAAGTCACAGTTATTTAAATAATAATAAATTGATTCAATGATTGATGAAGTTTTTCGGAGAAGTATGAGAATCAATGTTAACTACGGTTTAGCAAGTATGAGAATGTAATGTGATTTAATTGACCACGGAGCAGTATTAAAATTTAATGATGTTTGAGGTTTCCTTTAATTAATTCACAGATCTGAGAGCATCTGAGTCTAATTGTATGTTGTAATTAGCTGAACAGAGAGATTGTGTCAAATACCAATTAAATCAATCGAATTTCAACGGTTAATTGTCAGTGGAGTCTGAAAGAACCGCCGTTG
Organism: Lasioglossum zephyrum; assembly: GCA_028455615.1. Taxonomy (NCBI): domain Eukaryota; kingdom Metazoa; phylum Arthropoda; class Insecta; order Hymenoptera; family Halictidae; genus Lasioglossum; species Lasioglossum zephyrum. The sequence continues at coordinate 13,184,515 of CM052329.1, read as the reverse complement.
TGTTCACTGTACCGAAAAGCTACTATTTTATTTAATTACAGGAAAATTGCCTTGAATATTTATATTTATAAAATAAAAGAGAATTCGAAATGCTTTGCGGAAGCAATGAGGTCAACAGTTATTTATTAAATAATTTATTATTCCTTATACAACTTGCGTTCACTTCCGAATGTTTTATCTAAAAATGGAGTATTACGTGTCATTGTTTCGTTTATGTATAGAGACATTTTTAATAAATGTTAGCATACTAAATTCTTGCATACAATAATTATTATTACTACACATTTGCTATGAACAAGAACAACAAGAATTACTGCAAGAATTTGTTATTGTTATTGGCAATTTACTGAAAACTATTCAATAAGAAATAAACCTTTGTTTAACTCCTGTCCTCACAATCGCAAGAAAATCAGAAAACTTTGTGTTTGCTTAAAAATTCGCAGTTTGAAAATAATTAACTGAAAAGTTGGAGATCTACTAAGTTATACTTTCTCTAACAAAGATGTTAATACTGTTATGATAATGAATTTTATCAAGTTCGGTGTTTGAAATAGACGTTGTTATAAGATTTTAACGCTAACCAAGAAAGTTTCTTCGGAAACATTTTTCGCTCTCTTAATGGCATTAATAGTAGGCGCGGTAATAACATTGTTTAAAATAAATTTTAAAAAGTGAAGTTACTTAGTATTGACTAATGTAAAATTCTATTTTTAGGGTGCCTTAAGACGTGGCCATGTAAGACTATATATGGTATGTTGTTCACTATTATCATGTATGCATTGGGTTGGAACGAAAGTTCATAGTGTTTGTAAATTAAAATTGAAAGCTAAAATTCAGATATTCATTCATGGATTTATTCAATAATACATTTTCCATTCTGTTCTATTACTTCTAGCCATTTGCGAGGTAACTTCTCGTGTTATTGAATGACCATATGAATGAATACGTAATTATTATATTCGATTCTTAATTTGAAAACGCTACGAACTTTCTTTTCCAACCCAATATATGCAACACAAATTGTTGTTTAGAATTAGAGTAGATCGGTGTATGTATAAATACATAATATTTGTTTATGATCTCGTATAGAAAACATAGGGAAGGAAGCTTCAGAGAGTTATCTTGAAGAAAAGATGCATAATGCTTTAAATAATTTAGAGCAGAAAGAGGAGAGTAATTCTTGTTGTAAAATAACTTGTTCAGCATGTCGATCTGATGCCTTTCGATAGCTAGCTGTTATGGAAGCGAAGGGCTGTTCCAATGATACAGCACAAATTAGAAGGGGAAACGTCCATTGCCACAGTAAACA